>CM062370.1:33354937-34604937 GCA_031216125.1 Dalbergia cochinchinensis
AGATGCGGCCATACCCTGTGAGTCATATTCGATCCCCACTCCCCCTTTTCACGCCCGAGAGCTCGCCGCTTTCCGGATATACGCCTCGATCACGAGATGGTCGCCAGCAGGAGGTCGAGGATGGCCCGAGTTAGAGCACACACCACATAGATAGGGATAAACTTTCTTTTGTTTAGAGGTTATCCTATTAGATGCACTCGGGTAGGGGAGTAGATTATGTTTATGTTTTAGGTTGTATTTCCCTTGTACTGAATTAAGTCCCACACTTATAAGTGGGCAAGTTATATATATATGAGATTATATTCAGTGATGTTCATGATGTGCCTTATGTTATGATGATTGTGAGACGACTGTTTTACTTTGCATGGTTTACCGCTTATCGCATCACGCGGCTCTCACTTTTATTTCAAAAAAAAAAATTACCCGTATTTTCCGCTAAGTAATTCAAAGTTAAATGAGAACTATGAAGTAACAGGCTAATGATTAACCTAAATATGTTCTAGAGTATTGGGTTAAAAATTAGGATGTTACAAAGCCAATGAGCACCTCGATACATCCTTCTCATGGCATTGATGTTGATGAGAGTGGTAAGAAAGTATTAGAAAGTGCTTATACAAGTATAATTAGTTTATTACTTTATCTTACTACTAGTAGACTTGGTACTCAATTAAGTTTGAAAATTTGTGCTAGATTTCAATCCGACCCAAAGCAATCATGCTTAAATGCTACCAAAAGGATTTTGAGATATCTAGTAGGTACTACTAATCTTGGTTTTTGATATGAGAAAGGTACTTTTAGTGACATTGTAGGATACTGTGATGCTGAATTTTTGGAGATAAAATGGATAGAAAAGGTATGAGTGGTTGCTGTTGTTTCTTTAGAGATTTCTTAATCACTTGGCCATGCAAGAAGAAAACTCCAAGCGCTCTCTCAATTGCAAAAGCTGAATATATAGCTACAACAAATTGCTTCACTCAAATGCTTCGAGTCAAAAACTAACTTAAGGACTTATGTCAAAATCCCTATCGTATATGATAACATCAGTACTATAAACCTTGTTAAATCCCATTCAATATTATAAATCCAAGCACATTGATGTGAAACATCATTTTATAAGGGATCATGTATAGAAAGGTAATATTTGTAACGCCCCGATTTTTCGGGAGCCTGATCATAAGTTCAGTCAAATAATCTGATCTCCACCACCTGTTGGCCGAACTCTGTTCTATCTTTGGCTAAATTCTTTTTCTCTGGCCGAGCTCCATTGGCCAAGTTCTTTTCCGTAGTCGAGCTCTTCCTCTCTAGTCGAGCTCCATTTCTTTTTATATGACCTCTATTTTTTTCTATTGACCGAGCTCACCCTCCTTCGGCCAAGCTCTAATTTTTGTCAGCCGAGCTTTACTCGAAGGTTCTCTTTTGGTCGAGCTCTTTTCTCTCAGCGGAGCTCTACTTGAAGGTTTTCCTTGAGTCAAGCTCTGTTTCCTCCTATTTCGAGCTCCACTTGTCAACCAAGATCCTTCTCTTTGGGTCGAGCTCTACTTTTTCCTAACCAAGGTCCCTTTTCCGTTAATGGTAATTAGCTCCGTTTGTTTTCATTTCTGGGGGAAAAGTGTTTATGTAATTTACCATGTAAATATGTTCTGAATTAGTCACTGACACACTCAACAGAAAAGCCATACCCAAACCCATACTTAGCCATTCTATTTCACGTAATGATCACACAAATGAGATATTCTTTCTCATCCTCCCATGTTGAAACTTCTCTATAAATATAGGAAGCTTACTAAGCCACTTACTCACTTCTTGCAATCTTAGTTTTCCCTCTTAAGAGTTCTTCTTCTTTCTTACTTTCCAAAAAAACCACCACACAACCTTTCACACTTTCCCCTGCTATGACCAAGCTCTCCTCATTCCAAAAACACATTTGGTAAGGATTTTGTCTTTCTTCTCTTGAATTTATTTTTGGTCTGAACAATGAAGTAATGTGAAGAGTTTTCTTCCTTTATCTTCTTTCCCTTTTAGCCTCCATGATGAGTGTTTGATTGAGTTTATATTCTTCTATTTTCCTTGACAAATCAGTTTTGATCTTCCTTTTTATTTCTAGTTTTGATTAGGGTTGTTATTAAAAATATTGGAGCCATGGCTTGATGATGATGGATCTTAGTAATGGCTGTAAAATCATGATGTGATAGACCATCTAAAGCCCAAAGTTTTGGTTTCGATTTCAATTTTAAAAGGAATACCGAAGATAAATAATGTTGTTAATCCTTTACCTAGTTTTCTTTGAGCTTGATGATAAGTCCTAACAAATATAAGGTTCTTGGAAACATGGTGTTGATGGATTCTAAAGCTTACTTCCATTTTATAAGATTGATCGGTGTTTTAGAGTTATTACTCTAAATAGGAGTCTTGAGCTTGGAACTTAAAGAAATAATAAATAGAAATGCATTCATATTTATCTTCTACATCCTTGCATTTCATATTTATATTTAAGCCTTATGTATCATGTTTATTTCCAAATCATCACCTAAATCTTGAAGGTAAGCAAATGAACTTGCATTTCATGTTTATATTCTTGTCTAGCATATTTACATTTCAAGCCATCATCTAAATCTTAAAGATTAAAAATGAGCTTGCATTCTCATGTTTATATTCCAGCTTTGCATATCATATTTAATTCCACTGCCATCACCTTATAATTTCAAAGATTAGAATAAGGCTTGCATTATCATATTTATGTTTATGTCATCACCTAAATATCTAAAGCTCAAGACTTGCCCCTTTCAATTTATATGGAAACTTCGGTTTCATGGACAGTGTCTTTTCAAATATGTTTTGCTTATCACTTGATGTAACACGGGTCAATGACCTAACACCTTGGCATTTTGGTCAAGCTGTGTTCTTACTTGATATCACACGGGTTGACGACCCACACTTTGGCATTTTGTTCAAGCTGTATGCTTGATATCACACGGGTTAATGACTCCATACATCGGCATTTTGATATCACACGGGTCAATGACCCCACACCTCGGCATTTTGGTCGATCTGTGTTCTCACTTGATATCACATGGGTCGATGACCCCACACATCGGCACTCTGGTCGAGTCGTATTCGCACTCGATATGACACAAGTCGATAACCCTAGACTTCAGTACCCTGGCCAAGCTATGTCCCCACTTGGGAAAACACGTGTCAATACCTTTACACTTTGGCTGAGCTCTGTTTCTCCTTAACTGAGCTCCACCTTATATGAGTTGATGGCTTACATGCTTGATTTTGAGTTGAATGAATAAATATGTGATTATGCATGAATATCTTGTTAAACATGGCATGTTTATCATTATATTACGTTGCAACTTATGCTTGATTTACAAGTATATGGGCATGACAAGTTGAAGAATGTTTTATGTTTGCACTGCATCTCCATTGAACATGTCATGTCTTAAATGTGACTCACAACACTCAGAAATGATCCTTTCATGACGAGTTGACCTCAGCGTAAGGTGATCCAGGGAGATGATCCTTTCGTAACGAGCCGGGCTTGGCGTAGGGTGATCCTGAGAGGTGATCTTTTCGTGGTTGGGCCGGGCCTAGCGGGAAGTGACCTTCTGCCCCCTATCCTACACTCTGGGAGTGCATGCTAGTGACGACTAGTGAGGTATGAGCTCATAACCTAGGACTTCCTGAGAGGGGAAAGATTATATGGCGACCCTAAATAAAAAAGATAAGAACTTAAGTCACCTCATAAATCATCGAGAGGACGATCATACTAGTATAGTGTGCATCCTGTATGTTGTGATGGATTGTTTAGAGCATTAGCATGACTTATCATGTTGCATCTATGCATTAAGACACATATTAAAATGAATGGACCTCGGATAAATAACCTTTGGAACTTAAAAATTGGACATTATATACATGCCAACTATTTCAAAATCAAATTCAATGTTCCTGAGGACGTTGATGATGACACATGTTAGGAGGTGTTTTCCTAACTGAGTTTCTTGTATACGATTCTCATCCCCCTCTTTCTTCTTTCCATCACGTCTTCAAAGGACGATGGCATCGTTTGTAATCTTCATTGATGCTCCTACATAGGAGCTGTACTTTGACACCGCGCACAGATCATATCACTTCATTGGTCATTGTGCTATCCATTTTTTTGTGTTTATAGGGCGACCTTTTGCGCATCCAGTTTCCAGCTTCCGATTCTTCCTCGCCTCTCCTTTTGGTGATGATTTCGTTTACGAGCGTGCTTACTCTTGCAAGGAGCGGACCCGCCATACTTGCTCTTCCAAGTCTACCATCCGCGACAATCCTGAGTACGTCCCACGATCTCCCTCGATCGACTCTCAGTATGATCCTTCTGAGGACTCCGCCACTGAGGTCCCGTCCGTTGGGTCTTCCCTCACTATGGCCATGGAGATAGATAGAGAAAGCGAGGCCATGGTGACTCTGTAACACCCAAAAAATTATTTAAAAATTAATTTGAGTTTTATTAATCGTAATTTCAAAAATTTGATAGTTTGAACAAGGATGAGGATGATCCAAGGGATTCATAAAAAAAAAAAGAAAAAAAATGTGAATAGTGTTTTGTGGGCCCCACAGGCTCGCCGGGACAGCCAAAACCCTAGAATTGGAACCCGAAGATGCCCGAAATTGAGAAATTATATGATTATGGTTAGAAATAGGTAGAAATAAAGATTTTATACCACAAATTATTTTTCAGGTAATATTTGATTACCCGGGTACGGTGTTTCACCTATTCGGTGAAATTTCGGTGTGCGATTTTTAACACCGAAAGATAGTTAAATCTCTACAAAGGGTAATGTATATCCATGTTGACTTAGTGAATGGCTAAGATTTAATCTTGTAAAGCAAGATTAAATCCTAGCCATCCATTTGTTTTTCTTTCCTTTAAAGAATTACACATTTATATTATATAATACCTATGCTTTAACTACAAGATAAATACAAGCCATCTAACCTTATCTCATCATCATGCTTTCTCGGACAACAAGGGATGTAGCAACCTCCATGTTTGCTTCCATGAAAATTTGAATTCCAACCTCAAAATCTCAAGCTTGAACTTGATAAAACCCCAAATTTCCTTCACAAAACTTGTTCTACATCTCAAACCCTACAAATCTAACCGATTGAAATCTCAAATCCTCACCTTAATACCTCACTTCCCTACTGTCTAAGGAGGGTTTAGGACTGAAATTGGTGTCTTGAAGTAAAGGGAGATCACTTAGAACATCCTTTGAAGTATCAAGCTCAAAAACTTTCAAAGTAGGGTTTTCTTTAGCCTTTTTCTTTCAAAATTTTTCTGAGCAATTCTTACTGGTTTCAATCTGAAATTTCTGGTTAATTTGGTTGATATTATGTTGTTATTGATGTATGAATTTTTCTGAAGTGCTTGGATGAGGTTAGAGAGATCATTTTGTCAAAAGATGTTGAGTGATACTTGCTGGATTTTCGGTTTTCTGACTGGTAGTGTGTGATCACGAATTTTCTGGGCTTGTTGTGGAAATTTTCATGAGATGGAAAAAATTATATGTTGGAGAAAACATCTTGAGCTAGTCCCATGAATTTTCTTGGGTTTTTATTTTGAGTCAAACTGCCTTAGAAAAATCAAGAACCGAAATTAAGCATATGCTGCCTAAAGTGTTGGAACAAAAGCTGTAAATTTTGCTAATTTTGTTACCATATCAAATGATGGAATTATCACTTAAGAGTTTTACAGAGTATTAGATACATATTGAGGTTTTACCAAGATTTTTATTTATAATTTTCTGGGTTCAATTGATAGGGTTAAAAATTATGAATTTTGGTTCTTGAGCTGAGGTTGAGTGGTTTCTGGCCACCAAATTTGTCCAATTTTGTTAACATAGTTAGAGAACTATTTTTACTCTGAAATTTTTACAGAACCTTGGACACATTGAGGTGTCATTGAGAATTTTTATATCATTTTAATTGATCATTTGGTATGAGAAATAAATTGTGCTACTTGAGTGTGAAATCTACCATTGTGCTGAAAATAACTTGATGCTTTGAATTGATGAAATGATGGCATTTTGTACTAGTATAACATGAGTACCTGAATATGAGTATGAGTAATTGAGCATGTGAACTTATTGATGAGGTTAGGTACACATAGATATGAATGATTATTACAATTGTTTATATGTGAAAGAAAAGCATAAGATTATGTTTCTTGGAATGGAGAAAGTAAATTCAGTTTGTTAGGGAAAGTAAACCTAACTACCAAGAAAAACATAAGATTTATAATCCTTGGGCTGGAGAAAGGAAATCTGGTCTGTCAGGGAAAGTAAACCTGACTACCCTTGAATTGAGCCGGGAAAAGTAAACCTGGCTAGGAATAGGTCTGTGTGAGAATTGGAGAAAGTAAATCCAATGATCATGTATAGGAATGAGCTCAGTCCTGAAAAGCAGTCTATTACCCAATATTGCCACACTGGGACGGCGGTACGTAACGTCCAGAATGTGACAAGATTAGTCAAGGGCCAAGGCAAGTTTAAGAAGTAAATTTTCTAAAGAATCTTTTGTCTTATATGCCGAGTGAAGAAGTTTAGTATTGATATTGAGACCAATATATTTAGGTGGAAAGTTAGTAGTGTATGATGTTGAGTAGTATGGTATATGTACATTAAGTGATTGAATGTTAAAAGAAACCCACTTCGGAAAGGTGATTTTATAACTTTAAAATGAACCTTTGATATATATATATATATATATATATATATATATATATATATATATATTGCATGCCCACTTTTTCTTAATAAACCGAAGTGGCTGGGGCGATGACGATGACATTATGAATGTGTAATTGGGGAGTTACCCTACTGAGAATTATATAATTCTCACCCGTATGTTTTTGTGTTACCGTGTCGTTTCCAGGTTGACGCAGAAAATCGAGAAACTGCTATGCAACAGAACTCGGAAGTACAATAGGGTAGTAGTTAATACTTTTGTTATGTTGTATTTAGTGGAATGGATATGTATGTAAATAGGTTAGATGACAAGGTGTGTTAAGGCTCATCAAAGAGCTTTCTCAATGTACTGAACTTTGTATTAAATAAATATTTTGGTTTTATTGTTATATATTTCAGTAGAATTATGACCAAGTTATCTCGCGAATCAATCCAAATGGCTATAGATATTTAAGAAAGGTCCGCTAATTTATAAGTAACAACTCCCAAGTATGATGTCATGACTTAAGGATGATGTTGTACTTGGGAGGATGTTACAGACTCAACCAATTCAAGGGAGTAGAGTGAAGATGATACCTCATCATGGGGCTCATGCTCGACCCTCTCTCCGTTGGGCCACACCGACCGAACTGGCTCAGTTGGTTGGTTATGTTCCTCCTCCGTGGGACCAGCAGCAACAGTAGAGAGAGCGGGCATTTTAGTGCACGAGCGCACATCTTACATAGGATAGCCTTCTTTTACTTCTAGGCTATCTACTTTGACCGCACTAGAGTAGGCAAGTTTCAGATTTATGTGTTTTATGTTTGCAGATGTATTTGCATGGATGACTATATTAATATTACTATTTAACTCAATGTATTTGTTATGTCCGAGCTCTTGTGTTTCTTTTATTATATGAATGTCTAATCTATGTTTCATGTGAGACGAACGATATAGTTATCCTTGACAACCCGAGGTAAGGCTATAGGAGATCGAACACCATGTGTCCGAGCTCCGAGCTTTGTGTCCAAGCTCCGAGACCACGTATCCAAGCTCTGAAACCTGTAGCCAGACTCTAGTAAGGTCGGATGCTATGTGTCCGAACCCTGAGACCGATGGCCAAGCTCTGGTGGTTTGGGCCAACGTCACCTAACTCGTATTTCTATTACTGTACGGTAGGAATACCTCACGCATGGTTCATGTTTTCACCTTTATTTTCAAAAAAAAAATTCTACCTATATTTTCGCTATGTATTTTTTAAAGTTTAGAAAGTAAGAACTAGAACAAAAGAGTAATGGCCAATAATTAACTTAAATACGTCCTAGGCATGTTGAGTTAAATATTAGGGTGTTATATTTTGGTATTAGAGCAGTTCGGCTCTCACGAAGCCTGAGGAATGGACTGACTATGCTTCTTAAGCATGACGCAATAGATATGTCGTGTGTAGTTACCTTATCAATAAGACAAGCCTAAGGATAGAGATGCATGACTGTCGTACGTTGTATGTGCCATGGTAACTAGCTCACCTTACTTAAAGTATTAAGGCTAATCACCTTAGCGTTTGTTGTTTTGGTGTGCATAGAAACCAATGGCACCGCAACGACGAAACAGGAATTCAACTGAGAGTGACCAAAGCAATGGGACAACTGGAGCGCTCAAGACATGGTGAGAGCCATGCAAATGTTGTTCGAGTGGATGGACCGCCAGGAAAATGTTGGCAGCAGTCCTAATGCTGCTAAGGACCATGAGCATGCCAAGTTTGGAAGTTTCAGAGAGCAAACCCCCTCGTTCCAAGAAGCTCTAAATCCAGACATCGCTGACAAGTGGATCAAGCATATGGAGAAGATCTTATCAGTGATCCCTTGTTCAGAAAAGCAGAAGGTGACATTCGCCACCGACATGCCAGAAGTGGACGTTGAGTTCTGGTATACCGGTACTAGATGGTTGCTCGAGGCATTTGGCACACCAATCAACTAGGAGCTTTTCAAAACCCATTTCTATGAGAAGTATTTCCCAGAGTCCGTGAGGAATGCAAAGGACATCGAGTTCATGCAATTGGTGTAAGGAGGCATAAGCATCACACAGTACACCACGAAGTTCGAGGAGCTAGGCAAGTTTTCCAGGGAACCCTAATGACATATGGAAATACGTCAAATACAAGGTGGGATTGAAGCTAGAAATCAACATTGCTGTTGCACACTTGGAGATTAGGGACTTCACAACCGTAGTCAACAAGTGCCACATCATTGAGGATGGCCAGAAGAAGTTGAATGTATGGAAAGCTGACAGCTTCGCTAAGAAGCTAGCCTCACAAGCCCCAAGGTTCAAGCCGCCGTTCTGACCCTAACCCAGGCCGCAGTTTATTCCCCAAGGATCAAGGAGGAATTTCCACCAAGGAGGACCGATTGACCCTAGAAGCAAGGCGGCCCCGAAGACCCTGGCAGTGTTGGATAGGCCAGGTGATTTGCTTCAAGTGCGAGAAGCTTAGCCACTATGTGAAGGAGTACCTGGAGAAGAACCCGATGACCCTAAACCCCAAGCCATAATGCCAAGGGAGGGTCTTTACCCTTAATGCTGAAGACTCGATGAAGTCCGGAAGCCTCATGGAAGGTAAGTGCGAAATGAACGGTAAAACCTTAATTGTACTGTTTGATTCTGGCGCAACTCCTTCTTTCATATCATATGCTAGTGTTGAGTCTTTGCAATTACTAGTGTCAAAACTTCCTTTTGATCTTACTGTCTTTACACCTACTGGAAAACCTGTTAAAACTTGTAGATGTTGCCTAAGTTGTTATTTCATTGTTGAGAATAAACCTTTTGTCCTAGATCTAGTTTTTTTACCTGTGTGAAATGTAACATCCTAATTTTTAACCTAATACTCTAGAACATATCTAGGTTAATCATTAGTTTATTACATCATAGTTTCCTTTTTAATTTAAAATACTTAGCAGAAAATACTGGTATTTTTTTTTTGAATTGAAAAAGAAAAGTGAGAGCCGGCGACTTGACGAACAATGAAGCATGAAAGGTGAAACGCAATCCAAATAAACACATCATAAACATCTGATCATAAAACATGTAAATGCATAGAATAATATAGCAAACTGCATAAGTGGATATATATATATATATATTATGCCCACACAAGAAAGGCAGGACTTAGTTTAGTACAACGTAAGGCAAATACAGCTGAAATGGAGATACATGGGAAATGAAAGTACAACAGAAGGCATAAAAAGAAACTCTCCTACTCTAGTGCATCTACAAATAGATAACCTTAAGGAAAAAGGAGGCTATCCTGGTTTAGTCAGAGCTCGGGCACCGGGGCACGACTGTCTTCTCCTACTGCGGGCCTCTCTGGAAAGGAAGGAAGTATTTGATCCACTGGGCTATCTCTGCCAGGGTAGCTATGCGTGGCATTGGTCGAGCATGAGCTCCACAGCGGGGAATCATCCTCACCCGTCCTCCACATATCGGCTGAGTGACAGAAGCCTCGCTACCCTTCCCAAAGTCCATCGGTATAGTGGGGGAGGATCCCTCGGAAGGTACCTAGGTGGCAGAGTCCTCTGAAGGGTCCGTCTCGGAGAATGATGAGGGGGAACAGGGCACGTACTGTGGGTAGCCCCAAATAACAGAAGCTGTCGGTGGGGTACGGCGGATCCGCTCCTCTCGAGGGCGTGCGTGCTCGAACACGAAGTCGTCACCGAATGGTGAGGTAGGAGAGAATCGATGAGTATGTACAGGGTGACTGAAGGGCCATCCAACAAACATGAATACACGAACGACACAGCGACCCACAAAATGGTATGACCCGTGGTCCGGATCATGATGCACCTCCCATGTTGAGGTGTCCACAAAAATCACGAACATCGCCATTTGAAGACGTGACGGAAGGAAAAGATAGAGGGAGTGAGAATCTTACTAAAGAATCTCAATAGGGCTCCTACTATCTAAGTGTCATTATCTACGTCCTCAGGAACCTTGGGTTTAGTGTAAAAATAAGTAAGCATGCATCAAGTTCATTTTAAGCTTCAAAACATAGTTAACTAAGGTCCGTTCATTTTAAAATGTTTCTTAATGTCATGGATGCAGCATATTAAAGAATGTATGCATGACACTACTTAATGCAAGAATATTCATCATAACATCAAGTGACATCATAATAGTGGCATAAAGTGGCAATCGAAATCTCAGGTGGGAAAACTTTCTCATGGGGCCACCCTAAGAAGACATTCGTTCTAGGGGTGCTTGGCCGAACCGGTGTCACCTAGAGCGTGTCACATCTCTAGGTTATGAGCTCATACCTAACTAGTCATCACTAGTTCTTACTTATCCCTTAACGATAAGTGTACCATAAATAAATCTCGACTCTTTAGTACGGGCTAGGGGGCATTTTCTTGGTAGTGTCGGCCAAACCGATGTCACCCAAGAATACATCTTGGTACCGATGTCACATGAGTTCTTGGAGGTGCTCAGCCAAACCAGTGTCATCCAAGAACACATCTTAGTACCTCATCTCTTTTAAAGAAAATCTCATAGGTTTTTCAAAAACTTTCTAAGTCCCCAAATTTGTCAGAAATTCAGCACCATATCAGCAGCATGTCGGATTTCTTCCAAATTTGCTTTATGCCATGTAAACAAATAGAACATGCATCCTCAATCATAATTTCACACGCTAACATGATCATTCTCAAATAAAACATACATCCTTGTATAACATGAAAACTCATTATATTCTTGAACTTACGGTATCTTATGCTTTGACCCTTACGGGCCTTAAACTTGAGATGTAGTTATTCTATCGTTCTCTATTAACCTCTTATGCACCTAATGATTCACAACTAATAATTCTTACTAGCATTTATTCTCATTAATAAATCTGGGCAGCATTATACTTCTAAGGGCAGAATTACATCTTTATGATTACGGGGTTCTAGAACGTACGTTTTAGACCCTTTCTTGGTTCTGTCTTCGCCTAAGGCGCTATAAATTAAATCTAAACCAACTATGAGGTATTCCTAAGCCTTTGATCTATTTTTAATTCATGTTTACTACATTATAAGGGTGCTGTACAGAATCAGGAAATTAAATGTTCTAAGAGTTCTAGAATTGCATTTTTACGATTTTCTAGTTGCTAATTTCTCTATAGGCTCTAAAACTCAATCCTACATCAAATGTTACCAAGTTTTTCATGATTAAACAATCCTAATCTGATTATTATCCCACTAAAACAGTTTGGGCAGAAACTAAAAATAGATGGGTCAAAACTATGCTAAAACTTGACTTTACGGTTTTCTGTTAAACTAGTTTCTTTCCTAATATGCATAGAAAGGTTCCTACCTCAACACATATAAATTTCACACATTCTAACATGTCAAAACATCATCATACAGCAGCAAACATGTCATGGCAGAACTGAATTCATGCATATACATATCTTGCATAAAATCTCATTTTTCACAAGCATAGGTTGCTAGCTTTCCCTCGAATCGTTTTAGAAATTTTAAAACTCTTTTGCAAAATATTTTATCTTGTAAAAGAGGCTAAGAACAATCATAGGGCAGTAACAAATTTATATCACTCTTGGAAGATATTTAATTTACAAATCTTGTTGATCATGACCTTATAGAACTCTTAAAAACATAGAAAACTTTTGAACAAAGATTGTTGGCCCTTGCAACTAGATGAAACTCATTTTGAGTCTATCAACATCACATGGCCAAATTTACATCCTTGGGGATGTTTCCATAATCAAACTTTAACTTGAGATAATGAGGGCAAGTCTTTGAGCTCTAGGTTCCTTAAGTGATGACAAAATATAAAAATGCTATGCATTCCATTTTATTCTTCATTATAAAGTAAAGTGAGAGCTTCAAAATAAATATGCAATGCAAGAACTTGAAATTAAATATGCAAGGCACAAAGTAAATATGCGAAACTTGAAAGTAAATATGCAAGTTCAATTCTTTATTTTAGTGCTCTAGGCCCAGCAACAATCAACTTTAAGGCCGAAATAGAAAGACTTCGAGATTAATTAGGTGACATGCAAGCTCTCGTTTTAAATCTTTTCATTCTTTAAGTGATAACTTGAAATATAAACGTGCAATGCAAGGCTTGAACTTAAACATGATAATGCAAGTCCTTTTCTTTAATCTTTAGAGTTTAGTGATAACATAGAAAGGTAAATATGAGATACAATAGCTTGAAATGTAAATATGAGGTGCTAGAAATATAAATATGCAAGTTCATTTTTATATCTTTACTAGAGCTCTTACAAGACTTTGAAAGACTTAAACCTTAACCCAAGTTTATCACAATAAGCTAAAGTAAACAAAATATCATTCCTTGAAGCAAAATCATACATAACATTTTTGTTAAAACTCAAGCTCTAGAGGTCTCATTGTGATGAACACATGGTCATCATCTAGAAACTCTCATCATCAAGCTTCCATGTTGAACCACCAATGGTGGCCGAATTTTTAGAGAAAGAAAAAGGAAAATGAGTTGAAGCCATGAACAAGAAAAGAACCATTTTAAAACTCTAGAGACCATGACCTTGATAATGTATTAACACCAAGATCATGTGTCCACATCATTGAGTTCATACACTCATTTTAGAACTATATCTAAGTAAAGCTTTCAAGATTAAAAGAAAGAAACTAAAAACACCTTTTCCTCAAGAACTAAGATCAAGCTTTGGGGGATGCTCAAGTGATGAACATCATCATGCAATTCCCATCATCAAGCTCTCGTTTCCAAGCTCATTAAAGGCCCATGGCCGAAAATGGAAGAAGAAGCCAAGAGGAAGAAAGAAGTTCTAAAAGATTCAAGAGAAACTATAAAGCATATAACTTAAGCAAGAACTTTAATGGCTAAAACATTTAAAACAAAATCCCTACCAAGTGAAATGATATTGAAGAGGATGAAGAAGATGAAGAAGTTTGAAGAAGAAGAACTCTTGGTCTTTGAGAGAAAATAAAAACTTTGAGTGCTCTAAACTTAGCAAATGAACTAAAGGTATTTCAAGTTCAATCAAGTGTGCTATTTATAGAGAAATGAAACAAATGAAAGGTGCAAAAGGGAGAGGAGGATTTCGGCCAAGCCAAGGCAGTCCCATGAAGTCCATGAGGTGAGATGTTGTGATCTTGAGAGATGGTGAGGTATGGTTTAAGGTATGATGAGGTATGGTTCAAGGTATGACTCAAAGCATGGCTCAAGAAGTGTTTAAAATTTAAAACATGTGATGGAATTTTGGGTGATGTAGCTGAATTGCATCAGCCATGGGGGAGGAATTTCTTTCATTTAATTGTGGTTTAGAAGTGTGTTTAGGTGTGTTTTAGATCATGTTTAAGATTAGGAATTTGTAGGAAGGTGTTTAGATGAGGTAATGGTTAATTAGAGGCTTGTAAGACTAGGTTTAGGAGGTGGTCTTGCTAAATTAATGGAGTCAAACTCCATTAACAAGGAATCCAATGCCAACACAATTCCTTGATTTAGGGAATTTGGAGAGAGAAAACACTATTTAAGATTCCAAAACTAGGAATCTTGAGTTTTAAAAAGAGATTTAGGTTTAATCTAAGCAATTTTAAGTCCTAATTAATTTTATTAACTTATTTTGACTCTAGATTAATTATGAAAATTAATTAATCTTCGATTAGAACCTAATATTGCTTAGGTTTGCTTAATTACACCATTAAGCTCAAACGGCACTATCCCGGGGGCAAAATCGTAATTTTGCACAAAAACTGCCTGGGACCACCGGGACTTAAACAGACACTTTTAAACACATGAAAACGCTATTTTAAACCTTCGGGGAAAGTTTTGGGCTCAACAACACCTTTACCCGCGTAAAAATGCTATAGGGGTATTTTGGTCATTTTGACCCGAAACTGCAGAAAATGAGATTTTCGCCTCTGAAACCACTCTAGGGCCATCTAATCCCCTTCAAACATTAAGTTAGCTCTTCGAGGACTGCCGGGCCAGCCATCCTCGAAATCCAGGCAGAAAATGACATCAGGGGCATTTTGGTCATTTTCCTCTCAGACAGAAAAATTGGGGCGTTACATGAAACCTAGACATGATTCTTGGCATGGATTGGCTTTATGCTAACCGTGTAATGTTTTGCTATACCAAGTCCATCACCTTTCTTTCTATTCCTAGTAAGTCTAGTAGATCCTTAAGTTTTTACATAAACACTATAGAAGTCGACTGTAATGGGGAAGAAAGTAAGGGACATGCTCTCCTAGCTGCTAGTGATGTAAACTTTGAGCAGAATATTGATGAGATATCCATAGTAAGAAGCTACCCCAAGGTATTTTTGGAAGATATACTCAAGTTCCCTCCCGTGAGAGAAGTGGAGTTCTCCATAGAGTTAGTTTTAGGAATTGGGCCTATATCCATAGCACCATATAGAATGTCGCCCTTGGAGCTAACCGAGTTGAAAACCCAGTTGGAAGACCTGCTAGAGAAAAAGTTTGTGACACCATGGGGAACTCCGGTGTTGTTTGTTAAAAAGAAGGATGGAAGCATAAGGTTGTGCGTTGATTATAGGCAGTTAAACCGAGTGACAGTGAAAAACAAGTACCCTTTGCCTAGGATTGATGATTTGATGGATCAGTTGAAAGGGGCGGTAGTGTTCTCTAAGATCAATTTGAGATCAAGATACCACCAAATTAGGGTAAGAGATGAGGACATACCCAAGATTGCCTTTAGAACTCGGTATGGACACTTTGAGTTCATGGTGATGTCCTTTGGACTAATCAATGCCCCTGCTGTGTTTATGGATTATATGAATAGGATTTTTAGACCCTATCTAGACCAGTTTGTGGTTGTTTTCATAGATGATATACTCACCTATTCGAAGACCCACAAGGAGCATGAGAGTCACTTAAGTGTGGTTCTGGAGATTCTAAAGGAGAAGAAACTATATGCCAAGTTATCTAAATGTGAATTCTGGTTGGAAGAAGTAAAATTCTTAGGGCATGTAGTATCTAAAGGAGGTATTGCGGTAGACCCTAGTAAGATAGAGGCTATGATGAGTTGATAGAGACCTACCACAATAATAGAAATATGAAGCTTCTTAGGGCTGGCTGGTTATTACCGTAGGTTTATCAAAGGATTCTCCCAGATCTCCTTACCCTTTACCAAGCTTACTAGGAAGAATGTTGCTTTTGTTTGGACCCCTGAATGTGAAAAAAGCTTCCAAGAGTTAAAAGTGAAGTTGACCACGACCCCAGTATTAGTATCACCTGACTCCTATATGCCTTTTGAGGTGTACTGTGACGTCCCAGGGAGAGGCCTAAGATGTGTTTTGATGCAAAATAGGCAAGTGGTGGCCTATGCGTCTAGATAACTCAAGCCTCACGCAGCAAACTACCCCACCCATGAACTATAGTTAGCAGCCGTAGTGTTTGCTTTGAAGGTGTGGAGACACCATTTGTACAGGGTAAAGTTTGAGATTTTCTCAGATCATAAGAGTCTCAAGTATCTCTTTGATCAGAAGGAGTTAAATATAAGGCAGAGGAGATGGATGGAATTCTTAAAGGACTACGACTTTGGGTTAAACTATCATCCCGACAAGGCAAATATGGTAGCCGATGCCTTGAGTTGGAAGTCATTACATCTTGGTAGCCGATGCCTTGAGTTGGAAGTCATTACATCTATCACATATGATGGTGAAGGAGACAGAGTTAATAGAAAAATTTAGAGACATGAATTTAGGGATGATGTTGACCACCAAGAGCCTAAGAATGTGCCATCTCAGTGTAATGAGTAACTTCAAGGAGAAAATCACCCAAGCCCAACAAGAGGATAGAGAATTCCAAGAGAGCCTAGAGGCAATACGGGTTGGAAAGTTAAAGGAGTTTGCCCAAGGTCCTGATGGTATGCGGAGGTTTGAAGGCCGGATTTATGTGCCGGTAAGTGGTAACCTCCAAAATGAGATCTTAGAGGAAGTCCACAAGACCCTTTTTACCATTCACCCTGGCATTACCAAGATGTACCAGGATGTGAAGAAGATGTTTAGGTCGCCCGGATTGAAGAGGGACTTGAGTGCTTGGGTAAGTAAGTGCTTAGTTTATCAAAAGGTAAAGATTAAGCACCAAAATCCCTCTGGAATGTTGCAACCCCTATCAATCCCTGAGTGGAAGTTGGATAGTATCTCAATGGATTTTGTGACTAGCCTACCGAGGACCTAAGCAGGTCATGATGTCATATGGGTAATAGTAGATCGACTGACCAAGTCGGCCTACTTCTTACCTATCAAGGTAACTTACTCCTTGGATAGGCTAGCTCAGTTATATATTTAGGAGATCGTAAGATTACATGGAGTACCGTCAACGATAATCTCAGACCGAGATCCACGGTTTACGCCACGATTTTGGGGAGCCTTTTAGAAGGCATTTGGTTCAAAACTATGCCTGAGCATGGCTTACCATCCTCAAATAGACGGTCAATCTCAGAGAACCATTCAGACTCTTGAAGACATGTTGAGGGCATGTGTATTGGATCAAAAGGGAAGTTAGGATAAGCACCTACCATTGATCGAGTTTGCATATAACAATAGTTACCATGCAAGTATTAGAATGGCACTGTATGAGGCCCTATATGGAAGAAAGTGTCAATCTACTCTATGTTGGTATGAATCGGAAGAGCAGAGCTTTTTAGAAACCGAGATTGTGAGGGAAACCATGAATCAAATCAAGAAGATTAGGGATAAAATTCCTACTGCTCAAAGTCGACAGAAAAGCTATGCGGATAAGCGGCGCAAGCCATTAGAATTCCAACAAGGAGAACACGTGTTCCTTAAGGTCACCCCCATAATAGGCATAGGGAAAGCTATGAGAGTCAAAAAGTTGAACCCCTGATTTCTCGGTCCTTTTGAGATTCTTAATAGAGTCAGATCAATAGCTACCAAATAGCCTTATCACCCAACTTGTCCAACCTACATGATGTCTTTCACGTTTCTTAACTAAGAAAGTATCAGTCCGACCCTAGTCATGTGTTAGGGCCAGAACAAATGCAATTAAGGGAGGACCTCACTTTTAACTTGTTGCCTGCAAGGATAGTGGATAAAGGAGTCAAGCAGTTGAGGAATAAAACCGTGACCTTGGTCAAAGTGGCATGGGGATGAGGAAAGATGGAGGAACTCACGTGGGAGTTAGAATCAGACATGACGATGCACCACTCAAGGTTTTCACAGGTAACGAATTTCGAGGGTGAAATTCTTTTTAAAGAGAGGAGTAATATAACTCCCTAGTTTTTTGGGAGCTTGATCATAAGCTCAGTCGGATGATTAGATCTCCACTACCTGTCAGCCAAGCCCTGCTCTATCTCTGGCCTAGCTCTTTTAGCTGAATTCTCTTTCTCTACCCGAGCTTCTTTGGCCTAGTTCTCTTCCTCAGTCAAGCTCTTCCTCTCTGATCGAGCTCCATTTCTTCTGATACGACCTCTATTTTTTCTATTAACCGAGCTCACCCTCCTTCGGTCGAGCTCTGCTTTCTCTCAGCTGAGCTCTACTCAAAAGTTCTCTTTTGGTCGAGCTCTTTTCTCTCAGCTGAGCTCTACTTGAAGGTTCTCATTGGGTCAAGCTCTGTTTCCTCCCATGTCGAGCTCCGCTTGTCGACCAAGATTCTTCTCTTTTGGTTGAGCCCTGCTTTCTCCCAACCAAGGTCCCTTTTCCATTAATGGTAATTAGCTCCGTTTATTTTCATTTCTGAGGGAAGAGTGTTTATGTAATTTACCGTGTAATTGACCGTGTAAATATGTTTTGAATTAATCACTGACATACTCAACAGAAAAGCCATACCCAAACCCATACATAGTCATTCCATTTCACGTAATGATTACACAAATGAGATATTCTCTCTCATTCTCCCATGTTAAAACTTCTTTATAAATATAGGAAGCTCACTAAGCCACTTGCTCACTTCTTGCAATCTTAGTTTTTCCTCTTAAGAGTTCTTCTTCTTTCTTACTCTCCAGAAAAACCACCACACAACCCTTTGCACTTTCCCTTGCTATGACCAAGTTCTCCTCATTCCAAAAACACCTTTGGTAAGGATTTTGTCTTTCTTCTCTTGAATTTATTTTTGGTCAGAACAACGAAGTAATGTGAAGAGTTTTCTTCCTTTATCTCCTTTCCCTTTTAGCCTCCATGATGAGTGTTTGATTGAGTTTATATTCTTCTCTTTTCCTTGCCAAATCGATTTTGATCTTCCTTTTTATTTCTAGTTTTGATTATGGTTGTTATTAAAAATATTGGAGCCATGACTTGATGATGATGGATCTTAGTAATGGCTGTAAAACCATTACGTGATAGACCATCTAAAGCCCAAATTTTTGGTTCCAATTTCGATTTTAAAAGGAATACGGAAGATAAATGATGTTGTTAATCCTTTACTTAATTTTCTTGGAGCTTGATGATGAATCCTAACAAATATAAGGTTCTTGGAACCATGGTGTTGATGAACTTTAAAGCTCATGTCCATTTTATAAGATTGATCAGTGTTTTAGAGTTATTACTCTAAATAAGAGTCTTGAGCTTGGAACTTAAATAAATAATAAATGGAAATGCATTCATATTCATCTTCTACGTCCTTGCATTTCATATTTATATTTGAGCCTTGCATATCATGTTTATTTCCAAATCATCACCTAAATCTTGAAGATAAGCAAATGAACTTGCATTTCATGTTTGTATTTCTTGTCTAGCATATTTACATTTCAAGCCATCATCTAAATCTTAGAGATTAAAAATGAGCTTGCATTCTCATGTTTATATTCCAACTTTGCAAATTATATTTATTTCCACTGCCATAACCTTATAATGTCAAAGATTATAATAAGGCTTGCATTATCATGTTTATGTTTATGTCATCACCTAAACATCTAAAGCTCAAGACTTATCCCTTTCAACTTATACGGAAACTTTGGTTTCATGGACAGTGTCTTTTCAAATATGTTTTGCTTATCACTTGATGTAACACGGGTTAATGACCCCACACCTCGGCATTTTGGTCGAGCTATGTTCTTGGTTGATATCACACGAGTTGATGACCCCATACTTCGACATTTTGGTCGAGCTGTGTTCTTGCTTGGTATCATACGGATCGATGACTCCACCCCTCGACATTTGGGTTGAGCAATGTGCTTGCTATGACACGGGTCGATGACCCCACACTTCGGCATTTTGGTTGATCTGTGGTCTCGCTTGATATCACACGGGTCGATAACCCCACACCTCAACACTTTGGTCAAGCTGTGTTCGCACTCGATATGACATGCGTCGATAACCCCAGACTTTGGCACCCTGACCGAGCCATGTCCCTACTTAGGATAACACGTGTCAATACCCTTACACTTCGGCTGAGCTCTGTTTCTCCTCGACCGAGCTCCACCTTATATGAGTTGGTCACTTACATGCTCGATTTTGAGTTGAACGAATAGATATGTGATTGTGCGTGAATATCCTGTTAAGCATGGCATGTTTATCGTTATATTACGTTGTAACTTATGCATGATTTACAAGTTATAGGAGCATGACAAGTTGAAAAATGCTTTATGTTTGCATTGCATCTCCATTGAACATGACATGTCTTAAAGGTGACTCAAAACACTAAAAAATGATCCTTTTGTAATGAGCCGAGCTTGGCGTAAGGTGATCCAAGGAAATGATCCTTTCGTAATGAACCAGGCTCGGCGTAGGGTGATCCCGAGAGGTGATCTTTTTGTGGTTGGGCCAAGCCCAACAGGATGTGATCATCTACCCCCTATCCCGCACTCTAGAAGTCGGGAATTTTCTTATCGAGAGGATAAGTGCATGCTAGTGACGACTAGTGAGGTATGAGCTCATAACCTAGGACCTCCCAAGAAGGGAGAGATTATAGGACGGCCCCAAATAAAATAGATAAGAACTTAAGTCACCTCATAAATCATTGAAAGGATGATTATGCTAGTATAGTGTGCATCCTGTATGTTGTGATGGATTGTTTGGAGCATTGGCATGACTCATCATGTTGTATCTATACATTAAGATGCAAGTTAAAATGAGCGAACCTCAGATAAATAACCTTTGGAACTTAAAATTGGACATTATATGCATGCCCACTATTTAGATTCCTGACGCCGTTGATGATGACACATGTTAGGAGGTGTTTCCCTACTGAATTTCTTGTATAAGATTCTCATCCCCCTCTTTATTCTTTCTATCACGTCTTCAAAGAACAATGGTGGTGCTGCACTTCGACGCCGCACACCGATCATATCACTTCGTTAGTCATTGTGCCGTCTGTCTTTTGTGTTTATGGGATGGCCTTTTGCGCATCCAATTTCCAGCTTCCGATTCTCCCCTGCTTCTCCTTTTGGTGATGATCTCGTCTATGAGCATGCTCGCCCTCGTGAGGAGCGGACCCACTGTACTCACCCTGCCATGTCTGCCATCTGCGACCATCCCGAGTATGTCCCACGATCTCCCTCGATCGACTCTCAGTATGATCCCTCTGAGGACTCCACCACCGAGGTCTTATCCGTTGGGTTTTCCTCTACTATGCCCATGGAGATAGATGGAGGAAGCGAGGCCACAATGACTCAGCCAATTTGAGGGGGTAAAGTGAGGATGATACCTCATCATGGGGTTCATGCCCGGCCCTCTCTCCGTTGGGCCACACCGGCCGAATTGGCTCAGTGGTTTGGTTATGTTCCTCCCTCTTGGGATGGGCAGTAGAAATAGAGATGGCGGGCATTAGTGCACAAGCGCATCTTGTAGAGGATAGCATTCTTTTACTTTTAGGCTATCTACTTTAACTACACTAGGGTAGGCGAGGTTTCAGATTTATGTATTTTATGTTTTCATATGCATTTGCATGGATGACTATACTAATATTACTATTTAACTTGATGTATGGGGAACTTCTATTATATATATATATATATACACACATAATGGTTTGTTATGTCCGAGCTCTTGTGTTCCTTTTATTATATGAATGTCTAATCTACGTTTCATGCGAGACGAATGATATAGTTGTCCTCGACAATATGGGGTAAGGCCATAGGAGATTGGACACCACGTGTCCGAGTTCTGAGATCATGTGTCCGAGCTCTATGCCTTGTGTCCAAGCTCCGACCTTTGTGCCCAAGCTCCGAGACCATGTATCCGAGCTCTGAGACCTATAGCCGGGCTCGGTTAAGGTCGGACACTACGTGTTCGAGCCCTGAGATTGATGGCCGAGCTCTGGTAGTTTGGGCCAAGGTCACCTGGCTCGTATTTCTATTACTGTACAGTAGGAATACCTCACGCATAGCTTACATTTTCACCTTTATTTTCAAAAAAAAAAAATTGACCCATATTTTCACTAAGTATTTTCTAATGATTAGAAGGAAAGAACCAGAACAAAAGAGTAATGGCCAATAATTAACTTAAATACGTCCTAGGCATGTTGAGTTAAATATTAGGGTGTTACAATATTGAGTTAAAGTTTGTGAATACAAAGGATCTAGTTTCTAATATATTCATTAAACCCTTAGCTACAAATTATTTCTATTATTTTAAAAACTTTCTAAACTTGAAGAGCTTTGGAAAAACTTGCATTACACAACATTCATAGTATTCATTGTACTTCTTGGAATCCCCTTGTGACTCTTGTTTGAGGCCCATCTTTGAAGATTATCTCTAAAAGTCTAGAAAGAATTAGATCAAAAAGTACTATATCCACTTTTGAAACCACTTTAGAAAGTCCAAATGATGACTCAAACTATTAAGTGTTTCTATTGAAGAAGTTAGAATAGGTCAGAAAGTTTCAAGTATCTGAAGATTAGAAAAGGATTCAAAATGTTCATCAATTTCTGAAGGTTAGAAACTCTTTCAAAAGATGCTTTAGTTTCTATAAGTAGAAACCTTTCTCAGAAAATTTTTCACTTTTAGACCATATTTAATAACGAGAACAATTTTATAAACTTTTCCACTCTTTCCACGATTTGACAGTTATCAAACCTTCCTTTTCCTCTTCCCAAAACTCTCGCAAACACCGTAACCCCTTCTCCATAACCTTAAAATCCTCATTAACATCTTTCTTGAACCTTAAATGTTTCTGTAACTCTTCTCTCACAGTCTTAAACACTTTTAACCTCCCCAAGCACTTCTCGTCCTTTCAAAATCAAGTTTATTCATCCTTTCTACTTTTTTTCAAACCTTCATCATGGTACGTTGACTAAAATTCATAGATAAGAAGATAGATTTCATATGTATGATGAGCCCTATATGCAAGAGCATTATAAAGTACACTTCTTAACAAAAGAGGTTGCTGCTAGGAAGTCCTTGAAATCTAAATTACTGGAGCAAGTACCTATCCTTAAAGAAACCTTTTCTGCTCAAGGTTGGAGGAATTCCTTGGTGTCTCTAAAAAGGTATTCCCTAGAATATTGACAACATTTTATTCTCAACTCCAAGGAACTCCAAAAACTCCTATCTCCTCAATTATCACAGAGCACGCATTGGATATTACACTTTCTGATATGGTTGAAATCATTAAGGTACCATATGATGGCATAGTGTTCTTACCTTATGATGGGTGGTGGCACAAGATTAGAGTCAGTAAAGGTGATGTTTCTCAAACTCTAACTAACTCTAAAGTAAATAAAGTTAGAGGAATCAACACTGCAATGCTAAATTTCAAGGCTAGAGCAGTATTTTCTATAGTTCAATTTACTATACTACCTAGGCTAGGAAGCACTAATGTACTTATTGGAATGGACTCAATGTTGCTGTTCTGGCTGCTTTCAAAGAGCAAAGTGAATCTCCAATGGTTGATCATGAATTGCATGCTAAGTTCCTAGAAAAGAACAATTGATGTTATTCCTTATGGAATATTGTTGACAAGGGTTTTCCAAGATCTTGGATACACTCTTGCTAACGAATGCTGAGTTTACTATAAACTCTTTAAAGACATTAGCAAAGGATTAGAAAACGAGCCCTTAGAAAGGCAAGAAGAAAGAAAAAGAAGAAGAAAAACGAAAAGAAGAAAGGGGGAAAGAAAGAACAAGTGCTTAAGAGGAAGAAAAAGCTGGTTCACCCTCAAAAAGTGACTCTAAGGCAACACAATCTGAGTTAAAACCAAAGAGAACCGAAAAAAGGACCAAGAATAAAGAAGACAAAAGGATAAAGAAGCAAGAAAGTTCTTTAGAAAGTAAGTTTGATGCTTTAGAAACTGAGGCTGATGATCAACTTCAAGGAAGACCTAATAAACTCCATATCAAAAGAAGGGAGTTTCTAAAAGGTCAATTCAAATACTCAATAATTCTGAATGACAAATGGCTTCATAAAGAATAAGGATAGCCCAAGAAGAAGGAGATTTTGACTTCTTTGAGGATGAAGAGACTGAACAAGCCCTTAGAGAAAGTAAACAACTACAGGAAAAGAGAAAGATAGAAGGAGCTAAAAAACTGCAAATGGCCAAACGCATTCAAAGTTGAAGCAAAGGCCAAGCCCCTATAGTTTATGAACCTTTTGTGGTGATCCAAGAGCCAACACCAAGAATCACCCCTTAACAATTTGGATACACTAGCTTCCTACTTTTTGTCCTCACCTGTTTTAGAACTTACTTCGAAAGCTACTGCAAAAATTGAGAAAACAATTCAAGAATCAAGGGATCTTGAGAACGTACCCTCTAAAGAAGATGATGATCAAGTGCCCTTAAGTTAGATCCTCCAATTTGTCTCTAAAGATATGGATGAAGAAAATTCCATTGCTAAGGGGGAAAGAACTGAAAACTAAAATCAATTCGTGTTTGAGCTCTCCACTGCCTTAGAAACTCTCTTTGAAGAGCCAAAAGAACCCTCTACTGCTCTCATTCTCAGAGGACAACCTCAGCATGATTCCTCCATTAGAATCACATAGTTAGAGCCAAAGGCTTTATAAACTGCAATGGTGTCTAATAATCAAGTCTAGAAAAGGTTTCCTGAACCAAATCATGGATCTGGAGACACTGTGCTTCTCAATCTTATTGATGATGATCAAGATTTTGAGATTGAACATACAAATGCCTTCTCCTCTCTCACAAAAACGTATTTCCTTCTATACAATCAAAGGGATCTTACTATAATGATGGATGGAGTTGAAGCTATAAATAAAGACCTTGGAGCACAAATAAGAATACATGAGTTGCAAATTCTGAATTAGCTTAAGAATCTCAAGATGGGTGGCCAATGACGGAGAGGACTTGTGTACCCTCTTTGTTGATGATAAAAAGGGGAGAAGAACCTTGAAGAAAAATCTTTTGATCTTTTGTACATAGTCCAAAGAGTCTTGGATTGAAAGGAAGCATAAAGAAAAAGCATAACATCTGCATTTCATTTCATTTTGTTTTGTTTCATTTGGTTTGAACTTTTTATTTCTTTTGTTTCAATTGGTTTGAAATCTTTATTTCATTTTGTTATAAACATTTTTCATTTTCTTTTTATAAATTTTATCATACCTTCTTGTACATTATTCCCTTCCTTTAAGAAATTTTATGTTTTTGTTCTTAATGTCTTGGATTATATGTGTTATATATTATGTTTGGTTACAAGGTTTTAAATTTGAATGCTATCATATTTGATATACCTTACAAATATATTTTATGCGTTATTTGATTATGATAATATTTTGATTAACAAGAGAAAGTTTCAAGAAAGTTCACTTTCTAAAATCCTATATTGTAAGAAAAATCTTATTAAGTTTCAGAAAGAAAGATTCTTTAAGTTTTTGAACTGTGAAGAAACCTTCCTTCACTATTCTCCAAAATATTTTCTCAAAATTTGGCTTGTCATTATCAAAATAGGGGAAATTGTTAGAGAAGGATCTTACACTACAAAAAAAAGAGTAAATTGTAGCAGTTATTTTTACAAATTATGGCGGTTTTCAACCGCCGTTTTTCATAGTAATGGTGGTTTTCCGAATCGCCGTAATTACCAATGCCATTTACTTAATTACGGTGGTTTCTTTTTTATCGCCACAATTCACATAGGCTAATTACGGCGGTTTGAAACCGCCATAACTTTCTGTCAAATTAAAAAGTACATTGTTAATTATGGCAGTTAAGAACTGCCACAAGTTTCAACAAAATTATAAAAAAAATTATTAATTACGACAGAACCGCCATAATTTGCAATGAATTTTTTTTAAAAAAAAAGTCTATTATGGTAGATTGAAACTACCATAATTTGCATTCCAATTGACAAAAAATAATTCCTTTCATTTTAATAATAATGCCACATAATTTAATAAACCCAACTTCAGCTTCATATTAAAGGGGGTCAGCAAATAGGAAAATAGAAAGAGTGCAAGCAACCATAAAAGAGAAAAACATAGCTAAGTATGCTGACAGAAAGATGGAAAGTAGAGTGACAATCCTAGAAAGAGACACTACCTTTGGCTGAGCTATTCCAAGACTTTCAAAGAGTTCAAGATACAAATATCTACCTATTTTATTTCTTTGATTTGCTAGTCTAGACCGCCAATCATGTCATCTCAACTTTCATCAGATTGACCAGTGGAGCAACTTTGCTTGGTAGAATTAAATGAAGAACATAGCTGTCATTGCAAGCATTAGATTTCAAAACATGAATTTAGTAAGTTTGTTTTTCTTATGCATTGAAATTTCATGTATCATGCTTGTATCATTAGAACACTTCACTGCGATTGAGAAAGTTTTATATTTACATGAGATCTCAAAAATGATTTATAAGAAAACAAAACTACAAGTCAGCAGAGATAAATAAGATACTGTAAAACAACTACTGAGTAGCAAAATAATATGCAAGAAGGAGCCATGTATCACTATGGACAGCAATCAAAGACAACTAGTCTTTTTCTTGCATGCCATCCCTAGCAAAGTTAATGCCCAGCACAGGCTCAGGAAGCTCTGGAGGAACTTCTTCAATAAGTAAATTTACTTTCCACTACCCATTAGGTAATCCATACAAGCACAAATTCTCCTTCCCTAAAAGAATAAAACAAATGATACACAAAGCTTATACAAAGCATAAAATAGCTACAGAGGATATTTGGATAAAGTAATTTTGTAATTCTATTGTTACAGTAATTTTTTTTTTTTAGTTTCAGCTAAAACTCCATAATATCTTTAGTTCTGAGTAAATTTACTGCCAAAAGGGTTTTGACAAGTTCCAAGCATTCCATATTGTCCTAGCCTTACAGCTAGGGAAATAATTCAATAATTTCTCATGGGAGAATGACATCAAGGATGGTGATGCAAATGTATTCCCTTTAAGGTCAGCCAATAATAGAACTTGATGACCACACATTTTACAACTATCTGAATACATCATTATAATACATCAATCAATTGTTGATGTTACCAAGAAGACATCGCATGCCACACCAACCCCATATGTCCAAGTGTCATTCTCCAAGTGCCTATTGTATTTCCAAAGTTTACAATATGCTCAAATAATGCCCACAAGTATATAAATCATAGAAAGCAACAAATACCAAAAAGCATGTTATGGCTACGTTGATGGACAGTGAGAAGGAATGAGGTCAAAATCCCCCAAATTAGTATTCAAAGCCAGCAGCCAGATGATAGAGTAAAGTTACTTTGAATTGAAATACATCATCAACAAACAACCATTTCTTAAATAAGAACATGGCTTTAGAAGAACAATATAAAGACATGATAATAAGCTCCCAAAATTGAATCCATCGTTGCAAGAGCCTCAAGACATGTAAGACACTAAAATGTAAATCAAACACGAAAAAGGTAACTTTTAGGGCATAAAATAACAATGCCAACATATTAGCCTACTTGCATTACATGTATTAGAAAAGCAAAGTGAGGAAATCAGAAGTACCAAAGCATTAACTGAAAACCCACAACCTACAATCAGCAGAGAAAGTGCCTCCCAAATGTCATGGAGAATCAATAGAACAACCTCGGTTGAATTTTCAAGAGTAAGTCTAGGAAGTGTAATGTAACTAACCAAGATCACATTGGTTGTAGAAATCTTCAAGATCTGCAACAACATGGCCATCCCAAAACAAGTTAAGCACGTATGACGAAAAGCAAAACAAAAAATAAAATAAAATAAAAATACTAACGCATCAGTTATAGATCCAAAAACATGTAACAAAGGGTTCATATAACAAATTGCTCGTATGACCAATTTACTCAAAACCACCACCATAACCTGAATGTCACGTGAAAAAAAAAAGCAAAAATCCTAATTCCAAAAAAAAATAATAATAATTTCTGAATCAAGTGCGTTCATCCTCATCCTCCTCCTTTGAATGCATCACACAAAAATTAGAATTGGAGGTTATCATATTAATTAATTTTTAATTGTTAATTTGACTAAATTGTTTGATGAAATTGAGAGACAAAAAAAAATGAATTGAAGAAAGAGTGAGGGGAGAAATTAGTGTAGTATAGGGTATGGTAGGATAGAGTACCAACCAGTGGTAAGGGCTTTGATGATTACAGCTCATCGGCCCTTGAAATATTCGAAGCGACCCCGTCCCTCCATTCTCACTCTAACTCTCACTATCACAACAACAAGCAATGGATTAATTGAGGGGAGTTTTGATTTTGGTATCAGAGTAAAACGCAACAAAGAAAATGGTGTGGTTTAGGGTCTTTGTTTTCTCTCTTTTCTTGCATGAATGAAAATGACTTTCTCTCTCACTCACTCACTCACTCACTCTTCGGCAGTGGCATCATAGAGCAAAGGGGAAGGTAATGGCGTAGAGGCAACGGCAAGGTGGCAGCGGCGTGGCGGCAGTGGCGAGATGACAGCGGCAAAGGCGGAGCAGAAGAAGCTTCGCGGAGTGGGGTCGAGCATAGGGAAAGCAGCGGCATAGTGCGAACCAGAGGAAGCTTCGTGGAGAGAGGGAAGCACGAAGTAGAGGCAGACGGCGGCAGTGCTGAGGCGGACATCATGCCAGCACCTTTTGGGAAAAAAGAAGATGAGATCAAGCTTAAGAGTTGAGACTTTGAGAGAAAACAACAACTGAGCAACCCTAATCCTCTTCTTTTATTTTTATTTCTTTAAACCCAAAAATTTTGAAAAACTGAAAACATAAACGTTCAAAAGTTAAAAGAACATTAGGGTGGTTTGTTAAACGTCTAACTACGAACCGCCATTTTTTTCATTGAAATTGTGGCGGCCAATAAAATAGCCATAATTTACCGTATATTATGGTAGTTTCAAAGAACTGCCCTAATTCAACTGCCAAAATTAACATAATTTTTTGTAGTGTTAGAGCTTGAGTTTTGAGTGATAACGAAGCAAATTTTGTTTAAATGCTTTGAAAAAAAGAATAATGGTTTACATGAGACTCAAGTAATAAATAGGAACTTTCTCATGTCATGTTTAACTAATTAATCTTTTTCATATTATCATCTATTTAACATGATATAAAACTTATTCAAAGAGTTTACAACTTTTTTAGTATGAAAAATAGCTTAGAAAGTGAGTTACATTAAGTAATATACATTACAAAAGTAGATTAAAGCATCAAGAAAGGTATCCTAATACATCAAAAAGTAACATGACAACATTAGAAGGTGGTTATTTTTAATTAAATCAAGCACACCTCTACCAAACTCGATCGTGTTCATTAAATAAAGAATCTAACACTCTCTGGAGACTCACATCAGCTTTAGGAAGAAACTCAGTATGGGCTAGATGAGCTCCAAAAGTGAAGAAGCCTCATTAGAAACTAGAGAACGCATCAAAAGCTATAGATATAGTGCTAAAGAAAGGATACAACATTAGCTCATATTGGATTGGCTTTCTACTTGAAAAATATACATACTTTATAAAGATTTTGTGATCTAAGAAGTTCAAAAACCATGTATGACTTTGGAAGAAGTTTCTTAAGGATCTACAATATACAAGGAATAAAGGACACACTACTTTTGTACTGTGATAGCTGTCACTGACACAAGCTCAGCAACAGTCTCTAGAAGATCAATCATAGGCACATAGCAAATGATCAACATGTGTATGATGAGGATGAAATCAAGAACAAATGGTCTTATTCAAATTTCAAGTATAAAAGTGTCATTCATTCAAGTAGGAAAAAACTTTTGTGCTTTGAGATATATTATGTGTTCAATTTTGTGCCTATTCATTATTCTTAATCCAATTTCTAAAGTCTGAAATCTTCTTTCTAGGATTTATTAGGAAACACCCTTTAGCGAGAATTTAGAAGAAGCCTCTCAAGTGCTTCCTGACCCTTGATATGTTATCTTAGGAAACTTAAGTGAGTTTTGAGTGAAACACCAAAACCTTTATTTATTTTTTTGTATCATGATCCAGTCGTGATCAATTATATTTAGCTTGGAGAGGCTAAAGAAAGACTACTGGTGAGAGAGGGTTGATTGTATTGATTTCTCCCTATGCTTAGATTAAGAAGGCTAGAAAAACACTATCTTGGTATTTTCTTGTACAAGAAATAAGTTACACAAGAACTCTCAATAAGTTTTGTTAAGGATTGGATATAGGCAAAGCTCAACCGAACTAGTATAAATCTTTTGTGTGATCTTCTTCATACTTCTTCTCTATATTTGCATTGTGTGCCTTTATCTGTTTTGTATGCGATATTATAATTGTGTTTACAACTTTCTGAACTTAATTTGAATTTTTGGACACTTCCTAAAGTTATTTTTTGAAACTAACCAATTGGTTTTTTTACTGCCTTCAAGCCTTGCACTTTATAAAAGTTTTAAAGGTATAAGAAATCCAAAAGTTTTTGAAATTGCATGCTTCATCCCCCATTTTCCTGCATCCTACACCTCACCTACAAGACAAGGATCTTTTTACTCTATAAGGGCATGTAAGTTTGCTTATATAATTGATTATTGTGAGGTCATGCACTTATGGGCCACTAGATAGTAGTTCACATGGTTCAAAAAATCATCTAGTATGTGATCTTTGGTCAAATGTTTAGATGGTGCTCTTGCTAATGTAAGTCAGAGGCATGTGTACCAGGAAGCTGTGGTACCTGAGATAGACGTGGTGGCGGATAAGTTCCGTACTGGCCCAGGGTCCCCTGGGATCCACTCATGTGGCCGGGAAGGCCCAAGATGCATGAATGACCCTTGAACTGGGTTTTGTGGTGAACTGTCACGGCTATAGCGGTCCAGGACTGCTATAGCGGTCACAGTTGGTGGCAGCAGCATATTTTGTCCTCTGGGGACCGCTATAGCGGTCGTAAGTGGGGGGTAGACCGCTATAGCGGTCATACACCGCTAGAGCGATGTGAACAGTGTGCGAATAGTGCAAAACGCGTCGTTTCGCGTAAATGAGACCCCAACCCTTTATAAACCTTCCCCTTCGGATTTTTCCCTAAAAATTCGAATTCTCTTCACTCCCAAACCCTCCTCTCATCTCTTTTCTCAATCCCATTCAAGTTTAGCTCTCCCAAATCATCAAGGTATGCTTATGTTGATAAATTGTGTCTCCGTTCTTCCCATTCTTTTATGTTCTTGGTTTGGGTTGTTGTTTTTCTCCATTTTTGTCATGTGGGGATGCTCTCTCAATGTTGTTAGAGCTAGATTAGAGTTGTTTAAAGATTAGCGGAAACTAATCTTGAGTCCATATTGCTCTATGGCAGTTGTTGATGCCATTCGATGCTTCGGAGGTTATGTTGGTGGTGCCCACATACTCTCGACTCCAAACGGTGAGTGGGTTTGATCTCATAGCCTTAGTTTTATCATTATGAATATGTTTTATGCATGATGATGGTCAAATATGACATTAGAGATGAAATTATGACTGTATATATATATATATATATATATATATATATGATTTTGCAAGTATGACAATCTAGACAAGGAGTATGATTTTCAAGAGCATGAATTATGTATTTTAGAAAACCATAGGACCATGATTGATTATAAAATGCTACAAAAGAGGTTTTATACATATTTATGAGGAGATTTCTTGCAAGAGCATATGGTGTAATAAGTTGACATTTTATCAAACATGTTTAAGAGTTTATGATACCCTTATGTTTCAAGACTAGAGACTTTGAATTATGATTTCAGAGTAACAGTTAAGATATTTTGGCAAATATGTCAAATAGAGATGCTATGTTATAATGTTAGAGAATTTACGATTTGAACCTTTTCGTTTTAATCTATGTTATTAGAGTTATAAATTTATAAAAGAAGTTATCTTGAGAAAAGAGACTTTTAGAAAATCCAGTTTTGTGATATTCCAAAGGTATGGAATTTAGTATAAGTCGTAGTGACTGCCAGATACATACTCTGTGAGCTTGAAATCGGAATGCCTGCAAGCGGGTGATCCCTTGGGCATGATTTCACAGTCACAGTTATGCTAAAGTCAGGTTGCTAGATTTATATGAGTCCAGAGCTTTTAGAATTTCAAGAGTTTTCATATTTAAACGGTTTCATAAAGAGCTAGAGAATGAGTATGATTGTATCCAGAGACTTTATGAATTATCTCGATGATTTCAAGAAATAGAGTATTTATGTATGAAGGAGTTCGATACACATATTAGAGTATATAACAGAGATTTAGAGAAAACAATATAGTAGTTGAATTAGAGACTAGACGGTAGCTATAGAGAAACAGACAGTGAGTTAACGGCTGAACCCCGATCATTAACCTTGGTACCAAGTTGTCCTAAGAAGACAATCTCATAGAGCAAAGAATGAAACTTATTTAAGTGTCTGCATTAGACCCCAATGGATCATAGAGATAACATTTTCGGTTCTTAAAGAACCATAGAGCAGAGATTCATGTTTCTCTAGTAGAGTACTGTTGTTTATGTTTTTAGAGAATATTAATGATTTTCAGAGATTATTGATGTTTTATGAGAATATTTGACTTAAGAGATACTATATGAGAAATGATTTTCTTGTTGAAGTATGGATTTAGAGATATTTTTCTAAGTTTATGAATACAGAAATATATTTTTTTAGATTATATACAAGAATATCAAATGGTTTGTAACAGATTATGGTTTAGAGGTGCTTTTTATGAATTCATAGCATAGAAAGTGTTTTCCCCGAGAGTAGCTATGTTATGTAAATATTGGAAATGTTTTTCTAGTGCATGTATATATATATGGTTGTTGTTGTCCCATGTGGGTGATGGGTGAGAGCTCACTCATTGAGTCTGTTGACTCACCCCTCTCCCTTCCTCCTCATAGTTGCAGGTGCAGACGTTGCCCAGCTTACAGTTTGGTAGATGTTGCCATTCTCAGTGGTGAGTCTTACTTTAAAGTAAGGCCCGGTTAGAGTCTTGTTAGAGTAGAGTGCTCCAATAGATGTGCAGGCAGGATCTGACCTATGCATTATTTTCAGATTATGTATTTAGTTTCAGTATTTGAAAAGTTATGTATCTGTTTTCAATTCACATGTGAGGATTTGAAATTTGTAGAATTTAATTAGAGTTTATGTAATAAACTAAAGATTTTCTTATGATTCAATTCACACGTTGAATGGATTTTCAGAGTATGATTAAGAGGTTTTCAAAACTTCATATATTAAGTAATTCAGTTTTATAATTTCATATATACAATTTATACAGAGTTTTAGAGAAAGTTATGATTCAGAATGAAAAGTATATTATTTTATGCATATAGAGAGACTCAGAAGTCACGAGGCTTACATGGGAATGAGGATTCCCCACGTGCCAGTCACAGGCCCAGGTCGGGTCGTGACAGAAGCTATGGTGGAGACAATGCCCTATCCTTTTTCAGTTTAAAGGTGCTAGGCAGGTTAGAAGGGAATGTCCATTTCAATTTCAAATAGCATGGGCTATAAATGAGGAGTACAAGAGGATTATTACGAAATCTCGGCTCGATAGGGGGAATAATGTACAGTGTCATTTAAATGAGACTAGAACTACATTTGTGACTTTTAATAAAGTTGTGGTTGGAAACATTCTTAAGCAGCAATGCAATTTGGAAGCAAGGATTAATGGTGTTAAAAGAGAACTTGAGATTTTGGACGCCTCTTTTTTAAAGCAACTCAAGAACTTTCTTAAGAAATAAAATGATGATGTTCTTTGTCAAGAGGAATTGTTGTGGTATCCAAAGGCAAGAGATGATAGGGTATGATTTGGTGATAAAAATACCAAGTTTTTTCACACCTAAATTATCATCAGGCGAAGAAGGATCAGGATTGATGGTTTGTATTTGTAAAGGGGAGTATGGTGCACTAATTAGGAGGCCTTGGAGGTCGAAGATATTTACTTATATAGCTCCTTGTTTGCATTGAATGGGGTGCCAAATATTTAGAATAACAAGAAGGTTATGTCAGTAAGAAAGCACACGAAAAGGAGGGTTGAATCATGCTTCGCTTTCTCTTTCCTTTTTTTACTTCTGAAAATCTCAACCAAGGTACTATCAAGTTACAAGCTTGAAGTGCAGTGGAAACAGTATTAGAAATGTTAGAAAGGGTGAGCTTTCTGAAATAAGAAAGTTAACTTAAATGCTTAAAAGAAAGTTTTTAGAAGAAACGCAATGAATATGCTAAATGCAGCAAATAAATAAAAGATGAAGGAGAAAAGAGATACTGTACAAGAGTTTTTATATTGGTTCGGCCAACCTGCTTACATCTAGTTCTCAACAATAGTTGAGTTCCACTAAGACTTTCTCAAACCAGAGAAAGAACAAGAAAAGTCTTTACAGTAGCCTTCCCAAGTTCTTACTAGTGACTAGTAGCCAACCCCTACTAGTACACACTAAGTAGTTATTCACCAGCCTCTTCAAGCTGAATCAAGTAGTCTTTGACTACCCTCTCCAAGTTAAACCGAGTAGTTTTTAACTAGCCTATCTAAGCTAAATAGAGTAGTCTTTAACCAACCTTTCCAAGCTAAACCATGACTAGTAAAACATCTTTACATTCGCATTGCAAGTAGTCTTTGACTAGCCTCTTCAAGCTAAATCACACCGATCACTATTGGATCGAGGTTACAAAGGTTTGTGTTTGAGCTTGCAACTCAAACTAACCTATACTCAAGTTTCCTTAAGATTAACATTGAAAGATCAAGGATAACTTGAATGACTTCTTTCTAGCTATTCTTCTTAGGAAGAACGTATGAACAATGAAGGAATGTAGAAAGAAGATTTTTTACAAACAAGAAAATGATTACAAGATATAATGAGCTTTACAAGAAGATGAGGAGAAATTTTCATAGAGTTTTTCCTCTTTGTATCTCGTTTCGTATATGTCTTTGAAAGCACAACATCTCTATTGTTTTTCTTGTGATCGTTGCCTTTGATCAGATCTCCAAATGATACATGTTGATCATCCATTTGTGTCTTAGAAAAGCAGTCTAAAAGAGTAACTTGTCTGTTTGTTAGAGCTAGTGCACAAGCCGTTATAAGGTTGAGGCTTCTGATGTCCCTTCAGAAACTACTCTTACTTTCTAAATGTGGTTTCTGAACTCTTTCTTCTAGAAGCTGGGGTAGTTGACCAATGATTGCAAAAGAGATATGATGCCAATTCTGTCATTGGGTTTTGGTTTTTCAAATTCAAATTTGAATTTTGAATTTCTCTCCTTTTCTTGTAAGGCGCACTGTCTCACTGTACGGGAGCTTTCTAAAGTGTGGTAACATTTCCTTGATGAATCTTTGGTCTTCTTGTCTTCAATCAGAGCTTGTTGATGATTAAACCATTACGAGAATGATGATTAAAGATAGTAGAACACTTTGGCTTCAGCATTTGATTGATATCTTTATTTTAGGATGTACTTTCTAAAGTCCAGTGCTACTTTTTGAAGTCTCTAATTTGTTTCTTGTTTTGGGTGCTTTTCTTCAAATCGTTAGACATTTTAAGCTTGTTTTTGGACATAATTATCACTTTCAATAAGTTCATATATCTTAAAATGAGATAAAGCATGTTTTACATATAAAGTGAAATTATTTTTCCTTAATGAAACCTTGTTATGCTAACGATAGAACCTGTTTAGCTACTCAAGAAACTCAAGATAAACATTAGTAATTCTTCAAAATATTTTCCTTAAATTGGCTTTTTTGTCATTCAAAACATGTTGCATTAAAGCTTTCAAAAGGGTTCTGAAGCTAACAGGTTACCATTCCATCCTTGTTTGTAGAGGAGGGTGCTAGTTTGTGTGAACCTGTCGCTATGGTGGAAGTGACAAAGGCGATTATGAGTATGCAATCTTTCAAGGCGCGGGACCCGGATGGGTTTCATGCTTTCTTTTTCAAAAAATATTGGCATATTGTAAGAGAAGATGTATTCCAGCTGGTAAGGAGTGCTTTTGTTACGAGCTAGTTCGATCAGTGTATTGTGGAAACTTAGTTGGTTTTGATCCCTAAAGTTGAGCTCCCTATCATCTTTGGGATTTCAGAGTAATTAGCATGTGTAACATCATTTACAAGATCATTACGAGAGCGCTAGTTAATCGCCTAAGACCATTTTTAGGGAAATTAGTGAACCTGCTACTCCATTGGAGCTTTATTCTATGAAAAAGTACAACAGACAATATTATTTTGGCTTAAAAGGTCATGCATTGGATGCACTCTTCCAAAAGTAAAAAGGGAGTAGTTACATTCAAAATTGATTTGGAGAAGGCATATGCAAGGGTAGAATAGTTTCTTGGAAGCAATGCTCCAGGTCTTTGGATTCTCTTCTAATATGGTTTGTTAAATCATGGATCGGGTAACCTCTTCTTAGTTATCTATCCTTTGGAATGGGGGAAGATTTGATGCATTTACTTCGTCTAGGGGCCTTTGCCAAGGTGACCCAATGTCACCATATTTGTTCATCCTTTGCATGGTGAAATTATCAACACTAATTCGGGAAAAGGTTAATTGTGGTCACTAGAAACTTATTCATGCTCTAGAAAGGGTCCTATATATTTCTCATGTTCTCTTTGCTAATGATGTTTTACTATAATCGGGAGAAAGTACAGTTAAGATGTGTTATGCAAAACTATAGATGCTTTTTGTCAATTGTTAGACCTCGGGTTAATTTGGGTAAGTCTAGAGCTATGGCTTCTAAGTGCATGAGTCATAGGAAAAAAGACTCCATCATTAACGTTTTTTTTATTCAGTTTATAGGAAACTTGGGAAAGTATTTGGGAGTCCCTCTTGTTGATGGAAATGTTACTAATGGTGTTTTTCAATCATTGTTGGAAAATTTTGATAAAAGGTTGGCTTTTTGGAAGAAAAACCTTCTTAATAAGGTATAGTGAATTTGCTAAGCCAAATCTGTTTTATCTTCTTTCTCAGTGTACACAATGCAAACTATGTGGCTCCGGCACAAAGTGTGCAACAAGACTAATATATGTGTCCGTAACTTTATTTGGGGCAATGATACCAATGGGAGAGGTTTCAATCCAATTGCGTGGAATACCTTGGCTAAACTTAGGGCCCATGGTGGCCTAGGAATCCATCAAGTGAGAAATTCGAACATTGCAATGCTAGGAAAGCTTGTGTAGTCACTGGCAACTACTGACTCCTTTTGGTTGCGGGTTATGAAGGCCAAATATCTCCATGACGAGTCTATTTTGGATCTTCACTAGACAACCAACAATTCTTTTGTGTGGCGGAGCATAGTTCAAGCTAGTGACCAATTAAAGGATGGCTTTTCCTTTTCCTTGGATTATAGACACTCTTCTCTTTGGTATGATGGGTGGTTTAGCGGCTGTAAAGTGGGTGAACTATTGGACTACGTTCATATTTTAAACACCATTTTTTTGGTTAAGGATCTTTGGCAGGATGATCATTGGCAGTTTCTACACCAGGTTACCTGAGGACGTTCGTGACTTTTTGTACTAATTTTCTCTACCTTCGAGGGGCATTTATGCTCTAGTGTGGCACTAGAATGTGCTGAAATCTGGTAAGTACATGGTGACAAGTGGTTATCATTGGTTGTCTAGAGGCTACCTTCCTAATCATGAAGAATCCTAACGGCTTTGGATCTAGGGTTTGGATGTGCTTGAGAAGTATAAAATGTTGATCTTGTAGATGTATCATGAGGCAATTCCCATAGCTTCTTTCAGATACCATAGGCATTTGGCTTCAACTCCTATGTGCACTGGTGTAATACGAGCGAAGAAACAATCCTATAGTCTGTTTAGGACTGTTTCTACGTTAGACAGTTGTGGACTGTACTGGGGTATGGCCTGGATGGTGACTTCTTCTGCGAAAATCTTTATACGTGGTTGGCATGGTGGCTAAGGGTTTCTTTGCATCTTGGTTTTTCTGTGGCGCTTTGGTGGATATGGAGGGGAAAGAATGATTACATTTTCGTGGGTGAGGCCTAGTCTTGTGCTCATAACATCTCACTTATTATCACTTCCATCCATGATATTAGGAGTGAAAATTTTGCATGCTCCAACCCTATTCTATGTGAGTTCTATCGAATTCAGCCACAAGAGGGTGAGCTTAAGATGAACTCTTATGGAAGCAGCTGTTGGAATGGCACAGTACCGCGAGGTGGTTTTGTTGTGTTGTTTTGTGATATTATTTGTAGTTGGATTGGAGGATTTCCGTGTTTATTGAGTAAAGTTTCCATGCTCCAAGCCGACCTAAGTGCGATCTGATTTGATCTGCAGTATGCTTGGGAGCGTGGATTCATTCCTTGTGGTGTGAAACTAGTTCTGCTTTAGCTTTGAATTTAATTGTTAACAAGGCTTGGGATCATTACCATGCTTGTGCGCCTATTCTCTCTGAGATTGACTTGTTGTTAGATGGGTAATTGGAATGTGAGAATTTCTGATGGTGTTCGTGAAGTCAATCGATGTGCGGACTAGCTAGCTAAGACTAGAAGTTCGGGGACTGAAGCTTCACACTTCGGGCAAAGATCCACCACCAGCCTTGCGAGAAGTACTGCTGGGTGATGTTATGAGGAGGATGTACATGAGGGGTTAAGTTTCTATTTGTTCTTTCCTTTTCCTACGTAACCGAAAAAACTCATTGGCATGTGACTTCCATCCCTTGCACGGTCACAGCTAATCCACACTTCATCGTGTAACACGTGTTCTGCTCGATCATGAGCTTCCCATTGCAATCCTCCTTCAAGACTTCAACCTCATATTGAATGCAATTTCCTTAGTGAGTCCTCGTTCTCCATGATCTTCAACCACTGAAATTCCATCGTCAAGCTGGATGGATAGTTTTTCATTGTTCTATGACCATATGGGGGGGAGGGTTTTGAAACAATAACTATTACCAGAGGAGTGAAAAATTAGGTTGTGTTGGTTGATCAAAAAATAAGTGGTCATTGTGCCAATCGAGTGGCGCTCCGGGAAGGCAATAAGCAATGTTAGCAGACTTCAAGGTTCTATGCATCAGATTAAGGATTTGGGTAATGAGTTTGGCTGTAGAGAATGGCAATGGTGGTGTGTATTGATTATGTTCTGGACAAAGTAGCCTATGGTATTAGTGGTTTTATTTGAAGCCATGGAAATACTCCCAATTGTTTCTTAGTTGATTTCGTGAAGGTTGCATCGACAATCTAAGCTGAAATTAATACATTGGAAGTGGTTATACCTTTTGCAATGGAAGAAGCCAGGTGCTTAGAATCAAAGTTAAAGATTAAAACTAAAAATGGTTGGAATGGTTGGTCAGGAATGACATAACCTTTAGTTGGGAGTTGTGCATCTAAAAAAAATATTCTATTAAACACAATGAGTAAGTTCAAATATGTAGTCTATCATATATGGCAGAGGTAGCTAGGAGATGTGGTACAACACAAGGAGAGTAATGGCGATTCGATGCCATGAAAGAAAAATCGAATGGTGTCCATGCACATCATATAGGCGTTTGGCCATGCTATTGGATATTCTCAGTTTAGACATATGGACTTTTGGTGGTTGCATGTATTGTTGCCTATGTTGTTGCTTCATAGACCACCAGTGGCAGCACCACCGACAGTAGAGGCGACAACGACAGCGACGGCAGCATTACTGCCAGATCTAGCATTCAAGATAATGTCTCCGATGTTTCGCTTTTGTGCAAGCTTAGCAAAGTGGCTGGGCCAGAACGCTTCTATAGTGACGTTGCCCACCTTCAAAACAATGCAAATCTTTCTCCACCTAAAAAAAAAAAAAAAAAGGAACAGGGGAAAAAAATAGGTAATGCAAAAATCGAGATCTGAGATCAATGGATGATAAAGGTGATGGTGAGTTTGCAAGAACCCATTTGCAACTTTGCGGGGAGGGGATGCTGCTTTGTGCTATGGTTGAGGCACAGCACCAAGTTGTTTGCAAATAAAAACGTCGAGGTGTTCCATGTGAACAGCGAGTTTGGGGTGGTGGGTGGCGCTGGCGGGCAGGAGGAAGAGGAGGGGAGGGAGGTGATAGGAGGAGGAATGGTGGCATTTAGCAGCATTTTTAATTGTGAGATGAACCAACTCCAAAAATATGAACTCAGGTCACTTACCCACATTCATGGACTAACAACACTACCGGAGCAATCCCCTGTGTTTTATATCTCGTCTTTCCCTTGATCCTTTCTTCGCTGTACTTTGGGTTTCCTCTCCCAGCATTTGTTAGTTGAGTGCTGTACTCATCTATCGAAAAATAAAACCGTGACACTTAGTCACATCATCCCTTTCCTTCACGGAGTAAGCCACTGCAAGGCAAAATCTTTCCTCGTAAGCCATTTTGTACTCCACAACAATTTTTGGCCGTTGAATGTTTGTGGTCCCACCGACAAGTACAACTTGCAGAGGTTGTGTGGTAGATATTGCTAGTGGCGAAAGAAAATACTTCCTGCATTGGTTGCCGAACAATGTCTCCCACCGCGTGATATAACTCCACGCAAGCAAGATGCTTTTGAATGAAATTTGAGAAGTCAAGCTTGAGCACACACTGAGCGAAGGAAATGCATGTGCGAATTGGTTAACCAAACGTGGAGCAGAGGAGCAAATTGGTCAGCTAACCATGGAGCATAGGAACAATACACTTTCCGCATCACGGAGTCTCCCCCTCCTGAATTCTGGCGTTTTGTTGTTGCCTTAGCCAACAGGTTAATCCCCTTGAACACTATGGACCTTGAAATAAGCAAATTCAGAACTGAACAAATGTTTGTATCATATCACAGCAACATCTTATAAACCAAGTAAATCAATGCTTACGTGAAACATCAGTCTATTACATCTTGAATTGGGATTAAATACTATACATATATGCAATGTTCTTGGCTTGCGCCATTCACTTTAACAGTACAATGTACCATATTATAGAGCGCCTATTATCATGATAGAATTAAACGGAGAATCTCTCCTGAGAACTTGAATGATTTTTCTGTTTCCTCCAGACAGTGGTTCTTCTCTTCCCGAGTCCATTCCTGATAGAATAACAAAAGATGCCAAAAGGGATATTCATCACGCTATCTCAAAATCTTAAGCTATCATATCTCATTTGTTTCTTAGAAGTAAAGACATTGCTTATTCCTCAGAAGATTGTAATGAAATTTGTATGCAAAATATTAAGAGTTCGAGAAACTTACCTCAGCAACTTTATTCAACTTGTCCCTCACATTCTGTAACAACTGGGAAAGGTCACCATCCCATTTATAAAACTCCAACTCCTTCTTGTTTAGTATCTTTTCGGCAACCTGTCAAGGTTAAGATGTGAGAAGATATTGATTATGGAAGCAATGAATTAGCATTTAGATATAATATCATTCATATGTCTCTACTCAAGTGGTCTAGAGTTCAATCTTTGCTGTCCCTCATTCTTCTAAATGAATGCTAAATTTCAACACAAGGTAAAAGAGGGTCTGTGCATTTGTTCATGTTTAAGCCCAAGGGGCATTCACATAAAAGGAAATGTTAGATATAATACTATTCATGTATCGCTACCCAATAGCTTAATCATTTAGGAGAGATGGTTGATGACAGTAACATTCATTAGTAGTTTTACCTTGTCAAGTGAAAATGACAAAGACACATCTAAAACAGAGTAAAGCTTTGGAAAAGTATGTACAGTCTTGTGAGAACCATGAATTCCTGGAGACCGCAACATACCCACCCAGAAGTGCGAGGACCCACACATGTAAAATTTCTGGTTAGTCATTTTTTGTCTTTTGCACTTATTGATTAATTAGAAATGTCATTATTTGAATCTTTGCTGCCATGTTGCATTTCAGGTTTCAGTTTTGTTTAGAGTAGCTTGTTTTACAACCAAACAAGAAAAAAAGCCTATAATGAAAATGCTTCAGAGAGGGCTTTGGACTGAAGCTTTTTTCTGTGGAAAATATGATGATCCAAACACGCATACATTCAATTAGTAATATGGAGCAATTACCATCATCATTATAATAGATATACACAAGGAAGCATTTAATTAAAAAAGAAGAAAACATCTGGGACATATGTGACAAAACTCAGCAACTACGCACAACCATTGTGGGAGTTAACAGCAAATATACACCTACATGTCTCAAATGTAAACTTTGTGGACTATTGACTATTCCATGTAGAAAGTTGCAAGATATTCCCACTTCATCAAAAACTTCACTATGCTATTACATCTCTTCATAGGTAGCTACCATGATACATGGAGAGCAGGAAGAATAAAGCCCAGATATGAATGTGACATAATAATTGTAAGAAAGACATGTAGAACAAATGCATTGAACAATCAACGTGACATACAACACAGTTTTAGCATTATGTGTGTATGTGCTGCATAATCTAAGTGACGCACATCATTAGATTCAGTCACCAAAAACAGAGCACAAGAAAATGAGAGAAACTGCAGGAAAATGATATTGATTCCATGCGAAACTGAAATATTTTTATTTGTGTAAAATTAAGGTTTAAATTCTATGTAGGTCCCCATACTTTTTGCAAATTCAAATAGGTCCCATCTTTTAAAAGTTTATAACCAGGTCCTTGTAATGTTAAAGGTCTTGATTGGGGATATACTATTAAAATTCCATTAAATTACTGTTATGGCAACCGGATGATGGAATCCAATGCCATTATATGTCAAAAAATGAAAATATCTGATGCAAGCTCCAATTATGGAGTAATAACCAGAGAACTGGCATATGCGAAAATAAGAAAAGGAAGGAACAACAATCAGAGGCCTCCTCCCAATGGCCTAAGCCACCCTACCACCAAATTGACACTCAATGCCCCACCCCAAACCAAATCTTTTTACGCATCCTTCGGCATCTTTCTTTCCACTATCTTGCTTCCAAGCGTCCCCTTGTAGTTGCATTGCATGTCTCTCAACCTTCTAACTGAATTCCCCTTTTCCTTGCATCAGTACATACTGATTTTTAAAAAGTGTAGAGGCTAACTATTCAAACCATAATGCTCATGGTGCTTGCTTTAAAACAGAGAGCCTTTTGTAACTTAAAAACCAAAGAGTCGCCAGTGTGTTCAAACACTTCTGGTTGATTCATAGACCTCCTCATGTAAGTAGACATTAAGAAAGGCATTATGAACACCTAGTCACTTGATCTCCTGGCTCCGAAGAACAGCTAGGGTTAAAATGACCTAAATGGTGGTTGGTTTGACAGCCAGGGAAAAATTCTTGGAGAAATAAACTCAACCTGCTAGTGAAAGTCCTGTGCAACCTATCGAGTTTTGTACAAGGAGATAGTGCCAGGTTGTATTTTATTCTGAAGACACATTACCAGCCAAAGGGAACCCATCATGGAGGACAGGGTACTTAGGAATAAAGACCAAGTTGGATTCCTTAGCAGAGCCTGATACTCTCTTTCATTGCATCAAGCCATTTGGGATTAGCCATATAGCTTTAGTAACGATACAAGGTTCAGTGTAAGCGTGAAACATAATGGAATTAACGTAGGACTTAACAATACCAGATTTGGACATGGTTTGCATAAGATGAACGGATCTAGGTTGGGTGGACATTGAGGCAGAAGAGGGGTTGAAATAGGGCAAGAGGGAAGTATGGTATGAGATAAGACTAAGACCTAAGGACGAAGAAGAGAAGGGGTTGGCATCAGAGAACCCAGACAAGGAGTGCTCATCAATGGTTAGGTGGGCTAGGCTTGTATATAGCAGTTTCCATTTGGTTAGGGAAGAATAAGGTAGACGGTGAAGGTGGAGTAGACAAGTCACAACTAAAAAAAAAAAAAAAAAGAACTAAACTCATTAAAGAATACATCTTTGGAGATATAGATTCTACCATGAGCAACTAGGCATTTGTAGCCTTTGTATATTGGGACTATAACCAAGGATTTTACACACTTGAGGACCGTACACCCAAGTTTGTGAGTCTCTAAAGGTTTGAGAGAGGGACAACAAGAGCAACCAAAGTAGACCCCCAAACCCCTCTCATTAGAACCGATACTGGTGTTGACGTCAGAGCTAGCAGCCATGAGAGCAAGAGTTGATCATGCTGCTTCTCCAGTGAATACTTGCCACTTGTTATTTTGATTCAACTCATCTCCTATTGATGCGAAATTAGAAGGAACCATTGAGGTCCAATCAATAAGAAGTTTATGACCTTTGGTTGATGTGATTACTTGCTGTCTCTTCAGCAAGAAATTCTTCTAGTTAAGCTTGGGACACTGAACAATTTAAGGTAACTATGCCAAGGAATTTGGCAAAGCATGAGGAGCAGAATGGGAAGAAGGTTGTGGAGACTGGAGAAACTGAAATATTTGGTAGTTGTGCAGGATGAATCTCAAAGAGTTCTGTTTGACTACAGAATACAGATCAATATATATAAGCTACATCGAATACACTAGCCTCTAACTGCCACTAATAAAACTGACCAACAATCAACAAATAACAGAATGTAACCGAAACTGAAGCTAGCTTGTGCAGCATCAGGTACTCTAAGACACAACATAATTTAACCTCTTTTCGCATGCATGAGAGAGTGGTTACCTTTTTCCCAATCATTCGACCACCAGCTGTATGGGCAAAGTAGATGTTGTAAAAGTGGCAAATGAATGCTTGAGGGTCCTTCTGTGATAGCTCAGTAAGATATTGGGCATAAGTAAGACCAGGAGAGGAAGGTTCGGGAATGGTATAGCCTTGCTCCTTGAACCACTCCAAATCTCTTGCCAAACTAGCAGACCTTTCCAGTCCTGTATTTCTGAATTCAGCATCTACACAAGAAACACAGATTCTTCAGCCAACGACAATCATTTTAGGTGAGATATACGCGCCACCCAAGGAACACCAACATATTAGTTTTGATATGCTAAAGATGTTTGGATCACAAACCAAAAGAAAGCTAATAACAGAAACAAAACCTCAGAACGGAAAGATAGCTCAAAGGAACAACTAGGGACAAGTTCCATGATACCAGGAAAGCTAAAAAGATCATGATCAGGAAGAATATCTGATTTCGTTTGCAATTATTTTTGCCTACAAGATCATAACTCTACCTAGCACAATGGGAAAGCCGGACACCGAGCCCCAACAAGGCCTCAAAAAAGAATCGAAAGGTAGCCAAAAGAAAAAGCAATCACTCTGAGACCCTATTCACACGAAATGAAGTACCATCAAAGTTGAACTGTTTGCGGATGCAGCTGGCTAGCTGTGACAGGCTTAAGGTCTATCCAGTAATTTTATTTACAGATAATTTCACGCAGACACACCTTTATCATTTATCAATAAATGACGCAAAAATGTTTGTGGTGTTTACCATGAAGTTAATCAAAATTTTATTCCAACAAGAAGTGGTTATGAAGTCTTTTCAACAATAGGTGCGTACTAGCCCAACTCTCTCTCTCTCTCTCTCTCTCTCTCTCTCTAACGTGTGAAAATTGTCTAGTAAAGACTTATTCTGGTCCTTAAAAATTGTACAAGTGTTTCATGTCCCTGAAATTAAAAAACCGATCAATTTATTCTGGTTAGCGTATATGATAATATTCCCAGAAGCTAATTTGAATCACTTTTGTAACTTGAGGCAGTTAAATCGTTAATTTTCCGAATTACAGTACTCACAACAACATCTCCAAAGTAAAGGAAAATCAACAGAGTGAGGGCAGAAACTCACAAGAAGGATAAGCTGCATCGTGAACGATCTTCTCGAGCGTGTCATAAACGAGCTTGCTGTCGACAAGGAACCTCAAGTAGCCATCAACGGTTGGATCCCACTTGGTGACGGGTCTCTCCTCGGGTTCCTTGACCTCTTTCTCGCCCTCCTTAGCCTGCTCCCTCGTGTGCAGCTTCATGGCCACGAACCTCATCTCCTCCACGAACCCCTTCGACTCCCCAGGGTACCGCTTCTTGTTCGGCTTCTCCGTCGTCGTCGCCGACACGATAACGGCCTTCGTCGACATCCCCGAAACCCAGCGAGGAGCCCGGAACTCCAACAACCTCGGAAACCGTGAGGGCCGGAACTTACCAGGCGATGATGGCACACGGGGCTTCCAGGAGAGGGATTGAAATTGGGAAACGGGGGCTGTTAGCGACGCCATGGGGACTGCACCAAACCTTTTTGAGTGAGTGTTGTAAAGTAGTGGTAGCAGCAGCAGCAGCTCGTCGATTAAGGACGAAGAGACCTTTTGAGAGAAATATATTAGTTTTCTTCAGCGAAAAGCGGTGACAAACATAAAAAGGCTCAAGTAGCAGTGACCTTCAAGAAAAAGCCATACACCACTAAAATTGTTCCCTCCATACTTTTAGATTAATATAATGACGGTGACTGTAATGCAACTCGTTAAGTATGGTGTATTACAAATCATAAAATTTGACCGTATAATTATACATTAATAAGTGTTAATATATTATAGGAAGTCTCATCTTCTTCTTTCTCACCTTTCTCTCTCTTCCTTGTTATCATCATCATTGACTCTTCTTCACGTTCAGTATCACCCACAAGTTCAACACCTTCGTCTATAACTATTTCACTATGGTTTTCTCATGGAAGAGTTCGTCTAGCTCCCCCTAAACATTTTGCATCCTCCATGCTCTTCAGATTAACCCCACCCCACACTCCTTCAAGCTTATATTCTTAAAGTTCTTCTTCTTCTTTTATAATGTTTGTTCATATAATCTATGTATTACGAAGGGAGAAAAAAAACATTTAATTTTTTTCACATAATAATGATAGTTGATGAATATTGAATGATAATAACCTTGTTGCAACTTGAAATATAATCATTTTCTGATGATGGATATTCATGTGGTTTGTCCATTGCAAAATTAAATTGCTTTTGTAACAATTTAAAAGTAAAAAGAGATAGCTGCCTATTCATTTGAATCTGGACAATATTTTATTTAGAAGGCAAAATAGAGGAAGAAAGGCTACTACTTCTTCGAAGCTGTCACTCAGCCCCATAGCACTAATGACTCTACACCCCAAACTTGCATTTCCCCAACACTTCTAATCTTCCTTAATAAAAAAATTCATATGAGGGAGCATTTTATTCAACAAACAAAAAACGGAACAATTATACTCTATCCTTGATAGAAAAATCATGATAGAAAAACTTGTAAACCTGTGATACATAATTCCTCTACACCAAATTCAAAAAACCTATAAAGAAGTTTCAAATAACTTGTAAAATAGTCATTGAAAACAACTTAGACCCAAAATCTTGTAAACCATATTGTAAAAATTTGTAAACCATACTGTAAAAACTTGTAAACCGTGATAGAAAAACTTGTAAACCTGTAATATACAATACCTTTGCACCAGGATACTTGTACAATTTATTTTATTATCATCGTGAATATCATCATTTTATTTATAATTAATTATTAAGAAGATTAATCATTGTATAAATTTTAAATTTAACCAATTTTATTATGTTGATTTCAATCATAGGCAAGAAAGAAATTAAAAAAAGAAAAAGAAAAAATATTTGTAACTCTTTTTTTTCCCTCTCTTATCGAACTTAATTTCTCCATTGTCATTGTGTTTTCCTTTTTGGAGGGATTTTTATTTTTCTTATTTGGAAAAAATGGGAGAAATTTATTATTTAGTGCTATTTAATTTGTGTTCTTACTGTGATAGAGGAAGGCTTGTGATGATTGAAAGTGACATTAGTGTTAAACTTGAAGAGAAAACTTGTAAACCTTGACAAAAAGAAAACTTGTAAATCATACTATAAAAACTTATAAACCATACTATAAAAACTTATAAACCATGATAAAAAAACTTGTAAACCTATAACACACAATACCCTGCACCATGATACTTGTACAATTTGTTTGATTATCATTGTGACTATCATCATTTTATTTGTAATTAATTATTAGGAAGATTTATCATTGTATAAATTTCAAATTCAACCAATTCTATTATGTTGATTTCGATCATAGCCAAGAAAGAAATAAGAAAAATGAAAAGGAGAAATATTTGTAACTCATTTTTTCCTCACTCGTTGCTAGATTTCTCCATTGTCATTGTGCTTTCCTTTTTTGGAGGGATTTTCTTATTTTATTTGGAAAAAGGGGAGAAATTTGTTATTTAGTGTTATTTATATCCTCATTGTGATAGATCAAGGAGTGCCTATGATGATTGAAAGTGACAATGGCGCTGAACTTGAATAGAAACTTGTAAACCTAGATAAAAAAACTTGTAAGCCATACTGTAACAACTTGTAAACCATGCTATAAAAACTTGTAAACCGTAATAGAAAAAATTGTAAATATGTGACACACAATACCTTTTCACTAGAATACTTATACAATTTATTTGATGATCATCGTGACTATTATTATTTTATTTGTTATTAATTATTAGGGAGATTGATCATTGTATAAGTTTCAAATTCAACCAATTCTATTATGTTGATTTCAATTATAGCCAAGAAAGAAATAAGAAAAATAGAAAGGGGAAATATTTATAACTCTTTTTTTTCCTCATTTGTCGAATATAGTTTCTCCATTGTCATTGTGCTTTCCTTTTTAAAGGGATTTTCATTCTTTTATTTGGGAAAAATGAGAGAAATTTGTTATTTAGTGCTATTTAATTTGTATGGTATTGAACTTGAAGAGAAAACTAGTAAATCTAGACAAAAAAGTTATAAACTATACTGTAAAAACTTGTAAACCATGCTGTAAAACTTGTAAACCGTGATAGAAAAATTTGTAAATCTGTGATACACAATACCTCTGCACCAGAATACTTATACAATTCATTTGATTATCATCATGACTATCATTATTTCATTTGTCATTAATTATTAGGAAGATTGATCATTGTATAAATTTCAAATTCAACTAATTCTATTATGTTGATTTCAATCATAACCAAGAAAGAAATAACAAAAATGAAAAAGGGAAAACTCCATATACAGAGGAATTTTTTGCACATTTCCATTGTCTAGTAATCATCCATAACTAATAATAATATATATCCAACAATCAGTTCCCCAATTTCAAAGATCAGTAACAATATAATTGAAGTAAAAAACAAAGCCATATGAAGAACTACCCCCCAATTCACCATCATGATATCAAAGCAAGCGGGCATGGTAAAAATTGGTACTAACAAGAACTAAGGAACTAAAAAAATGAAGGGGGAAACATGGTTTTTGTTGCTGTTGTCATTCTTGTCAGTGGTGTTGGTGGTGGTTTTCGCTAGAACCTTTAATCTTTGAGCAGATTGTGTTGTTGAAGCTAACTCCCTCATGGCAATGGGCATCACTTTTGTGGTCTCGAAGCACCTCTATTAGAACTCAATGGGGGTACCGGGCATGAGATGATGTCATTATTGCTGGTAAGGGGCATGTTGTAGTTGGAACGGTTATGGAGTTTGACAGCAGGGGTGGGGGAGTTTATGTAGCCGTCTACTGTTACTTTTTAAAACTTTTCCATTTCACACACTAAGCTCTTCTTCAGTAGATACCATTGTCATGGATGGTGAGGGAGATAACAGGACGAGAATGGCACATTGAGTAAGACAGAGGGGGCACAATGGATGGAAAGAGAAAGATAAAGGGAGTTGGTGCTTCTAACGTGCATCACCTATTATTGGTGTAGACACATTCCAAATATAACCCCAACCATTGATATTGAGATAAACAATCAAGAGTACAAGGAGTGTCACACTCCATACTTATCACGGAGCACCACAGAATTTGCCTGTACTGTGACAGTGTGAGTTCAGGGTGAAAATGGCATTTTCCATATACAAATTTGATGTTTGAATATATATATATATATATATATATATATATATATATATATATATATATTTCATTTATGAAAATTTACACTTTATTTTTAATCTGCAACTAAACATATTTTGAGTGTAAAAGATTTTACATAAATATTCAATCATGTATTATAACATTAATAATATTGGACAATTGTGCCTATGTTATAAATCATATAATACGTGGATGTCCATTACTAGATTTATGTGATTGATTAAGATCTCATTTATTATAAATTAATATGATCATCTAAATCATTCCAATTGTATTATACTTAAGGGTCTATAAATAGAGACTTAGTGCGATATTGTTACTGGATGGTAAAAGTAATAGAGAATCTTATCTTCTCCTTTCATTACTTCTTTTTTTCTATTCTGATCATTTTACAGCACATTATCAGCATGAGGGTTTATCTCTCTAGAGAAGAAGGCTTAAAAGTATGTCAAACCTTTTAAATCTTGAACTTGTTGACCTTGATATTTTGAAGAAAAAAATTACCTATTTGGATCCTAGACGCTGAAATTCACCTTGATTTAATGGGTCTTGGAGACACCATCAAATAAGGAAATGCTCCATCCCTGAACAATTGAGCAAAGACTATGATTTTCCTTCGTCATCACCTCCACAAAGGATTAAAAACTGAATATCTTACTCTAAAAGATCTTCCAGGTCTTTGGAGGAATTGGAAGAGAGGAGCTAGAAGGAAAGGTATGATCACCAAAAATTGGTGATAGTTCCACAAGACCAGTATGAATGATTGCATTTGCGGTTACATGAATTTAAGTCTATAAGTGAGCATAATTTCGCAATGTTTAGAATTATCTCATGATTGAAATTGTGTAGGGAAAATATTACAGATAATGATATGTTGGGGAAAAAATTATCAACTTTTCATGTGTCAAATGTGCTCCTATAGTAGCAATAATATCGAGAAAAATGATTTACTAAATATTCCAAATTAATTTCATATCTTCTTGTGGCTGAACAAAATAATGAATTGTTCATGAAAGGCTCACCGCGTTGGCTCCGCTCCATTTCCTGAAGCAAAAAATTATAACCCTAGAAATGGTAAACAAATCACGATTTCAATAAAAAAAAAATACACTCAATGAAAATAGAAAGCTTGCTTTCCTAGTGCTCCTCTCTTTTCTCCCAAAAACAAGTCACACCAGGAATGGACAAACAACAATGGGAAAAAGAATGGGCAATGTAAAAATTTAAAAAATAAATGTTATCATTGTGATGGAAAAGATCATTGGATATGTACTTATCGTACCCAAGACACTTGGTTGATTTTTATAAGTGTCAATCAAAGAAACTAAAAGGTAGAAACGAATTTTGTTTCTAAAACTAATTTTAGACAGTTATGTCATAATGAATATGAGCTGTGTTGATGTATTGGAGTTTTTTTAGGATCCTAACGGAAGTATGTTGGTCATTTAATTAGTGATGGAAATATCTAGTAATTGAAGTATTTTGTCTTCTCTATTGGGGGATTTAATTCCATTTTAGGAACTTCTAAGTATATCATTTCAGTACATTTTACAATAATTACTTCTTTTTGATCAAATATTGTCTTTATTGAATGACTGTTGTGAATTTCCATAAAAGTATTAAAGCTACATTTTTACATTTTTTTTCTTTTATTGATTACATAATAAATACGATCATTTAAGATCACGTATTTTTTACTCTTCCATTTTGTTGTACTTTAAAAGCACAAGATGATCACATAATAAAATTATTGATTACATTTTATTCTTCCATTTGTATGGTCTGGACAGTAAAACTAATTTTTAGTTTAAGATCACGCAAAGCACTTGACTTTCACGCAAAGCACTTGACTTTCAGTAAATTGAAAAAAAAAATTGTCTTGTGATTGGTTACATGTTTAAGTGACTTATTTACATATTTCAAATGCATATTTTTATTAAAATTGCATCCCAGATTTGAAACAAATATCTATGAAAATAGGCGCATGCGTTATATAACGACTTTTTTACATATTTAACTTGAAAGAGAATATTATGTATCATTCTATCACTTTTGCAACATTATGTTCGGAAATGCATTGTTTTTGGGTGTTAGAGAAGCCAGTTGACAACCAGGTGATTTCATAGAGACGAAATCCAAGGAAATAGGTTGGTTGTCAATTGATTTCTATGGGTAACTTTGGCACAGAAATCGGTTAACTCTAGGACGATTCTGCATGCTTGGAAACGGTCAAGCCTCAATCGATTCCTGGCTGAACTAACTTCCATGTCTTTCCAAAGCCTCGGTTGCATTCTCCATCTATATAAACCCAAGTTCAATCGTTCATCTTTCGCACACACCTTTCGCACAAATACCAATATGCTCACTCTTAGTTTGTAAATTTAGAAGAGTTAAAATTGTGAGATTTTGAGTAAAAATGGCACAGAGAGATTATGTTCTTGTTCACTATAATTGTGAAATAGTACAAAATACACAAGATGGCGTGAAGTTCTGTTATCCAAATCCAGTACCTGTGAGTATTTGTTCTTCTATGAATATTTATGAGCTTCGTGAGAAAATCCTTCACAACTTACGACAACAGAATAAGCAAATAGTGCAGATTTTGTATTGGTTGCCATTGTTGGTAGGACAAGGTATGTTATGCTTCACAAGTTGCTTGATTCAAACTGACAATGATATTGAGATGATGTTTCATTGTCATGCTTGATTTCTCGGTCTTAGTGTTATGGAGATATTCGTAGCTCTAGGAGACTTGAACTTAAGCTCTGGGGGATCTGCTCCTGATCCAACATTTGTTAAAGGGTCACTAGCCCAGTGTTCTCCAACTTTAGCAATGTCAAATCCAGTACAGAATGCAAATTTTATACATGAAAATGAGAATGACTTGGTTGGTGATCAAAACTTTGAAATGAATGTTGGCAGTGATATGGCCCAGATCGGAGCAAATCCGAGTTATGATGACATTTCTAGTGATAAGGATTCCGAAGAGGACCCAAATGAAGGTAATAACTCAAACTCCTTTTATTAAATTTCAATATTTGTAATATTTTTTAATTTTTTATATTTTGGTAAAATATATACATTTTTTTAATTACTAATAACATTATCTTGAAATAATTTACTTATAATAAAAATATGGAATAAATTGATTCTCTAAGTTTTAAAAATAGTCTGAACTTGGGCTAAGTTTTGATCTTTTATTTCAGATAAACTTGTCCAACCACAAAAATATTTTTTCCATTTTTATTTTAATATTCTATAGATATGATCGAAAATAAAATCAAGTTAAAGAAAATAAAACATGATAAATGTGAGTGAAATCAAAAACTTATCACTAACACGTTTGGTATTGGTATGTTGTCATTTTAGTATTGCAAAATTTTGTATCAACTATTAAATATACTTTAAATTTTATAGAGTTGTTCGAAGATGAAATTGACAAGGAGGTAGTGCCTGTTACCTAGGGCCAGTCGTCAAGAGCACAAACTCAATCACAATCTGAAAGTCAACGAGTTGGTCACTATTCAAATTTAAATTTTGAAGGAATGCAAGTGAATCAGGTGGATGGTGGTGACCCAATAGGATTACATGGAATGAATCAATTTCATGAAGGCAGCAGTTCCCAAATAAAGAATTTGTCCTACTTGCGATAAAAGATTATAGTATTTGAAAGGGAGCTGAGTACAAGGTATGTCAGTTAGATCATGTGAGATATCAGGGCAAATGCAAGCACTTTGGGAGAGGGTGTGATTAGAGCATTCATGTCATATATCGATGGAAGAAAGGACCGTGGGGGGTTAAGAAGTACAACGGTGAACACACTTGTTTGTTCACCAGAATTTCTTAGAAATATTCTCAGCTGGATATTCATGTCATCACTGCTAGCATCCATTCTATAGTTGAAGCTAATCCAATGGTTCCTATCAGGACACTGCAGGCCTCAATTTATTCAAAGTATGAATTCCATATTCATACAGGAAAGCATGGCTTGCAAAGCAAAAAGCCATTGCTCAGATCTATGGTGATTGGGAGGACTCGTACAATGAGCTTCCCAAATGGTTACTAGCTTTGAAAGTCATTTATGCCAGGTATAGTCATTGAAATTTCAACTTCACATTATTATGTTGGTAATTTGGTTGACCATAGTTGTGTCATGTTTCATCGTCTATTTTGGACATTCCCACCATTTGTAGAAGATTTTAAACATTGCAAGCATTTTGTGACTGTCGATGGAATGCATTTGTATGGAAAGTATGGTGGCAAACTACTAATGGCAATTGCCAGGATGGTAACTCAAACATTTTCCCTATTGCATTTGCTGTGGTTGAAGGGGAGATGACAGAGGCTTGGTCTTTTTTCCTAACAAATCTTCGACGCCACGTGACACCACAAGAGGGTATACTAATAATTTCTGACAGGCATGCCGCTACCAAAGCAGCACTAGATGTAGAAGGTAGTGGATGACATCCTCCAAATGCTTATCATGCTTATTGTATTCGCCACATTGCATCCAATTTTGCACTAAGGTGGTATAGCACCAAGCAATTCGTGGTACATCTCCCAAATATTATGCCCACAGAACCTATCCCATGCTCCTGGGCAGCCAATTATAGAATCCCCATCCACTCATAACCTCAACTAAAATGCAACATCCTAGAGTGTTATAGTGCACTCTCCATAGAGCAAGTGGAAGGTGTGAGTCTCGGGATGCCACCGCTCCACAAATACAAAAAGGAGAGTATTGTCATACTCAAAGAATTTGATTTATGCAGCATGCCAAAAACCGGCTTGTTCTAAGTATGGCCTCATGCAGAGATCTACCCTTTTCACACGATCTCATCTCCCACATAATACACGAGTAGGCTGAAGCACAAAATAAAAAATACTCATTAAAAATATATTACAATTGTACCAATTTAATTAAATGAGAACTAATCTAACCAAAAAAACTAACTAACAAATCTAAGTTAAAAACACAAACTTACTATTCTAAATAAATTATAAATTTTATTAAATATGTTTATACATTTTATACTCTAATATATTTATAACAACAAAATAATATACTAATCTAATTATATTTTATAGCTAAAATAGTTTTAAGGTGCATTAATCTCCTTAAATCAAATAACTAATCTAATTAAAAATATAACATTCGTAGTCTAATAATAATCTACTTTCAATAAATAGCTTTTACTTTTCATTATATTTACTTAGCTAAAACTAATTAAAATATATTATTTTCTAAACCTATTCATCATTCTCATTAAATGGCATTATTTACCATACATATTTATTGTGTAATCTAACTATAACATTTACTAATCTACCTAAATGTTACAACAAACATATCTTCAACGTACACTAATCTCCCTAAAATAATTACCTAATCTAATTAAAAATAAAAATTTTCAATCCAAAAAATATAAAATTCAATAAACCTTGCTAGAATATATTATTTATTAAACATATTTATAGTATAATCTAACAATAATATTTACTAAACTAATTACACTATACTTTACTTTAATGTTTAATGTGCACATATCTCCCTAAAATAACTAACTAAGCTAATTAAATATACATGTTTTCTAACACCCAAAAAATAAATTTTACTTTCCAAAATATTTACTTAGCAAACATATTAAACTAAACTAATTACAACATATTATTTTCTACACATATTCATGAATCTAATTACAATATATTACTTACTAAATATATTTGTAGTGTATTCTAACTACAATAGTCACTAGTTTAATTAAATTACACAACTAAAATAAATTTAAAATGCACAAAATAAAATTTACACTATGATTAAATTAAACTTAAAATACCATTAAAATAAGTTTAAAATCCACTAAACTAACTTACACAACTAAACTAAATTTTCAATGCACTAAACTTATTTAAACAATTATTAAATGATACTAAAAAATAAAAAATAGAATCAAATAAATACATTAATTCAATAAATTAGAAAAAAACATACCTCTACATGAAGATTTGCTACATCCAAAATTATCATATTGTTTTAAATTATTTTCTGCCATCTCGTCTATTCTTAGTATACTGTACCACTTTTCACTTATATTACTACACTGCTCTTTTTCTTCCCTTCTCAGTGATCTTAGTCTCTCTTGGAGTCGATGGACTCTTTCTCGTTTCCAGCATGCATTATATAGGTGGAAACAAGATTAATCGAATGGCTAGGGGGAGGTAGTAGGTGGATCGGACGGCTGAGGCCAAACCATCTCCACGGTTCGCTGCATGCGTGACATGTGGAGAAATTGGTTTCTCGCAACCGCTTTCTCCACACGACACGCATGCAGCGGACCATGGAGATGCTTCACCCCCAGTCGTCGGATCCACCAACCACTTCCCCCTAGCCGTCCGATCTCCCAGCATGGAATCAACTAACTCTCAACTGATTTCAATGTACAAAATACACATAGAAATCAGTTGGATATCAACCGCTTCCTTCTTGTTTTGGTCTTCTAAAATCACCTCATACTTAACCAATTTTGGTAACACAAAAAAAGAGTGTATTTAGGTACATAAAGATCAAAATGTTAGAGTTTCGTATATAATTTTTTTTTTGTTTTATTCCGGAAAAAAAGCCTTATATAACTTTTTCTTGGTAAGTATGTGTTATACAACTTTATCATGTAATACGTTAACTAATGTGAATGATATGCCCAATATTTTTTTTATTATAACTATCATGTACCAATATTTATATTGATGCGTTTTATTTTATTTGTAGAAAATAATCAAGATTAATAGGACAAATATCGTCTTACATATTGTGCAACCATACACTATTCTTAAAAGCAAGATTTATTTTACTCATTTGGTAATAAAAGAAGCTAGCATTGACACCATTATTGGGAGTACCACTATTGAGGCCACAGAAGAGCTATTATTTTTGTTCCCTAGAAGAGCAAAGTTCATCATAAATTGTGCCCTATTTTCTACAAATTCACAAAGAAACTTACTAAGTTTCAAAAATATTCACCACAATGGATATTACATTGAAACAGTAAATAAGGAAAATAATGAGTACCTTTACATTACAACTTGTGATTCAAGCAAGGAAGTAGTACTAGAAAAACTACATTTGCTTTATTCCGGTCTTTATTACACTAAAATTAGTGCAATTGAATCACATACTATCGTAAATCAGAAGTTTACTAACCCAAAAAATTTTAGCATTTGGCATGATCAGTTGAAACGTCTTGGACCAATAATAATGCAAATGATTATTGAAAACTTATAAGGGCATTATATTCATTGAATAACCAGAAAATTCTTCAATCTAATGTGTTTTCTTGTATTGTGTACTCTTAAGGAAAATTAATTATGCAGCCCTCACCAGCAAATATTTGATTTGAATCCCCTGAGTTTCTAGAAAGAATTCAAGATGATATACATAGATCAATTCATCCACCTTGTGAACCTTTTAGATATTTCATGGTCTTGACTAACGTATCCATGAGATGATCATGTATGTGCTTATTATTATCTCACAACCTGGTGTTTGCCAGACTACTTGTGCAAATTATTTGATTAAGAGCACAATTTTTGGAAAATGTAATTAAAACAATTTGTCTTGATGATGTTGGTGAATTTACTTGCAAAGCTTTTTAACGCTTATTGTATGGCCAACGATATAAATGTCGAATATCTAGTTGCTCATGTTCATACTTAGAATAGGCTAGCCAAATCATTTATTAAAATCCTAAATGATTGCCAGACAATTCTTTATGAGAACAAATCTTTCAATTTCTGCTAGGGGGCTTGTTGTTTTACATGCTGCAGCACTTATCCATATTAGGCTAACTAGTTACCATAAATTCATTCCCTTAAAATTAATTTTTGGCTAGTAACCAAGCATATTCCATTTAAGAATTTTTGGATGTGTGATATATGTTCCAATTACTCCACCTTATCTCTCCAAAATAGGGCCCTAAAGAAAATTGGGAATATATATTGAATATATGACTCTTCCTCTATAGTAAATTATCTTGAAATATAGGATTATTCAAAGCTTAATTTGCTGATTATCTTTTTGATGAAGTAATGTTTCCAACATTAGGTAGAGAAAATAAACAATTGGAAGAGGAATGAAATTTGAATGCATCATCTTTGATTCATTTAGATCCTCGATCAAGGCAATGTGAACTTGCAATTCAAAAAATTATACATTTGCAAAGAATAGCAAATGAATTGCCAAATGCATTTTCTGATACAAAAGGATAACTAAATCCTATATACTAGTGTCACGACTTGACTAGGGAACGTGATCGGCACATGAGAAATCTCATCCCCACATAAGCCTCATGACATCTGAGTCTCTCTATATGTATAAAATAATATACTTTTCATTCTGAATTCATAACTTCATCTAAATCTCTATTTAAACTTTATATCTGAAATTATAAAATCGAAATACTTGATATATGAAACTCTGTAAACATTTAATCATACTCTGAAAATCAATTTAACATGTAATCTGAATCATAAATACATCTCAGATTTATTTCATAAACTCTAATCAAACTCTACAATTTCAAATCCATACTTGGGAGCTGAGAATATACATAACTGTTCAAATACTGAAATCAAATACATAATGTAAAAATAATGCATGGTTCGGATCCTGCCTACACATCTACTAGAGCACTCTACTCTAACAAGACTCTAGCTAGGCCATACTTCAAAGTAAGACTCACTACTGAGAACGGCAATGTTTGCCAAATTGAAAGCTGAGTGATATCTACACCTGTAACTGTGAGGAGGAAGAGAGAGGGGTGAGTTAATAGACTTAATGAGTGAGCTCTCACCCATTACCCACATGGGACAACCAAGGAATATACCATAATGCAATATACATGCAACAATCATAAACCGTTTGATATTCATGTACATAATCTCATAGAAAATATATCTCTGTCTTCATAAATTCATAAGAAAACATCTCTAAACTCTTACTTCAACAAGAAAATCATTTCTCATATATATGATATCTCTTAAATCAAATATTCTCTAGAAAACATCAATAATATCTGAAAATATAATTAACAGTACTCTAATGAAGAAATAGGAATATCTGGTTATGTCTAATTCATGTGACATAACAAAATCTTTGGTTATACATGTCAACCATGGCATAACAAAATCTCTAACCTCTGGGGCATCTAAATAAGTCCCATTTCTGATTTTCTCTAGCCCTGGGGGTGACTTGGTATACCAAGATTAACGGAATAACTGCCATTAACTCACAGTCTGTTTCTCTATAGCTACCATCTGAACTATTTTATATTTAACTCATAATCTAAAACTCTTAAAATCTCTTATAGCATTGAAACTCTGTTATATACTCTAATCTAGGTATCAAAACTCTTTCATACATAATTATTCAAATCTTTAGAATCGTTAAGATAATACATAAAATCTCTGAATATAATTATACTCATACTATAGCTCTTTGTAAAATCATTAAATATGAAAACTCTCGAAATTCTAAAAGGTCTAGACTCATATAACTCTAACAACCTGACTTTAGCATAACTATGACTGTGAAATCATACTCAAGGGATCACCCGCTGGCAGGCATTTTGAATTCAAGCTCACAGAATATGTATCTGGCTGTCACTACGAATCATACTGAATTTCATATTCTTGGAATATCACGAAATTGAATTTCTAAAATCTCATTTCTCAAGATAATCTCTAGTATTATAATAAAACATCTCTACTTTATATTCTTTGTCAAAATATCTTAACTGATACTCTAAAATCATATTTTGAAATCTCTAGTCTTGAAGTATAAGTATGTTATAACTCTTGAAACATGTGGATCATAACAACTTACTAAATCACATTTTCTCAAAAAGAATCCCTTGGAGTTGTACATAAAATATTTCCATAACATACAATGTACTAATCGTGGTCCCATGGTTTTCTAAAACACATTTTCATGTCATATTCAAAATCATACTCTTTGTTATAGCTTGTAAAATCCAATATATATATATATATATATATTCTCATCTTTACTTTCATGCTCAATAATCATCATGCATAAAACATAATTATAATGGCAAAACTAAGCCCATAAGTTTGAACCCACTCATCATTTGGAGCTAGGAGTATGTGGGCATTACCAACTTGACCTCCGAAGCCTGGAATGGCACCAACAGCTACCGTAGAGCAACATTGACTCAAGATTAGTCTCCACTAATCTCTAAACAACTCTAAGCTAGCTTTAACAATATTGGGGGAGCACCCCCACTTGACAACAATGGAGAAAAACAACAACCCATGATAAGAGGAAAGAAGAACACAAGGGAATCTAGCATAAACCAATAACAAAACTCACCTTGAAGCTTAGAGGAGGTGGATTTGATGAAAGATGAGAGTAGAGGAAGGTTTAGGGATGAAGGGTTTTAGGTTTCATCTTCTGGGAGGAAGAAAAATTGAGTTAGGGTATATATAGGGCTCACTAAATGAAACTGCGTCATTTTGTACTATGCAGTCATCGGCCTCGCTCGCTGCAGCGAGAAAAGCTCACTACAGTGAGCCAGCTGAGGCTCACATTGCTGCAGCAAATATATCTCGCTGCAGCGAACCTTCTGACTTGCTTCCTTACTACAGCGACCAAAACTTACTGCAGCGAGCTTGTCTGCAGAATTTTGCAGCACCAGTACCCCAACTCCATCCTTTGGCCCTTCACACCACCGACGTTTTCCCAATAATATGGGTGGGTCTTGGGAGACCCTAGGGCCATACTAGACTCGTCCAAGGACACATATACCTAGGGTATCACAACTAACTAAAAATGCTGCATTCTAAACTGATGTCCCTACCAGATAATCGATTAGTGAAACAATTACATACTATAACTGTGGTAGACTAGCTGATTCTAAAGATAAAAATCCTCAAAAAACAAGAGGGCAAATGATGTTATGGATGCAAAATATTCCCTTCTTGTAGAAGAAGATAAAGACGTAGGTGGAAATGTGCACGAGAAAGGGGGTTGGATCGTGTTTGCTTCTTTGTACTTATCTGAAACATTTGAAACAAATACTATCAAGTATAAAATTTATAGTGTAGCGGAAATGCAGTTAGTAGTTTTAGAAATTAGATTTCTGAAGTAAATGATACATTGTATAAAGCCTTAAAGCATTATATCATTTTAGGTTCAACAAAATGGCATGAAAGAGAAAGATAAAAGAGTTCAAGGAGAAGAAGATGAGACAAATATTTTTATACTGTTTCGGCCAAAACTGCCTACATCTAGTACTCAACAATTGTTGAGGTTCCACTAAACAACTTTCTCAACCCGAGAAAGAAAAACTGAATAGTCTTTACATTAGTCTTCCTAAGCTCTCATTTGTGACCAATAAACAACCCCTACTGCCACAAATTGAGTAGTGATTCACCAGCCTCTTCAGGTTGTACCAAGTAGTTATTTACCAGGCTCTCCAAGTTGAACCAAGTAATTTTTCACCAATCTCTCCAAGCTAAACTGAGTAGTTATTCACCAGCCTCTCTAAGCAGAATCGAGTAGTCTTGTATTAGCCTCTCTAAGCTAACACCTATAACCAGTAGACAACTCCATACTATCACAAACTTGAGTAGTTATTCACTAGTCTTTCCAAGCTGAACTAAGTAGTTATTCACCAGCCTCTTCAAGCTGAACCCGTGACAAGTAAACTATCTGTTACTATCCTATTTAAAGTAGTGTTTAACTAGCCTTTCTAAGCCAAACCGTGACCAGTCAGAACACCTCACTGTCATGTTACAAGTAGTTTTACATAAGCTTCTCTAAGATATCTCACAACAATCACTACCGGATCAAGGATACAAAGGATTTGTGTTTGGGTTGCCACTCAAACTAACTTGCACTCAAGTTTCTTTAACATATACATGTAAAGATCCTAGAAAAATTTAAATGACTTCTTTCTATCATTTCTTCCTAGGAAGAACATAAGTCTATTTAAGAATGTAGAAAGAAGATTTTGTACAAGTAACGAATTTGATTACACTGATGATATGAACTTCACTGGAGATGAGGAGAGATTTTTGAAGAGTTTTTCTCTTTAGTACGGAGTCTCTCTCTATATGTTTGAGCACAACATATCTTACTTATGGAAAGTCTTCTTCGTGACTGTTGCCTTTGATTAGATCTTCCAGGGACACGTGTTGATCTTCTATTTATGTCTTCGAAAGATAGTCTAGAAGTGCAGCTGTCTATTAGTCAGATCAGTTTGTAGAAGCAGTTGGAATAGAGGCTTCTAATGTCCTTCAAGGATTACTCTTACTTTCTGACCCATGGTTTCGAAACTTTTTCTTCTAATACTTTTGGATAGTTGACTCCAAAGGCATGAGAAATGATTAACCAGTTCTGACAATAGGATTTGACTTTTTCAAATTGAAACTCAAATTTGAAATTTGAATTTCTCTTCTTTTCTAGTAAGATTCAGTGATCCATAGTGAAGTGAACTTTCTGACCTGTGGTAATAGATCCTTGAAGAAACTTTGTTCTTCTAATCTTCAATCCAAGTTTTATTGTAATGCCTCGATTTTTCCTATGTATACAAATGACCAAAATATTGCTAAAGTCATTTCTACTAGGAACAGAGGACAGCCAGTTCAGGCTAACCTCGAGAGAATATTTTAATGTTTAAAAAGGATTAATTGTGTTATGTGTATTGTGAGAGATGAAAATCTCAATTTTTTATTTTTCTGCATAAAATTACCAAAATACCTATATGGCTAATTAACATAGAATTAATCGCCGGTTAGGCGTGGACTTCACCCGAAAGTTTAGAATGTCATTTTTAAGAGATGTTTAATGTCTGTATAAGCCCAAGTGATCCCGGGGAATTTTTATACAAAATTACCATTTTGCCCCAAATTAGTGCATTATGGGCCTAATGGTGTAATTAATAAAACCTAAGCAATATTATGCTCTAATTAAAGATTTATTCATTCTAATCATTAATCTATAGTCAAAATAATTAATTGAAGTTAATTAAGGCCTAAGATTGCTTAAAGAAACTCAATTTCTTTCTTAATCCAAGACTTTGAGTCATATCAAATGAAATAGTGTTTTCCTTCTCCAATTCCTTAAATCATGGAAACCATGATGTGATGAAATTCCTTGCTAATAAAGGTGGATTCCACTAATTGAGCAAGACAACTCTTTAATCTTGTCATGCATGGCCTTAATCATTTGTTATCTTACCTAAACATTCATTTACCAATTCCTAACTAAATATCTAATCAAGTTTATCTCTAAACTCAACTCCTAACACAAAAGAAAGAAAAATATCTTCTTTGTAACACCCCCTAACTACCATGTTTTACTCGAGCGTTAACATAGTAATTAGAAAAATATTGCTTACATTCATAACCTATACTAGTCGAAGGAAAAAAAAAGAAATCAAATGTTTAGACACATATATCGCCAAACTCGTATATACATATATGAACATCATTTTTAAGTTTGCAATATGTACATTGTACTGATACTACACTGGTTAACTTCTAAGCTAATCAGGAACTTCGATTCTATGTAAAGGAACACCTCCAGTGTCTAATCTAACCTGCTCAAAGTCGAGGTCCAGCAAAATTTTTATACAAATAGAAAAGGATCTCACAACATTTAATAGGATCAGTTTACAGATTAGCGGATCACTAGTACTAAACTACCACTATATACATGTCAGGAGTCCCTAAAGATCTCACATCCTATTAGATGAAACCATTGGCCATCGGTATGATAGCCTCACCTCTGCCTGGTGTATCAGGACCCTCCAGTGGGTCTAAGTTTGAAAACGAGGATGAAGAGGGATCATCTGCTGGAGGGGGTGCTGGCAGTGCATGTGAGATATCAAATATCACTGGGTGTGCTAAGTGGAGAGGCACGCCGTCATAAGGCCAAGCAGGGTCAAAGTCAGCTATAAATACAGAAGCACTAAAGGAACGGCTAAAAAACACATAAACATGGACTTGCGAGTAACCTACAGCATAAAGAGAGTCGAGGGTAGGATCATAATGCCACACCCACTGTGGCGAGTCAAGGTAAAACACTAGTGACGGCATCTGCTAGATTGAATAATACAGAATAAATAAAGCCATAGGGATGAGAATATCATAAAATTCTCAATAAGGTACTCCCTCATGCTAAATTATATGCATAAATACCAATGTGCATAATTCATATAAAGTCGGATGCAAAAGGGTAGTAATTAAGTGTCTTTCTCTTGCAACTCGTGGAATTCAATTTAGTGCAATTGTCTTTTTTCATTAACATAGGGAAGGCTTAATCTCATATTAAGTGGTATCTGTAGTAGAATCACTCCACAAGAACTGTTGATTACTAGGACATGAGCTCATTCCTATGTCAATACATCTACCGACTCATCAAATTCCCAGGGAAGCTCTTACTTTTGCCTTCCCCTCCATTAACCACACAAGCCTTGTCTCTATTTTCCCCATATGTTAAAAATTTGCACAATTATAAGTCATATTTTCTCTTTTACCACCATAATACTGACATCATGTACTTCTCTTATTCAATGGCATTCTTACATCATAAGTAAGTATTTAATTCCATTGGAGTCTCCTCCATATCTCATAAGCATTTCTTTAAAATATCTAGCATGTATACATATACCATGTACTTGAATCAAATACCATGTTACCATTGATTTAAGACATTCTCACCATTTCAACACCCGAGCAGATTTACGACTTCTGAAACAATATTTAATTTCCACATCAAAAGGCCAATTCACAAGCCACAAAAATTCCTTATGACACTTCAATGTGTCTAAAAGGCCCTGTAAAATTTTCATAATAATTAGAGTTCTATAACCATGTCACTAAATTTTTCAAGTTTAGTGGTCACAGCACACCTTTTCACAGCCTAGGGCAGGGTTCTCCTAATTTTTATATTTATCATATGATGGAATCAACTCAAAATAAAAATTAAAGTTCCATTTCGAGATGTTGTTAACTCCCTATAAAAATTTCAAAAGAGAAATCGCTCATTTACTATGATAATAAAATCATACAATTTTCCTACTTCAGATTCAGAAACCTAGATAGTATGAGTACTAATTCGGTTCTTGATTTTTCTCAGGTAGTAAAAGTCTTCATCATGCACCACAAAATTTTTCAAAGTTTTCTTAGGATGTTAGCTTCAACATATAATTTTTATAGCTCATAAAAATGAACACAATTGTACCAGAAAATTCATGAACAAACCTTGCCTTGTTAAAATCCGAAAATCCAGCAAACCAATTCAAAATCTCTTGGGATAAAAATGATTTTTCCCCAAGACCAAACACCTCACCAAAATTAATACATCAATATCAACATATTATCAACCAAATAATCAGAAATTTTGGACAGAACCAGCAAGAATTTCTCAGAATAAATTTTGAAACAAAAGAGAACAATTAAACCCTACTTTGAGAGCTTTTGAGTTCTTTGCTCCAAAGGTGTTCTACTTGACCTCCTTTCACCTTGAGAGCTCCTAGTTACACACCAAACCTCCTCTAGGTGGTGAGGGAGTGAGGAACCAAGGTGAAAATTGATGGAGAATTAGAATTCTGATCGGTTAGAATTGTAGAGTTTGAGGTGTAGAACAACTTTGATGAAGGAAAGTTTTGATTTCAAAAACTCTAGGCTAGTATATATGGAAGTTAAAACCAAGATGAAGCTCTTGGCTATGGAGGAATGCAGCTGGTTTCTCTTCCCTTTGCTGGCCGAGAATGGCTTCTTAAAGAAGCTAATTTTGGTTGTGTTTATCTTATAGTAATTCATATGAATATTATATATATATATATAGATAATTATCATCCAATAAAGTAAAATGAATGGTTGTGATTCAATCTTGTAATTCAAGATTGAATCTTGGCCATTCATTTGATTTAAAGAGATAGGTTCATTTATTTTTGTAGAGATCTAACTAATTTTCGGTGTTAGAATTTGCACACCGAAATTTCACTGAACGGATGAAACAGTATACCCGGGTAATCAAACATTGCCCAAAAAATATTTTCAGGTATAAAATCTTTAATTCTACCTATTTCTAACCATAATCATATAGTTTCTCAATTTTGGGCATCTCTGGGGCCCAATTCTAGGGTTTCGACTGTCCCGGTAGGCCTACGAGGCTCACAAAATACTATTCACATTTTTTTTTTGCTTCCTTGAATCCATCTCATCATTTTTACATCTATCAAAATCTTAAAATTCTCATTAGTAAAACCTCATTTAATTTCTAAAGAGAATTAGGGTGTTACATTCTTCCCCCCATGCCTCCATGATGGCCACCCATACCTCCCATTACACCCTCACATGTATCTTTATATACAACATACACTCAAAGAAGCCTACACTTCACCATTCGTTTTTTTTTTTTGATTTGTAGACTTGTCCAAAAAACTTGTCTTGCAATTCTTTCTTCCTTACCTTTTAAAAACTCTCTTTTCTTCCTCCACCACCACAAGAACCACCCTCCACCACCACCTTTCAACCTCAAACCACTATAAACCACCATCAAGAAACACAATCTTTCCACCTCTAAAGACAAGAGCTCAAGAACAACTTTCTTTCATTTTCTTCCTCCTTTGGCCGAAAAGTGTTGTTGCTCAAAGAGAAAATTTTCTTCTTATTTTCTTTCACAAAGATCAAAGCTTTTCCTTGCAACAAGAAAATACCTTGGTAGGGAATTTTGTTTGATTTTCTTTCTTATTCTCTCTTTATTTTTGAAATCATTGGAATGATTAGAAATGTTTTCTTCTTCTTTCTATATTCGCCTTGTTAAAGAATGGTTTGATAAACTTGTGATCTTTTCTCTCCTTCCTCATCATTTTCGGTATTAGCTTCCTTTTTCTTCTGTAGTTTTAGTTTTTGTTGTCAAATAAATATTAAAGCTGTAACGTCCCGATTTTTCTGTTTAAGAGGAAAATGACCAAAATGCCCCTGAGGTCATTTTCTGTCTGAAATTTGAGGATGGCCAGCTCGGCAGTCCTCGAAGGGTTAACTCAATGTTTGAAGGGGATTAGATGGCCCTTGAGTGGTTTTAAAGGCGAAAATCTCATTTTCTGTAGTTTTGGGTCAAAATGACCAAAATACCCCTATAGCGTTTTTATGCGGGTAAAGGTGCCGTTGAGCCCGAAACTTTCCCCGAAGGTTTAAAACAATATTTTCATGTGTTTAAAAGTGTCTGTTTAAGTCCTGGTGGTCCCGGACAGTTTTTATGCAAAATTACGATTTTGCCCCCGAGATAGCGCTGTTTGAGCTTAATGACGTAATTAAGCAAACCTAAGCGATATTAGGCTCTAATCAAAGATTAATTAATTTCTATAATTAATCTAGAGTCAAAATAAGTTAATAAAATTGATTAGGACCTAAAATTGCTTAGATTAAACCTAAATCTCTTTTTAAAACTCAAGATTCCTAGTCTTGGAATCTTGAATAGTGTTTTCTCTCTCTAATTTCCCTAAATCAAGGAATTGTGTTGGCATTGGATTCCTTGTTAATGGATTTTGACTCCATTAATTTAGCAAGACCACCTCCTAAACCTTGTCTTACAAGCCTCTAATTAACCATTACCTCACCCAAATACTTTCCTACAAATTCCTAATCTTAAACATAATCTATGACATACCTAAATACACCTCTAAACCAAAATTAAATGGAAGATTTCCTTCCCCCATTCCATGGAGAAGATGGCCCTACATCATCATTCAATATCCACCACATGTTTGAATTCTTTCACTCAAAGAACCCATGCTTGAGGCCATGCTTGAGGCCATACTTGAGACCATACCTTACAAAGAGATATTTTCTTCCTTTTCCCTCCAAGAGAATTTGGCCACTCCCTCCTTTTCCTTCACCCTTGTTTTGTTTTTCTATAAATAGCACACTTGGGTGAACTTGAATCACCTTTAGTTCATTTGCTAAGTTTAGTTTCCTAGAGCACTCAAAGCTTTCCTTTTTCTCTCAAAGATCAAGAGTCCATCTTCTTCAACTTCTTCATCTTCTTCAACATCATTTCACTTGGTAGGGATTTTGTTTAAAATGTTTTAGTCATTAAAATTCTTGTTTAAGTTATGAGCTTTATAGTTTCTCTTGAATCTTTTAGAACTTCTTTCTTCCTCTTTGATTCTTTTTCATTTTTGGCCAAAGGCCTTGAAAGACTTGGAAATGAGAGCTTGATGATAAGGATCTCATGATGATATTTATCACTTAAGCAACCTCTAAAGCTTGATCTTGGTTCTTGAGTAAAAGATGTTTTTAGTTTTCTTTCTTTCTTGGTCTTGGAAACTTAGTTTTGATAATGTTTTAGAAATGGATGTATGAACTCAATGATGAAGACTCATGATGTTGGTGTTAATACATCATCAAGATCATGGTCTCTAGAGTTTCAAAATGGTTCTTTTCTTTGCTCATGATTTCGACCCCTCTTCCTTTTTCTTTCTCTAAAAATTTCAGCCATCATTGATGGTTCAACATGAAAGCTTGATGATGAGAGTTTCTAGATGATGACTATGTGTTCATCACAATGAGACCTCTAGAGCTTGAGTTTTAACAAAAATGCTATTTATGATTTTGCTTCAAGGAATGATATTTTGTTTACTTTAGCTTGTTGTGATAAATTTGGGTTAAGGCTTAAGTTCCTTCAAAGTCTTGTAAGAGCTCTAGTAAAGATATAAAAATGAACTTGCATATTTATATTTCTAGTACCTCATATTTATATTTCAAGCTCTTGCATCTCATAATTACCTTCCTATGTTATCACTAAACTCTAAAGATTAAAGAAAAGGACTTGCATTATCACGTTTAAGTTCAAGCCTTGCATTGCACGTTTATATTTCAAGTCATCACTTAAAGAACTTAAAGATTTAAAACAAGAGCTTGCATATTGCCTAATTAATCTCGAAACCTTTCTATTTCGGCCTTAAAGTCGATTGTTGCTGGGCCTAGAGCACTAAAATAAAGAATTGAACTTGCATATTTATTTTCAAGTTTCGCATATTTATTTTGTGCCTTGCATATTTAATTTCAAGTTCTTGCATTCCATATTTACTTTGAAGCTCTCACTTTACTTTATAATGAAGAATAAAATGGAATGCATAGCACATTTATATCTTGTCATCATTTAAGGAACCTAGAGCTCAAAGACTTGCCCTTAGTATCTCAAGTTAAAGTTTGGTTATGGAGACATCCCCATGGATGCATATTTTGGCCATGTGATGATGATGAACTTAATATGAGTTTCATCTAGTTGCAAGGGCCAACAATCTATGTTCAAGAAGTTTTCCTATGTTTTAAGAACTCTATGAAATCATTACCAATAAGATTTGTAAATTAAACCTTTTCCAAAGGTATTTTAAAGTAGTTGCTGTCCTATGATTGTTCTTAGCCTCTTTTACAAGATAAAATGTTTTGCAAAAGAGTTTTAGAAGTCCTAAAATGTTTCCAAGAGAAACTAGTAACTGGTGTTGATAGAAATTGAGATTTTACGCATGATATGTATATAGATGAGTTCAGTTCTGCCATGGTGTGCTTGGTGCTGTATGATGTTGTTTTGATATGCTAGAATGTGTATAATTTATATGTGTTGAGGTAGTGACATTTCTATGCATGTTAGGAAAGAAACTAATCTTATAGAAAAACTGTAAAGTCAAGTTTTAGCATGGTTTTGACCCATTTATTTTTAGGTTTTGCCCAAAATATTTTAGTATGATAATAATCAGATTAGGATTGTTTAGTTATGAAAAACTTGGTAACATTTGGTGTAGGATTGAATTTTAGCACCCATAGAGAAACTAGTAACTAGAAAACCGCAGAAATGCAATTCTAGAACTCTTAGAACATTTAATTTTCTGTTTCTGTTCAGCACCCTTACAATGTAGTGAACATGAGTTATAATTAGTTCAAAGGCTTAGGAATACCTCATAATTGGTTTAGATTTAATTTATAGCGTCTTAGGCGAAGACGGAACCGAGAAAGGGTCTAAAACGTAAGTTCTAGAACCCCGTAATCATAAAGATGAAATTCTGCCCTTAGAGTATGATACTGCCTAGATTTATTAATGAACATAAATGCTAGTAAAAATTATCAGTTGTGAACCCTTAGATGCATAAGAGGTTGATAGAGAATGATAGGATAATTATACCTCAAGTTTAAGACCCGTAAGGGTCAAAGCAGAAGACACCATAGATGTAAGAGCATAATGAACTTTAATGTTTTATGTGAATGCATGTTTTATTATGAGAATATCTTGGGCATATGATTTCTTATGAGAATACGTAATGTTGATGTGTTGATGCTCATGTTAGGAAGCGTATGATGTTTTACAATGCTTATGACACACATGATTATAAATGAATATGTAAAGAAATGAATGTGGCATAAAGAAGGTTTGGAAGAAATTCGGCGTGCTGCTGTTATGCTGTTGAATTTCTGACAAACTTGAGGACTTTGAAAGTCTTGAAAATATATGAGTTTTTAATGTGACATGGTACTGTGAAAATGTATTCTGGGGGACGGCGATACGTAACGCCCCAGAAACAAATCCTTGAGGGGGACGGTGATACGTAACGCCTCAAAGAGGATAATATTCGCTATGTACTTGGTACCGGTGCGACGCGTTCTGTTATGATTATTATTATTATGATTTCTTATCAGAGGATAAGTAAGAACTAGTGACGACTAGTTAAGGTATGAGCTCATAACCTAAAGATGTGACACATTCTGGGTGACACCGGTTCAGCCGAGCGCCCCCAGAACGATTGTCTTTTTAGGGTGATCCCTATGTTATAGTACGATGCTTTGAATGTTACACAGTTATAGAAAGAGAAATGTTTTACATGAGAAGTATATGCCGCTTTATGCCACCTACATGATGTTGATTTCTCTATGATGTTTAATTGATTTTTGCTTGATGCATCTTCATGCATTCATGCCTTATTATGTTACATCCATAACATTAAGACTCATTCTAAAATAGGTGGACCTTGGCTAACTATGTTTTGAAACTTAAAAATGAACTTGATACATGCTCACTTATTTTATACACTAAACCCAAAGTTCCTGAGGACGTAGATGATGACACCTAGATAGAAGGTTACCCTACTGAGATTCTTGAGTAAGATTCTCAATCCTTCTATCTCTTCTTTTCATCACGTCTTCAGATGGCGACGTCCGTGGTTTTTGTGGATTCCCCGACATGGGAAGTATGCCATGATCCGGAGCATGGGTCATACCATTTTGAGGGTCGATGCACTATTTGTGTCTTCATGGTTGATGGACGACCCTTCGCTCATCCTGTACATACTCATTGCTTCTCCCCAACATCATCATACAGTGACAACGATTAAGTTTTTGAGCATGCCCTTCCCGGATGTGCTTCGTCCTTGGATTTGATACGTCCTACCTTTTCCGGGATCCTAGCAGTAGAGACTCGCGAGTAGAGATAGTGCCCACACCACGTAGAAGAGGATAAACCTTCTCTTGTTTAGAGGTTATCCATTTTAGATGCACCTGGGTAGGGGAGTTTCCCTTTTCACTTTCTATAGTATTTTCTTTTCTGTTGTACATTCATTTCAGTTGTATTTGTTCCATGTTGTATCCAACTAAGTCCCACTTCTCATGAATGGGCGCATGATATATATATATATATATATATATATATATATATATATATATATATTTGCAGTTTGTTTTATCATGATTGATCAAATGTTCATGAGATGTTTATTTGAGTTTGTGTTTATCTATTTATGTGCTTCATTGTTCATCGTGTTGCGCGGCTCTCACTTTGTCTTTGCATTTCAAAAAAAAAATTACCTGTATTTTCCGCTAAGTATTTTAAAGTAAAAAGGAAACTATGATGTAATAAACTAATGATTAACCTAAATATGTTTTAGAGTATTGGGTTAAAAATTAGGATATTACAAAAGCTATGGCTTGATGATGGATCTTCGTGATGGTTATAAAACCATCATGTGATAAACCATTTAAAGCCCAAAGTTTTGGTTCCATTTCAATTTTAAAAGATTGAGCAAAAATGGAATAATATGTTTATGTCATCACTTAATTATCTTAAGTTCTAGACTCACCTCTTTCAACTTAAGGTTGATCGGTGTTTTAGAGTTGTTACTCTAAATAGGAGTCTTCAGCTTAAACTTTAAAGAAATAAATGAATATGTTGTTTGGTTTTCTTTGATGGTTTTTTTTTTTTTGAGCTTGATGGTGAGTCTAAGAAGACAAGGTTCTTAGAACCATAATAATGAGAGACTCTAAAGCTCATGTCTATTTTGTAAGATTGATCGGTGTTTTAGAGTTGTTACTATAAATAGGAATCTTGAGCCTAGGACCTAAAGAAATAACAAACGGAAATACATTCATGTTTATTTTTCAAGTCCTTGTATTTCATATTTATATTTCTTGTCTAGCATATTTATATTTCAAGTCATCACCTAAACCTTGAAGGTTAAAAATGAGCTTGCATTCTCATGTTTATTTTTAAGCCTTGCATATCATATTTACATTTCCATTGCCATCACCCTATAATATCAAAATTAAAATGAGGCTTGCATTAGCATGTTTAAGTTTATATCATCACCTAAATATCTAAAGTTCAAGACTTATCCCTTTCAACTAACCTAAGAATTTCAGTTCCACAGGCATTTATCTTTACAAATATGTTTTGGTTTCAAGGGAACAAAATTTTTAAAGTTTAGTGTATCATTGCTTTGAGGTTTCAAAACTTATACCCTGTGGTTTCTCTTACAAGGATTGATAACTCCTAAAAGTATTGAAGTAAGATTTTATGATCAAAATCCTATTAATGAAACTTTTGGTTTTTGCTACTGACTTAAGGTATTTATTTATGTTTCTAAAGGAATAATTTGCTTTTAAGGGTGTCCTCTGACTTAGAATCAATTTTGAGTGAAATAAGTTACTAGAAATGTCTTACTTTGCAACTTTAAATGTTTCTTGGAATTAAATTTTGGATTCTTTTCTAGCATTTCCAAATCTGATATATGTTGTTTGGAGTGGTTTAAATGTGTAAAAATTATTATGAATTATTATGATAATAATTCTTGGCACCTTATGCAAGACTAGTAACTAAGGATAAAAAATGTGGTTTCTAAAGCTTTCAAAAACTAAAATCATAGATTCTGTTTCAGCATGCATTTAATTGGTAAAAATGTGTTTTGTCATGTGTATATGTGTTAGAATCCATAATAAATGGTTTAGGAATTAATTCTAATATCTTAGGAAAAGTCGGTAATGAGAAAGGGTCAAAAACGTAATTTCTAGAACACCAAAATTGTTTAATTTCAAACACTACCCAACCTATCCAGCATTGTTTAATTATGCTCACGAGATTAAAAATTAGTGGAAATCGTCGTAATTGATCCCTTAGATGCATAAAAGAATAATCTCAAAAATTAGGTTTACCCGATTTGTAGTTTGAACCGTTTAAGGGCTAATGAGCATGTTTAGTTTATGAGATGATTGGTTCATGACGTGGCTTGAGGATATATGTGCTGAATATGTTGCATACTTGGCTATCAATTACATAATTTATTATGGCATGTTATGATTACACTTGGAATATTTGAGATGCATATAATGAGTAATATGAAAGCATGTGATATTATATGTTATGTTTGTGCTTTTGCATCTCAATATAACATGCTAAGTTTGTGGTGACATAAAACATATGGAAATGATCCTCTAAAATCCTTGAGTTAAAGGTTATGAGAAGTGATCCAAGTAAGTTACATATTCATAATAAGAAAGGCATGTAAGTGATGTGTTTCTCCTCCTCCATTACCCCATGTTAAAGCTAGTGATGACTAGTTAGGTTGAGCTCATCCTAAGCAATTGGTATGTTAGTTGGTTCTGGTGTAAATTTTAAAATCACTGGGGAAGGCGTGTAGGTTGGATTTGGTGTTAATGTAAGAGGGTGGATTGATGAGAAAGAAACTTGAGAATTCATGAGAAAGTAAATTATCATGCATCCTCTTGCTTTCCCATGCATTTTAAAAGATGTTTGACTCACGGCATTTGCCTTATCATGTCTTCATTTATTTGCCAATGCTTTAGTTCTCTAACTTATCTTTTGTTATGAACTTACACGTTATTAATTCATGTTGTGAGTAGGGCTATGTTACTTGCATGTGTTACTAGTGCACTGAGGCATTGCCATATATGCATGAGACACCTGTTGCATTCATACATTAAGATTCATGCTAAAAGATACGAACCTTGGTTAATTGTACTTGGAACTTAATAAATGAATCTTAATTATGCCTACTACTTTCATAATGAAACCCGAGGTTCCTGGGCACAATGATGATACCACGTGTGTAGAGATGGAAACCCTACTGAGATTCTTGTATAAGTTTCTCACTCTCTATCTTTCTTCCCATCTTCGTCTTCAGACAAAGTTGATGGCAATGCCAGTGAACTTCTTTGAGATACCGGCATAGGAGTTGCACGGCGGACTAGATCAGAGTGGCGCAGTGAAAGCAGAGATATAGTCCTTCATTTTCGCGACACTTAAGAGTTGTCTCGTCTTTGCACATGCTCATAACTTAGTTACGAGGGGCTTAGCTACATCTTAGTTATGCTTAGCTTTTGATTTATTGTATGCTCACCCTCTATAGGTGGGCTTGATACTATTGTTATTGCATTATATAATTGTGGAAAATTCTTACATTATTAATATTACTATTATGATATTAAAGTCAATGTTATAACATGAGGATATTCTCAGTCTATACTATACTCTATCGTGATTTGCATGTATGCTATGTGATGAATAGTTATACGCTATAACTTCTGCACGAACGGCTCATAGTTTGGTCTTTAAAAAAAAGGGTCGCATTTTCTGTGGACTTATTTTAAAAGTTTAAAATCAAGTAAAAGTTCTGAAACGAAAGAGCAATAACTAACAATTAACCATTATGCATCCTAGGCGTATCGTATTGAAAGTTAAGGTGTTACATTTTGGTATCAGAGTAGTTCGATTCTCACGGAGCCTGAGGATTGGACTAACTATGCTTCTTAAGCATGATACGGTAGTTATGTCATATATAGTGCTTTATTGATAGAATAAGCTATAGGATAGGAACACATGACTCCTATATATGTGAACGTGCCATGGTAACTAGCTCACTTCGCATAAAGTATTAAGCTTGGTCACCCTATTATTTGCTACTCTGTGTGCCTAGGGACCAATGGTGCGTTAATAACAGAATAGGACCTCAACTGCTAGCGAACAAAGCAACAAGACTGCTGAAGCCCTCCAAGACATGGCAAGGGCTATGCAGATGATGTTCGAAAAGATGGACCGCCAAGGTGATGCAGGACGTGGTCCCAATGCTGCTGAGAACCCCGAGTACGCCCAGTTTGGGAAATTCCATAAGGCGAACCCTCCATTGTTTAAGGGAACCTTGAACCCAAACCATGTGGATGAGTGGATTAAGAATATAGAGAAGATTTTCACTATGGTCACATGCACGGAAATGCAGAAGGTGACCTTCGCCACCTTCATGCTGGAATCAGATGCTGAGTTTTAGTGGACTAGTACCCAGAGACTGCTGGAGGCAGCTGGCACTCAGATCGATTGGGAGTTATTTAAGGCTCATTTCTACGAGAAATATTTCCCTAAGTCCGTGAGAAATGCTAAAGACATTGAGTTCATGCAATTAACCCAGGGAGTTAAGAACGTCACACAGTACACAACCAAATTTGAAGAGCTGATCAAGTTCTCGAGAATCTTCCAAGGCAACCCTGACGAGTATTGGAAATACATGAAATATGAGTCCGGGTAGAGGGTGGAGTTAAATGTCGCCATTGCTCATTTGGAGATTAGGGACTTTCCCACCCTAGTTAACAAATGTCACATTATTGTGGAGAGTGATAAGAAGCTGAGTCCAGCAAAGGTGGAGGACTATAAGAAGAAATTGGCACCACAAGCCCCGATATTTAAGCCACAGTTCAGGCTGCAGTCAAGGTCGCAAGACGTCAGGAGGGATTTTCATCAAGGAGGATCGAATGGTCCAAGGGAGAAGGCACCCCAGAGGGACCCTGCTATTAATTGTCCAAAATATAGAAAGAACCATGGTGACCGTCCCTGTCTAGTTGGCCAAGGAGTATGCTTTAGGTGTGGCAAGCCTGGCCACATGATTAGAGATTGCAATGTGATACTCGCATGTTTAAACACCATATCTAGACCTCAAGGCCAATGGCGAGTGTTCACAATCAATGCTGAAGATACGTCCCGTTCTAACACTTGAGGTAAGCATGAGATAAACGGTAGGATGTCGATATGCTTCTTAGTTTTGGAGGAATCTTTGTGACTCCTTGATTTATGTCCTTTTAATCTTTGGTGGCCTTCTTGCATTTGCTCATATTCGAGTCTTCTTGTGAATGTTTGACTTTGACCTTTCCATTGGAACTAAGATACCCTTTTTTGAATTCTCAAACCTAACTACATTTATTGTTCCTTTTCAAAATAAATAAAGTTAAAGATAAGTTGTCCTACCATTTAAGTTTCCTTGTACGAGTCATGAGAATTGATTTTACCTAACATAGTCATCTGGCCCAGCCGAAACACATTCTTCAAGAGTGCTTGCTGTAACACCCTAGTAATTAACCAGATACACCTAGGTTGAATCTGATTAATTACTAGACTTTACTCCTTGCTTTGGTTCTTTCTTCATAATTTGAAAATACTTAGTGAAATTACGAGCCATTTTTTTTTTAAACACATAATTGAAAACGTGAGCCGAGTACAACGTGAACGAGTAAGCGGGGTATAATAAGACGTTTAAGAATATATCACATCATATCACTTAGGCTCCATCATATAACATCCATAAGCACATTATAGCATATATTTACATACAATAACCTCACTCAAAGGGTGGGTTATGTTCATACATCATTATCTTATGCAAACCCATAAAAGAAAATATACTTAAGGAAATACATGCCCCTAAACTAGATAACTCCATAAGTCGGGAAGGTTATCCTAAAACTAGGGTGCATGATCACACATAAATCTACTAAGAACCTTCTATGGCCTTTGTCCCGAAATGGGGGAATAAATCCGATCCATTGATGAGCTCCCTCGGGAGGGGACACATGAGATGCACCAGGCTGGGGTCGCATGGACGGCCTTCTCGCTAACCTCGGCTGAACAACTGTTTCCTCACTACCCTCTCTTACACGTGTGGGAGTAGGAGCAGAGCTCTCGGAATATACATGAGTAGGAGTGTCCTCTGAAGGATCAGTTTCAGAATATCTCGTCTCGGGAACATACTCTGGAAATCCATGGACAGCAGATGAAGCGGGATAAGAACGTAACATCCTTTCATCAAGTGGACGTGCATGTTCGAAAACCATTTCATCGCCATAGGGAGAAGTAGGAGAAAATCGATAACTAGGGACAGGATGTACAAATGGACGACCTATGTAAATAAAAACACGAACTGCGCACCTCCCTTCAAAATGATACGAGCGATGCACCGGATCATAGTGGAATTCCCAAGTAGGGGTATCAACGAACAGGACGAATGTCGCCATTTGAATCTGAAGACAATGACGGAAATAAAGAAAAGGGAGTGAGAATCTTGCTAAAGAATTCTCAGTAGGGTACCTCCTTCTATAGTGTCATCATCAAAGTCCCCAGGAACCTCGGGATTATTCTAAAATAGTGAGCATGCAAAGATTCATTTTAAGTTCGGACAAATACTTAACCGAGATTCGTCAATTTTTAATTATGTGTCTTATAATGCATCTTATTCTTAACATGTCATATTTACAATGAACATTTCCTTTATCATTACATCATATTCCTCATCATCATTATCAAAATAGCATGCATAAAAGAACGTCATATAATATTAGCTACACATGGACACAGTGCACATATTTCATTTCTTTAGTGCCTTTGGTGACTTAAAATCTTATCATCATCATTATTTTCCTTGGGCCACCCTATACTCCACCCTTTTGGGAGTAATTTAGGTTATGAGCTCATACTTTACTAGTCGTCACTAGCATATACTTATCCCTTTTGATAAGCTAAAGTCCCGACTCTACCCTTTTGAGAGAACGGGTTAGGGGGCTAAAATCACCTTTTCACCACCTATAGTCTGATGGTTCCAAAGGATCATTTTCTTATAAGTTTAAGTCACCATTAAATCTTTGCATGTCATATCATAATACAATTCATAAACATCATAACATTTTCTCATTTATAGTCTTAAGCTAGAATAATATATATCAATCAGTAATCATGCATATGGGAGATTCCCGGGGAAAGAGAGGTGGGTCACAATGGACACGCTTAAATACCAAGTCTTTCCTTAGCCAGAACCTTTCCAAATTATACTTTTACAATGATACACTTTCTTCTAGCAACAAAGGTAAATTTTACATAATAAAGAACATTTCATGTACAAGCATTCTCATTATTTGCAACAAAGAACTATAACATGCAAGCCAGGAAATCATTCAATGATATCAAGTACTTAATAAGCATCCAATCCTTACATAGAATTATCAATTATAGAACTAATTAGTTACTAAACCAATTATGAATCATTCTCTTAACAATAAACCATAATTATCACAACTTCAATCATATCAAATCATTATCACACATTGATACTAAACTCAGATCGTGGCGAATCATGAACCTCATGCAATTACATAGAATCATATTTTAAGTGCATATAAAATACTAGTTCCCGTAAAATCCTTGCAAAGCCTTAAAACTCATTTAGAAACTAGTTCTTTTGTCAAATTTGGGAGGATCTTCACAATTAAAATTCTCACTTAAGATAAAAGAAGTAAGTCTTGAGCTTTAGAGATTTAGGTGACATCTTAGAATTATAAACATGCTATGCAACCTTATTTTAATCTTATCTTTATAAGGTGATAGCTTGGAATTATAAACATGATATGCAATTCCATTTCTTTATCTTTAAGATTTAAGGTGATGACTTGAAAATTAAACATGATGCAAGAACTTGAAATATAAACATGATACAAGAAAGCTGGAGCGTGTAATCCGCATAGACCGAGAGGGAGAAGAAAATATTAAGAAACCGGAGCGGCGGTAGTCCGCAGGACCAAGAGAGGAGAAGAAAATATTAAGAAACCGGAGCGGTAGTCCGCACAGACCAGTAGAGGAGAAGAGAATATTATTATTACATCTTTTTAAGCTCCAATCTCAAGACTTTTTAAAGAATAAATTCTTTAACTCCAATAATCATATTTCTTTGCTTGTGATACATGGGCAAGTCTTTGAGCTCTAGGATCTTTAGGTGATGGCATAAAATAAACATGCTATGCGTTGATTCTTTTAGCCATTATAAAATATAGTGAGAGCATAAATTAAATATGAGATGCAACCTCTTTATTATCTTGAAAGATTAAGTGATGACTTGAAACATAAACATGAAATACAAGCTTGGAATTTAAACATGAGAAATGCAAGTTCATTTATTCATTCTTGAAAATTTAGTGATGACATAGAAGGTAAACATGGTTATGCAAAGCATAAACTTAATCATGGATGCAAATTCATTTTGTTTCTTTACTAGAGCTCCTTCAAGACTTTAAAAGAATTATAAATTCAACCCAATACATATCTTAACAAGAAATAAAACATAAAAGGAAAAAATACATCTTTCAAGTTCTAAACTAAAAATCTTTGTTTTAGCATCATAAAGCATTATTCTTTAAGGTTTTGCATCAAGTGGAATTTTCAAGCTTTAGAGGCCTAACTTGTGATGGATTTACAACCCACCCTCAAGGTCCTCATCATCAAGCCATCATCTTAGTTCCACCTAGGCCATATGGTTGAATTGGTTAAAGAAAAATTGAAGAGGAAAACCAAAATGAAAAGCTAAGGCAAGTTCATAATTTCATCATTTTGAGCTAAAAACACAACTCCTCAAAGCATAGAAATAAATTTAGAAACTACTCCCTACCTAATCTGAGTTGAAGAAGAGGAAGAGAACTTGGTTTCTTGAAGTGAAATGAAACAAAATCTCTTTGAAAAATTGAAGAAAGAATTCAGCCAAAGAGGAGGAAGAAAGAAAGTTTTTGGTGCTCCTAAAAACTAGTTATGAACCAAGCATTCCAAGACCACTCAAGCAAGCCTATTTATAGAAGATTTTGAGGCTTCTAATTGGCCAAAATGATGAGGTAGTGGACAGAATTTTGCAGGAGAAATAAGGGAGGAAAAATCATTTTAGACAAAGTTGTATAAAATTAAGGAATTATGTCTCTTATGGTGACATTTTGGCATTTTGTTTTAGTGCAACTTTTGGCAATAATTCAGCTGCATAATGGCATCAATAATTTCGTCCATTACAGCCCAAAGAAGTGAAATTTGTGTGTTCCATGCATTATTTAGGTGTAGGCAAGGTATTCATGTAATTTAGAAAATTTACGGTTAAGGGTTTAAGTGAATTAGTAAGCAATTTGGGTGTTTTTGAGCAATTTTGGGTTCTAATCAATCTAAATACATAATTTTGACTCTAGATTAATATTTAGAATTTAATAAGCTTTAATTTGAGCCTAATATTGCTTAGGTTTCTGTATCCGAATCAAAAATCCCGAAATTCAAAAGCGCCCAAAAACAGGGGGCAAAATCGTACTTTCACTTAAAAATTGCCCGAGGCCACCCGAGCTTAACCAATGGTTAATCATGGCTTAAAAACACATTTTAAAACATTTTAGTGAGGTTCGGGCTCGGTCGGCACGCACATCGGAGTTAAAACGATTGAGGGCATTTTGGTCATTTCGCGCGTCGGAACTCAAAATTGAGATCCTTCTGCTCTATTAACACACATAACACAAACAATCCCTTATTATCCTCAAAATATCCCCTTGAGAATAGGTGGGGCCCACGATCCTCATTTTCTGAGTAAAATAACTTCAGGGGCATTTTGGTCATTTTATACGTACAGAAATTCGGGATTTGCGACTCTCGCATGAATCGTTCCTAACCTCTCTTCTAATGTTATATTCCTTTATTGAGGATTGTTCGGCCTCAAATCTTATGTAATAATTACCTACGGTAATTTGGTAATTGAGTAATTTCTAATGACAGTAAAAATTACAGTAAAAATTGGGGCGTTACACTTGCAGTGTTGGTCAACCCTCATATTACCTGTTTTTTATAATTGCTTTCATATCTTCCATTTTGACCCATCATAATTGTGTACATGTAATGAATTTCGAGGGCAAAATTCCCTTTAAGGAGGGGAATAAATAACACCTTGATTTTTCCCTTGTGTACAAATGACCAAAATGCTCCTGAAGTCATTTTTACTCAGGAACAAAGGACAGCCAGTCCAGGCTAAACCCGAGAGAATATTTTAATACTTGAAGGGGATTAATTGTGTTACATGTATTGTTAGAAATGAAAATCTCAATTTTTGGTTTTTCCTTGCAAAATTACCAAAATACCCCTGCGGCTAATTAACACAGAATTAATTGTCGATCAGGCCCGAACTTCACGTAGAAGTTTGGAATGTCATTTTTAAGAGATGTTTAATGTTTTTATAAGCCCAGGTGATCCCAGGGAGTTTTTGTACAAAATTACCATTTTGCCCCTAACTAGTGCATTATGGGCCTAATGGTGTAATTAATGAAACCTAAGCAATATTAGGCTCTAATTAACGATTAATTAATTCTAATCATTAATCTAGAGTCAAAATAATTAATTGAAGTTAATTAGGCCTAAGATTACTTAAAGAAACTCAAAATCCCTTTCTTAATCCAAGACTTTGTGTCATATCAAATGAAATACTGCTTTCTCTCTCCAATTCCTTAAATCATGGAAACCATGATATGATGAAATTCCTTGCTCATAGAGGTGGATTCCACTAATTGAGCAAGACAACTCTTTAATCTTGTCATGCATGGCCTTAATCATTTGTTATCTTACCTAAACATTCATTTACCAATTCCTAACTAAATACCTAATCAAGTTTATTTCTAAACTCAACTCCTAACACAAAAGAAAGAAAAATATCTTCTTCCCCCCATGCCTCCATGATGGCCACCCATACCTCCCATCGCACCTTCACATGTGTCTTTATATACAACACACACTCAAAGAAGCCTATACTTCACCATTCATTTTTTGGTTTTTGGATTTGAAGACTTGTCCAAAAAACTTGTCTTGCAATTCTCTCTTCTCTCACCTCTCAAAAACTCTCTCTTCTTCCTCGACCACCACTTCTCAACTCAAACCACCATAAATCACCTTCAAGAAACACAATCGTTTCATCTCTAAACAGAAGGGCTCAAGAACAACTTTCTTTCCTTTTCTTCCTCCTTTGGCTGAAAAGTGTTGTTGCTCAAAGAGAAGATTTTCTTCTCATTTTCTTTCACAAAGATCAAAGCTTTTTCTTGCAACAAGAAAATACCTTGGTAGGGAATTTCGTTTGATTTTCTTTCTTATTCTCTCTTTATTTTTGAAATCATTGGAATAATTGGAAATGTTTTCGTCTTCCTTCTATGTTGGGCTTGTTAAAGAATGGTTTGATGAACTTGTGATCTTTTCTTTCCTTCCTCATCATTTTCAGTTTTAGCTTCCTTTTTCCTTTCTAGTTTTAGTTTTTGTTGTCAAATAAATATTGAAGCTATAGCTTGATGATGATGAATCTTGGTGATGGTTATAAAACTATCATGTGATAGACTATTTAGAGCCCAGAGTATTGGTTCCATTTTGGTTTTAAAAGATTGAGCAAAAATGGAATAATATGTTTATGTCATCACTTAATTATCTTAAGTTCAAGACTTACCCCTTTCAACTAAAGGTTGATCGGTGTTTTACAGTTATTACTCTAAATAGGAGTCTTCAGCTTAAACATTAAAAAAATAAATGAATATGTTGTTTGGTTTTCTTTGATGGTTTTTTTTTTTTTTTGAACTTGATAGTGAGTCTAAGAAGACAAGGTTCTTGGAACCATAATAATGAAAGACTCTAAAGCTCATGTCCATTTTGCAAGATTGATTGATGTTTTAGAGTTGTTACTATAAATAGGAATCTTGAGCCTAGGACCTAAAGAAATAACAAACGAAAATGCATTCATGTTTATTTTTCAAGTCCTTGCATTTCATATTTATATTTGAGCCTTGCATATTATGTTTATTTCCAAGTTATCACCTAAATCTTGAAGATAAGTAAATGAACTTGTATTTCATATTTATATTTCTTGTCTAGCATATTTATGTTTCAAGTCATCACCTAAACTTTAATGGTTAAAAATGAGCTTGCATTCTCATGTTTATTTTTAAGCCTTTCATATCATATTTATATTTCCATTGCCATAACCTTATAATATCAAAATTAAAATGAGGCTTACATTAGCATGTTTAAATTTATGTCATCACCTAAATATCTAAAGCTCAAGATTTATCTCTTTCAACTTACCTAGGAATTTCGGTTCCACGAACATCTTTACAAATTTGTTTTGGTTTCAAGGGAACAAAATTTTTAAAGTTTAGTGTATCATTGCTTTGAGGTTTCAAAACCTGTACCCTGTGGTTTCTCTTAAAAGGATTGATAACTCCTAAAAGTATTGAAGATTTTATCATCAAAATCCTATTAATGAAACTTTTAGTTTTTGCTACTGACCTAAGGTATTTATTTATGTTTCTAAAGGGATAATTTGCTTTTAAGGGTGTCCTCTAACATAGAATCAATTTGAGTGAAACAAGTTACTAGAAATGTCTTACTTTGCAACTTTGAATGCTTCTTGGAAGTTAAATTTTGGATTCTGTTCTAGCATTTCCAGACTTGATATACGCTGTTTGGAGTGGTTTAAATGTGTAAAAATTATTATTAATTATTGTGATAATCATTCTTGGCACCTTAGGCAAGACTAGTAACTAAAAAGGATAAAAAATGTGGTTTCTAAAGCTTTCAAAAACTGAAATTATAGATTCTGTTCCAGCATACATTTAATTGGTGAAAATGTGTTTTTTCATGTTTATATGTGTTAGAATCCATAATAAATGGTTTAGGAATTAATTCTAACATCTTAGGAAAAGTTGGTAATGAGAAAGGGTCATAAACATAACTTCTAGAGCACCGAAATTGTTTAATTTTAAACACTGCTCAACCTGTCCAGCATTGTTTAATTATGCTTGTGAGGTTAAAAATTAGTGGAAATCATTATAATTAATCCCTTAGATGCATAAAAGATAATCTCAAAAGTTAGGTTAACCCGATTTGTAGTTTGACCCATTTAAGGGCTAATGAGCATGTGTATTTTATGAGATAATTGGTTCATGACATGGCTTAAGGATATATGTGCTGAAAATGTTGCATACTTGGCCATCAATTACATAATTTATTGTGGCATGTTATGATTACACTTGGAATATTTGAGATGCATATGATGAGTAATGTGAAAGCATGTGATATTATATGTTATGTTTGTGCTTTTGCATCTCAATATAGCATGCTAAGTTTATGGTAATACAAAACACATGGAAATAATCCTCTAGAATCCCCGAATTAAAGGTTATGAGAGGTGATCTAAGTAAGTTGCATATTCATAATAAGAAAGGCAAGTAATCTTTCTTCCCATCTTCGTCTTCAGACAAGGTTGATGGCAATACCGATGAACTTCTTTGAGACGCCGGCATAGGAGTCGTACGGTGGACTAGATCAGAGTGGCGCAGTGGAAGCAGAAATATAGTCCTTCATTTTCACAACACTTAAGAGTTGTCTCGTCTTCGGACATGCTCATAACTTAGTTACGAGGGGCTTAGCTACATCTTAGTTATGCTTAGCTTTTGATTTATTATATGCTCAACCTCTATAGGTGGGCTTGATACTATTGTTATTGCATTATATAATTGTGGAATATTCTTACATTATTAATATTACTATTATGATATTAAAGTCAATGTTATGACATGATGATATTCTCAGTCTATACTATGCTCTATTGTGATTTGCATGTATACTATGTGATGAATAGTTATATGCTATAACTTATGCGCGAACGCTTATAGTTTGGTCTTGGAAAAAAAAGGGTCATATTTTTCGTGGACTTATTTTAAAAGTTTAGAATCAAGTAAACATTCTGAGATGAAAGAGTAACAACTAACGATTAACCATTATGCGTCCTAGACGTATTGTGTTGAAAGTTAAGGTGTTACATTTATGATGATAAAAGATTTGTGATTGTGCTGATTGAAGATAATGTAACATTTGGTCTTCGGAGATTAGTTAATAATCTTCATTGTGAACTTACTTTCTGATGCCCAGTGCTACTTTTTGAAGTCTTGAAACTTGGTTTCTTGCGTTGTTGATATCTTCTTCAAATCATTAACTATTTCTTACTTGAATAAGGATATAATTTCACTTCCTTTTCAGTTCATATCTCTTAACATGAGATAAATTTGATTACACATGCAAAGTGAAATTTACCCTCATTTAAATAGGCCTTGCTCTTTGCTAAATGATAGAATCCTATTATAATCTTGCAAGAAACTCAAGATAATCATTAGTCATTTTCAAAATATTTTCTTTAAACTGGCTTTGTTATCATTCAGAATTAATTAGCACATCTTGATAGGGTTCTGGAGCTAACAAGAGACATAGTAAGGACACCTATAACAGTCCAAAATTTTGACATAATTGACATGCCAGAAGATGTTCACGTACCTAAAAATTGTCAGAATATTGAAATTGATGAAATCTCAATAAACTATGTCTCTATAGAAAAAAAAAGAGGAGCTAGAGAGAAACCATTACTGATAACATATTTGCATATAATGTAGTGCTAGATATTATGCATGTGAATGAGGATCTTAAACCAAGAAATGTCGAAGAATGACGATGTAGAGTTGATTTGCCAAAATGGAAAGAAGTCATGCAGGTTGAATTAAACTCACTTGCAAAATGTGAAGTCTTTGGACCTGTAGTTCAAACAATAGAGCATGTGAAATAACCTATGGGATATAAATAGATATTTGTAAGAAAAAGAAATGAGAAAAATGAAATTGTATGCGGTAAGTCTCGCTTGTAGCACAAACTTTCTAACAAAGACCTGATATAGATTATGACAAAATGTATTCCCCTATAGTAAATGCAATAATGTTTCCATATTTGATTAGCTTCTCCATACATAATATGCTAAATATTCATCTGATGGATGTTGTGACAACTTATCTATATAGTTCATTAAATAATAATATATCTATATCAAAGTCCCTGAACGATAAAAGATATTAACATCATCTAATGAATATTCCCAAGGAATGTACTCAATTAAGTTGCAAAGATCTATATATGATCTAAAGCAGTCTAGACTGATGTAGTTCAATGAGTGTTTGATTAAGAAAGGGTTTAAGAACGATGCTATTTTCCCATGTATTTATATAAAGAAATTTGCATTTGGATTCATTATATTTATGTGTATGTTGATGACTTGAATATTAGTGTTTTTTATATATACTTTTATCATCAATTACAATAGTATCTAAAAAATTAAAAACACAGCTCGATGGGCATGATAGTGTCATGCTTGTCTAGTTGCTAGTATCTATTAATCTAAGTACATGTGTTAAAAATTGAATCGAACCAGATAATAAACTGAAATTTGATTAAAAAAATTGAAAAAATGAAAAAATTGATTAAACAAAGAAAATTGATAAGTTTGGGTTGGTTTTCAAATCCAAATTGAATCAAGATACATATCACTTCACCCATAAATACCAAAATATCCTCCCACAGCCTCCTAAACAAGTAAACCCCTAAGAACCACGGACACACCAATTTGGTGGTGTGTTCGTGTGTCGGACATCGACACCCACACGACATATGTCGGACACGCGTCCATAAATGTCAAATTACAAAAATAATTTTTCTAAGCTTGGATACGAGCCTGACGCGGCTAAACACATATCAGACACGGCTCTAATTCACTGTGGACATGGCTTGGACACACCTAAGTTAGTTTATTTATTTTTTAAAAAAATTTTAATACCAATATGAGCCCAAAACCAACTCTAGTTATTTAGTTTGACCCATACTATTGGGCCATTTCACTTTAAAAATTCTTTAGCTAATTACCAAAAAAAAAAGAATTAATTAGATAAAAAATTATACAAACATGACCAAAAAAATTAGAAAAAAAAAATCATACAATATATATATATATATGTTCGTGTCCTGTAATTTTTGAGTTTAGTGTGTTTCTGTGTCTGTATCTGTGTCAATTGATAGAAAAATTAGGTCTTTATAATCCAAGATCATCCATGTTAAATCATCAAGAAAACAAATAGACTAATAGTGGAAGCGTACCTGAATCCATAGGAAACGACTAAAGTTTGGGTCTGTGGTTCTCGGCCCTCTAAGTTGATATGTATGCTGGAGATGGTGGCTCTCTTCTTTGACGATGGGATGTCAGGAAAAGATGCATATGTATAACTTGGAGACCATAACTTTTTATATTTCTATAAACCCTTGCTTCTAATTCAGCCCATCATAAAATCAGTAACTGGGTAATCATATTATCTACACATAATAAGCCCACACTTAATAATATGATTTGGGTCCATTAACTTATCCTTATCATATCACTTTATTTTGGGCTAAACTTTATAATAGCACAATATACAATTATATATATACAAGTCCATAGATTTTACAATCTCCCACTTGGACGTACGTATATATACACAAATTGTATATTAAACCGTAACTTTTGAGCGCTAAATTTGCTATTATGATCAAAACATCTCCTAACAATCTGGTCCATCAATTATGTCAATATAGGATCAAGGCGACTTTCGTTACATGTATCATGACTAAGTCCATTTATGATCACATATATCAACACAGCCAAATGACATAGATCAAGTATGGATGTGTAACATGGAAATTACATGTAATGTGAGCTATTGTAAGCAGATCCGTAATCATGGAGTTTGTACCAATACACTCTATAAAAACTTGAGCACTCTGAACTCTTTCTTTAACAACTAGGAACTTGATGTCTATATGCTTGGACTTTGTCGAGCTCCTGTTGTTGTTAGAATACAAGATTACAGACTTATTGTCACAAAGTAGCTTAAGAGCTCTTTCAATTCCATCCACAATTCGTAGTCCTGTGACAAAAATATTGCATGATTGGATATTTCATAACAAGCTATAAATTCAGCTGCCATGGTGGAAGAAGCAATAAGTGTCTGCTTAGCACTTTTCCAAGAGATTGCTCGAATCTACGATTGTCTTGGTATCCTACAAAGTCAGAGTCTGAATACCCATTGATCTCTAACTTATCCGACTTTCTGTATGTGAGCAAGTAATGCTTTGTTCTCTGGAAATATCGAAAAACCCGTTTGGATGCTACCCAATGATCTATTCCTGGATTGCTTAAATACCTGCCTAGCACCCCAACAATATAGACAATGTTTGGACGCGTACAAACCTAGGCATACATTAGACTTCCCACTGCTGAGACATAAGGAATCTTTGGCATTTCTTTAGTTTCAAAATCATTCTTAGGGCATTGGTTGAGACTAAACTTGTCTCCTTTGCAACAGGGGTGTCTCCTGGTTTGCAGTTCTGCATGCCAAACCTTTTAAGTACCTTTTCAATGCATCCTTTTTGTGATAATCCAAGAATACCTCAAGAAATATCTCGATGTATCTGAATCCCTAATACAAAAGAAGCTTCCCCAAGATCTTTTATTTCAAATTGTGTTGATAGAAATTTCTTGGTTTCTTACAATAAACCTATGTCATTACTGGCAAGCAGTATGTCATCGACATATAAAACTAGAAAAATATGTTTACTCCCACTGAACTTATGGTATATGCAATCATCAACCATATTTATCTCAAATCCAAATGAGACAATAACTTGATGAAATTTATAATACCATTGACGGGAAGCTTGTTTTAACCCATAGATGGATTTCTTTAATTTCCAAACCATATTCTCTACATCTACAGACACAAAGTCTTCTGACTGCACCATATAAATTGTCTCATCAATGTCACCATTGAGAAAGACAGTCTTTACATCCATCTGGTTTAACTCTAAATCAAAATGTGCTACTAATGCCATAATTGTCCTAAAGGAGTCTTTCGATGAAACCGGAGAGAAAGTCTTTTTATAATCAATACCTTCTATTTGAGTGAAGCTTTTTGCAACAAGACATGCTTTATACCTTTCCACATTATCTTTCGAATCCCTTTTGGTTTTAAATATCTATTTGCAACCAATGGGTTTCATACCTTCAAGCAATGGGGCAAGTTCCCAAACATTATTGTCTTTCATTGACTTAATTTCTTTATTCATGGCATTGATCCACTTTTGAGAATTAACACTTTCCACGGCTTGATAGAAGTTGATTGGATCATCTTCTGCTAGTCCGTTGTCATCTTCATGTTCTTGGAGAAAGGTGATATAGTCATTAGAAATTACACTTCTCCTTTCTCTAGTGGATCTCCTTAATGTCACTTGTTCTTGAGGTTGTTGAGTTTGTTGTTCTGGAATAATGTAATGATCTTGATTGGGGAGATTTTCAACATTATCTTATGGGTCTGATATTGCTTCTTGAACAACATCAGGAATAGGAACTTGATCATTGTTATTAACGATCATAGGAAGTGGAACAAATTCCTCTTCAAAGACAATGTCTCTAACCTTATTTCTCCCCCCAAACTTAATATCCTCAAAGAAATAGGCATTCCCGTCTCAAAAATTGATCTAGAAGTAGGATCATAAAATTTATACCCCCGAGATCATTTAGAATATCCAACAAAGTAGCAACTGACCGTTCCTGAGTCCAGTTTCTTCTCATTTGGCATATAAGGTCTTGCCTCAGCTGGACAACCCCAAATGTGTAAATGTTTTATGCTAGGGTTTTTACTAATCCATAATTCATAAGGAGTTTTGGCTACTGCTTTAGTTGGAATTCTATTAAGGATATAGGCTGCAGCTTTTAATGCCTCTCCCCAAAGTGATTCTGGCAAGATAGAATGACTAATCATACTTCTTACCATATCCTTTAATGTTCTGTTTCGTCTCTTAGCAACACCATTCATACTAGGAGTACCTGGCATGGTATACTGTGGGATGATACCACATTCCTCTAGGAGTTTGGCAAAAGGTCCTAGACGTTGTTCACCCGATCCATCATATCACCCATACTATTCACCGCCATAGTCTGATCTAATGGCCTTAATACTTTTGCCAAGTTGGTTTTCAAACTCAGCCTTAAATGCCTTAAACACGTCCAATGATTGAGATTTCTCATGTATGAGGTAAAGGTAGCCATAACGTGAATAATAGTTTATGAACGTAATGAAATATCGTTGACCATTCCATGAAGCCATAGGGAAATGTCCACATATCTGTATGTATAAGTTCTAAGACATCTGAAGATCTGTTGGCACCTAACCTCCTTTTATTTGTCTATTTCCCCTTAATACACTCAATACAAACTTGAGAGTCTGTCAAATCAAGGGAATCGAGAATTCCATCTGACACAAGTCTTTCAATTCTTTGTTTAGATATATGCCCTAAATGCTTGTGCTAAAGTGAAGCAGAATTCTCATTGGTTAATTTGCGTTTAATACCACATGAACTCACATGCAAGGTTTTATTGAAAAAGGCAATAGAATCAAGCAAGTACAAGCTATCATAAAAGGTCAGAGAACTTGTACTAATAATATTTGAATTCTGAAAAAGACTAAATCGATTGTTTCCAAATGAACAACAATAACTAGATTTGTCCAAAACAGAAACAGAAACCAAATTCCATCTAAAAGACGGTATAACAAATGTCTCTTTCAAATCCAAATAAAATACAGTCTTTAACAATAACCTAAAAGTCCGTATAGCCTTGACTTCCACTGATTTTCCATCGCCCACATAGATGAATCTTTCAACATCATTTGGCTTTCGACAATTCAGGCAACCCTGCATGGACACACTTATGTGAGTTGTAGCACCGGAATCTATCCATCAAGTGTGTCTTGGTACAGAAATCAAATTAACCTCAAAACAAAAAATATGAAAAAGTGTACCTTTCTTTGTACACCAAGCGTGATATTTGGCATAATTTTTCTTCATATGTCCTACACTCTTACAGAAGAAATAGCCAAATTCCTCATTTTGTTTTTGCTGCTGTTTCTTCTGAGGTGGAGCATTTGCAGCTTCTTTATCCTTCTTTCCTTTCATATTCTTGTCCTTAGAGGTACTTGCCAAGTGAGCACTTTCAATCTTTTCTTGTTTCAGTCTTCTTCTTGCACACAATGAGAAATGAGCTCATTAAGAGACCATTCTCCTTTTGGCAGTTATAACTGACCTTAAATTGACTGAATTGTGTGGAAAGAGAAATTAAAATCAAATGCAAAAGCAAATCATCGGATAGTTCTAACTTTAATGCCTTTAGTCTGGAAGCAAGATGAGACATCTCCATGATGTACTCTCTTATATTTCCTTTTCCTGTATACTTCATTGAAATTAAGCTCGATAAAATTGTACTTATTTCAGCCTTATTGCTTTTGGCAAAGTGCTTTTCAATTTCCTCAAGAAATTCCTTGGCAGTGGTTACCTTTTCAGACACAATGCTTCTGAATGCTTTTGGAGCATCACGCTTCATGATCATGAGACTCATGCGATTTGAACGATCCCACTTCTCAGAGTCCCATTTTTCCTCAATGGAACCTTTATCCATAGGAGCAGTGGGTTGTTCAATCCTTAATGCAAGGTCTAGATCCATGCAGCCAAGAACGATCATCATGTTCTCTTTCCAGTCCTTAAAGTTACTCCCATTTAACATGGGAATAGAGTTGATGTTGGTAGATACTATAGAAGCAGATGCATTAACTGAAAAATAGAACAAAACGACATGATCACACAAGTTCCAAATCATATAGATAAATTCAAATAATGGTAGAGCCCATCACAAGATATCTAGCACAACATTAATATTTAGTCTTTGGACAGAAATATTAATTTGTAAATGGTACTCTTGGTGTAGTAATCAAATACTAACGATAAATCGTGTCAAATTATAAGTCTATCTTTGAATCGACTTATCATTCATATGGAACATGACAATCATTACATATTTATTACCACATATGAGTGTATGAAATTTGGCCAAATACTGACCTTCCTTTGGGTCGATCAATACTCGCAGAAATTTCATGCTTACAATCATCCTTATGTTCCAAAATAAATTGACTTAGACAAGAGAGGCTACTTTGGCAGCATGTTGCTTTAGTTAATTTATTTCAAAACCCTTAGAATTGTTACCAAAATTCTCTATGTAACAAGAACTGAAATACACATGTTCTTAATACCATTATAATAAAAGAAAATGGAATGTACATACTCTCTCTCTCTATATATATATATAGTATTCCAAATATCAACAAGACAAATCCTTATTTGTAAATGAACAAATAATTAAATCTACTACTGAATCCATCACCATGCCAAAAGAAAAGCCAAACAAAGGTGCAACACATGTGCTAAACAAAAGTCATTCCACTGAATCCTTTTTTAAGTCCAAATCCCAATGATTCAACCATGGATGGCTCTGATACCACTTGATAGAAAAATTAGGTTTTCATAATCCAAGATCATCCATGTTAAATCATCAAGAAAACAAATAGACTAATAGCGGAAGCATACCTGAATCCATAGGAAACGACTGAAGGTTTGGTCTGTGGTTCTTGGCCTTCCAAGTTGATATGTATGCTGGAGATGGCGGCTCTCTTCTTTGATGATGGGATGTTAGGAAAAGATGCATATGTATAACTTGGGGACTATAACCTTTTATATCTCTGTAAACCTTAGTTTTTAATTTAGGCCATCATAAAATCAGTAACTGGGTAATCATGGTATCTACACATAATAAGTCCACATTTAATGAGATGATTTGGGTCCATTAACTTATCCTTATCAGATCACTTTAATTTGGGTCAAACTTTATAATAGCACAATATACAATTATATATATACAAGTCCATAGATTTTACATCAATATCTTTGCTTCATAGGTAAACCCTCAATTACTCCTTACCACCCCCCAATTGTGAATTGTGCTTTGAAAACAACACCCAATGGCCTTCATCCTCCCACAATGCCTTCACCTCTATTTTTGCCTCTAGTGTCTACAAAAGTGGTGTTGGCTTCTCTGGTCACTTCCCTTAGGCAATCTATAACCTTCACTCGCAAGTCAGGCTTCTCAATGGAGTCGACATTATTTGCTCATCTCCATGTTTGCCGATGCCTATTGTTCTTCATCAGCACCTAGTTGCCAGTGTCTAGTCATTGACATTTTTGAGTTGTTCCTTCATCATGCTTAGCGCTTTGCATCAAGGTTGGATTTGTCATTCCTTCATCTCTACTTGCAACTTTCTTGATTATGCAGATTGGGTTCTCAATTGGTTCATGAATCTTTGATTGTATGGTTTTTTATATTTTTGTTTTGTCTTGGTTTAGTTTCCTTTATATTGCATACCTTATTTGATTTTCTTTTTATTATTTTTCTTGTTCTCCAATGTTATTCATTTTGGAGATCTATGGTTCCATGTATGTGATTTTATTTTTTAGTTTTAAGGAAATTACATGTACTTTGAGGTTTTTCATGTTACACTTAAGCTTGGTTTGGTATTGTTGTCTCGGTTGCTCTCTAGGCTCTCAAAAATAAAATTTTCAAAGTGAGCTACAACCTGCTAGCCAACCCAACATTTTAATGGGTTAGGTTGGTAAAATATTGATTCATTTAAAAATAAGTCAATTTAACCCGACTCACTTAATCTATGGTTTAAGTAGGTTCAACCCTTATAACCTGCAAGTTAAGTGGATTGGCATAGTTGATTCAATTTTTTTTAAAAAAAAAAGCTTGTATAACCTCATGTTCTTTCACTTTTCTCTACCCCAAAAAGAAGAAATTTTTTTTTTCTAAGTCCACTCTCTCACCTAAGCAGCCCACCCAGCCCTATTCTTTCTTTCTTTTTATTTTTGAACAAATTTAAATATTTTTAAACTTCCTTTTATTGTTTAATTATTTGATGAGCCAATCCACATAACTCGCCAACTTGGGTAGGTTGAGTCGAGTTGATATTTTCCTAATTCTCCAATAAAATTGGCCAACCCATATTAGACATTTCAACTCACAACCTAGAATGGGTCAGCTCGCATATGCCGACTTGACCCACTTTGACAGTTCTACTCGAAAAGCTGCTTTTAAAAAAGCCATAATAACATTGTTTGGTAAAATAACTACTCTATTACCCTACAAAGCACTAAATGATTAATAGTAAAACATACATTTTAAATATTAAACTCACTTACATGCTTTTAAAAACTATATTATTTACATATTCATGCAATTGAAAAATTATTACATTTTTAAATAAATATATCAAATTCTATAAAATACAGTGAAAATAAATAATTAGAAATAAAGTAGAGTGGAGCTATAAATAAATAATCTGTCAAATATCGTTCATGTAGCATACATATTATGAGAGAAAGAGAACCATAGTTAATAATCAACATTATGATGATAGTATATATGGTATGTAGATAATAACATATTAATTAAATCAAAGTTGAACATCTTTGAGAAGTAATTGTGCTTCAATATGTTCGAGTCTACAATTATATCTTCTACTAAATCATAATTTAATGACATTGGGAGAGGATAATAGGGAAAAGAGATATGGATCGCTTAATATTTTGGAAATAAGAATAGACAATGTAAATAGGCTACAATGTTGTACATTAAAATAAAGATGCATGAATTAAGAAAACGGAATCAATTGAATACTATTTAATTAACCAATCATAATCAAAATCAATTGACATCAATTAACCATAAATTACTTATTAGATTGAATTACTAACAAAAATTATCGATGATTCACAATCACTATATGCTGATTTATATCATTTATTGTATTAAATGTTGATTTGGTGGTTGACCAGTAAGGAAATATTGTTGGAAGATTAGAATTTCTGGGTGCTAATTAGTACTAGTTTATGATGGAATCAATCTTGATTTTGTAGTTATTATTACTAGTGATTTAACCTCAATTTCTAACTATAAATTATAAATTTTCAAAAATAGAAAAGAACATATTATATTATCTAAAAAATGATTTAATTGAAAATTATGAATTTTGATTGGTAACAAAATATAATTAAAATATAATTATAAATCACAATTGATAATAAAAAATATAATCAATTATACCTATTACAATTATTATAATTGATTATAACTTGAAAAAATCTGAACTAATTTTTTCAAATCCTATATCAAATATTATTCTTTACAACAGATATCAAATCATATATAGAAAATATTACTATGTCTAATTAAATTTAAAATTGAGAATGATAATTGATAACAAAATTGTAATTAAGTGCAATTGATCAATTATATTTATCATGACCAATAATTTGATCTCAATTTCAAATTAAAAATTTAAAGTATTCAAATTAAATTAAATATGAAAAAATAACATACTATATTCTCTGAAAATGATTTAAACAAAAAGTGAAAATATCCTATTTTTCAATGAGTTCAAATTGCAAAATTTCACCCATCCTGAGCCAAATTTTGCTTTTGTCTTTTTTTCAATGTATCAATTATTGTTTCTCATGTAATCCATTTTGTGATAATTCAATGTGTTTTTCTATTATTATTCATTATAGATATAAACATTTGGAATAATAAATCAATACAAATTTCTTTAATAATGTGAATATTGCATTTTTCAAAAAATAATTTAGCATGAGTTTGTAGCATAAATTATGAAAAAAATTTAAATTTTTTATTCCTTGACTTTTTTAGTCACTTGAACTAGAGATGTCAAAATGGCCTTAACTCACTGGGTTGGTTTGCCAAAACTGCCATTTTTAGCAGACTGAGTAGAAGTTTTGACCTGCCAAAAAATTTCAGCCTGCGGATCAAGCTTTTTTTAAAAAAGAAAAATTCATAATTTATTGGTAAAAAAAAAGTAAGAAACATGTTACCAAAAAAGAAAAAATAAGAAATGTATATACCCACAACACAGTAATACTACATAGTTGATACTATTCACTCAAAGTTGAATTTAAAAATAAAATAATATCATAACTCACAGACAACACTATTAACAATAACATTTTTAGTCAAAATTAGTGTATAATTGTTATAGACCTTGAAAATTTAAATATATATAAATAAAAATATTTTTTATAAACTTTTTTTAAAAAAATTTATCAAAAAATTAAAAAGTATTTTTTTGATTTTTTTTTTAATTTTTTGCACAAGCTAGCTCACCAACCCATGCTAAAATAGGATGGGCTAATTGTTTCAGCCTATTTTTGACAGGCTTTTGACATGGTGGGTTTAAACAAGACAGACAGCTTGTTTTAACATCTCTAATTTGAACCATGATCAAGTATAATGGAAAACAATCTAGGATTGCATTCTTGTCTTCATTTGAAAATCAGGCCTACACAAATAATAGGAGGAAGATCAAGTATGAGATTATGTTATCTAGTAAAGAATTGCATAATAAAGAACCATAGCATTTCTCTTTGCTTTATGAGGCTACTGAATTTAAAATAAAAAAAATCCAATAATCATTGCAAAGACAGATCTAAAATAATCAACTTTTATTATTTTTATTAACTTTAGATCGAGAAAGCAAATTAATAACAATATTTATAGAGACATTATTGTTATAATCATTGGGTCAAATAGATAAATTCTTGAAGTAGATATGCATTTACATAAAAATTATTCACTGAAATATCAGTATACATATCATAGCAAAAAAGAAAAACTATATAAATATACAAATTAATCACAAATATGTCATGGCAAGAAGAATTCACCTTTCTAATTGTTTAATAAAACTAATACTCACGACAATAAAAATTTCATTGTCTGACACCTCTCCAGCTAAGCTCATCACGTCTGGAAGCCATCCCGCATCATATTCATGTCACATCACCTCGTATAGCACTGCCACCAGCTACCGTCAAGTAATAAAATAATGTCTGAGAGACAATATCATATGTATGAGAAAGGAAACAAAGATAACATTAAATAGGACAAGAAGGATCATATTTTTGAAAGAACCAATATGATGATTAGTTATAATAAGATAGTAATTAATGTAATTGATTATATTCAAAATAATCAAATCAAAATGACCATAATTTTTGAAAAATTGATATCATAATGAAATTGTCCTTAAAAATAATTAATAATAATTGAATATTTTAAATGTATATGGCCAAATTTTTTGGGATATGATTGGCTATATAATAGGATAAATGATTGTATAATCATTTGCCTTATAATTGGAGGGAAACCAAATATTTTGGCTTAATGGCATGTCAGCCATTTCCCATTTTGTAAAACTCGATTTTAAAATTATACTAGTATAGTAATCCATGCATTGATGTTAATTAGATTATATGTAAAGTGGTTGATATGAATAAAGTAACAATTATTACGATAGCATGATATATACATGAAACAAAACCATATAAAGCAATCAAGTTACATTCTAATTTGCCTATAAATATTATTTATTAACTTTTTTTTAATTTAGTATAAATTAATAATAAATATCTCATTATCTTATTAAAGTATAAAAATATTGACATTAAAAAAGTAATGTGTTAATTCAAATTAAATTTCAATCCTAATAATTGTAAGATAATTGTTTTATTTGATGAAAGCTGTAAGATAATTGTTAAACATATATGAATAACTAGTTGTTTGATCCGTACGATGCACGGGGTGATAATAAAAATAATTTACTGACCATTATCAAAAATAAATAATTTATTTAAATATATCTTATAGAAAATTGAGTACATAAATTTATTTTAAAAATAAATTAATAATTTAAAAATTAAATAAATTGAGAAAATATGACTATATCATTCTATTTTATATCTTATTTTGAATATTATATTTATAAAGTTAAAAAAAATCTTCACAGATGACCTATAACAATAAAGAGCCTATTTTTTGAAAAATTTACATATTTTGGAAGTTGAAATTGTTAAATATGAAGGAAAATAAGTGGATAATTTTATTATATTATGAGTCATTTATAGGGATAACAATTGTATTAATGATAGAGAGGACATATCTCATACATCCATCCCCATTTAGAATTTTGCCTCTCACCCCCCATTCTCATCACTTTTACAGGTCTTTATTCCTCATTCCCTGTTGAGATTTGAATCCCTACACATATTCACCGATTTATTAAAAGAATTACAAAAAAAAAATTTAAAAATATTTTAAAATTTGAAACATAAATATCTATAATAACAAAAATTAGTAATGCAACATAATCCAAATTAAAAAATTAAAAATGTATACATAATGCAAATCCAATATAGATAATTGAAAAACTAAAGATGTGTTATCCCCGTCCCTATTTCATTTAACAAACGGGAACTCTACCCTTATAAAGACAAAATATGTCCCTATTTCAATCTCTATTGTGGGTAATCTCATCCTATATTTACCCACTTCTGTAATTTTTTTGTCATTCCTAGCCATTTATATCTTTTTAATAAGTTAAAATATTTTATTAATAAAAATATATTTTCTAATTAATAAATTTAATTTGTATGATTTCAATTACACTCTTTTTCCTTATACATACTTTTAGTAAATTAAAATATCAATTTTAAAATATATGTTATAATTAGCAAAAAATGCATATAATCTGAATTTATGTCATCTAAATTATTGGATTTGTATATTAATTACACAACTATTTTCAATAAAAAGTGATATAATTATTTAATTTTTTAAAATAATTAATAAATAATCAGTATCATTATCAAAGAAGTGTAAATTGTGGGATTATTTTTAAAATATTTTAACATTAAAAAATTTAAGTCTTTTTTTTAAAAAAAATTAATATGAAATAATTATGGAATTGATAAGTTGGAATGTTTGATTGCAAAAAATTAAATATGGTATAATAAGATGGGTAGATATACATTTTTTTTTATGATTTTCAAAAGATTTACATTTGAAGTTACAAACTTCCCATCCCCTGATCTCATCCCCATTTAGAATTTTACCTCTTATCCCTGTTCTCATTCTCATCACGGGTCTTCATTCCTCATTCTCTATGGAGATTTGAATCCATAATGCTATTCACAGGTTTATTAAAATAATTTTAAAAAGCAAAAAAATTAAATTTCAAAATACTTTGAAATTCGAAACACAAATATCTGTAATAACAAATCCCGCTAATACAACATAATTCAAATTGAAAATAAAAATACATGCATGATGCAAATTAAATCCAATAAAGATACTTAAAATATAAATTTGTGCTAAAATTTTCTTGTTATCATTAATTATTATAATTATAATAGTTTTACTACCATTAGTTCTATAATTATAATAATTAATTATCATATTTTTGGATAATATAATTATAATAGCTTTGTTATCTTTAATGCTATATATATATATATAATTTCAATGGTATAATACATTCAATTATGATTTTGTTTATATTATTTGTTATTTTTAAAATAATTTTGATTGACCTATTTTGTTAAATAATTTTAATGAAGAGAGATATGAAGGTATGATGGAAAAAGTAATTAATAATTAGAAGATAAATTAAATCTAAAAACTTGCTTTAAATATTAAGATTATGAAAATGATGAGGCATAAGTTTCTTTATAAATGACACAAATTGTCCATGTAAATCTTAATTATTAGTATTATAGATAGATTATAGATTATATTAAATTCTTCAAAAATATGTTAACTATGATATTAGGTTATATTAAAACATCAAAACTAATATAGTATAGCATGTATTATTATAATTTATTATTAATATTATTACAATATAATGTGGCAAATTTTAAATATTATAATAATTTTTAGTAAATTATATATTATACTAATTAAATCTGACATGCAAAAATAAAATGATATGTAATTAATGTTATTCTTTAAAATTTTAATTTAAATTTGATAGTGATATATTAATTAAAGAGTGACTGATTGATCATATTTATGTGTTAATTTGTGGTATTAATTTTTTAGTTATAATTTATTGATAATGATAATATTTGCTGTGATTTTAATTTATAAAATAATTTTAAATTAATATAACTACTATGTCAATGATAACACAAATTTAAGGTTGACTCAATAATATTGATCTGACATCTCTTCTCTAAATTCATGGACTTATACGATGCTAACATAGATTATGATTAAAAGATATATGTCTTATTAATTTTTATAATATATTTTCTAAAGATTTAATTTTAATACATTTTTAATGTGAAAAGATATTTTATACAAATATTCAATTGTACAAAATTAAAGTTTTCAACGCTAATTACCATATTTAAATGTAATTTAAATATAAAAAATAAAAAAATATTATATTTAAATCATATTGAAAGCTCTCAAAAATCTCATGAATCTCATTTAAAATAAGTGAATAAATTTCCTACTTGAAAATTTTATATTAAATAATAATAGAGTATATATGAGTTTATGAAAAAAAATATTCAAGTATTAAATAAAAAAAATTATATAAATTCAAGTCAAAACAAATATATCATAGTAAATATTTTATATTTTTTACAGTAAAAATATATAAACCATGTGTTTTATATAGAACTATAATACATTTGAAAGAAACCATGATAGACATTAAGCCAAATAATTTTTGATAAATAAGTCAAATAATATAATTATAAAAAATAATTTGAAATATATTTGAACCAAAAGATACTATTTCATAAATTCAAAATATAGAATAAAATTTTACAAATTAAAGTCAACCAACGAAAAAAATTTGCAAAATGATATTGTAGTATCTAATAATGGATTTTGAAATTAGATTGTGAAATGTGAGCAAGATTATAATTTATAATTGATATCTCTCATAATAAATAATTAATTATGATTGATATGATTAATATTTATCAATTAAATGTAATGAATATAGATTGAAGATTCAATTTATAGATTACTATGACATTAAAAATATTTATGAATATGATTTATTAGTTAAAATCTTATTTTCCAAAGTATTTTTAATGTTCCTCTGGCCATATCCTTTGAGTTGGGCATCCTTAAACTCTTCAAAAGTAAACTTATCATAATTACCATGACTTATCTACCTAATAACTTTATTTCTTTTGAGCCACATTCTTTTGAGTCTAGTAAAGTTCTTTTTCTAGTATTGATGGGATATTACAATGCTCTCGCGCATGCGAGAGATTTTTTCGACCAATTATTAAGCTAACCCACGAAGAAGATCATGGGGAGGCGTACATAGAACCATAGGCACTAGACTACTGTATGAAAAATAAAAAGACAAAGGGAAAAAGACATAACTATACGACAATACAAATTAAAAAATCACAAGCCTTTGAAAAAAAAAAATTTCAATGCATATTTGATAAGAGCCATAGCATAATAACTTTTGCCAATGCATATATGATAAGAGCCATAGCAATATAAACGCCCAAACAGCAGCAGTCGGCAGACAAAACATGGATGAACACTTGCTTCCAAAAATACTTCTGTTGATTCTTTATCTTTACTTATGTGAGAATGTCATATAAGGATATAAAACTTGTTCTTTTACTTGAAAGTTGCTCTGTAGCAAGCTATAACATCACATCACGTCAAAAAACTTTTATTCAATTTCTCCAACTATTAGACCGAATTAATAGCACACCACTGGTATTTAAACATTCAAGCACTCCATTGGTATGACTATGGTTTGAAAATCACATCACTTTGGCCCTTTTGACAAAGCCATCAAGGCCATAGCAGATACTAATATGAAGCCAAAGACCACCAAAACTTGATGGCTTATCGACGTACAATTTGTATTTATGCTTGCGATAGTTTAATTTACATTTGGATGCTTAAGTATAGATAGATAATCATGGGCTCCAGAATTCTGGTTTCATCTTATCTGGTAATTTTGAGCATTCACTGGATATAATTTTCAATATAGAGATGATACAACCACCAGTTCCTTCACCTGAACTGCATACAAAGTAAACATTATAGGGAGAGCTTACATTAGAGTCATCTATATGAATTGAATATTTATTCAATTTATTGTATATCATTCTCACTCTTAATTGATTTGTAAAAGTGGGCAACAACTTGAGAATATGCTCATAAGAAATCTTCCATGGTTTCTTCAAATATTAATCCCTTTTCACTTGCTGCAATTGACGTTAAGTCTGCTATAAGGCCGGAGAACTAAAAACGTAAACATCAGTTAGTTGTGATTGTGTTTTTTGAGTTTAATGCATCATTCATAGTGTGCTATAATGCAATTTTTGATTACATTATAGGTCACTATTTTCTCAACAAAGCAAAATAAAAAAAAAGGACAGTTCATGAATCTATTAAAGTAGGCTTTGACGAACACAATTCAGAAGCATATATTTATGATGAAATTTTTTTTAATAGAAACACCAGTAATTAGAAGGGATCAGATAGGGATCATCCCCATCATGATATAATCTCGTATATGTATGGTATAAATTTAAATGTTGAATTTCTAAAGGCATCATCAACCTTGTAAAAAACATTCTAGCAAGGAAGCACCTTTGATAGAGGTACTCATCATATTAGTATAGTGCTCGGCTAAGTGGCTAACCAATGGCGAAATATAATCAAAGGTCAAGAAGAACCAACCAAGGACCATAAGCAAAAACTGTTAGCTCCAGAGCCCTATACGTTCATGTGTTTTGAATGATAACAAAACTAATTCAAAGAAAATGTTTTGAAGAACGATTGATGGTTCTCTTAAGTTTCTTGTAAAGCTACAACCAGTATCCATCATTTAGCAAGAGCAACACTTATTTAAATGAGTATATATATACATATATATATATATATATATATATATATATATATATTTCATTATGTATGTGTAACATGTTATGGACTTGCAAAGAAATAGAAGTAAAATTATATTCTTATCTGAGCGTTTGATAGCTAAGGATGTGAAGAGATTCTCAACGCTACAAGGAACCAAGTTCAGAGACTTCAGAAAATAGCACGGGACATCAGAAAGTACACTCAAGATAAAGAAATTAGAATTTGTCCATATACAACATGTTACTTAATCTTCAATCATCACAACCGCAAAGAAATCATCACCAAGAACCTTGGATTGAAGATCAAAAGTTTGAATAATCATCAAGGAATTTGTTACGCACTTCAGAAAGCTTACACGTGTGTGGAGCATTGAACACTACAGGAAAAGGAGGAAAAATTTGAATTTTGAAATTCAAATTTCAAACTTAAAGTCAAACCCAGTTGTCAAAACCACACGACATCTCTTTGCCAACTTGATCAACCATCTTGGCTTCACGAAAGAGGAGTTTAGAGAGCATGTTCAAAAAGTAGAAAATGAGTTTCTAAAGAAAGATTAGAAAACTCAAATATTACAATAGCTTCTGCAACTGATGTAATAGATTAATCAGCCACCTCACTTCTAGCTCACTCTTCTAAGACACAATTGATGATCAACACGTGTCACTTGGAGATCTAATCAAAGGCAATGGTCATGAAGGGTAGACCGCTATAAAAATAGAGAGATGTCATGCTGAAAAAGATGATGATAGTAAGAGAAACTTGTGCTTAAAAGAAAGAAAACTCTGCTTAAATCTCTTTGTCACAACCCGACTTGGGAACGTGACCGACACGTGAGGAATCTCATCCCCACATAAGCCTCCTGGGTGACGTGTCTCTATGAATGCATACTTTGTAATAATATTATACTTAAATTACTTTCTGAAAACATAATTTCCCCTAAATCGTTATCCAAATGTCTATCCAAAATCTGATATACAATTTAGCAAGGCTGAAATACTTTAGTATAGAAAGCTTTATGACATTTTCAGTAAATATGTAAACCATGAAAACATAAACTGTTTTATTACTTGATCTAAATCTTAAATCTGAAAATCAACTTAATACTTGGAAACTAAACCTTAATTACATCCATGGCTTCTTACGTAAACTCGAGTTAACTTTACCGTTTTAAATCTATGCTTGTAAACTATAAACATATACATAGTTATTTCGAATACTGAAATTTTATACAAAATCTGAAACTAACTACATGGCCGGGATCCTACCTGCACACCTACTGGAGCACTTATACCATAGACATAATTCTAAACTAAGCCTTACTTCAAATAAGGTCTGCCACTAGAATTTGCTAAATCTACTAAGCTAGATGGAGACTGAACCTGTACCTGCAACTATGAGAGAAAGGGAGAAGGGTGAGTCAACGGACTTAGTGAGTGAGCTCTCACCCATCACCGACATGGGATAACCAAGGAATATATATATATATATAAAATATCATGCAGGCAACATTCAAAATCATTTGATATTCCTATGCATAGCTATTTATAGAAAAGATATCTTTGTGTTTATAAATTTATAGAAAAGCGTCTCTGAGTTCATACTCTAAAAGAAAATCATTTCTCATTTCATAAATTCATGAACATACAATTGCAACCTCACAAGCAATACAAAATCATTTTAACTAAAGTGCGGCAGAGCCTAGGGAAATAGTATCTGCTGAGCTACATAAATACATATATAATAATTGAAGCTGTAAAGTCAAATGTCCCTGGCGAACGAGCTGTGGGTACATATCTAGGTCCCATTATCTGTATCTGCTGTGGGGCAATATTGTCCCCTGATGGACAACTTGGTACCATGGTTAACGATCTCATGCAGCCGTTAACTAACTGTCTGTTTCTTAATCTCTATCGTCTAAACTAGTTTGACAAAATCATCATTGAAAATTGGGTATTCAATCCCTGGCGAACAGAGCCCCTAAGTTCTGAGTACACTGGGAGTTTTGGATTCATATAACTCTAACAATCTGACTTTAGCATAACTGTAACTGTGAGAATCGTGCCCAAGGGATCATCCATTTGTAGGCAACCCGATCTCAAGCCCACAGAATATGTATATGGCAGTTGTTGAGAATATTGAAATTTTATACAAAATCTGAAACTAACTACATGGCCGGGATCCTGCCTGCACACTTACGAGAGCATTTATACTACAGGCATAATTCTAAACTAAGCCTTACTTCAAATAAGGCCTACCACTGGAATTTGTTGAATCTACTAAGCTGGATGGAGACTGAACCTGTACCTGCAACTATGAGAGAAAGGGAGAGGGGTGAGTCAACGAACTCAGTGAGTGAGCTCTCACCCATCACCCACATGGGATAACCAAGGAATATATATATATATAATATCATGCAGGCAACATTCAAAATCATTTGATATTCCTGTGCATAGCTATTTATAGAAAAGATATCTTTGTGTTTGTAAATTTATAGAAAAGCATCTCTGAGTTCTTGCTCTAAAAGGAAATCATTTCTCATTTCATAAATTCATGAACATACAATTGCAACCTCACAAGCAATACAAAATCATTTTAACTACAGTGCGGCAGAGCCTAGGGAAACAGTATCTACTAAGCTACATAAATACATATATAATAACTAAAGCTATAAAGTCAAATATCCCTGGCAGACGAGCTGTGGGTACTTATCTAGGTCCCATTATCTGTATCTGCTGTGGGGCGATATTGTCCTCTGATGGACAACTTGGTACCAAGGTTAATGATCTCAAACAACCTTTAACTAACTGTCTGTTTCCTGATCTTTACCATCTAAACTAGTTTGACAAAGCCATCATTGAAAATTGGGTACTTAGTCCTTGGCGAACAGAGCCCCTAAGTTCTCAGTACACTGGGAGTTCTGGATTTATATAACTCTAACAATATGACTTTAGCATAACTGTGACTGTGAGAATCGTGCCCAAGGGATCACCCATTTGTAAGCAACCCGATCTCAAGCCTACATAATATGTATCTTTCAGTTGTTGAGAATCATACTGAATTCCGTACCTCTTGGTACCATGAAACTGAAGTTTCAAATTTCAAAACTTAGGCCATCATAACTTTCCATCTACTTGATAATCTAAAATCATAGCTCAAAGTACTGGGGTTTGTAATCATAAAACTCGAAAATCATTTAACATATTTATTCGTAAAGCTAGGTCATACTCTTGTTTACATTTCTCTAATACATATAATTATCTTAGCTGAATATCCAAAATATAGCTCGAAATCTAAATCTAAAAAAAAAAAAATAATGTCATAAACTCATAAAACATATTTGAATAAAAAGCAACTAGATGCAATAATATATTCTTCGGACAAACATTTCATTAGCATCTAAAACATTTTCCATACACACAACACAACAATCATGGTCCCATGGTTTTGTAAATCTCATTCTTTCATGCTATTATCATAAATCATAATTTTTCTAGCTTGACATAATCATATAAAATCATATTATATACTTTTGCTTATCTCAAATTTCATATTTCACAAATATCATGCTTCAAACATAGTCATAATGGCTAAAACAAGGCTATGAGTTTGAACCCGCTCACCGTTTGGAGCCGAAAATATGTAGACACCACCAACTTGACCTCCGAAGCATGGAATGACACCAACAACTGCCATAGAGCAACCATTGCTCTAGATTAGTCTCTGCTAATTTCTAAACAACTCTAATCTAACTCTAACAACTTTGGGGGAGCACTCCCGCTTGATAAAAAGAGAGGAACAACAATACCCAAGTCAAGATCATGAAAGAATGGAGAGAACGGAGACAAAATCTAACAACATAAATATACCTTGATGATTTGGGGAAGTTAGATTGGAGAAAATAAGAGAAAAATGGATGAAAATTGGGGGAGGAGGTTTCTGCCTTGTTTTGCTTCTGTATGGAAGGGGAGCCCCGATTGGGGATTTTAAAATGGGTCAAAAATGAAACAGCGTCATTTTTCTGATACTATGCTATCACGGGTTGTTCACTGCAGCGAACCATCACTCGCTGTAGTGAACTTTCTTCGCTACAGCGAGCATGAAGGCTCGCCTGTTCGCTGCAGCAAGAAAAGCTCGCTGCAGCGAATCTATTTTGCATAATTTTACAAAACCTGGCTTGCAACTCGGTTTTGGCTTCTGGGGCCGATTCGGCTACTCGGGTGGGCCTCGGGGGATCCTAGGGCAGTACGGATCTTGTCCATAGACATGTGTACCTCGGGTATTACACTCTTCTCATCCTATAAGGTTCATCATTCTTATGTAAACTGATTCCTTACATATAAAAATTCTTCCTCTAGGCCTTTTATCAGATTTATGTTCTTTTTAGGAAATAAGTAATTAGAGAAAGTCACTCTTGTTTCCCAAGTTTATTTCTTAATGTATCATCTTTAAGGAAACTTGAGTGTAGGTTAGTTTGAGTGGCAACCCAAACACTTAACCTTTGTATCCTTGATTCATTAGTGATTAGAGTGAGTCATAGCTTGGAGAAGCTAAGGTAAAACTACTTGGAGCGCGATAGTAAGATGTTCTTACTTATCATGGTTTAGCTTTGAAAGGCTAGTCAAAGACTACTTGCAGTTTGAAGAGGCTGGGGAAAGACTACTTCCAGCTTAGAGAGGCTGGAGCAAGACTACTTTTAACATGTCAGTAGAGGTCGCTATTGCTCACGGTTTGGCTTGGAGAGGCTAGTGTCAAGACTACTTTCAATGTGACAGTAGGGGTGGCTACTAATCACGGGTTAGCTTGGAGAGGCTAGTAAAAGACTACTCGAGTTAGCTTGGAGAGACTAGTACAAGACTACTCATATTAGATTGGAAAGGCTAATACAATACTACTCATGTTAGCTTGGAGAGGCTAGTACAGAACTACTCAAAATGCTTGACTACATCTGATTTCTGAAACCCATAGATGATAGCTTAGGAAGGCTAATGTAAAGACTATCCATCTTTACTTTCTCAGGTTGAGAAAGTTGTTGTTATAATGAAACCTCAACAGTTGTTGGGTACTAGATGTCGGCAGGTTGGCCGAATCAGTATAAAATCTTTTGTGTTTTTCTCTCTCCTTCTGATCTATTTTATCTATCATTGTTGCATCATTCTCTTACTCTCAATCTTTTAGATCTTTCTCGTTTTATATTATGTATGAATTTTTTATTTAATAAAGTTCAAAAACCTCTTTTCTGAAGCTACTAAACATTGATGTTGCACTTCAAGTTTTACACTTGATAATAACTATTTTCAGATGCTTCAGAAGATGTGAAAAAGATTATATACACGATTCAACCCCCTTCTCATGCACATCTTCACCTAAAAAACCAATGTTCAAAAGTAAAGAACCAACCAAAGGCCATAAGTAAAGATGATCTTCCTACACCATGCTCTCAGGATAGCCACCCAAGAGTCCAAGATCATCTTTCCTTTGGTCAGATCTCATCTAATTTGCAACCACCATTTGCATCAATGTTCCCTATGCTTTAAGTGAAATATCCATCCGAATAAACCATCATATTCCCAAGTAGCAAAAGTTCTGATTTGTGCCAAAAATATCTTATTCGAATAGAAACATTGTATTTTGCTAGGAGCCGATATGTCCTACTTGCAAGACAAAACCCAACAATAATAAGTAGAGTTTGTGTAAAAAAGCTAAGAAAACAGGGAAAAACTAGTAGAAAATAGAAAAAATAGCATAAGCAACACAAATAGTTGAAAATTAGGAAAAAAAAATAGAAAAGTACAACAGAAAATCAGCAAAAGAAAACAAGCGTAGAAAATCACAAAGCATGAGTTGCTACTAGAACCCACAACAACACCCTGGTATGTTTGCTTTCGAAAAATAATTTTAGCATGAGTTTGTAGCATAAATTATGAAAAAGACATTTTAAAATTTTTAATTCCTTGATTTTTTGAGTCATTTGAACCATGATCAAGTCCAATGGAAAATAATCTAGGATTGCATTCTTGCCTTCATTCAAAAATCAGGCCTGCACAAACAATAGGAGGAAAATTGGGTATGACATTGCATTATCTAGTAAAGAATTGCATAATAAAGAACAATAGCATTCCTCTTCTGCTCTATGAGGCTACTGAATTTAAAAAAAAAAATCCAATAATCATTGCAAAGACAAATCTATAATAATTAACTTTTATTATTTTTCTTAACTTTAGACTAGGAAATCAAATTAGAGACATTGTTGTTATAGTCATCAGGTTAAATAGATAAATTCTTCAAATAGATATACATTTACATAAAAATCATTCATTGAAATATCAATATACATATCATAACACAAAAGAAAAACTATATAAATATATAAATTATTCGCAAAAATGTCATGGTGAGAAGAATTCACCTTTATAATTGTTTAATAAAACTGATACTCATGACCTTGAAAATTTCATTGTCTGACACCTCTGTAGCCGAGCTTATCATTTCCATCTCCAACACATCAGGTTTAGAAGCTCACTCGCATAATACTCGTGTCATATCACCTCGCATAACATCGCCACCCATTACTATCAAGTTTAAAAAAAAAGTCTGAGAGAGAATATCATATGTATGAAAAAAGGGAATAGAGATAACATTAAATAAGATAGGAAGGATCATATTTTTGAAAGAACCATTGTGATGATTGGTTATAATAAGATAGTAATTAATGTAATTGATTATATTCAAAATAATCAAATCAAAATGACCATAATTTTTGAAAAACTGATATCATAATGAAATTTTCTTTAAAAATAATTGAGAATAATTGAAAAATTAAATGTATATGGCCAAATTCTTAGGGATATAATTGGTTGTATGATATGATAAATGATTGTATAATTATTGGCCTTATAATTGGAGGGAAACCAAATGTTTTGGCTGAATGACATGTCAGTCATTTCCCTTTTTGCAAAATCCAATTTAATATATATATATATATATATATATATATATATATATATATATATATATAATTGTAAAGAAACTATTATGCCCTTTCAATTAAAAACCCCAATCCCTACACTTTTCTCACTTGCCTCGACTAGCTGGCAAAATTCTCAACTCTCCTCCTCTCTTCTCATTTTGTGATTATAAACTATTAGTAATGTATTAATTTTCCTATATTACCCTTAAATTAGTATATATGTAATATTAATAATAAAGGCAATTAGTAATTTTATTAAAAAAAACCTATTCCATCCAATTTTGTCCAATTTGGGGGGAAAAGAAATAGAAGACGATAGTGGAGTTGGGTGGAATGAGTTCTATCTATCTCCATTCCGCTCTACCTAACTTAAACATATCTATACAATAGAGCTACTTAAGATTCCACTTTACTCCACTTTACTCTACTCCATTCCATCCAAAGATACCCTTAGGTTATGATTGGGAGAATGAAAATGAAAGGAATAACAAGGAATATTAAAGCTGAAGTTAAGTAACCATTGTTTGGCAGTAATTTTAAAGGATAGAGTGACATGCCTACTAAGAGACAATGTGTCCATCTCTTGCTACTCAAAACCAATCTTTCTTGGCCCTCCAAATTAGGGGTTAAGGAGGGAATAAAAGAAATTTTCAAACAAAGGAGTAGCACAGTCTTTTCCACTCTACTCTTCATATTTTTCTTTCATTCCATTATTAGCAACTCCTTCCTATCATCCACAGAACTCCCAATCTCAGCCTTACTCTCTTATCATTCTACGATTACTTCAGAGCTCTAGTCAGGGTTTTATTCTCAACCCTAACTCCTACTCTTGGGTTCTATTCCTACACTATTCCCTTCTTCCAACCCAGCACTATTAGCTCTTGCATCATTCGGGACCCCATCGCTGTACCCATCTTCCATTTTCACTTTCTAGGTTTCATTCTCTTTATTTCCAATGGATACAGGCTTTTTACAAAGTTTAACCTTTTAGTAGTTCTTACGTCTACTCACCTAGCATATGCTTTGAGTGGTGTGCTCAAATGGAAAGCACCAACAATTGTAATCATGACAACAGCAAAAAGCAATGAAGGGTTGAGGAAGCCATTGGTGGAAATATGGAGGCTATTCAAGCTCTAAGAGAACTCATTATTATACCCTCACCAATTCACTCTCCAAGCACAAAAACTTGCCTTTAAATTTTACATTTTTCTTTGCTTAACAATTTTCATTTCTTTTTAACCATGTAGGTCTTGTTTTCTCTAATCACTAGTCACTTTCTCAGTGGCCACTAGGGTTGCTGTTGTATGGTCTACCAGGCACTGGAAAAGTAAAATCTTCAAATTTACATTTTGTTAGTTCTACAGGGAATGCTTTTCTTTTTCAATTCTGTGTTGTTATCAACACGAAGAGTTTAATTTTGATTTAAGTTTGAATTGGTAGAGATGTGTTTAGCCATGTTCTTTTTTATTTTTTATTTAGTACTGTGTATTCTAGAACTATTTTTGGTGGCCTCGTCCTTGAAGGTGAGTAACTAGAACCAGTTATCTGTGTTGTTAATATGGAAGTACAAATGGTTTGTGATTGTTCTATTGATAACATTATGGCTATGTTTCTTATGTTGGCTTGAAGATACACTTGTATACGTTTATAGTGAAATAGAACTTTCTTTAGCCTATGATTGGAAGATTAAAAATGGAGTGAATGGCAAGGAAGAGAAGGGATGAATCCAAAATATGTGTATCTCAGAGTGTTAAATGGGGAAGGAGAGGCACAGATAAGGAAGGATATCAAAGCCACTCTAAGCCTTCTTCTACAGTGTTTCTTGACCCTCCAAATTGGGGGCCAATGATGGCACATGAATTTCATGCAATGATTTTCCTATTGACATTTTGTAATCTCTCACAGACAAAAAATATACTTATAAAGTATAGGGTAAAATTGGACAAGAAAATTTATACACCCTTTTATTCTATTCACTTATATTATAAACTCCCAAGCAACAGGATGCCCCCTCACCATCCATTCCACTCCTCACCTTTCTTCTCTACTTCATGAATAATCATTCCCTTCCATCCTTTATAAAACTCCCAATCATAGCCTTATCTTTCTCGTGACATGTGAGAAGGTTCTTTGGGTATTTGGTTTCTTATTGAACCAATAAGATACATTGTTTTTTGGGTTTGCTCCCTAATTTATATGGATTTTGTGAGCAATGCCTGATGGAGCATTAATAGTGTAAAATTGCTTGATTTAAAGTTACTTAAAGTTTTTTGCTTCTATCTTTACACATTGACTAGTAATTCAGTGTAAACAAGATGATTATATGATGTTCTAATATAATGTGATCATGTTGAGTCAAACTTTTGCTTTGCTCATTAATTTAAGAGGCTAAAAAGACAAATCTCGGGGGCTGTTTGGTTGGTGCTTTTAAAAATAGTTTTTGAGTTTTAAAAACCAAAAATCAAAAGAAACTGATTGGTTGATTGTTTTGTAAAGATTGGTTTTAAAAACTAAAAAACAACATTTGCATTTTAAAAATTAAAACACAAAAACAATTTTTAGATGTTTTCAAAAACAATTTTCTTGTTTTGTTCTTCACCCAACCATCCCACTTCTTCCCAATTCCTCCATCCTTCTTCAAGCTTCCAGGCACTGGCAACCTCCCAACTCCTCCATCCTTCTTCAAGGTCCCCAGGTGCCGGCGAGAGGCAACCAGGCTTCGTGCGACCGCGGCCTTCGAACGCGACTAGGCAATGCGACCCCCCGGCGACCCAGTGGCAGATCCAATGACCAAGCACCAGCAAGCCCGCCGCTCCTCCATTCGCTGGTGAACTAAGACCCACATTTAAAGCCAGCCATAACAACCCCACGACCTAGTGACCAAGGTCATTCGCGAAGCTCCTCTACATCGCTGTGACCAAGAACCCATGACCCAGCCCTCGATCCACTGTGCTTCGCCGTGCTCAGCATCCCCATAACCCAGATCCGCCGTGCCCCATTCACTTCTCATCCTTTTTTGTTTTTTTGGAATGTTACTGATGATGATGAAGGGTTTGGGGTTGGGGTTGGGTTTGTGTTTCTGATATTGGATTATTGATGATGAATTATTGATGATGACGATGAATTGTTGTTGTTGTGGTCTTTATTTTAATGTTATTTTTTAAAAAAATTATCCAAACAGGTTTTCTGTTTTTCGCCATTATAAAGTGATTTTTGAAATTAAATTGTCAAACAAGTTTTTTGGTTTTTAAAAATTGAACTTAAAACTATTTTCTAAAACAGTTTTTAAAAATAAAAATAAAAAACACTTCCAAACAGCCTATTCGTTTCTTGCTTAAAAATTGTACTCCACACCATTAAATTTAAATAACTATTGAAAATTATTATTTAATATAATTTTATTTGAGTATATAATAAAAATACAAGTAAAATATATTGAAATTTATAAGAAGGTTTTTGCTTTAGTACCCACCAACAAATAAGGGTATTAGTACCCTACGCATATGTCAACCAATGATTGGTTCTTTATATTGAAATTTTAATATAAACTACCCTAATAAGGTGAATTCCTTTTACAATGATGTTTAATTATGTGTATTGGTATCAAAGGGGGTTATGGGCAGATTTAGACTAAAATGATATTTTTTACACACAAATCGCTCATTAGCATTTTGTCACACAAGGAAAATGCTACACGGTCAAATTATTGGGAAGCGATTTGTGAAGAAAAATTGTTCATGAAGCCAAAATTGCACTGCATGCGCCCAAAAGGAATCTCGTTCATGTTGCCCTCAAATTGCAACACAGCAATTTGTCAACAAAATGGCACTATTCATGAAGAATCTCCGTCACAGCTGCCAGTGCTCAGGTGTGCAGGGAAATTTGGTAAACTAAAAAATTGTGGGGTCACAATTTGTAAAGGGAATTTGCTCCTCCATGCGAATCTGGCCAGATCTGCTGCCACCCACTCTCCAGCCACTCCTACATGCATGCATGAATGAATCATTGAAAGGAAGAGAAGCATGGGTCTATATAACCATCAAAAGGGAGGAAGGAACCGTGAAAGGAAGTGAGGAGGCCGAGGCTGAGAAGTAAGAAGCTTTGTGAGTGAGTTTTTTTGGAGAATAAGTTGTGCGAGTGAGTGATTTTTATTTTTCATAGCTGAAGAAGAAAATGGCCAGAAAAGATCAAATAATGGATCGAAAACTTCATATTGTGCAGGATTTACAGGCAAGTTATTTATTTTTAGTGTGTTTATAACATTTTGAATTAGTAAAATAAATAAAATGGGATTAGAATTAGAATTTATAATTATGATAACATTTCTTTTGATTTTCCCAAATTGAAGAATATATTTTTTGATAAAATCTAAATTTTTAATTAATTTTATAATTGAAATTACTAATTATTTTATTATTTTATATTGTAATTGTTTAACTAGTGTTATGATTGTACTTAAAATACGTGTTTGTAACAGATAAATAAAGTATTGCACCCTCACCATACCTTTGGCTTATTCCTGCAATAAAGCCAACAATAGCTCACCATCTACAGCGTGCTGGTCTGTACCGCGTTTCGCAACCAATGAATATAGAATTGAATTACTAGTCTCTAATTAGGGTTTTGGTCGAAAAATGGCAACCAAAGAGGCATACATTTTAACTACCATGTGGAGAGTGCACAATTACAATGCAAGATATTGCACTTCAACTTGGACTCCCTATCCATAGTGAAGTTGTCATTGGATCTAACATTGACAAATTTGACACACTCCCTTGGTATTGTAATCATCTGCTTGGCAGTGTGCCCAAACCACGAGATATTGATGGCAAGACACTTAAATTAAGTTGGCTGAAGGACTATCTTGCACGTCTTCCTATTACAAATGAGATAGACATACAATTCCATGCTCAAGGCTACATACTCTTATTGTTAGCGAATTTTATTATTCCTGACAAGAACAATTCTGAGATACATACAAAGTACCTTCAACTGCTTGAGAATTTAAAGCAAGTTGGGTCCTACAGTTGGGGTTTGGCTTGCCTAGCTATGCTATACCGGGCGTTGTGTCGCGCATTCTGTAAAAAAACAACCAATATCAACGACTGTATGGTACTATTACAAATATGGGTATGGAAACGACTCCCATTTTTTGCTCCAATTCCCAATGCACTGGATTTTCCATTTTTAATGAGGTAAAATTTATTAAATTTTTTGGGAGGGACTATTACCACTCCTAAATGTCTATTGCTACTAAAATAATAGTTTAACATTAATTAGTTGTATCATCACTTATAAATTTATCTAAAATTGTTATTGGTAAATTAACTAATAATTGATTCAATTTTTGGAATTCTAGCTGCTAATCATGTTAATTTTCTAATCCTTGCAATGATTATTAAACATTATAATTTTTTAAACTTAACTTATATATATATATATATATATATATATAAAAGTACGAAATTATTTTATTGAACTATTTTCAATGCATTAGTTACTTAAATATGTAATGATGAACTAATATTTAAAAATAAAATAATAATAATAAAAAGTAAAATGAATAATAATAACAATAATTCCATTACGCTCGCTATAAAACAATTTGATACATTAATTTAGTCACATGTCTGGTTTTTATTTATGATTGTTAATTTATTTAGAAATATTAAAATATATTTTATCTAATAGACAATTAATAATTTGTCCTTTATAATGTGTGAATGTTGGTAATAGTGAGTGATAGAATTAAAAATTTTAATGGTTTAAACTCCTTTTGTGACTAATAAATAATTTAATGTCTTAAATTACTTTCATTTTTAAGAAAAATAAATAAAAATTTTATGGTAAATTTTGATTTATCACTTGTAATAAATTTTGTTATCTTGTGTTTATTGGATAATTATTTAATTTTGTTAATCATGTAAACCTTGTAGGTGTTATTCATTTTTATTTAATATTTCCTTTAAAAGTGATTACTGTTACATTATCTACATAGTTATTAATCCAGAATTTATTTTACATTAATAGATAGATTGAAAGGATCGTAATAAATAAATTATCTTTTTTGATAAAGTAATAAATAAATTATATTTATTAATACTTATATCATGTTATGATCCTATAAAAAAATTTAGACCGAGGTAAATAACAAAATTTTAAATAAATATACTAGAATTAATCGAACTAATAATAACATAATATTATAATAGTAATTTATGATGATTTTGTTGTTAAATTATTTTTCAATTAAAAGTGAAGAAAGAAGGGAATTTTGAAGTGGCAATAGCCACACCCTAATTGTTAATCTATTATTGTTAAAGTTGTGTTTGATTAACATAATATGTCACAGTTGACACCGAGCACAATATCTAAAGGACATATCACTTGGAGATCTTAAAACTCTAAGACAACTTATTGATAATAAGAGAAATGAGGTATAATACATCAAATATTTTCTAATATTTTGTACTATATTAATTTTTTAATACTTAATTGCGTATATCATTTTTTTTTCTGATGCAGATTGTGTGGCAACCATATTGAGATGCCAATTTTGATGCACTTGTTCTAGATGATCATGAACCAAACATCAACAGTGGTCTGTTGTGGTCTTACTTTTTTGCTTTAAGATAATGGAGTGGCACCTAGCTGATCACGTTATGCGACAATTTGGATATCAACAGACAATTCCTGCCGAGCCTCAGGTGCTGCCCTATGGAAGAGCAGATCATGTACTCTCCATGGAGCTGATCAGGTCCATTCTCTACAGAGCACATCATTTGGCCCCCTCCATAGAGCACATCAAGTGGCCCCCTTCGGGCCTATGGGAATAACCTAATCCCTTGGTTTTCATAGGGTCAACATACAACTATGGTGCAAGATCCACCCTGATTATCATATGATCCGGTTGGATACCATGGTGGATCCACATCTAGTGAGATGATGTCCAGCGGGAGAAGTCCATTCACTTTAGAACCAGTGGGTCAAAAATATCATGGTATAAAGGAATGTGTGATTTTTCCCATGGTGCCTAACCATCTACCCGTGGGGCTACCTTTGATCTCAATGCGCTATTACCTTACATTCAATAGATGCCACCACCTGCGCAGAGTCTTCATGCACATATATTATTCGAAGGTTATGCTTCGATGATGGATGCCAACATGGAGATGTTGATCCAAAGTTTTTAGGATACTAGGACATCGAGTCAAAGGCTAGATCTTGAAGGTAAGGGTGGAGAATATGCAGGTAGGGGAATGTCACGACCCGATCTAAGAATGTGACCGGCACATGAGAAATCACATTCTCATGTAAGCCTCGTGACCTATTAACTATTTTTACATGCATGCTCTGTTCATAAAAACCATGGAAACCAAAAAGTCTGAAGTAATAGTGCTACATAAAACTATAAGTTACTCAACTTCAAAATGTCCATGAAATTAATACAATTATGTCATTAAATACAAATCATGATATACCATCATACTATACTAAATGCAAAACATGATCTAAGGTTCGGGATCTTGCCTGCAATTACACTAGAGTACCCTAGATCATAATGATAGCAAGACTCACCAACTGAAGTCTAGTGCTGCTAGGAGAAAGGGGGTTGAAGAAAATCCATAGCAACTGCTCTATCTGTAAAACAGGAGAAAGAGAGGGGTGAGTTTTGTTACCAAAACTCGGTAAGTGAATCCTCACCCGAAATCCCTTTTTATGGGACACCAAAGAACAATGCATAAAATTATAGCAATAGCATTAATAGTCAAAGGTATTCATAGTCAAACATGCATACATATTTATATATACATTCCAAAAACAATTTTCTTATCTTACTTTCATACCTGAAATCATATAAGCTTAGCTCCTAGAGAAACAATAATTTCTGCTCTGTGGGTACCCAGTTTGTCATGAACAAGGGTCCTTAATTGAGATCGTAACGGTTCCTTGTGAACCATATCCGTCGTAGACTGGTCTCAAAACTCTAAATATGAATCTCTGGTCACATCTGGGCATTACGTATCACCATCTCCAGTGTGATAATAAATTCTTTGTTATCTCTGGATATAAATCCCTATAATCTCTCACCCGGGCTACTTGGTACCAAGGTTAACGGATTAATTGCCGTTAACACACAGTCTGTTTCTATATAGCTACCTTTTAACTTAATTAAATAAATCCATCCATATTTGGAAATCCTTAAAACCTTTTAATTCTCTATGAACTCTGAATCCCTGCAATTCTCTAACAGTTTGACCTTGACATAACTGTGACTATGAAATCATACATGATGATTTTAAGTCCACAGAATATGTATCCACTAACTGTTTCGAGTCATACAAAGATTCATGCTCTAAAATCTTTTTATGTCTACATTTCTAGATCATTGTTCATCAACAATAAACTTGTGGTACTCTGAGAGCTCTAAATCTACTCGATTCCAACAGTCTGACCTTAGCATATCAATGGCTATAAAATCAAGTGCAAGGGATTACCCTATGCAGACATTTATGATTCCATACCTACACAGAGTATGTAGCCATCAAGTATTCTGAATCTCATGAAGATCCAAGCTCTAAAACCTTTTGATTGATTATCTAAAATATATCTCAATTATCAAGCTTTTCATAACTAGAAAACTCAATATCATCCTTCAAAGTAGCAAAGCTTGCGATCATAATTCCATTTCTTTTCTAAACTATATATCTCAGTATAAAACCATTTCATATGTATAAATAGGTTTTAGAATCCATTTAAACAATAATAAAAGCCTCTAACAATAACATAAATCATTAATTCTACATAAAATCAGTGTAACAAACATGGTCCATGAGTTTTTCCAAAAACCAGTTTCATGCTTTAACCAAGAGTTCTAAAACATATAAATCAATAGAAATCTCAAACTTTTTTTTTTCGAAAATCTCTAAAATCAAGCAGTAAATGATATCTTTATGAAAATAATTCTAATGTACAATATGGAGATTACAGATAAGAACCCGTTCATCTAAATAGGTAAACGCTAAAGATTCTACACCAATAGAACACTTGGAGGTAAAATTGGTAGTAGTATCTGATATAGAAGCAATAGAACTCTAAATCAACCTCTACAACCTCTAAATACACAAAATCCATTTCTAACAAGGTGGAAAACTTCTCTCCTTTGAGAAGCATAGAGAACTACCCTTAAGCAAGGAAAGCTTAAAGGAAATGGAGCTAAACTGGCAAGATAACATGCCCTTAAGCTTGAAGGATGGATGGTCCTAGATTAAACTTAAAACAATTGGAAGAAAATAGGGCTTTACGAGTAAAACAAGGTTGGGAAAGGTGTTTTCCGAGTTGGGAGAGGTTTGGGGAGGGTGGGGGTGTGTCTGGAATGGTCTGGACCCCGAAATGAGGGTTTTTATAATTCTGTTGACCGTTACAGTGCTCACCAGAGTCACGACCCGATTTAGGAATGTGACTGGCACGTGAAAAATTACATTCACACGCATGTCTCATGACCTATTAACGGTTTCTACATGCATGCTCTATTTATAAAAACCATGAAAACTAGAAAATTTTTCTTTTTCTACATATAAATTACCTATTCTTTAAATTCAAAATAATCAAAATGGTCGAAATAATCAAGTCTATTGTTTCATAATCTGTCTCTAAAGTCTAAAGTCATAATACTATGTAAAACTATAAGTTGCTTCAAAATGTCCATGAAATTAAAACAATTATGTTATTAAATACAAAACATGAATATACCATCATAGTATGCTAAATGCAAAACATGATCTAAGGTCTGGGATCTTGCTTGCATCTACACTGAAGCACTCTAAATCAAAATGACAGCAAGACTCACCAACTGAAGTCTAGTACTACTGGGAGAAAGGGGGTTAAAGAGAATCTGTAACAACTGCTCTATCTATAAAACAGGAGAAAGAGAGAGAGATAAGTCTTCTTACCAAAACCCAGTGAGTGAATCTTCACATGAAATCCCCTTCCATGGGACACCAAAGAATAATGCATAAAATTATAATAACATAATTAATACTTAAAAGTATTCATAGTCAATTATGCACATATATTTATATATGTATTCCAGTTATCATGTTACAATTCAAAAATAATTTTCCTAACTGACTTTCATACCTAAAATCATATAAGCTCATAGTATAGTAGCTCTTAAAGAAATAGTAATCTCTGCTCTGTAGGTACCCGGTTCCTCGTGAACAAGGGCCCCTAACTGAGATCTTAACGATTCCTCATGAACCGCATCCTTCGTGGACTGATCTCAAAACTTTGAATATGAATCTTTGGTCACATCTGGGCGTTACGTATTGCCATCCTCATTATGACAATAAGTTCTCTGTAATATCTGGATATAAATCTCTATAATCTCTGGCCCGAGCTACTTGTGCCAAGGTTAACGAATTAACTGCTATTAACACACAACCTATTTCTCTATATCTACCTTCTAACTTAATTAAATACATTCCTCAATATATGGAAATCCTTAAATTCTTTTCATTCTTTGTGACCTCTGAATCCCTGTAACTCTCTAACAGTTTGACCTTAGCACAACTGTGACTATGAAATCATACATGATGATTTCAAGTTCACAGAATATGTATCTGCCAACTGTTCTGAGTCATACAAAGATTCATGTGCCAAAATCATTTTATGTCTGTATTTCTAGATCATTCTTCATCAACAATAAACTCATGGTACTTTGAGAGCTTTGAATCCACCGGATTCTTAACAGTCTAACCTTAGCATAACCGTGGATATGAAATCATGTCTAAGGGATCACCCTGTGTAGACATTTATGATTCCATACCTCTAGAAAGTATATAGCCGTCAACTATTTTGAATCTTATGTAGATTTAAGCTCTAAAACCTTTTGATTGATTATCTAAAATATATCTCAACTATCAAGTTTTTCATAATTAAAAACTTAGTATCATGCTTCAAAATAGCAAAACTTGCAATCATAATTACATTTTGTTCTCTAAACTATATATCTAGGCATAAAATCATTTCATATGTATAAACCAGTTTCAAAATCCATTAAAACAACCATAAAAGCCTATACTAATCACATATATCATCAATTCTACATAAAATCAGTATAACAAACATGTCCCATGAGTTTTATCAAAAAGCAGTTTCATATTCTAAAACCAAGAGTTCTAAAACATAAAAACTAACAGAAATCTCAAACTTCTTTGTAGAAATTTCTAAACTCAAGCAGTAAATGATATCTTTATGAAAATAATTCTAATGCATAACATAGAGATCACAGATGCGAACCTACTCACCTGGAGGGATGAATAGTGAAGGACTTATACCAACAGAACTCTGGAGAAGTAGAAATGACACCACTTCCCGATATGGAATTAGTAGAACTCTAGATTAACCTCTGAATACCAAAGAATCCATCTCTAGCAAGGTAGAAGGCTTCTTTTCCTTGATAAGCATAGAGAATGCCTTCTAAACCAAGAAAGTTTAAAGGAAATGAAGGAAAACTAGCAAGATAACATGCCTTTAAGCTTAGATGATGGAAGATTCCAAGTTAAACTTGAAAGAATTGGAAGAAAATGGAGTTTAGATGGTGGAATCCATGTTTTCTAGTGAGAGCTTGTGTTTTTTTTGGGGGGGGGGGTTGGATATGTCTAGAATGGTCTGGACCCCAAAATGAGGGTTTTTATAATTTTGTTGACTGCTGCAGTGCTCACCAGAGAGCATAAAATCATGACCCGATCTAGGAATGTGACTAGCATGTGAGAAGCCTCATTCTCATGCAAGCCTCATGACCTGTTAACTACTTCTATATGGATGTTCTGTTCATAAAAACCATAAAAAGCAAAAAAAATTTCTTTTTCTACATATAAATCACCTATTCTTTAAATTCAAAATAATCAAAATGGTCAAAATAATCAAGTTTGTTGTTTCATAATCTGTCTTGAAAGTTTGAAGTCATAATGTCACGTACAAATATAAGTTACTCGATTTTGAAAGTCTATTAAATTAATACAAATTTATCATCATAGTATGCTAAATGCAAAACATGATCTAAGGTCCGGGATCCTGCCTGCATCTATACTGGAGCACCTTAAATCAAAATGATAGCAAGACTCACCAACTAAAGTCTAGTATTGCTAGGAGAAAGGGGGTTAAAGAGAATTCATGGCAACTGCTTTATCTGTAAAACAGGAGAAAGAGAGAGGGGTGAGTTTTGTTACCAAAACTCAGCGAATAAATCCTCACCTGAAACCCCTTTTCGTGGGACACCAAATAACAATGTATAGAATCATAATAACATCATTAATACTTAAAAATATTCATAGCCAAGTACGTATATACACTTATATATATATATATATATATATATATATATATATATATATATATATATATTCCAGTTATCATGTTATAATTCAAAAATAATTTTCTTAACTTACTTTCATACCTTAAATCATATAAGCCCATAGTATAGTAGCTTCTAGAGAAATAGTAATCTCTGCTCTGTGGGTACCCAGTTTCTTGTGAACAAGGGTCCCTAATTGAGATCTTAACATTTCTTCATGAACTGCGTCCCTCGTAGACTAATCTCAAAACTCTGAATATGAAGCTCTAGTCATATATGGGCATTATGTATTACTGTCCCTAGTATGACAATGAATCTCTGTATAATCCCTGGATATAAATAACTAAAATCTCTGGCCCGGCCTACTTGGTACCAAGGTTAATGGATTAACTACCATTAACACACAGCCTGTTTCTCTATAGCTACCTTCTAACTTAATTAAATACACTCATCCATATATAGAAATCCTTAAATACTTTCATTCTTTGTGATCTCTGAATCTTTGTAACTCTCTAACAGTTTGACCTTAGCATAATTGTGACTATGAAATCATATATGATGATTTCAAGTCCACAGAATATGTATCCACTAACTGTTCTAAGTCATACAAAGATTAATGCTCTAAAATCTTTTTATGTTTGAATTTCCTAGTTATTCTTCATCAGCAATAAACTTGTGGTACTCTGAAGGCTCTTAATCCACCCAATTCTAACAGTCTGACCTTAGCATAACCGTGGCTATGGAATTATGTCCAAGGGATCACCCTCCATAGACATTTATGATTCCATACCTCCACAGAGTTTGTAGCCATCAGGTATTCTAAATCTCATGAAGATTCAAGCTCTAAAACCTTTTGATTGATTATCTAAAAAATATCTCAATTATCAAGCTTTTCATAATTTAAAAACTCAATATCATCTTTCAAAATAGCAAAGCTTACAATTATAATTCCATTTTCTTCTCTACACTGTATATCTAGGTATAAAACCATTTCATATGTATAAAACAATTTCAAAATCCATTTAAACAATAATAAAATCTTGTAACAATTACATAAATCATCAATTCTACATAAAATCAGTGTAACAAACCTGTTCCGATGAGTTTTATTAAAAGCCAGTTTTGATGCTTTAATCGGGAGTTCTAAAACATATAAATCAATAGAAATCCCAAACTTCTTTGCAGAAATGTCTAAAATCAAGCAATAAATGACATATTTATGAAAATAATTGTAATGCACAATATAGAGACCGCAGATGTGAACCTACTTACCTGGAAGGGTAAACAGTGAAGATTCTACACCAATAGAACATTTGGAGGTAAAATTGGCAGTAGTATCTGATATAGAAGCAATAGAACACTAAATTAACATCTACAACCTCTAAATACACAAAATCCATTTCTCACAAGGTGGAAAACTTCTCTCCTTTGAGAAGCATAGAGAACTACCCTTAAGCAAGGAAAACTTGAAGGAAATGGAGCTAAACTAGTAAGATAACATACCTTTGAGCTTGAAGGATGAAAGATCCTAGATTAAACTTGAAAGAATTGGAAGAAAATGGGTCTTTACGAGTAAAACAGGGTGGGGGGAGGTGTTTCTTGAGTTGGGAGAGGTTTGGGGAGGGTAGGGGTGTGTCTAGAACGGTCTAGACCCCGAAATAGGGGTTTTTATAATTCTGTTGACTGCTGCAACACTCACCAGAGTCACGATCCGATATAGAAATATGACCAACACATGAGAAATCACATTCTCACGCAAGCCTCGTGACCTGTTAATGGTTTCTACATGCATGCTCTATTTATAAAAACCATGAAAATCAGAAAAATTTTCATTTTCTACATATAAATCACCTACTCTTTAAATTCAAAATAATCAAAATGGTCAAAAAAGTTAAGTTTGTTGTTTCATAATCTGTCTCTAAAGTCTGAAGTCATAATACTATATAAAACTATAAGTTGCTCTGCTTCAAAATGTCCATGAAATTAATACAATTATGTCATTAAATACAATACATGAATATACCATCATAGTATGCTGAATGCAAAACATGATCTAAGGTCCGACATCCTGTCTACATCTACACTAGAGCACTCTAAATCAAAATGACAATAAGACTCACTGACTAAATTCTAGTGCTACTAGGAGAAAGGAGGCTGTAGAGAATCCGTAGCAACTGCTTTTTCAGTAAAACAGGGGAAAGAGAGAGGGGTTGAGTTTTGTTACCAAAACTCAATAAGTGAATTCTCAAATGAAATCCCTTTTCACAGGGCACCAAAGTACAATGCATAAAATTATAATAACATAATTAATACTTAAAAGTATTCATAGTCAATTATGCACATGTATGCATATATACATTCTAGTCATGATGTTATAATTCAAAAATAATTTTCTTAACTTACTTTCATACTTGAAATCATACAAGCTCATAGTATATTAGCTCCTAGAGAAATAGTAATCTCTGCTCTGTGGGTACACAGTTCCTCATGAATAAGGGCCTCTAACTGAGATCTTAATGGTTCATCGTGAACTGCGTCCCTCGTGGACTGATCTCAAAACTCTGAACATGAATCTTTGGTTACATCTGGGCATTATATATTGCTGTCTTCAATGTGATAATAAATTCTCTGTAATCTCTGAATATAAATCTCTATAATCTCTGGCTCGAGCTACTTGGTACCAAGGTTAATAGATTAACTACCATTAACACACAGCTTGTTTCTCTATAGCTACCTTCTAACTTAATTAAATACATTCATCCATATCTAGAAAACCTAAATTATTTTCATTCTTTGTGACCTTTGAATCCCTGTAACTTTCTAACAGTTTGACTTCAGCATAACTGTGATGAAATCATACATGATGATTTCAAGTCCATAGAATATGTATCTGCCAACAGTTCTGAGTCATATAAAGATTCATGCGCTAAAATCCTTTTATGTCTGCATTTCTAGATTATTGTTCATCAACAATAAACGCATGGTACTCTGAGAGCTCTTAATCCACCCGATTCTTAACAGTCTAACCTTAGCATAACTGTGGGTATGGAATCATGTCCAAGGAATCACCCTGTGTAGACATTTATGATTCCATATCTCCAGAAAGTATGTAGCTGTCAATTGTTCTGAATCTCATGAAGATTTAAGCTCTAGAACATTTTGATTGATTATCTAAAACATATCTCAACTATCAAGCTTTTCATAATTAAAATCTCACTATCATGCTTCAAAATAGCAAAGCTTGCAATCATAATTACATTTTCTTCTCTAAACTGTATATTTAGGCATAAGATTATTTATTTGTATAAACCAGTTTCAAAATCCATTAAAACAACCTAAAAGCCTCTACTAATCACATATATAACCAATTCTATATAAAATCTGTATAACAAACGTTGGTCCCATGAGTTTTATCAAAAACCAGGTTCTTGCTCTAAAACCAAGAGTTCTAAAAGATAAAAACCAACATAAATCTCAAACTTCTTTGCAGAAATCTCTAAACTCAAGCAGTAAATGATATCTTTATGAAAATAATTCTAATGCATAGCATAGAGATCACAGATATGTACCTACTCACCTAGAGAAGTGAATGGTGAAGGACTTACAACAATAGAACTCTAAAGAAGTAGAGATGACACACTACCTAATATGGAAGTAGTAGAACTCTAGATTAACCTCTGAATACCAAAGAATCTGTCTCTAGCAAGGTCGAAGGAGAGAAGCATAAAGAACCCCTTTTAAACCAGGAAAGCATAAAGGAAATGAAGCAAAACTAGCAAGATAACATACCTTTAAGCTTAGATGATGAAAAATTTCGAGTTAAACTTGAGATAATTGGAAGAAAATGGAGTTTAGATGGTGGAACCTACGTTTTTTGGTGAGAGAGCTCGTGTTTGAGGGGGTTTTGGGTGTGTCTAGAATGGTCTGGTCCCTAAAATAAGGGTTTTTATAATTCTATTGACCAATGCAACGCTCACCAGAAAGCATAAAATCGTGCCCTGATCTAGGAACGTGACTAACACATGAGAAATCCAAATCTCATGCAAGCCTCATGACTTGTTAACTACTTCTACATACATGTTCTATTCATGAAAACCATAAAAACTAGAATATTTTTCTTTTTCTACATATAAATCACCTACTCTTTAATTCAAAATAATCAAAATGGGCTAAATAATCAAGTCTGTTGTTTCATAATCTGTCTTGAAGGTCTGAAATCACAATGTCACATACAAATATAAGTTACTTTATTTCGAAAGTCCATTAAATTAATACAAATATGTCTTTAAATACAAAATATGAATGTACCATCATAGTATGCTGAATGCAAAATGTGATCTAAGGTCCGGGATGCTGCTTGCATCTACACTGGAGCACCCTAAATCAAAATGACAACAAGACTCATCAACTGAAGTCTAGTGCTACTGGGAGAAAGGGGGTTGAAGAGAATTCGTGGCAACTACTCTATCTATAAAATAGAAGAAAGAGAAGGGTAAGTTTTGTGACCAAAACTTAGTGAATGAATTGTCACCTGAAACCCCTTTTCATGGGACATCAAAGAATAATGCATAGAATCATAATAACATCATTAATGCTTAAAAGTATTCATAGCCAAGTATGTATATACACCTATATATACATTTCAGTCATCATGTTATAATTTAAAAATAAGTTTCTTAACTTACTTTCATACTCGAAATCATATAAGCCCATAGTATAATAGCTCCTAGAGAAACAGTAATCTCTGCTCTGTAGGTACCCAGTTCCTCGTGAACAAGGGTCACTAATTGAGGTCTTAAGGTTCCTTATGAACAGCATCCCTCGTGGGCTATTCTTAAAACTCTGAATATGAATCTTTGGTCACATCTGGGCATTATGTATCGTCGTCCCCAATATGACAATGAATCTCTATATAATCTCTGGATATAGATCTCTAAAATCTCTTGTCTGGGCTACTTGGTACCAAGGTTAACGGATTAACTGCCATTAACATATAGCCTATTTCTCCATAGCTACCTTCTAACTTAATTAAATACATTCATCCATATCTAGAAATCCTTAAATCCTTTTCATTCTTTGTGAGCTTTGAATCCCTGTAACTCTCTAACAGTTTGACCTTAGCATAACTATGACTATGAAATCATACATGATGATTTCAAGTCCATAGAATATGTGTCCACTAACTATTCTGAGTCATACAATGATTTATGCTCTCAAATCCTTTTATGTCAGAATTTCTAGGTTATTCTTCATCAACAATAAACTCATGGTACTCTGAGAGCTTTGAATCCACCTGATTCTAAAAGTCTAACCTTAGCATAACCGTGGCTATGGATCATGTCCAAGGGATCACCCTGTGTAGACATTTATGATTCCATACCTCCACAGAGTATGTAACCATCAATTGTTCTGAATCTCATGAAGATTCAAGCTCCAAAACCTTTTGATTGATTATCTCAAATATATCTCAATTATCAAGCTGTTCATAATTAAAAAACTCAATATCCTTCAAAATAGCAAAACTTGCAATCATAATTCCATTTTCTTCTCTAAATTGTATATCTAGGTATAAAACCATTTCATATGTATAAATTGGTTTCAGAATCCATTTAACCAATAATAAAAGCCTCTAACAATTACATAAATAATCAATTCTACATAAAATCAGTGTAACAAACATGGTCCTATGAGTTTTGTTAAAAATTAGTTTCATGCTCTAACCAAGAGTTCTAAAACATATAAATCAATAGAAATCTCAAACTTCTTTGTAGAAATCTCTAAAATCAAGCAATAAACAATATCTTTATGAAAATAATTCTAATGGACAATATAGAGATCACAAATGCGAACCTACTCATGTGGAAGGAGGAACGGTGAAGGACTTACACCAATAGAACTTTGGAGAAATAGAGATGACACCACTGCCCGATATGGAAGTAGTAGAACTCTGGATTAACCTCTGAATACCAAAGAACCCATCTCTAGCAAGGTAGAAGGCTTCTTTTCCTTGAGAAGCATAAAGAACCCCTTCTAAACCATGAAAGCTTAAAGGCAATGAATCAAAACTAGCAAGATAACACATACCTTTGAGCTTAGATGATGGAAGATTCCAAGTTAAACTTGAAATAATTGGAAGAAAATGGAGTTTAAAGGGTGGAATGGGCTTGGAAGGTAATGTTTTCATGCTTGAGGAAGGGAGAAGGGTGTGAAATATGTATGAGAAAGTTATAGAACTCGAAATGAGAGTTTTTATAAATCTATTGACTGTTGCAGTGCTCACCAGAGAGTATGAATTCTGTTACCACACCGCCTTACTATTCACTGAGCGCTACAGCGCTCTCTATAATGCTCACTAGAATAAACTTATTTACCTCCATTTGGATTCAAATAAAATATCAGAAAAATTGAAATCCTAACTAATCAAAATCCAAATTTTGGGTTTTAGTTCAAATTCAAGAATTCTTACGATTTTATAAACTTATTGGCTAAAAACAAAATGTTTAAAGGCTTCACAAAATTTATTAAAAATCACTCTTTAACTTATTTTGCTCTAGAAAATAATTACTGAGACTTTTTGTCCCAAGAATACAATCCTATCATATAGCCCTCCAAAGGCATGTAGGGCCCAGATTTAGTGAAATTTAGAACCCGGAATGACAGGTAAGAGTGACTAGCACCCCTTTTCTTGGTTCGAAAACAAAAATTTTCTAACCCTTTTTTATTTAAAACCCAGGGTATTATATTCTTCCCCCTTCAAAAAGATTTGATCCCCAAAATCTAAACTCAACCCTTATAGGGTTTTGAGAATAGGTTCAAATACTTGTAACATTCTGATATGATATTCTGATTGAGAATACTCTGATTAATTTTCTTTGAATGGTTTCGCCTCCCTAGGCAACTCTTCCTTTAATGTAAGTTATAAGTGGGTGTCTATGCTACCTTTATTCTTGCTCTAATTTTCCTTTCCTGTTTCTAATTCTTTCTTTCTTAAACTTTCTCTGGAGGCATATCCAGAAATTCACATACAACTGGAATTGACTTTAAAATTGACTCTGCTATATCCAAACTTCTCAGTGGGGCTAGGAACTCAAAATTCCCATTACCCCGGGTTTACCAAACTTAAGGGATGACATGGAAGTATACTAGATTCAACAACTGAAAGGTAAGAGTATTTACAGTAAGAAATATTAGTCCTAAGGGAAAGACAGAGCTCTATCTTTGGACTTGAATACAATTGACCATCCTAAAGCCCTCAAATAATGCTTCATTAATGCAAATAGACATGCTTCTATTTACACAAATGACATACTACTTGTTGACACTTGCTTTAGTAATATGCACGGAAACCTAATGTTCTGATACCACTTTGTCACGATCCGATCTAGGAATGTGACCGGAACGTGAGAACTTACATTCTCACGCAAGCTTTGTGACCTTGAACTGTTTCTATATGCAAGCTCTATTCATAAAACCCATGGAAACCAGAAAGTATGAAGTCATAGTACTACATAAAAATATAAGTTGCTCTGCTTCAAAATGTCCATGAAATTAACACAATTATGTTATTAAATACAAAACATGAATATACCATCATAGTATGCTAAACGCAAAACATGACCTAAGGTCCGGGATCCTGACTGCATCTACAATGGAGCACTCTAAATCAAAATGACAGCAAGACTCACCACTAAAGTCTAGTGCTGTTGGGAGAAAGGGGGCTGAAGAGAATCCGTAGCAACTGCTTTATCTATAAAACAGGAGAGACGGGTGAGTTTTGTTATCAAAACTCTGAGTGAATCCTTACCTGAAATCCTCTTTCATGGGACACCAAAGACCAATGCATAAAATAATAATAACAATATTAATACTCAAAGGTATTCATAGTTAAACTTGCATACATATTTATATATACATTCCAATCATCATGTACAATTCAAAAACAATTTTCTTATCTTACTTTCATATCTAAGATCATATAAGCTTATACTATAACACCCTAATAGTTAATCTAACACACCTAAGACGTATTCAAGTTAATTATTAGCCATTACTCTTTTGTTCCAGTTCTTAATTCTAATTTTTAGAAAATACTTAGTGAAAATATAGGTAAATTTTTTTTTTAAATAAGAGATGAAAATGTGAGCCGCGCATACGATAACACCATGTCGTGTGGATCATAAATAGATAATAATAAACCGTGCATGCAAAGAATAAGGGTACAAGATCATAACATAACAACCACCATATCACATATATAATAAAGGTTCAACCATACATCAAGTTAGATAGTAGCAATATGTACAGTCATCTGAAATACATAAAAACATAAAGTACATAAACCATAAGCCCCCACCTACCTCAGTGCATCTAAAGTAGATAACCCCTAAAACAAAAGGAGGCTATCCTATGCCAGTCATATGCTCAAGCACCAAAATAATAGCTGCCGGCTCCTACTGCTGCCCACCCTAAGGAGGAGAAACATATCCTACCCACTGTGCCAGCTCAGTTGGAGTGACCAACGGTGCGCAGGTCGGGCATGGGCTCCTTGATGGGGAGTCATCCTCATTCATCGTCCACGCATCGGCTGTGTAACTGTAGCCTTACTGTCCTCGTAAAAATCCACAGGCACGGTAGGAGAAGAACCCTTGGAGGATACCTGGGTGGCAGAGTCCTCGGATAGATCTGTCTCTGAAAAAGCTGAGGAAGAGTGGGGCACGTACTCCGGAAAGTCGCGGATGGCGAAGGCGGTCAACAGAGTGCGGCAAGTTCACTCTTCGCGAGGTTGTCACCAAAAGAGGAAGCAGGAGAGAATCAAAAGCTGGAAACTGGGTGTGCAAAGGGGCGATCCATGAACACAAAAAGGCAAATGGCATAACAATCCACAAAGTGATACGACCTATGGGCGGTGTCGTAGTACATCTCCCAGGTGGGCATGTCAACATAGATCACGAACGTAGCCATCGACCTTTGAAGATATGACGGAAGGAAAAGATAGAGGGAGTGAGAAACTTGATAAAGAATCTCAATAGGGTGTCCTTCTACCCTAGTGTCATCATCTACGTCCTCAGGAATCTCGGGTTTCATTATAAAATAGTAAGCATGCATAAGGTTCAATTTTTAAGTTCTAAAATATCATTTACCGAGGCCCATTCATTTTAATATGCGTCTTAAATGTTATGAATGCATCATGCCTTATCATGAAATGCATGTCAATGCAAGGTGCAACATACCATATACAAACATAAATGATGCTCTTGAAACATAGCGAACATAACATGAATCTCTTCAATTTATCTTTTAGGTGACTTAGACTATTTTCTTTCTCTCTTTGCGGCCACCCTATTACTCTCCCTTTGGAGAGTTCTAAGTTATGAGCTCATACCTCACTAGTCATCACTAGCATATTCCTATCTTTAAGATAAGTTAACACCCAACCTTTAAGTATAGGCACTAGAAATAGCAATTGTAGCCCTTTGAATAAGCCTTCCAATGCCACCAAAATCACCTCAATTAGACATCTGTAGCTCCCAATATTGCGAAAATACTAACTAGAGGTCAAGTTGGACAGTATCAGAACATTAGCAACCTTTAATCTTGCAACCCGATTTTCACCAAGATACTCTTAGAAATGGGTTTTGGGCTAAACATGAAAGTTGTAGAGGAATTCTTGAGCCTTCCAAAACATCTTTATTTGTCTTAATCGAATCCCTTGTTCTTGACAATTGCATTGATCCAAAGCTCCTATACTCAAGACCATACTCAAAGAGACAAGTCAAACGCAACAGGATGTAATTATAAATTATCCCATAATAAATGCAAAAGCCATCAATTCTATGAAAATCATGCAATGAGGGATAAATGAAAATCCTTATTAATTATTCAATAATATAGTAAAACTCATGTAAAAAGCTAAGGTTTAGAAGTAAGATAAGTAGCACAAATGCCCCTTATCAAACTCCCCCACACTTAAGCTTTCACATGTTCTCATGTGAAACTAAGATCAGACCAAGACATGGATGAGGAGCAGTAAACAAGGACTACACTAGACTCCTAACCTAAAATGCATGATGCGTGTAATTAAATGACAATACACCAATCCAGTGAACCTAGAGATACAATAGTAGGCTTTCACACCAACAATTGAAAGAATTAAAACAAGCAAGGCATGAACAAGAGCATAGCACACAAGGTAGAATCCATATATGATGTATGAATCAAGTACAAAAGTCCTCCCAAGGTCAGTGTTTGCCCCTCATTCACTTAAGTGTTTAGGTTATGATGCACACTTAATCACCTCAAATGAAACTGTATTACCATAAGCTTGCTACAGGTCTCATTCTCCATTTTGCAATACACATATGCATACTGAATCAAGAGGACTTACCTTTGGTTGTAATGGGGCTTGGGTGAAGGTGGATAAAAATATAGGCAAATGGGGTTAAACCTCAAGTCAAAGCAGAGCAAATGCATACACTAAGAGCACAAGTGCTTAAGGGCATACTTTGTCCAACTCAACACAATTACAGGCCTTTTTTTTGCAATGTGGCACACGTTCAACCAAACTTTTTTTTTCAGAAATTTTTCTTTTTCTTTTTTTTATTCAAATTTTTATTCTTTTTAGTGTGCCACTTGCTGAATTTATTTTTGTACATATTATTCCTTCCCCACACTTAAATTGGGGCATGTCTGCATGCTCTCCCCCACACTTACACTCAAGCACATATAAGAGTTACATAAATGCTCTCCTAAGCCTAAAAGGTTAGGAATTTTCATGGTTTGTCACTTTTGGCTAAGGATGTGCTAAAACAAAAGAATGGGCAATAAGGCTCAAAAAGGATAAACAATGGTAACATGCAAAGATTGGCTATATGGGCAAGTGGCTAAAGACTAGAAAAATGCCTCAATCATATTCAAGCATGCACATAGAAACATATTTTCAAGCAAGACCCTAAGCAAGTTCTAGAATGCAAATCCAAAGAGGGAAACACACATGAACAAATAAGGATGACATATTATCATTCAATCAAAGAAGCTCAAAATCTCACAGGTAAAAGTTCATGTACTTAATCCAATCATCACAATGAATCCACCAAGCATGGAACACAAGATAAAGTCAATGCCAAGCAAGTCCATAAGGTGCATGTGGTGTGAGCCTAGGCATGTAACCTCTAAGGTGCCAAAGGAATGGTGTAAAATGCAAATGAAAATAAATATGATGTAAGAATTAAAACTATAAATGAAAAAAAATAAAATGTAAAAAAATAAAAGGGAAAGGTAAAGAAAAACCTCACGGTGGGTTGTCTCCCACCTAGCACTTTGCTTTAACGTCCCTAAGTTAGACAGTCAGGACCCTCATGGAGGGTGAGCAGCTTCAACCCACAGATAGGCTGTCTGAGCCCTTAGATCTATGGGAGTCTCATGAAGGTACATCAGCTAGTGCCCTTCAATTTTACATCGAGTCATCCTAGAAAATTCCAGCTCAATTGCACCATCAGGGTGCACACAAGTGACCAAGACTGGTCCTTTCCATTTAGACCTTCGCTTCCCAATTATCAATTGTTCCCTGGGCTCATGTAGCAAGATCCATTGCCCCTCACAGGGCTTCTTACCCGAATGGGCTGGTCACAAAGCACTTGGCAAACTGATGACTACTGCCTGGATAGTGTACTTGTATTTGAAAACTTGGAACACTCTAAAACAACAGGTGCATCATATCCCATGGAAGAAGAAAAAGTGGAGAAGGGGAGATCTGGGTCCTTATAAGCATCATCAACTAAAGAGTCAATGACATCAATGCCAAACACAGAGTGTTCCTCATGGGGATGTTTCATAGCATCAAATAAGTTAAATTGAACTTTCATGTGCCCACACTCCATGGATAATATGCCAGCATGAACATCAATCAAGGTTTTAGCAGTTTTCAAAAAGGGTCTTCCCAACATCAATGTATGCTGGCTGGCATTGGTGTCATTTTCTATTTCAAGCACATAAAAATCAGCAGGGAATATTAAATCATTTACCTGGACAAGAACAACTTCCAATACTCCCTCTAGTCTTGTGATGCTACGATTGGCCAGCTGAATTTGCAACTCGATTGGCTTGAGCTCTCCAAAGTGCAAGGACTAGTAAAGTGGTTTAGGCATAACATTAATGCTTGCTCCAAGGTCAGCCAGGGCTCTAGTGATGTGTAAGTTCCCAATGGTACAAGGAACATAGAATGCACCTAGGTCCTTGCACTTGGATGGTAGGTTGCTTGGCTTGATAATGAAAGAAGCATTGACAACCATAGTCACCTTGTCCTCCCCACTGCCTTTTGTCCTCCTCCTATTGGTGCATAGATTTTTCAGGAATTTTACATATTTAGGAATTTGCTTGATTGCATCTAATAGAGGTATGTTTACTCGCACCTTTTTAAATGCTTCCCAAGTTCAGAATCCAATTCTGATGCAGCAGACTTTTTGGGTTGGATCCTTTGTGGGAATGGCAATGAGGGGAGGAGTTCTAGAGCTTTTCAAATTCTGTAGAGTACTACAGCACTGGTTGACCACTGTAGCATTCACCCGAATGCTCTTCAGGCTTGTCTTTAGCTTGATTTTTTTCCTGGATAGGCCTAGTCACTTCTGGAATTTTTGTTCCAGATCTCAGAGTGATTGCACAGACATTTCCTCTTGGATTAGGGTCTGGTTGAGATGGTAGTTGGGCAGCTAAGGCCTGCTGGCTTTGACTATTTTTTATCTGAGTCACCTCATCCCTCAGCTAGGCATTTTCTCTTCTAATTTCCTACATTTGCTCCATCATCATCTTCATCATCTCAGTCATGGTGGGATCTGAAGTTGGAGGTGCAGGAAGGGCCTGTTGCCTCTGTTGAGGTGCCAATACTTCTGCTATGAAGGTTGGCCCTATGGTTGGGAGTTATTTCCCCACTTCAAATTGGGGTAATTCTTCCAGCTGGAGTTATAAGTATTCCCAAATGGGAATTGGCCTGCCTAATTCTAAGGTTGACTTTGAAAGGGTTATGTTGCTGCTACCCTGGTGGTTGACTCATCTTGCAGGGCTGGGCACATATCTGTATGATGTTCCATGGAGGTGCAAATGCCACAGACCATAGGGACCACTAGAGTTGTTACCTAGCTCACCATCAATTGCTTTATAAGGCTAGAAAGTTGTTGTAAAGTCTGGGTCAACAATGAGTTCTCTGTCTAGCTCATTTCATGAAGGCCTCTAGTAGTTATGGTTGCCTTGGAACCAAATTACTAAAAATTGGTAGCCATATTCTCAATCAATGCTCGGGCTTCTTCTGGTGTCTTATCTAAGAGTGCCCCTCCACTAGCATCTATCAGCAGGTATCAACCCCTCATAAAAGTACTAAAGGAAGAGTTGTTCTGGAATTTGATGATTGGGGCAGCTTGCACAGAGGAGCTTAAAATGCTCCCAATACTCATGAAGAGTTTCATCTAACTGGTGAATTCCAGAGATCTCCTTTTTGATAGAAGCTACTCTAGAGGTAGGAAAATACCTTTCAAGAAAAGTCTTTTCATCCCTATCCAGTTATTTACAATCCCATCTGGCAAATTAAAGAACTAGTTTTTGTAGCACCCTCTAGGGAGAAGAGGAGTACTCTCAATTTAACATCATCCACCTCTATCCTATTTATGCCAGAACACACCATGTGTAGCTTCTTCAAGTGCTGGTAGGGATCTTCTCCAGATAGTCTATGGAACTTGGGTAGAGCATATACCATGTACCCTTTAAGTTCAAAATCATTGTCTAGCCTGGGATATGTAATGGCCAAGGGCTGCTGGGTGAAATCAGGAGCAGTGAGCTCCCTGAGTATCCTATTCCTATCTCCCATGTCACTTGTATTTCCTAAAATACTAAACAGAGGATCAAAACGCTCAGATGGTTCCACTTGTTGACGCTTTGCCTGCCTGATTTTTCTCAAAGTTTTCTCAATTTCAGAATCAAGAGGTATCAAATTTCCAACGGACAAGGAACGCCTTATACAAAGGAACAAAATTTTTTTTTCTTTTTTTTTGCAGAGTATGATAATTGTAGAAAAAAAATAGTAAATAAATTAATAAAAATAAAATAAAATAAAAATCAGAAAAAAAATAAAATAAAAAAATATACAATTAAGTTTTAATGCCTTCTCGGCAACAGCGCCAAAATTTGGTGCGAGCGTCACAACTCACAACAAATTAGAAAATAATTTTAATACTAAATTGCACTAAAAATGTAATAAAGGGCACAACCTAGGTCGTCTCTCAAGGAGGCTTCAATACTTAGTTGGAAAGATTTGGGGGTTTTAAGAATTAAAATAATAATTTAAATTGAAAGATAATAGCAATAATAAAGAAGGCACTAGTGCAAGGTACTCCTAGGATTGGGAATCAATTATCATTGACCAAATATTAAACCAATTGATGGCTATCAGTAATAAATTATTAGCAATTCTACTAGTGATCAATCAACCTATAGAATTTGACCAATACAAATAACTAATAAATGACGATCGCCAATCTATAAAGAAATCACCTTGATTTAATGAGCCAATTGCTATAGCCTTGTTGCCAATTAGAAAGTTAATTCTAATGTTCACCCTCAAACACAAACCAATAGATCTACCAATTTATGCCCAAAGGTTTCCCTAAACAATAATCACCAATTTAGTTATTCCAATAAAGATTATAGCAATCACCACAATAATTATAGGAATAGAAACTACAGAACATTAAGAAAACCAATGCATTCAGTATAAACAAAGGGTCTCTAATGTCATCCCAATCTATCTGGAAATACACTAGTAAAGAAATCTACTCCTCCATCTTTGGAGGATTACAACAATGAAGATTAAAGAACCTGAAAATAATAGCAATTATCCTTGCCACAATCTCCAAGACAGAGCACTTTCACCAATGGAACCCTTAAAGAGAGAAGAATAAAGAAGGAGAAGAAAGAGATGTAGAGAGAGAATAATAGCAACTGAAAGTGGCAGGTTAAAACTAAGTAAAAAGCTAGGGTAAAAGTCTATAACAATCCTTTAAATACTGCTCTCTAAAATAGTCCAAAGAAGGCCCAAAAAATGGTTAAATGAGTTGTTCTGCATCATCACATGAGCGATCATGAGTGCTGCAGCACTGGAAAGAATTGAATCTAGCCTTGGCACTAGAAATAGCAATTGTAGTCCTTTGAATAAGCTTTCCAATGCCACAAAAATCACCTCAATCGGACATCTGTAGCTCCTGATATTGCAAAAGTACTAACTAGAGGTCAAGTTTGATAGCATCAGAACATTAGCAACCTTTAATCTTTCAACCCGATTTTCACCAAGATACTCTTAGAACTTGGTTTTGGGTTGAACATGAAAGTTGTAGAGGAATCCTTGAGCCTTCCAAAACATCTTTATTTGTCTTAATCCGATCCCTTGTTCTTGACAATTGCATTTAATCTAAAACTCCTGTACTCAAGACCATACTCAAAGAGACAAGTCAAATGCAACAGAACGTAATTACAAATTATCCCATAATCAATGCAAAAGCCATCAATTCCATGAAAATCACACAATGAGAGATAAATCAAAATCCTTATTAATTATGTCAACAATATGGTAAAACTCATGTAAAAAGCTAAGGTTTAGAAGTAAGATAAGTGGCACAAATGCCCCTTATCAATAGGTATTTGGCTTTTGAGTTCAGTTAAACTCTGGCTTTCTATTGCTCTGTCCACCTACTCCTTGGGATTTCTCTAGATATTGAGGGTGCATTATCAGTTCCTAGGGCTTCCTCCCTTAGAACATAATCTCCTTCTTGTACAATTTACCAAAAGTCAAGACTTGTCTATTTTATGAACAGCTCTATTCTGTCCCTCCAGTAAGCATAATCTCCACCATCAAAGAATGGTGGTCTATTGATAGAGTGACCTTCAACAATTTGAATGTTTTGTGCATTTGTTCCTCAAATCTTTTTCCTCTGCCGTTGTTAGATTGCTCAACCCCTTAAAGGTCAAGCTCTGATGCCACTTGTAGGTAGAAAAACACATGAGAAAGGGGGTTGAATCATTTTACTTTTTCTTTCTCCATTGAAAATCTGAAAAAATTTTATCGAAAAGGCTATCAAGTTTAAACTTGTAGCACAGTGGCAAATAGTGTTAAATACTTCAGAAAGTGAACTTTTTAAACTTGAGCAAATAAAGAAAACTTATATACGCCTTTTCAAAAAAACTTAAAACTAAAACAATAACAGATATGGAAATAAACAGAGATAAAGGAAAGAGAAGAACTAACACAGGGAATGTTATACTAGTTTGGCCAACTTGCATATATCTAGTTCTCAACAACCTTTGAGTTTCACTAAATCTTCCTCCAACTAGTGAAAGAATAAAGATAGTCTTTTCAATAGCTATCTCAAGCTATGTCTAGTGACCAGTAGACAACCTCTACTGTCACACACCAAGTAGTTATTCAATAGCCTCTTCAAACTGAAATCATAAGCAATAAAGAACACTTTTATAGTCACATTGCAAGTAGCGTCTTCAAACTATCTCACACTAATCACTTTTGGATCAAGGCACAGTTCATTCATATGATGAAAGGTATTCAAAAGAGACCTGTTGACCTAAATTCTACAAAGGAGAAATTTTAGCATTTAAATCAAGTCAAGTCTCCGCTCTTTTAAACATCAAGCATAAACTATATATGTTGCCTATGTATGGGACATTACATAAGAAAGTCTATATGAGACAATCAGTACATGATGTTGAGGATCTTAACTTGTATCAAGATATCTTTGATCCTATCTGTAACATATCTGATGTCTTACAACAATAAAGCAATGAAAATTACTAAAGCTTCTTTGAGAAGTAGAAAATCTGATATTATTATCTGAGATTAGTTTTAAAGATGAATTCTCCATTTATAGTCCATGTCTGAAATCTGCAATGACCATATCAAAAGGACATCAATCTCATGAAGGACAGATCAAGACAAAGATCATCTAGAGAAAAAACACTTGCTTATAGCAACTATGTCATGCATCATGTATCTATTCAGCTCTTTATTAACATATCTCTGTGCAAAAAGGAAGAATGTGTTAGACATCCAAAAGTCTTTGTCAAAGAGTCTTTTTGTGCTAAAACTTGCTACCATTCTATGCTTCTTGGCTGAAGAACTTCACCAAAGACATGTAAGGTAAATGTCTCTGCATTACACTTTTTTTCAAAGATGAGTTACTAGAATGTTTTCATGCCTATTCATCTATATATCTCAATCTATCAAAGATTTCATAGAGTTGCCATGAACAATTGAGAAGATCTAATCTAAAGCTGGAAAGCTGAAAAGGAAGAATACTCCAAAAGAGTTTACTCTTCTCAAGTTATACGTTTCTGAAGCCTCCAAGAAGCTATATGAACATGTCAAAAATTCCTTAGGAATTCTTGAGAGGACTTCATGGCATCTTAAGATCTGCCTTGTTTTATCATACATATTTAAAAACCATGTTTTTGTAACAAATGGTTAGCATCTTTTGCTTTAGAGAAACTGGATTGAGATACATAGATGAAATAGCAGAAAAAAGATCTATGCAACTTCATCTGCTATATATGTATTCTCTTTTATTTTTGTTCTTCAAAATGTCTAAAGAGACACCATTACAACAAATGTATCCTAAAAAGGACTTTCTTTAGAAAGGTCAAAAAATCTCTTTATCTGAAACTAACTGATAAGGACCCATGGAAGTTTGGGTACTAGAATTCATACTTCTTCTTGTAGGTATATCTGAAAATATCTCTCTGACTGAAAAGCTAAAGAAGCACTCTAATGATGATCTCTCTAGATATCACGCTTTGATTCTAAAATGGCTTTCGCTTTTTCCTGTGGAACAATCCCTTCTAGAATCTCTCATGATGATGATGATGAGGAAAAGTTTGAGGAAGACTTTGCCAATAATCTTGTTTATTATTAAGAAAGTCCTGAGATTTTTTTATCTTAAGGCAACTCCAGAAAGCTAGCAAATGAAACTCAAAAGCTTCAGAAAGTGAACTCCAGAACCTCAGTCTTTCAGAAAGTATGCTCAGACTATTCAAGATTATCAGAAAGTGATCTTTCTAAAATACAACATGAGCAGCTGAAGACGACATAGAATCTGGGAGATTCGAATGCACAGTAATCTCAAGAAAGTTCTGTTTTAAAGATAACCTTCTAGTGTCAAAGTTTTGAGAGTATCTCCAAGGATATGAGGACCAAGTCATTCCTTGGATTTTTATCCACTTTTCTTTCTTCACCACCATGATATCTATATATGTTAAGAAAGCTTTGAGCTGCCAAAGTTTGGTGGAAGCTATGTTGTATGTGCTATCCAAGATCAAAAGAAAGGTAAAATCTACTCATCATGTTCAAGACATCATCATCCATGCTAAGAAGAAGCTCTAGGATCATCTGGATGAATCTGATATCATCAGGACTAGCTTATCCATACAAGAGAGAAGGACCAAGCGAAAAAACACAAGCATACTAAGATCTTCAAACCCAGATGCTATGGATAAGGAATCAGCTGCAAAATCATCTCATGAGGTAAGTTGCTTTCCTATCCTCTAGAACATTGTTGTGCTATTTATCCTTAGAAGAATCTGATCAGCACTTCTTATCCAAGTTCGTTTATGAAAAATCTCTGTTTATTCAAAAAATGGAGATGCTTAGTAAATAGATGTGTTTACTGAAGATCTTGTATCAAGATGTAATCACAATATCTATAATTAAGTATCTCTTGGTTGTTTTCAGGCTTTAAAATTTTTTTTTAGTTTTCACATATGCATAAGTATTTCTGCATAAAACTCTCTAGATAGTCTCTCTTCACTATCCTCTGAAGATCAAGCAAAGCAATATGAAATCATCAAAGTACATATCCTCTTGAAGATACTACTTATCAGTTTGCAAGAACGTCAAAAGATTAGTTTGCAAGATCAGGTTTACCGACATGTGTTTTAGAAGTCAGTTTGCAAGGCTACAGTTCTCTGTGAGATATGATGTATCAATTTGCAAGATAAGAAAGGTATCAGGTTGCTCAGTTTGAAGATGGATTGATTAGAAAGAAGACCGTGTGTTCAGAAGAAATTTGTTTGTTTAGAAAGAGGATATTGAGAATCAGTGAATGATGGTTGAATGGAAGCTTTTAACTCGAACAAAGAAGAAGAATCAGGGATAAGATATGTAAGTTCCTCTAGAGGTTAGAAAGTAAATCCTGAAGCCTCAAAGAGTAATTCCTTCAAAAAGTGAGAATCAAAAGTCAGAAGACTCTCTTTCTGAAAGAATAATGAAAAGTCGGGATTTTTCACCCACCATGTCAGAGTTTCTCTCTCCCATATCACTTCGTCTTCAGTCACGTCACATATATTTAAACCCTCACATCTCACTTTGTTCTTAACCATTATCTTCTTAAGCATGTAACTCTTTTTCTCCTTAACCTCTAACCCTATACACCTGACTGTGTCATATAGACATAGATGTCTCTGTAACCTCAACTTTTCTTCTTTTGCTTTATAACAATCTTTTTTCAAAGCCTCTTTCCTACCTCTGTAACTGTTCATCTCCACTTTTGAACCATTTTCTTTTCCTCTTCTTTGACCCTTCTTGCGTCTTTCCTTCAATCCTACATTCTCAAACACACTCTATGGCGAAGGAAAAGGTTGTGACTAAATCTGTCCCTGCAGAAAAACCCTTTTACATGTTTGAAGATGCTGGTATACAAGATCATTTTGAGAAATTTTTCATGAATAGCAAGATGGCACATAGCAAGTCCTTGTGTAAAGACTTGCGTGAAGAAGCCACCATTCTCAATGAAGTCTTTACATTTTAGAAATGGGAAGACTTTCTAAAAACAAAAGAACTTATCTTTCCTCGATTAGTTAATGCTTTTTACTCTCATCTGGAAAGACCATCACCATCATATGTCAAGTGAATGATCAGAGATTGCTCTATCAAGATCATTGCCTCAAGTCTTGTAAAGATTGCCAAAGCACCTTGCAAGGGGATTGTCTACAAGTCTTCACCCGACTAGGCCAAAATCTCTTGATGTAAATGAAGGAGACATGTCCTAGGATCTCATTGACTCCATCATTCATAAGCCTAGTGAGATTACCACAACCATGTTGAGCATTAGGGCAAGAAAAGTTTACACAGTAATTCAGTTCTCCATCCTTCCACTTATTGGTAGCACAGATACTCTTGTTGGAATGGACTGTGTGCTTCTTTATTTCCTAATGGGAAAAAGAAAAGTGAACCTCCCAATGCTCATTCTTGACTACATGATAAGCGCTACAACAAAGGAAACTCGCAGAACTAGGAGTATTTCTTATGGCATGCTCTTGACAAAGGTACTCCAAAAGCTAAACTTCCTTCTTGACAATGCAAAGTATGAGCTGATAAAAGGAACCATCTTCACATCTTCCTCTTTCAAAACTTCAAGAAAGAGGTCAATCCTCCAAATAATAGAGCCTATAAGGCAAAGTCCCAGAATAAGAGGTGAGCAAGCTTGAGAGGCTTTTCAAAAGTCTCAGTCCAACCAAGAAAAGGCTAAAAGGAAAAGAAAAACATTCTTCTTGAAAGTGAATCCGATGAAGATAATGTCCCCTTGATCCAATATTTTGAAAGGAGAATAAAAATAAAAAAGGAGGCAAGCACTCAAGCATTAGGAGCGATAACCAAACTTGAAAAGGCTATCAACAGAAAATAGATTGAGCTAAAATGCAAAAAAAATGCACAAGAGTGTATCTACTATCACTGTTCTTTGGGAAGAAGTTAAAAAGTTCCAGGAGGAAGGATATCATGTAACCATGCTGAATGATAATGAAGAAGAAGAAGAGAAAGAAGCTGAAGAAGAACAAGTTACAACTTCATCATCTGAAGAAGAAGAAAACCTTCTGAGCAGTGAAAAGTCCAGACTGAGTGCCATGACAAGTTCTAGACCCGCACCTAAAAAGCCTCAAATGGAACTTATCATTGAAGAACCAGAAGAGGAAATCTATGCAACCTGTTTTGCTCTTGTTCTTTTTGTTTCACTACCTTCCTCTTCCCTTTATGTCCTTCCTATTCAAGAAGAAAGGAACAGAAACTCTGAAGATTCAACACCTGCTGTTCTGAAAACCGATGCTATGACATTGGGTCAGAATGTTCCTGACTTCTCTGCTCCTGAACAAGATGTTCCTGCTCCTTCCTTGGCTCAAATGATAGTTGCTGTTGTTACCAAGCCTATCCCTACTTCTACTGCTTCTGTCTCTGTCACTACCACACCTACTAAAGCTCCTGAGCTACCTTCCTCACCTCCACCAGCTGTACAAGATGATTCTAGGGCTGAATCACTTCAATCAGGGGAGACGATTCCACTTGATACTCCTACACCTTCTCTAGAGCCATCTCCCAGAGTTACTCATACACCTATCAATCTGCCACCACCTTTCTCTGTAGAAACCTCAACAAGCTATCAAGTCATCCTGCAAAATCTGAGAGAGATTTCTTTTAGACAGGATAAATTTGAAGCAACCCTAGCTGCACATGGTGCTCAGCTGAGACATATGGAGGATCTACAACTTCAGATGTTTCAATGGATGCAACGAGCATTTCCTAGCATACCTCATTTTTGATGGGGCCAAAAGGGGATGAAGTTTTGTTTGAAGAAAATCTGTGTCTTAGGAATTCAGGGGGAGCCATGCTAAAATGAAAAGCAATGTTAAGATACTTAAGGGGAGTGTATGCCGAGGGGGAGCCCAGATAATTGTTTTGTTTAGCATTTTCTTTTAGCAGTTCTTTTTGTATATTGTTGAACATGTTTTATGTTTATAAAAGTTCCTTTGATCATGATCTCTTTTAGTTCTATTGTGCCTTGTTTATATCTTTCTTAACTCATATGTTTTGATACATGTTTTATCATGCTTCATGTTTTGTTTTTATCTTAAGCTCTAATTCATATTGACCCTCGATCAAAGCTTGGCTAATCACATATATCTCTGTCATATGTTTGCTTCTTATCTTGAATGCATATGCTTTGTCATGTTTGATCATATACGCTGGATATTAGCTTACATTTTTTGTATGATTAGTCTTGGCCAAGTATCTTTAGGAGTACAAAGTGATTGTTGCTCTGATACTATTTTATATGCTGAGTATTGATATGTATGATAAGTTTAATCGTTTTCTTTTTTTTTCTATTTACTCTTGTAAGAGATGATTTTCTAAAAGTTTTAAGTATAACATGATCAATGTCTTGTTGTATAAAGTTTCTGGCCTGTCTCCAGGAACCTGTGCTTACACATGATAAAAAGACCAAGATCAGTTAACAAGCTTCAAAAATCTCTCATAGAGTAATGTACTCATGCTTTCACAAAACCTATTTTAAAATGAATCATACATCTTCTATTTTGAAAAACCTTGCTTTCATGATCTGGTTCTTATGGAAAAGTTTGATAGCTCAGTTCAAAAGCTCCTTTTTAATGTTTTAGGGATTGATCCCTATACGAGCTTTAGAAACCCTGCATAGCAATATGTTGATCTTATCTTTCTTATGGTTTCTTCGATCATTAGAAACTACATAAGCTTCAGTTTACTTTTCAAAAATTATGAATGCTCAATTTCATTTTTCATACCTTTGAGCATTCTTTTCAAAGTTTTTTTAGGATTAAGTCTTGCTAAAAAATGGATCTAGTAAAGATAAAATATCACAAGTTTTATTTGTTAAGTTCTCATGCATGAGGATCTTTAGAAAGTTCCTTCTTTTGACAAATGATCAAGCTGGTTGTTTATCTATAGCTTAAACATCTTCCTTTTTAACATCTACTTTTACAACGATCAGAAAGTATGTTAAGTTTGTCTTATGCTTAAAAGGAAACAACATTAACTTTGATTAAATGTCAGTTAAGGCTAAAAAGGTTTTTATATGATTTATATCATGCCTTAAGAAAAAGAACATCCTGAAAATTTCCTCTTTCTAATATTTTGAAAGAATATGCTTATCTTATTTATATTTCTGCAATATTCCTTTCAATTATCCCTTTAAAAGATTTTCTTCAAATTGGTTTTTTATCATCAAAAAGAGGGGGATTTTTAGCTCTAGAACTCTTGTACTCGTGTTTTGAATGACAACAAAACTAATTCAAAGAAAATATTTTGAAGAACGATTAATGTCTCTATTGAGTTTCTTGTAAGATTATAACAGGTATCTATCACTTAGCAAGAGTAAGGCTTACTCAAATGAGTATATATTTTCACTATGCATGTGTTAACATATTACAAGATTTGTTATGAAATATAAGCGAAATTATACTCTTATCTAAGCTGTTGATGGCCAATGATCAGAGGTAGGTTGCAACGCTACAAGAAACCAAATTCAGAGACTTCAAAAAGTAGCACGGGATATCAGAAATTACTCTCAAGATAAAGATATCAGAATATGTTCATATGCAACGTGTTACTTAATCTTTAATCATTACAATCGCAAGGAAATCATCATCAAGAAGATTTAATTGAAGATCAAAAAGTGAAAAACTCTTCAAGAAACTAGTTGCGCACATCAGAAAGCTCACCTGTAACTGGAGCAACAAATGCTATAGGAAAAGGAGGGAAATTTGAAATTTGAAATTGAAATTATCAAGTCAAACCCAATTTTAAACTAGTATGTCATCTCTTCTTCCTCGTTGATCAATGACCCTAGCTTCATGAAAGAGAAGTTTAAAAAGGTTGCTCAAAAAGTAGAAAAGTAGTTTCTGATAGAAAATCAAAGAAATCATATTTACAATGACTTCCGTAGCCAATGTGACAGTTTGTTAACCTCTCTTCCAGCTGTTGTTTTCAAGACATAATTGACGATCAACATGTATCACTTGAAGAACTGATTTATGATAATAGTTAGAAAGAAAGATCATTATATAAAGAGATGCTAAGCTTGAAGAACATTGAGAGATTTGAAGATTCAAGAGAGGAAACTCTACAAAAATCTCTTCCTACTTCCTGGAATATTCTATCTTTATCATGTAATCGGTTTTATCCTTGAAGTGTAAAGAAAATCTTCCTTCTACATTCTCAGCCAGATTTAAGCTCTTCCTATGAAAGAAGTAGAAGAAAGAAGTCATTCAAGTTTTCTTTGGAACTTTTTATGTATATGTTAAGGACTTTTTATGTATATCTTAAGGAAACTTCAGTATAGGTTAGTTTGAGTGGCAACTCAAACACAAACCTTGGTATCCTTGATCCTTTAGTGATTAGTGTGAAACATAGCTTAGAAAGGCTAAGGCTAAACTACTTGCAACGTGATAGTAAGATGTTCTTGCTTATCACGATTTAGTTTTGAGAGGCTAGTCAAAGACTACTTGCAGCTTGGAGAGGTTGGGAAAAGACTACTTGCAACGTGCTGAAGGAGTTGCCTATCAGTTACGATTAGGCTTGGAGAAGCCAGTGTCAAAACTACTCAATATGGCTTGGAAAGGCCAGTGTCAAGACTACTTGCAGCTTGGAGAGGCTGGGAAAAGACTACTAATGATGTGCTGAAGGAGTTGCCTGTCAGTCACAGGTTAGCTTGGAGAGGCCAAAGTCAAGACTACTCGTGTTAGCTTGGAGAGGCTAGTACAAAACTACTCAAAATCCTTGGCTACGGGTGATTTCTAAAATCATTGGATAATAGCTTGGGAAGGCTAATGTAAAAACTATCTATGTGCACTTTCTCAGGTTAAGAAAATTGTTATTATAGTGGAACCCTAATAGTTGTTGAGTACTGAAAGTAGGCAAGTTAGCCGAATCAATATAAAATCCTTTGTGTCCATTCTCTCTTACTCTGATCTCTTTTATTTACCTTTGTTGCATTGTTAACTTTCTATCCATCTTATATATATCCTACTCTTTTATGTTATCTCTTTTAATAGCAAGTGTCTTATTTAATAAGGTTTAGAAAGCTATTTTCTGAAGCTACTAACTATGTTTTCACTACACTACAAGTTTTATACTTGATAGTATTTTTTTTAGTAGTTTCAGACAATAAGAAAAGGATCAATGCACGATTCAAACCCCTTCTCGTGCACATCTTCACGTACAGGAACATCACGTGAGTCATGCAAGAGGTCATAATCAACAGGTGCTCTTAAGGGCTATCAGGGTTGCAGTAGCAAGGGTTCAAGAGATGATGTCAGTTATGGCCAACAGAAAGCCCCTCAGTTACAGACCTTCCATGGTAGTTAGACTACTAGCAGTGTTCTTAGTGGAGGCTTTCTACCACATCAGAGGCATTCCGATTGAGTCCTTCCTACTTGTGCTACATATGGGAAAGTGCATTTTGGACCATGCAGACATGGCTTTGTAGGGTGTTATCAATGTGGGCAAATGGGACACTTTGCTAGAAGTTGTCCTATGATGCACTCTCAACCTTCTACTAGTGGAGCTACAACATCTATGGTTCCAGGCTGATAGGGTAATAGTTCGCATAGACGAGGATCTGGCAGTACTCAATAGAGTGGTAGAGGATCGAGTGTGAGAGGTTAAGGGCAAGCTGGTAGATAACAAGCTCATGTTTTCGCTATGACCAGACAGGGTGCTCAGGCGTCTAATACTATTGTGGTAAGTATACTCTCGATATGTTCTCATGATGTACATATTTTGATTGATTCAGGAGCTACCCATTCTTTTGTATCACCTTCCTTTGCATCTTGTTTTGGAAGAGACCCTACACTCCTTGAGGAACCTTTTATAGTAGTTACACCAATGGGCACTTTGTTAGCCACTTTGGTGTCCAGAGCATGTGAAGTTTCGGTGGATGACAAAATTTTAGTAGTTAACCTCAGAGTTCTTAACATGGTAGATTTTGATATGATATTGGATATGGATTGGTTACCTTCTTGTCATGCTAACATAAACTACTATAATAAAGTGGTAAATTTTAGCATGCCAAGTAAACCGCCATTCACTTTTCAAGGTGATCGAGATTGGTCACCAAGTAACATGATTACCTTCATGGCTTAAAAATTGTTGAGAAAGGTTTTTCACATATACCTAGTGATGGTGAAAGATACTATTTTATCACAGGAGAGGTTAGAACATATCCTTGTGATATGCGAGCATCCTAATATCTTCCCGGAAGAGTTACTAGGATTACCACCTAACAGGGAGATAGAGTTTTGCATAGATTTACTTCCAGATACCCAACCAATATATATACCCCCGTATAGAATGGCTCCAGCAGAACTTAAAGAATTAAAGGAATAGTTGAAGGAGTTACTTCATAAAGGTTTCATCCATCCTAGTTGTTCTCCTTTGGGTGCACCAATGTTGTTTGTTAAAAAGAATTATGGTTCACTCTATTTGTGTATCGACTATTGGTAATTGAACAAAATAACGATGAAGAATAAGTATCCCTTTCCTCAAATCGATGATTCATTTTATCAGCTTTAGGGATCCCAATATTTCTCAAAGATTGACTTGTGGTGTAGATATCACTAGCTGAAGATAAGGGGTGAAGACTTTCCCAAGATGACTTTTCATACTCGTTATGGTCATTATGAATTCTGGGTTATGTCTTTTGGGCTTACTAATGCACCTGCAGCCTTTATGGATTTGATGAATCGAGTCTTCAAGCTATTCTTTAATCAATTTGTTATAGTCTTCATTGATTACATCCTAGTGCACTCGAAGAGTAAGGAAGAGCATGAACAACACTTGAGGTTGGCCTTGTAAACCTTAAGAGAACATATGTTGTACACTAAGTTATCTAAATATCAATTTTGGTTAGACAACGTGACTTTCTTAGGTCATGTTGTGTCTAAAAAAGGGATAAGTGTTGATTTTAAGAAAGTGGAAGTAGTACAAAATTGGCCAAGACCTACCTATGTGACAGCGATTCGCAATTTCCTTGGACTTGTAGGATATTATCGCTGATTTGTTAAGGATTTATCTAAGTTAGCAGCACCATTGACAAAGCTGACACAGAAGCAAGTTAAATTCCAGTGGACTGATGCGTGTAAGTAAAGTTTCCAACAGTTGAAAAATTGTTTGACATCTGCCCTCGTCTTAGCATTGCCTACTTCCAGTGGTCGTTATGTAGTTTACTGTGATGCTTCTAGAATTGGCCTTAGTTGTGTGTTAAGATAACAAGGGAGAGTGATTGCCTATACTTCTAGACAGCTTAAGAAGCATGAGCAAAACTATTCCACACATGATTTAGAGATGGCGTCGATGATATTTGCTCTCAAGATTTTGAGGCATTATTTATATGGTGAGACATGTGAAATTTACATTGATCATAAAAGTCTTAAGTATATTTTTCAGCAGAAGGACTTGAATTTAAGGCAAAGGAGGTGGATGGAGCTCTTAAAAGACAATGATTGCATGATTATGTACCATCTAGGAAAGACAAATGTGGTGGCTGATGCCTTGAGTAGAAAATCTATGGGAAGTCTTGCACATATAGTTGAGTTAGAATACCAATGTTGAGAGAGTTCCAGGAACTTGTTGATAGAGAAGTAAGGTTTGAAGTTGCAAGTGCATGGTCCCTATTAGCTCATGTTCAAGTCTGTTCTACCTTGTTGGATGATATTAAGGGCAATCAACGAGAAGATCCCTTTTTGAAGGAGGTTATGGAAGAGGTCCAAGTAGGCAAAGCTTCAAAGTTTATGGTTGATTCTGATGGCATGTTGTGTCTTGGCAAACGCCTATGTATTCCTAATATGGTGGATTTGAAAAAGAAGATATCAGAGGAAGCGCATCATTCTTCTTATACTATTCATTCAAGTTCTACAAAGATGTATCAAGATGTGAAAGAGTTCTATTGGTGGGAAGGAATGAAAAAGGAAGTAGCTGAGTTTGTTTCTAAATGTTTAGTATGTCAACAAGTGAAGGCTAAACAGCAAAAGCCTACGGGGTTGCCCTAACAAATTGAAATACCTGAGTAGAAGTGGAAGAGAATCACAATGGATTTTGTTATAGGATTGCCTAAAATCGTGAGGGGTTGTGATTTAGCTTAGGTGATTGTAGACCAATTGACAAACTCTGCACATATTTTACTTGTGAAGACTAGTTACACAGCAGCTCACTATGCCAAGCTCTATTTGGAGAAGATTGTATTTGTGTATAGGGTGCCAATATCTATTATATCTGATCAAGGGTCTTAATTCGCTGCTCACTTTTGAAAATCCTTTCAGACAACATTGGGAACTAGGTTGGACTTGAGCACTGGCTTCCACCCTCAGACAGATGATCAGTCTGAAAGGACAATACAAATCTTAGAGGATATGCTTTATGCTTGTGTCTTAGATTTCAAAGGTAATTGGCACCAATATTTACTGTTGGCAGAATTTACTTACAATAACAGTTATCAACCTAGTATTCAAATGGCTCTATTTGAAGCTTTATATGGAAGCCATTGTAGATCGCCAATTGGTTGGTTCAAGGCATGGGAATCCAAACTTGTGGGTCCAGATTTGATTCAAGAAGCTATTGAGAAAGTTCAGCTAATCCAAGAATGCTTGGTAACTGCCCAAAGCAGGCAGAAATCTTATACAGATCAGAGACATCGACCTTTAGAGTTTGCTATAGGAGAACATGTGTTCTTACGAGTTTCTACCATGAAAGGCTTGTTGAGATTTGGCAAGAGAGGGAAATTAAGCCCAAGGTTCATTAGACCTTTTGAGATATTAGAAAATGTGGGGTAAGTAGCTTATCACCTAGCTTTTTCACTAGACCTTTTAGGAGTTCACCCAATTTTTCATGTTTCGATGCTTTGGAAATATGTCCATGACCCTTCTCACATCATACGACATCAATCGGTTGAGCTTGATGAGAACCTAAGCTATTGTGAGCTACCTATAGCAATAATAGACAAGCAAGTGAAGCATCTATGATCTAAGGATGTTGTATCTGTAAAGGTTCTTTGGTGAGGACAGTTTGGTGAAGAAACCACATGGAAACCTGAAGCCGTTATGAGGGAAAAGTACCCATATCTTTTTGAAGTACAAAGTTAGTAAGCAGTTTGAAATTCAAGGACGAATTTCTTTTGAAAAGGGAGATATTGTTAGACCACGTTTTGTTTTTCAAAAAAGAAGAGAGAGAGAGAGAGAAGTTAAAATAGGGGCAGTTTGGTAATTGTTGGTTTTTTTAAATAAAAACAAGAGAAAGGGGTGGATTTAAAAGCCATAAACCACCCCCTTCCCTCAAAATTTTCACGCTCTCTCTCCATCTCCATTTCCCTTTCATTCTTCTTCTTCTTCTCCATTTTCATTTCTTCCCCACCTTCAACCAATAAATCACATTGTTGTTAATTTTTATCATCAAAACTTGATACCCTCTAGCTTCCAAAATGTAACGCCCGGGGATCGCGAAGTCGGGGAGTGATCGCCGGTGCAAAGAGGCACGGACAAGGAGCGGCTCCTGGCAGACTTCGAAAGCGGAGGGGTACATGAATGAACCGATTACACACCCGAATGAAAGGGATCCTAAGACTGTATAGGTATGGGACTATACAGTTGAGGAGGGCTTATATGAATTGATTTGTACTACCTATACCAACAAGATGCATCTTCTTTTCGGTAGCCCAAACTGAAAGAACTCCACAGTTAAGCGTGCTTGACTTGGAGCAATTTTGGGATGGGTGACCTCCTGGGAAGTTTTCCTAGGAAGCGTACGAGTGAAGACAAAGCATGCTAAAAAGACCCGTGTTGGTTTGTGGGGACAGTCGTCAATCCATGAAGCAGCAAGGGATGTTACAAATGGTATCAGAGCCTGCACTTCTCCCAGTACGGTGTGGTTCGGGGACGAACCAGGCGGAAGCTGGTGGGCATGTAACGCCCGGGGATCGCGAAGTCGGGGAGTGATCGCCGGTGCAAAGAGGCACGGACAAGGAGCGGCTCGTGGCAGACTTCGAAGCGGAGGGTACATGAATGAACCGATTACACACCCGAATGAGAGGGATCCTAAGACTGTATAGGTATGGGACTATACAGTTGAGGAGGGCTTATATGAATTGATTTGTACTACCTATACCAACAAGATGCATCTTCTTTTCGGTAGCCCAAACTGAAAGAACTCCCACGCTTAGCGTGCTTGACTTGGAGCAATTTTGGGATGGGTGACCTCCTGGGAAGTTTTCCTAGGAAGCGTGCGAGTGAGGACAAAGCATGCTAAAAAGACCCGTGTTGGTTTGTGGGGACAGTCGTCAATCCATGAAGCAGCAGGGGATGTTACACAAAACTTAAGGTAAGTTTCCAATCTCAATATCATCCTCTTTTTAGCTACTCTAGGGTATATCCTAAAACTAGTGAGCTCTCAAAAATAGTGAATGGATATATGTTTGATATTTTAGGTATAAATCTAGTGAGTTAGAAGCTCTAATATTAATAGGTTATAGTAGGTAGTGTCAAGACTTGATTTTTTTCTAATCCTTAGGAGCCCTAGGTTCCATAAATTGAGGATTTTGTTCAATGGGCTCTAAGTGATAAATTGTTTTGAAATAAATTGTTTTGAAATAAATTATATAAACTTATCAAAATGCTTATGTTTATTAGATTCTATTAACGCTATGTGAGCTACTCATTCTAGAGCTGTTAGGAAAAGGCCCAGTTGATCCCTTTGTACTGTAAGTGACCATTTACATAGTGGTGGTACTTTAAATTATTTTTATGGGAAAAACTAATTTATTAGATTTGATAAAAATTTCATTATGAGTTACTTGGAGTTTTTGGTTAGTTTGATTAGTTGATTTTCTTAAATATGATTATTATTAAATATGACTTAATGATTTGATTGAAATTATTGCTAGCTTTCTTCATTGATTTTATAATTGTCATGACTTCGATATATGCTATTTCAATATGTATTGGAAAAGTTTATGATATTTGATACTTGAAATGTTAGATTAATATGAAGATTGAATTTAACATTTGTAAACTGTGTTTGATAAAAATTTATTTAAAAAAACTATGATGGGTTCTAAGATAGAATTACCACTTGTATAGCAAAGGGAAGTAATAGCAATACCACTAGTTGTAGTGAAGAGATATAATGCCATTGCCGCTTACCATAGCAAAAAGATATCATGGCAATACCATGGCCATAGCAAAGATATATAATGGCATTATCCTTTGTCATAGCAAAGAGATGTAATGGCCTATGTGAACATAGTTTCTCTCAGTGAGATAAAATTTGAAAAAAGAACTTAAAATGAGATTAAATGGGTTGAGATTACTCTCCAAATAAAATTTATTCTTCTTATATAACTCTCATAGGTATTTGAGTATTTGCTGATGAAGTTAATTTTTATGTGAGAATAAGGGATTGGAGAAAATAGTGATAAAGTGTATTCAGTAATTATCTTTGAGATTTTGCTTACAAAAAAAATTTCAAGGAGTATTTATTTTGAAAATGTGGAAGAGGTATAGAAAGTATGGACTATTATATATATATATATATATGTATGTATATATATATTATTATTGGCTTAATGAGTATGATTTACAGGCTATCCCATTTATTTTTAAATACCCATACATTGATTGGTTTCTCCTTTTTATCTATTTTGTTTATAGTTCTCACTGGATCTGTTTGACTTACCTCTCCCTTTTCCTCCAGATTTTTATGTAACTGAGTAGTAGGTTCCTGGGATTACTGTTTTCCTATGATATTCTTTTTAGTAGGCCTTTGTTGTCAGTTGAGGCTTTTTGATTGGTGACTCTAATATTTTGCAGCTATCAAACATAGGTTGGGTATTTTGATTATGTGTATGAGCAAGAGTTTAAGTATAATTCTTTTGTATAACTATTCCTTAGTAGGTATATAACTGGAATGTACTGGGTTTTGAATCTAAATTATGATATTGTATTGTCTAATGGGTTAAACTTGATTTATGGGTTGTTCAGTTTTTAGGGAAAGTTTCGATAATCAAAGTATCTAAGATTAAAATTTATTTTAGTAAAATCATATCTTTAGGTTTGCCAAGCTATATGAGTTCATCTAACGTACGTGTCTTTTACGGTCTAAGATTGGGTCATGACTGATGCCTGCAAGGGACCAAACCGGAAAAATGTTGCCATTAAATCTTCTTTCGACGGGAGATGAACTCCTGGGGTGAATCGTAGGAGAAGACAAGTTTTAAGTGCTTCCCCATTGTTCACTCTACTGCAATTAATAGTTTCAGTAGGTCTCTTACACGCGGATAAGATCCTTGGTTGCTCTGATTTCACTTCAGGTGAAAGCATGTTAACATTCTCATATTCTCTTGAGATTGAATTGGATTCGGAGACAGTACAGTTCAAATCTGGTATCTCTGCAGCTAGTTTATTACTCAAATACCCTTCAGCTACTTTCTCCATTTTGCCTTTCAGCCCTGTTTCATTTACCGAGACAGCATCAACAGCTGATGTAGTACTCGACCACAAGCCATGGTCAGTGAAATTTCCAACAAGTCCTTCTTGAGAGACACATGACTCTGGATTTGAACCAATTAGAATTAGTTCTTACTTATTTTCACCATTACTTTTTTGGAGAATAGGACCAGGAATAGATGGGGATGTAAGCTGCAGATCTATTACCAGTGAACTGCATTTAGTGATTTTTGTATCACTATCCACTCAAGCATTTTGAGCACTTTGAGAGTCTGGCGGAACTTCCACCTTCTTTCTCCTTTTAGGCCCAGACTCTTCAGATGCAAAGCAAGTCAGACTTTGGGGAACTTCAGGAACCGAGCTGTGTTTGCAGTTGCTCGCATTCAAAGTCATCTCCACCTTTTGAGGCCGTTACAGTGGAGATACTTCTTCCACCTTACTCTTTTGTTTCAGATTTCCCCCAGGCCCCGAAGAGCCACTTGGAGAAATTTGGGGGACTTCAGGAGCAGAGCTGTGTTTGCCATTGCTCTCATTCAAAGCTGTCTCCACATTTTGTGACTGCTGCAATGGAGTTACTTACTCCGCCTTCGTCTTTTCTTTCAGTTTTCCCCCAGGCATCAGACAGTCGCTTGTAGAATGGCTTCGATTCACATAGGATAGGCCAGAAAGAGATATCATCTTACGCCCTATGGTATTTTCCCTTCTATTATATTTTCTTCACTTCTCAGTTTTGATATCCTGTAAATCATTGCCCACGAGTTTCCCTATATTTCCTTCTTTTACATTAACCTGGGAAGTAGCAAGCTCAGCCTCATCATGATATTCTGATACTCTATATCTACAAAAAGACCACTCAACTAAATCAAAGTTTTTGTCCTCCATGGGAAACATACAATCGACGGCTGTCAAATAAAGTCCTGAAGGTAATTCAGCCGAAGCTGCATTTATGAAGTCTGAACTGCAGGGTATAGCATTACAGCTGACGAACTTTCGATGCCAGTTTCTTCGGAACCTTTTGCTGAGCAAGTTAGCAACTGAAGGAGTTCTATTTAAAGCATTCGTTTTAGTGCTTGAAGTCTCAGCTTTATGAGAGAGACACGGAGTCGTCAAGTTTTCTGTTTCTGCCGGAAAGTCTTGATGTCTTGGTCCCATATTTGCGTAGGCTTTAGGGAAAGAAATTACCCAATCAGTGACTAGCAGCAACAAAGCCGTGTTTCTGGATTGCACCTTATTAAACAGTCGCCAACCAATTCAGAAACATTCAATGAAGAACATATGTGGATTTTACTGCATGGATTGACGATTTAAGATCCTCAAAAATTCTTCGACATATGTATGCCAAATAAAAATTGTAACATAACAAAATCTACAACATATGTATATGCCAAATAAAAATGGTAACATATCAATAGTCGAATATAAAACAAGATTTTCATGCACCAGCGGAGTGTCATATCAGAATCACGAAATCTACAAGACACATCCAAGTTCTACAGATTCAGCACATGTACTTTTTGCAATCAAATTGAGGGAAGTGTCATTTATACAATAGATTTTGTAATTCCAGCGCCGGTAAGAAAAGTAGAAATTAAATTTTGCACCAAGGATATACAATTGGAAAAATTCACAACAACCGTATAAGTTAATAGAGGGCACAATTTTTTTTTTAATACAGTTACTTTAAATTTTACTTCCCTCACAAATATTTTAACAAAATTTCTACAGTATCTCTTCTTAACTTAGGCGCTTACGTTATCATATATTTTAGTGCAACCCTAATCCATAGGCATCCAATTTTTTAAAGATATCAAACTATTACTTTCAAACACATTTAATTGATTTTTAAATTTTATTTTAATTCAATTATTTTTAATCTTTTTTCCTTATAAAAGATTTTAACAAAATTTTGACAGAATCTCCACTTAAATTAGGAGTTTCTGTCATTAAATATTTCAGGATATTCAACAATCACATATTTTAGTAGAGGTCAACAACATAAAAGACATAATTAAATAGTTACATATTAACAATTACATATAATTCACATAATCTTAAAAACCATTCAAGAGCGCATCCCCTTATAACTCTATAACATGCGTCCTACATGGTGTTCACTAACACTCCAAGATTGCAATGGTGATCTCCATTTCATGAACGGAGCTCTAGCTACGGCAAACACTGGCAAAGAAGGGTGGCGGCGGTAGAGGAGAAGACAGAAAGAGTGAAGGGAGAGAAACTTGAAATCAAAATAGGGAAGAAAATGCGTTTCGGTTTAAAATGACCAAGGTTCAGTAACCAATTAGTGAAACTGTGCTTTACACAAATCACTTATTACCGACAGGTATATGAAAGTTCCAAGAGTAGCACCCCAATGTACAAAATTTTTAAAAACATTTCGGTAAATATAATTAAAAATTAAGAAAAGATATTGAAAAATGTAGGAAATTTTTTTTTTTAAACACCCATCGGTAAGCTCCTCAGTAAAGTCAATAAAAAAAATAAAAACTATTAAAAAATTATTTTTTAATAACCCATTAGTACACCTAATAATTTAAGAAAAGAAAATAAAAATAAAATATTAAACCCTCATTGGTACACCCGTCAGTAAATTGTGCAGCCTTGTGGTGCACAATGGCACCATTAACTACCGACAGGTTGTCATGCAAATTGATTATCACAAATTTAATAAAATGGGACAACCCGTCAGAAATCCCGTCAATAATTATCGATGGATGCATACCTGTTAGTATTGATGGTTGGTATCCCAAAAATTTCTAGTAGTGCTAAGGCCTATTATATAAATTGCAAAAATATATTTTTTTCTATCTTTGAATGGATTTTAAAAACAGGTTTTCTCAACCAAATTTTAGGCCAAGCCAAGCCTCTCCAGCAGGCCAGACCAAGCCAAAAATAAAGCCTGTTACATATAATAGGTCAGATTCAGGCCCAGTGTTCCTATCATGGGCCTAGCCTGTTTATTATATGGTCTGGCTTGACTTGACATGTTCCTAACCCTAAGTCAAAATAAGAGATGACTCAAATAATACAAATATGTTAAATGCGCCAAATATAAGAGATATTATTGAAGTATTGGGTAAACATTTTAGACAGACTAAGGGTGTCTACTATCAAAAATAGTGATTAATCTCCACAAGGTTTGGAGCTCACAAACATGCATATTGCCCTCATTTATATCGTTAGGAATTGAACCCCCTAACTAGATGATTAAGGAGCTCAGCTGACTAAATTTTTAAGAAATCCAACTAGCTACCAACTGTGTTTGATTTTGTGATTCGAAGTATTGGGTAAACTTGAGTCATATTCAATTTTCTGCCAACCCTTTAATAAAAAATTTAAACAAGTAAGGCTACGATTTTATATTTATCAAGATACCTTTTATCAATTTCATGTCAAATGTCTTAATTTTAATAATGTAATGGTTTCATCAAATTAGTTAGTAGAATTAAAGAATTTGAAAAGATAATTTTTGCTGTGCGTCACACACGCTCAAAGAAGTTCGGAAAATACCAAGGAAGATTCTAATTCACAATAATTACAAAACTAGAAAAGATATGCGTCCAACAGGCCCTATTTATAGAATGTTAAAGAAGAATGCAACAACTCCTTATTTAGAAAATCCAAAATTTTGACTACCAAAATAAAAAAGGTCCACAATTTTCTGAGATAAACTTAAAATTAGAAGAACAACTTGGCCTTATGCCCATTTGGCCAAGAGAGACATGCAACCAGCTCCAAGCAGAAGAGATAGATTTGCCCCTACTAGAAGCCTGCGACTTTTCTGCATTCTGGGATTCATAAAATCAGCAGCAAGAAGATCCACAAGTGCCATATAGATTAAGATCCCAGCTGATGCTGCATTGAAAACTCCTTCCACAATAAGGGCTGTTGGACTGTTATCATTGTAAACATTAGAAATCCCTATGCCGATTGCAATGCCTACTGGAGTAGTCAAGGCGAAGAACAATCCCATCATTGCAACAGATAGCCTCTTGAACTTTGCCTGCAATAATATGCTCAAAAGGCATAAAACAAATGCTCGTTATATTTCTACCTATAACTTAAGGCATACAAAGCCCTAAAATCTGCAATAATTCCCGCTTTGTTGTCATTATTTTATTTCAAAACTGAAATATAAAATATCATAAATTCTATTGCTCTAAAGGAGTTGTGTTATTGGATTCATTGTATGCGGAAAACTGTGTCGACTTACATCTGTGAGAGTCTATACGGTGTCTCACACATAAAGAGTCCAAATACCACAACTCTATTTTTTTTTTTTTTTCAGGTAGAGAAACAGTCAAACCACTATTCGTGGGGGTAGGTAACAGTGAACTTATTAACATCTGTTTCGATGATTTTGTTAAATAAAGATTCAAGGCCAAATGTTTGGAGCTTATATTAAAACTAGGACTTCCGTCAGACGGGTTTGGTCTACGGAGATTCTGTGATTTTGTATATGTCAATACGCACTTGTAAATAGGCTACAATTCACATTGATTAGCGGAGAAAAAAAGTTGCATTATTAAGTATAATGTCTTTTTGAGTGGGGCCTTACATGAAAATGAGTTATAATTTGGTTAACAATTGTAGACTAATGAGTCTCCAAGTTGTTTTTGGGATTTATTAGCCTGAGGGTTGCTTTTGAATAAATTAGTAACTACCATTTAAAAAGATGAAGAAAATGAGTCATAATTTTACTCCTGAAAAAATCAGTTGATGACAATTATTTTTTTTATGCACTCATTAATCAAATTTTATATTTCTAAAAATTGAAGAAAAGAAGTCATAAATTAGCTAATAATAATATACACAGTACCTGAGTTATGCAACTTCCAAGTCCCATGCCCTCAAAAAACTGATGAAAAGTCAACGCAGCAACTAGCGGCCTTATTGTTTTGGGACTCATAGAAGCTCCCAAGGAAATTCCAATTACGACCGAATGTACCACAATCCCCAGCTCCAAAACCTGTATACATAGCCAACGAAATCAAAATCCTCATCCATAATAATAATTATCGTGAATCACACTTCTAAATTAATTAATCAAGGACACGAAACTCCATTTTTTCCACAAAAAAAAAATACATAATTCAAAATTAAAAATTGAATACTACTAGTATAGCTAGTAGCTATATACGCACCTGTGATATGACACGATGACGAAGAAGTTCTGCGGACCCATTAGAAACAGCAGCACCATGTGCATGTCCATGTGTTCCATGGGTGTGAAGGTGCACATGCCCTTCATGCTGCCCTTGTTCCTTCTCCACATCTGAGGCCTCAACTTGTTCGGCTCTTTTAAAATGGGATTTATTAAAGAAAGCAGTGGCATAAGCATCAACCATAAGGGTTCCCATGGCAGTGCACATGGCCACAAACCCGGTGAAGGGGAAATCCGCCCAAGGATGATCACTCAAACAAGGCGACGTCAGGTTGTCGAAGGCATCGGGCAACACGTGAATGAAACCAGTGGCCAGTATCACCCCCGCAGCAAAGGCCTTAATGATGAAGAAGATGCTCTTCTCGGGGCTCAAAGCAGGTACAATTTTGCCGAGGAGTGGGATACAAACACCAATTGCACCTGCCACGAGTATTGACACAAGAGCAGCTATTTTGTATCTGAGTGCTTTGGCTTTATCCGGGGATTCATCTGAGGCATCACATGTGCACCCTGCAGCAACTAGATTTGGGAGTACAAGGAAGCTTATGAGGATATAAAAAGCCAAGAGCTGGTGGCTACTTCTCTTAAACCCATTCATGGTGGGCGCGTGGGCAGAAAAGACGTGAGGGTGCTAGCTAGCTACCAAGCACTGAAACCTGAAGAATGATCTTTATATGGATTCGCGAACGGATCCTGATAGTTGATTAGTTTCTAAAATTTGGGATTCCCCTAAACTGGATACTTCAAGATACACATATATAGTCAGTCCTTCAACTTCCCACGACACTAGCCAGTAGTAGTGTGGTTAGATGTCGACATAATGTGGTGTCAACTGGTTGAAAAATTCGTTTTAAATTGTCTGAGTATACGAAGTCCACGGAGGGAAGGGAATATTATGCCCACTGTGTCGACACATGATTTTAAAGTGTGCTAACGTATTAACAACTTAAATATACAGTCAATTACAAAGTTTCAAACCGAGGGATGAGGACACTCAGAAAAAAGAAAAATAACCAGATTAGATATATGGACCCACAAAATTAAAGAGAGAAAAATAACAATCGAATAGCAAATTAAAAAGTTAGGGCAAATTACACTTTCTTCTTCTAAGATTAGTCGATATTACTCTTATCTCCTTCTAAATTTTAAAATTATATTTACCTCCCTTAGTTCCAAGTAATATATTTTATCCCAAAATTATCCTTGAACCGTTTATCTTCTCCTTCCTCCTTCCACTTCCAAGATTACCCATCACATTGGAGATGAGTTTGAGTTTGATGACGGAGGAGATGAAGGAGCATGCGTGGCGGGGAAGCTATTGACAGTGCTGAAGTTGCAGGACATGTAGACTGGGACGAAGAAGATAACAGCGTCGTAAGGGTCAAAGGTTCAAACCTCACTGGTCAACAGCGCCATGTAGATGGGAACCCCTCCACGATGTTGCCTACCACCCGCCATTCGTCCTGCTTTCTACGTCACCATCATCTATGCCACTGTCCGTCGCCGCTCAGTTCTTCTCGACTATCGCTGTGGCTAAGGTGCATGCAGTGCTTCATCTTGCTCTGTCTCTGTTTGTTACTTTCTTCTTCATCTGTAGAAGTCGCAGAACTTGACTGAGTTGATTGAAAATGGTTGTGCATGAGAATAAGTCAACATTCAAGAGGGAGAGGTGCTGAGTAACTACTAATTAGCTAAAGGTTTAATTGGCACATACCCATATCCATGAGAGAGGGGATCCCTCTGAGCATGGTTGGGACACATGCTCCCACAAAAATCTCTCACCATCTTCGCGTGGGATTGTTGGTCTCGGGATTGGGGATTCGGAGATTTTGGGGTTTACAGGTATATGTGGCTGTGGAGATAAATCACGTAGGATAGAAATAGGAGATTATTGTATATTAATGGCTTAAGACTTTAAAAGTCATTTTTTAATTTTTTTTAATCTTTTAAAATTTAAATTTAGTTAGGGGAGGTTATTGTAATGGAATAAAATAAATTGAGAAACTAAATTGAACCAGTAAAATTGAAACAAAAGAATCTTTTAATTTGTTATATATTATTAGAGTTTAATTTTTATGCGCTAATAGTATAAAATCTTTTCATATATTATTCAATCAAATCATCCTATTTACATGAATTTTCAAGTAATGAGTGTGCGACTTAACAATTTTTACTGATATGATAATATATGATTGGATGACAGTATTAAAAAATTTTATATTACCAGTACATATAAATTAAACTCATATTATTATTATTATTATTATTATTTCAAATTCAAATTTGTTAAACCATCAGGTTGAGTATTGAATCATTTTGGGGTATAATTGTTTGATGTATAAGCTAGCCTTTTTAACCATTGAATATTAAGTTTCGAAGTTTGTTCTTGCAAAAGGTTTGTTTCTTGGTTCCTCAAGAACCACACAAGATTCTCTGTCTGATACTAGCAGAGTCCGTCTTCAGGTTGTATTTTTCATGCACCGTTATTACGTCAACATGGGAAGCAAAAATCAAGGGGATAAACTCTTATTACGTCAACGCCTGGGAAGCAAAAATCACGGGGATAAAATTTCTGTTCCCCACCCCGAGCATTAGCATATAGCTAGTTAGTTTCGTTAAACATCTAGTCAGGAATTTGATTCCTGGTGATATGTATGAAAAGGATTTCATGGTGAGAGGTTTATCTTTTAAAGGAGTTTCTGATTTAAAAGGATTAAAAATAGCTACCAGCAATAGATACCCAAAAAATAAAAAAATAAAATAAAAACTCTATTCCCAAGTGTTATAATGAGCTCTCTATGACAGGCTAGTTTCGAACATTTAAACTATGTGAAGTTGTATGAAATAATTACCAAAAAGTGAATAATCTCTAGCAGTGCACGACAGAAAAAAAAAAGATTAAAATTCATTAAAACCCTCTTTAATTATTACTAGTGAATTGTTCGCACCTATCAACTCATATTTTTTATTTTGATGGATTTTAGTATTATAATAAGTAATATATCAAAAACAAAAGTATTATAGCCACTAAGAGCTATTAGTGGTTATAATAGTCAAAAGTAAGAGTGCCCGCCTAGGGCTTTTTAGTGCTATGCTAGGGTTTCTATAGAGTTTCATATTTCCTACCGCTTTAGGTGCACTAAGTGGCAATTTTGCTTTAATTGTGATCGATTGATTGAAGACTTCAATGGATAGCAAAGCTACTCAGGATTATGATGATGATCCTGACAATGACATTATCTATTTTGAAGATGAAGATATTCGAGAAGGATTGAAGGAATGTTCTAAAAGTCTGATTGGAAGAATTCTTGCAGATAGGGCTTTCAGTGCAAGTACAATGGAGGCTGCTCTAGGTGCTATATGGGGACATCTAAAAGGATTCAAAATTCTAGATCATGGAGACAATGTCTTTCAATTTTTCTTTCTTAAAGAGGTTGATGTAGTGAGAGTAGAACAAAGTGCTTCGTGGTTATTCCAAAATTTAATCCTCAATCTTAAAAGATGGAATGTTGAGATGAAAATTGAAGAAGAGTATTTCTTACCCCAGTTTGGATTCAAATATGGGGCATGCCTGAGTATTGCAAAACAAAGGAGCTAGGGAAGAAGATTGGAGCACACATTGGAAAGGTGATAGATTTGGATTTTTTTGTGATGAAAAGTAAAGAGTCTAGGATCATTAAGGTTAAAGTACAATCTGCATAGCAGGTCCTTCAAAACAAGTGATTGAGTTAATGTCGAAATATGAAAGAATTGGGAATTTCTGCAATTATTCTGGCCACCTTGGCCATGAAGCAAGGGTTTGCAATTCCCTATTAGAGGATACAGTTAAAAGAGATATAGAGGAGGAAAAGTGGGGATCCTAGTTAAAGGCTGAACAAGTTGGAAGGTGCATAGAGATATCTACGGAGAACACTAACCCTAACAGCTTTAATACAAGTGTTTCCTCTCAGAGATAGATAAATTTGCTGCAAGGTTTAGCCAATTTAACAATGAAAAAAGTGGTGGAGGAGTCGGCTGATAATAGGGAGGAAAGGAGAAAGGAAGACAATCAAAAGAGTGTTATCATGAAAACATTGACCATACCTATGAAGCCTTTATACTTGGCGAACCAGACAGAGAACCAGCTATAAAAGTAAAAAGACAATAACATCATTGCTATAACCTGTAATGGTAAAACAATAGAGAAAAGAATTTAGGAGATTGACATGGGACAAGAGGAGGTTATTGCAAGCAAGAATGGTTATCACGAGAAAGGAAGACTATAAAAAAAACAACCAATATGAAGTAAATGGCTAGAACAACCCAAAAAGAGGAAGCTAACATTTGTGGGGTGAAGAGAGACTACGGAGGTTGACATGTAGGTAGGTCAAAAGAAGCAATGCTTTGAAGAAGAAAATACAGCTGATATGGGAAAGGGTGCCACCCAACACTTGGCGCCCAAATGTAAATGAAGATGCTGGCATGGAATTGTCGGGATTTGGGGAAGCCCCTGATAGTTCACAACTTACAAGGGATTTGCAAATCCCATTCCCTAGAGGTGGTGTTCCTCTCTATAAAAAAACACTAATCTCAATTAGTTGAGACCCAAGCTAGAAAATGTGGATACAAACAAAGTTTTTCAGTGGACTCATGTGTTTCTGCAAGGGGATTAGCAGTATAGTGGAAAGAGGAGCTGCAAGTGCAAATGAAAGATCATGGTGAATTTTTTATTCATTTTCAAACGTTAGACCAGATGAATCAGGCATGAAGTGATATACTTGCAATCCATTTTCATAGTGAGGAAAGTCAAAGGGCGATTAAATATCAAAAAATTATGGAATTAATAGAACAAACTGGAGAACATTATCTAGTGATAGGAGACTTTATTGCCATTGTTGCCCAGCATGAGAAGGAAGGAGGGAGAGCAAAGTCAACAGCCTCAATAGAAAGGTTTAATGCCTTTACAAATAGTGGCAGATTAATTGATCTAGGATATATCGGCAGGAAGTTTACCTAGACTAGCAAAAGCTTTGATGGCCTGTTGATTAAAGAAAGACTTGATAGAGGTTTAGTGTCGAATCAATCGAGATCATTATATCGTACTAGTTCTCTATACCATTTGGATGATATTGGCTCAGACCATTGTCCATTGTTTCTAGACACTAATCCTAATCGAAGAAGATGCAAAAGAAGATTCAGATTTCAAGAAAGATAGTGCTCTAAAAAGGAGGTAAAGAGTTCAATAAAGGAGGTGTGGCATTTGGAGGTTACAAGATCTCCCATGTTTCGATTGTTTCAGAAGCTAAAGAAATGCATACACAAGACAGTAACAACACCTTAACAATTCTAAGGAGATAATTGACAGATTGCAGCAATAACTTAAGGAGAAAAAGAATGATCCTGAAGGAGTTTCCAGAACAAAAATTTTGCAGCTAGAGGAAGAACTGGTTGAGGCCTTTGAACAAGAAGAAAGATTTTGGAAAAAAAAAATCAAGAGTTATTTGGCTGAAATAGGGTGACCAAAACACCAAATTTTTCCATACAAAATTTTAGATCAGAAACAAGAGAAATAAAATATGGAAACCTGAAGATGGCAATGAGGATAAGTGTACTATACCCGAGAGTATTGGGAATAAATCTCAAAGCTATTTTGAGGCTTTATTTTCATTTATTAATCCTGCAGACCCCAGTACTGACCTTGCAGACCCCAGTACTGACCTTGCAGACATGAGCAGCAAAGTTACAAATAGTATGAACGGGTGGCTAATTAGACCAATCAATGAAGCAGAGATTAAGAGAGCAGTTTTTTCTATTAACCCTACTACTGCACCAGGAAATGATGGTTTCATAGCAAAATTCTACCAGGTATATTGGGATATCATTAAGAAGGATGTTTGTTGTGCTACTATTATAAGTTTTTTCAATGGAGGCAAGAAGTTAAAAAGCTTCAATGATACACATATCTGCCTTATCCCAAAAGTATCAAGTGCATCTAGTATGTCTCAAATTAGGCCTATAAGCCTTAGTACAATATTTTGTAAGATCATCTCTAAAATTGTTGTACACAAGCTACAGAAATTCAAGAATAAACTTATTTGTGCCAATCAGAGTGCTTTTATTAAAGGGAGATTGATTAGTGATAATGTGTTGGTTGCTCACGAGTGCAAGCATTTTTCGAAGAACAAAAGGTTCGGAAGTAATGATTTAGCTCTAAAGCTTAACATGAGCAAAGTGTATGATAGAGTTGAATGGAGCTTTGTATGGTTCATACTAAGGAAAATTGGCTTTTGTGACAAGTGGATTAGTTCGCTGAAGGAGTGTGTTTCTACAGTTTCCTATTCTATCATTGTGGAAGGTCATCCTATTGGGTTTTTCAAACCAAATGGAGGATTACGACAAGGTGATCCTCTATCTCTCCCTATCTTTTCCTATTTTGTACAGAGGGTTTGTCCCATTTTCTCTACAAAAGGAGAACAGAATAAGCTTATCTCAGGTCTCAAGATCAACAATACATGTCCATCAACCAGCCACTTGCTATTTGCTGATGAATCCATTCTATTTTGTAAAGCTAATAAGATTCATTGTTAGAATTTAATAGGGATATTAGATAGATACAGCAAGGTCAGTGGGTAAAAAATAAACCTAAATAAATCCTCTATATTCTTCAGTAGGAACACAACTCAAAATTTAAGGAACTAGCTGGCTATCATTCTCCATGTTTCCTATATTGGTTCTCAAGACTATTACCTTGGCCTACCCGCGATTGTTCATAGATCCAAGAGAGCAATTTTTAATTTTATTAAGGATAAAGTGTCCAAAAAACTTTAGCATTGGAAAAGATCTTTACTTTCAGCAAGTAGTAGAGAAGTTCTAATTAATTTCAGCAAGTAGTAGAGAAGTTCTAATTAAAGCTATAGGTTCGACAATTCCTATTTATTCTTTGGGATGCTTCAAGCTACCAGACACTTTACTTGATGAACTAAAGAGGATGATGATGCAATTTTGGTGGGGTTAGAAACAAAATGAAAGAAGAATGCAGTAGATCAGTTGGGATACTTCATGCAGAACTAAAAGCAATGGTGGTATAGGGTTCAAGGATCCAAAGGCCTTCAACCAAGCTATGTTTTGAAAGCAAGTATGGTTTGACAAAAAGCCATTCACTTTTCTATAAAATTTTCAAGAGCAAATATTTCAGGTATTCTTCCTTTGTGGAGATAGGCGCTGGAAATAATCCTTCACGGGCATAGAGGAGTTTGTTAGAAGAAAGGAAAGTGCTAGAGAAAGGTATCAAGTGGAAGGTGGGACAAAGGGACACAATCCAAATTTTCCAAGATCCATGGGTAGGTTCAACTTACCCTTTCACTATACAACAAGAAGATTGTTCTAATCCTAATTTAATTCTAGTGTGACACTTACTAAACCAAGATAATTAATGGAATGAAGAACTAATTCATGCCAACGTTACTCAAATAGTGGCAGAGGAAATCATTAGAGCCCCTATCGGACAAAATGAAGACCAAATCAAATGGATACTTGAGAGAAATGGGACTTACTTAATATCTTCAGGCTATTCGGTGCCTTTCCAATTCTTCCACCCTTCTATTGATCATCTCTCGCCCATGTTCTCCAACAAAGAACTTTGGAAGTTTGTTTGGTCTACAAAATGCCCTTCGAAAATTAAGGTGTTTGTAAAGAAGTTTATCCAAGATGGAGTGACAGTGAAACAAAACCTAAAGAAGAGAATCACCCACATAGACGAGAGGTGCCCTCGATGCGGTATAGAAGTTGAGTTTTGTGATTTGCCCATATACCTACCTATCAGATCTGGTCACTCTCAAGTTTTGCACAACAAAGATGGTCTCAACAACTCTCGCCCTTTCAGGAATGATGGTCGGAGCTAGTGAGCAAGATGAAGTTATCACCAAATGCAAAAGAATGAAGAACTTTTGTGGCTTTTCTGATTTGGAGAATATGGATTGCTAGGAACTTCAGGGTGTTTAAGCAAAAGGATTCCTCCAGCCAAGAAATTTTCTCAATAGCATCATCTATCTCAGGGAGTTCTCAAGACACCGTCAAACTCTTTCCCCTCTTTGTTAGACATTTTGAGTAGCTTCTAATGTAATTAGAAGACTTGGGACAACCCACTTAGATCTTGCTGTTTGTTTCTAGACCTTTCAATTGTAATCACCTTTTGTTGATTATTAATAAATTCCTATCTTTGATAAAAAAAAATAGCTATTAATTATTTGTAGGTATATGACAATCTAATCCGTGAGGGTGGTTTGCATGGTGGGGTAAATGGTGATTAACTGCATTCCAAATAGCGATTACATATGTAGTTTTTATTTAGCTATTTCTTTTTGACACATAAAATTATATTAATGGACTTAAAAATACAATTCAATTTAATTAGGAAATACCAAAAAATAGTTATAAAGGAACTCTCCTTCATATTTTCATACTTCTATTTCAATTTATTTGTCCAAAAAAATACACAAACAAATTTTAAAAAGTAATAAATTGATTTTGGTAATGGTACAAAATTTTATAAGTTGAAATCATTACCCTCGTTCACTTTCATTAATATAATTAATTAGATTAAGAATATTATTGGAAACAAAATTAATGCAATTTTAATATTAAAAATGGATAAAAATTTTAAAATAAAAATATAAAAAATTAATAAAAAAATTGAAACCAATGGAGTATTTGGATAGAACTGTCTTTGCTAGGTATGATGGAGTCAACAGCATTTACCCTCTATTATTTTTCTTTCGATAATTAATCATAGCTTAACCAACCAAAACAGGAAGGTGAGTGAACATTAAAATCAAATACACCAAAAATGCTAACTATCAGGACTACAAACCATTGCCTATTCACAAAAGATTTATAATACTTATCCCAATAAGCATACACCCAAAAAGAAAGAGGTGGAGAAGAAGATAAGCGAGGAAGACAAAGATTCTAGAAAGCTTCAGTACGCTACCTGTGCCCAATTCTAAGTTCAAGTGAGATAGTAAAGAGGAATGATAAGTGAACACCATTATACATCCACCATATACATCCACCTCACTAAATGCCAAATTTTATGTATAGAGATGTATTGGATACGAAGGGGCATTTTGGGCAACAAGAGAAAAAGAAAGAAAAAGGAAACATGTATGTGATAGTGTGAAAAGTAAAAAGGATGAAAAAAGACCCACTCTCACCTACCCTCTTAGAAAAGCTTTTATTCCATCTCTCAGCTTTTCTCGTTCATCTCTTTCACCCCCTCATAGTTCTCGTGCATGGCGTCAGAGAAGGAAGAAGAAGAGCATAAAACAAGCTTGTGTTTCCAGTGCACAAAACTATATGTAACTGTTTATCACAACTCATTTCATTCGTGTTTTTCTACCAATTTTTCAAGGAAGTACAAGAGAGGGAACTTGAAACTGATATCTTCAACACTTGTTCAAGATTTGTGAAGGATTTTCTGTTTGTATAGTAAGGTATGTAAGTTCATCATTTTCTAGTTGATGTTAGAAAATATAGTTTTATTTTTAGAATATGTCCGGCAAGAAAACAAACTGTGAATGACTATGTTAGAATATAGAGGTCAACATTAATAGTAAAAGTTGAGTTGCAAATGCCTGAAAGGAAATTGTAAACTAGTGGTAAAATGTTGTGAACTCATGAGCAAAAAGTTGTAAACTTTTTTAAAAATGTTGTAAACTCTTGAGCTAAAAGTTGTAAACCTTTTTAAAAATATTGCAAACTCTAGTTATGTATACGAATTTTTTTTAATCAGAGTCTTTTCAGTAAACAAATAAACTTGGAATGTGTGAAAGGAAGTTGTAAACTAGTGTAAAATGTTATAAATCCATGAGCAAAAAGTTGTAAACCTTTTTACTGATCTTGTAAGTATATTTACTACTCCATAGCACTTATAATCTGACCACTTGTTATTTCCATTTTTGTTTTAGTGCAGGAGAAGATTATGTATTTTGCACGGTTGCTACAAAGGTGGATTAGTGAATAATTATTTTAGGTCCTGTGTAGGATAATAGGATTCTTTGTTACAAGTTATGTTCCTTGTAATTATATTTTTGGGTGGATTATTTATGACACATCAATGAGGTTTTTGAGAAATGCATAGGTGGATCATGCATTCATGGAATGATTTAATCCATGTGTACATTTAAATATTCCATATGCAGGAACAACCTATTTATTAAATATACATTATTTCTATAAATAATGGGTGATATTTTTTTGACATAATAGCTAAATATAATGTAAACCTCCAAATTATTCCAAAATTATGCTAAGTATTTATTTTAAATGAGTGGTTAGAGGCATTTTCGCTAAATTATATTTACCTGGGAAAAAGGAAAAATATTATTCGGGTAACTGAAAGGTAAAATGGATAGATAAAAAAGGATACATTAAGATAGAAAGACGCTGTGAAAAGTTGTAAATTAATGAGGAAAAAGTTGTAAACCTGTGATTAAAAAGTTGCAAACCTCTGAATAAAAAATTGTAAACCTCGTATTAAAAAGTTAAAAATCCCTTATTAAAAAGTTGTAAAGCTCGTGTTAAAAAGTTGTAAACCTTTGAATAAAAATTGTAAACCACTGAGGATAAAGTTATAAACCTATGATTAAAAGGTTGTAAACTTGTGATTAAAAGATTGTAAACCTGTGATTAAAAAGTTGTAAACCTCTGAATAAAAAGTTGTAAATCTCGTATTAAAAAGTTGAAAATCCCTTATTAAAAAATTGTAAACCTTTGAATAAAAATTGTAAACCACTGAGGATAAAGTTATAAACCTGTGATTAAAAGGTTGTAAACCTGTGATTAAAAAGTTATAAATCCCTTATTTAAAAATTGTAAACATCTTAATAAAAAGTTGTATAAATGTCGTGATTAAACAGTTGTAAATCTCTGAATAAGAAGTTATAAACCTCTGATTAAAAAGTTGTAAACTTCTTATTAGCAATTTGTAAACCCCTTATTAAGAAGTTGTAAACCTTTTATTAATAAAAACTTTTTAATAAGAGGTTTACAACTTTTTAATAAGGGGTTTACAACATTTTATTCAGAAGTTTACAACTTTTTATTCAGAGGTTCATAACTTTTTAATAAGGGGTTTTCAACTTTTTAATAAGGGGTTCACAACTTTTTAATAAGGGATTTTTAACTTTTTAACAAGGGATTTTTAACTTTTTAATATGAGATTTATAACTTTTTCACCGAGGTTTACAACTTTGTAATACGAGGTTTACAACTTTTTATTCGGAGATTTACAACTTTTTAATCACATGTTTAAAACTTTGTCCTCAGTGGTTTACAACTTTTCACATTATCTTTCTATCTTGATGTATCCTTTTTTATTCATCCATTTTACCTTTCAATGACTCGAATAACATTTTTCCTTTTTTCTAGGTAAATATAATTTAGCAAAAATACCTCTAACCACTTATTTAAAATGAATACTTAGCATAATTTTGGAGTAATTTGGAGGCTTACATTATATTTAGCCATTATGTCCAAAAAATATTACCCACTATTTACAGAAATAATGTACATTTAATAAATAAATTGTTCCTGCATATGGAATATTTAAAGGCGCACATGGATTAAATCATTCCATGAATGTATGATCCACCTATGCATTTCTCAAAAACCTCATTGATGTGTCATAAATAATCCACCCAAAAATATAATTACAAGGAAAATAACTTGTAACAAAGAATCCTATTATCCTGCACAGGACCTAAAATAATTATTCACTAATCCACCTTTGTAGCAACCGTGCAAAATACATAATCTTCTCCTGCACTAAAACAAAAATGGAAATAACAAGTGGTCAGATTATAAGTGTTATGGAGTAGTAAATATACTTACAAGATTAGTAAAAAGGTTTACAACTTTTTGCTCATGGATTTACAACATTTTACCACTAGTTTACAACTTCCTTTCACGCATTTGCACCTCATGTTTTCACTCTTAACTTTAGCGGCCAGCTTTTAACAGAGTCATTCCAAGTTTATTTTTTTACTGAAAAGACTCTGATTAAAAAAAAAATTGTATACATAACTAGAGTTTGCAACATTTTTAAAAAGGTTTACAACTTTTTACTCAAGAGTTTACAACATTTTTAAAAAAGTTTACAACTTTTTGCTCATGAGTTTACAATATTTTACGACTAGTTTACAATTTCCTTCCAGGCATTTGCAACTCAACTTTCACTATTAATGTTGACCTCTATATTCTAACATAGTCATTCACAGTTTGTTTTCTTGCAGAACATATTCTAAAAATAAAACTATATTTTCTAACATCAACTGGAAAATGATGAACTTACATATCTTACAATACAAACAAAAAATCCTTTACAAATCTTGAACAAGTGTTGAAGATATCAGTTTCAAGTTCTCTCTCTTGTACTTCCTCAAAAAATTGGTAGAAAAACACGAATGAAATGAGCTGTGATAAACAGTTACATATAGTTTTGTGCACTGGAAACACAAGCTTGTTTTATGCTCTTTTTCTTCTTCCTTCCCTGACTCCATGAACGACAGCTATGAGAGGATGAGAGAGATGAACGAGAAAAGCTGAGAGATAGAATAGAAGCTTTTCTAAGAGGGTAGGTAAGAGTGGGTCTTTTTTCATCCTTTTTATTTTTCACACTGTCACGTACACGTTTCCTTTTTCTTTCCTTTTCTCTTGTTGCCCAAAATGCCCCTCCGTATCCAATACATCTCTATACATCAAATTTGGCATTTAGTGAGGTGGATGTATAATGGTGTTCACCTATCATTCCTCGATAGTAAATTGTTAGCTAGGCATGATTTGTGATACAGTTGCAAATCAATATTTGACATATGTAATCTTAGGTAGCAATAATATATTTTGAGTTTAATTTTTATACATAAATAATGTAAAATTATTTTATACTGTTAACTAATAAAAATTCAAGAAGATCATCAAATTATGATGGGTGGTTGAATAGTATAATTTCTTTTTTTGTTTTTGGGGTTTTGAGTTTGGGTCTGGTAAGGGACTTTGACCTCTATCTATGTCGCTAAGGAAAAAAATTATCACATTTGGATTATCATGTATGGATGTCTCAAATAAGATTATGGTCAAAGGCCATCTATCTTTGTATTAGATAATCATCCAATATATACACCTTACACCTATAACATATATCCTAAAAATACCCCTCTAATCTCGCCTATATGGCTGTCATCTTTACCAAGATTTGGTTACAAAATATATACACCAAATAAGGAAATAAATCAATACAAATAACTATCCTAAAGAATGCTCAATCCCATAGATTACTTGAGTGGATTACGCTACTACATTACCCCCTCTCGAGGTGGTGCATGAGGATTTCGAATGCCCAGCTTGCCAAGGAAAGCTTGGAATTGTTGGTGTCCTAAGGCTTTGGTGAGAATGTCTGTCAATTGTGTATGTGCAGGGACATAGGATGGCTGAATATTCTTGTGGAGGATTTTATTTCGTAGAAAGTAACAGTCCACCTCGATATGCTTGGCACACTCGTGAATAATTGGGTTTTTGGCTATGTGTAGAGCCGCTTGGCTATCACAATGAAGGCAAATGGCATCATTGTACAAGATTTTAAGACCAGACAACAAACTCTTAAGCCACTTAAGTTCACAGGTAGTAGTGGCCATAGATCGATATTCGGCTTCGGCAGAAGAGCGAGAGACAGTGTGTTGTTTCTTGGTTTTTCAGGAGATAGGAAAGTGACCCAAGAACTCAAACCACCAGTGAGGGAGCGTCGAGTCAAAGGGTAGCCCGCCTAATCAAAAATCACACCATCCTTGCAATTGGACATTAGACGTGTTGCTAAGGAGTATTCCTTGATCAAGGCTTCCTTTGAGATATTTAACATCTCAAAGTGCAGGATTCCAATGCTCCACGTGAGGTTGACACATAAATTGTGATAGGATATGGACACAATAAGATAACTCAAGCCTGGTGAAACACAGGTAGATGAGACGGTCAACTAGGCGTCGATATTGGTCAAGTTGTTCAAGAAAGCAACCCATAGCAAAGGCGAGCTGATGGTTCTACTCAAGGGGCGTGGATACGGGCTGGGCACCAAGTAAACCTGCTTCTTGAACTGTATCCAAGGCGTATTTGCGTTGACACAGGAATATCCCACTTTGGTTCCTTGCAACCTCTATGCCAAGGAAATATTTTAAGGTCCCCAAATCCTTCAAGTGAAAACATCTGTCGAGATATGCCTTAACCCTTTGAATGGTAGTGGAATTATTCCCACACACAATTAAATCATCCATGTATACCAAGACAACCAGTTGCACCTCATGAACAAACAAAGTGAACATCGAGTGGTCAGAGAATGATTGATTGAACCTAAACTTTGTTAAGGCAGAGGATAGTTTGGCAAACCAACATCGAGGAGCTCGTCTCAACCTGTACAATGACTTCCGTAACTTGCAAACCAACCCGGCTTGAGAAGTGCGAAGGCCTGGGGTAACTTCATATAGGGACTTCATATAGACATCCTCATGAAGGTCGCCATGGAGGAAAGCATTGTGAACATCCATCTAATGGACCTCCCACTTCTTTGCTGCTGCAATGGCGAGGACAAGATGAACTGTAACTATTTTAGCCATAGGCGCAAATGTCTCAGTGTAATCAATCCCTTCGACCTAATGGTTTCCAAAATGACTAGCCTTGCCTTATGTCTTTCAATAGTGCCATCAGAGTGATATTTGATCTTGTGCACCCATTTACAACCAAGAGATTTCTTCCCAGCTAGCAATGGTTGTAGTGTCCAGGTGCCATTATTTTCCAATGCCTGAAGTTCTTGTTGCATTGCAAGTCACCATTTAACATCTTGTACGGCTTTAAAAAAGTGAATAGGCTTGCGTCCACTGGTTATATTTGCAAGAAACTTGTGATGCTGCATCAAAATTTTTCACAATTTACGCAATGTGTTCGGGGATAGGCCGCACCTAGGGTATGCTGTGAGGAAGAGGATGAAATAGGAGATGGGCTTAGCTTTTGTACTGTATGAGTCACATAGTCTCGTAACTTGATGGGAGGAGCCTTGATGCGGCGACCTCTTCCCAACTCCTCCACATGTTCATGGACCACTGGTTTTGGTGAGGGAGGAGAAGAGTGTGAAGGATCTATTGAGTCATCATTGTCCGAGTTGATTGTACCCACTTCACATCAGTCCGCGCTTCATCATTGGTGACTAGACCTGTTCTTTCTTCTTTCTCACTGTGCTCACTAAACCGGTCATCATCATCACCACCTAGCAAAGGAAGAATAGAGGTGTCCATGGATAAATCATTTTGTTTCTCTCTATTGTGAGCTAAAGGAAATTCTGTCTGGAAAAAAAAAAAAACATCTCGTGAGACAAAATAACGTTGAGTGGCCAAGTCAAATAATTTCCACCCCTTTTGACCACTAGGATATCCAACAAAAATGCAACGTCGACTTCGGCTGGTAAACTTATCTCCTTTTTTCCCCCATGTTATAGACATAACACAAACTATCAAAAACCTTCAGCTGATTATATGAGGGCGACTGACCATGCAACATTTCATATGGTGTTTCTCCATGCAACACTGGAGTAGGTGTGTGATTAGTCAAATATCCAGTAGTCAAGACACATTCTCCCCAAAAGAGATCGGAAGGTTTCCTTGAAAACGTAGTGCACGAGCAACATTAAGAATATGCCGGTGCTTCCTTTCTACTCTTCCATTTTATTGCGGTGTTCCTGGACAAGAAGTCTGAAATAATATCCCATGTTCATGAAAATAATTTTTCAAGCAGGTAAATTATGTTCCATTATCACTACGTATTGTCTTAACCTGCTTATTAAATTGTCTTTCCACCAAGGCAAAGACATTAATCAATGTTCGGGAAATTAATCAATTTCGGGACACTTCCCTTTTATCAGTCAGTAAACAAATCCATACGGCATGAGACAAATCATCTATTATTGTCAAGAAATATGATGCTCAACAAGAAGAAGGAGTCCTATACGGCCCCACAAATCACAGTGTATTAAGTCAAAGTTACTAGTAGCATTGTGAGTACTTATAGGAAATACATCACTAGTTTGTTTAGCCTGCAAACATACATCACAGGCTTTATTCTTCAAGTCACTACTTTCACTCCCCTTATTGGAAATTAGTTGAGTCACCTTTAAAGATGGATGTCCCATGCGTTGGTGCTAAAGATCAAACTGACAGATTCCAATGCTCTTGTGCGCTTTCTCACTGCGGAATCCCTGGAAAAAATAAAGCCCGTCTCTTTGTTCACCCGCTCCAATCAGCATCTTTGAAGTGCAATCCTTCATAACACATAATGTTTTAGTGAAATAGACAACACAATTTGTTTCATCAATCAATTGTGAGACAGATATCAAATTGCATTTCAATCGTGGCACATAAAGCACACTCCCTATTTTCAATCCTCCATCAAGTGTCATTGTCCCTGCTTTGGTTGGCAACACTTGTTTCCCATCCGAGAAAGCAACTGGGCAGCCTGTTATCTCTTTAATTTCACGCAAGAGATTGAGGTCTGCAGTCATGTGACTTGAAGCCCTTAAGTCAATAATTCATACACTGCATTTACCTATCATCTTGTCATTTTCGTTCCCTTTGTGACTATTCAGAAGGCCAACGAGCGTCCACCATTATTCATTGCTCAACCCTGTTAGCGCATTCTTGTTTGCACCAACTCCTGCATTGCCGATTTCTCCATCATTGTGCACTGCATTGGCACGAACACCACCACTTCTCCTTCTACCAAGTGCAGCTCCACCTCATTGTCAACCTCTTCCTTGCCCATTGGATTTTTCTTCACTTCACGGCCGGTCTCCCCACCAATCGGGATAACTAATCAACTGAAATCAATTTTTAGTGTCATGGCCTGCTCGCCCACAATTTGAACACACCACGCTTTTGTCTTTTGTCTTGGTACGTCCTCTAGTTCTTGCGCTTGCTTGCATAGAGAACCCCATGACTTCTCTTCGCTCCTCCTTTTCTTGAGACATCACTCTCACTCTTTCTTCTTGTACCAGAGTGGCGTACACCCTATTCAACGTAGGCAAGGGATCAGTTGCAAGCAAATTAGAGTGGACTGTCCCATACACAGCATCGTCAAGACCCATCAAAAATTGATGAACCTTTTCCTCTTCACGTTGCTTTTCCAACTTGCTTCCAATGTCGCACGTGCATCCTCCACAAGTGCAGAGTGGAGTCTTCTAATAGTTTGCCAATTCGTCTCACAAAGTTTTCAGCCTTCCATAGCATGCCACCATGGTCATCCCTGTTTGTCGACACTTACCAGCTCTGCCTTTATCTGCTGGATCTTGGGTCTGTTCACAACTGAGAATCGTTCTTTACTGTCCTCCCACAAGTCTTTTATGTTCTCTTGATATGAGATGGTTGAACACAAAGTTGGCTCTACCGTGTTAAGCACCCATGATACCAGCATAGACTGCAAAGTCCACGTTCGTTGGTTGCGGGATGTTTCCTTCCACGAACCCCCATTTGCGTCGTGCATGGAGGGAGGTGTGCATCCGTGTTGAGCATTCATCATAATTCTCTACTTTCAACTAGACCTGGATGATCAAGTTTCCTGGGTTATTGCTTGAGTTCAAGTCATATGGTGAAGGAGTCTTTCTCACCACATCACCTGATTTCTCTGCCATGGATAAATGCCTTCGCACGTTCTCGACCAGGCTATGATAACTCTGATACCAAAATAAGATTACGGTCAAAGGCCATCTGTCTTTGCATTAGATAGTCATCCAATATATACACCTTACACCTGTAACATATATCCTAAAAATATCCCTGAAATCTTGCCTATACAGCTGTCATCTTTACCCAAGATTTGGTTACCAAAAATGTACAACAAATAAGGAAATAAATCATAACAAATTGCTATCCTAAAGAATGCTCAATCTCGTAGATTATGTGAGTGGATTATGCTACTGCATTAGCCTCCATATGCATATCCTTATTGCCATTCCTATATCATACATGCGACAACTTTTGTTTCATTTTTATCTTCTAACTTGTAGTATTTATAATTACAAATTGTCTAAAAATGAGAGATATAGTTCATTTCAATGAGTATGTTTAGACAAAAATAGATCTTTTATATACAAAAGATTCTATTCATATGAGATAAGAATGAATATTTCCGTTTAGCAACCATGATTTTCAAATAAAATATTTTAATGATGAATTACCCATTTTATCCTTGCTTATACTTTGTAGCTTGTTTTCATATGTGATGTGATGAAATAATTGTGTTTAATTTATATTTTCAAAGATTAATTTTAATATACTTTTCATCAAATCATATATATTTCTATTTGTTACACTTTTAAAATAGTGGGTGAATAAGTTAAATAATAATTTTTTTTACATTGACAATATATACAAATTAAATTTTATTTTTATTATTAATTACTTAATTATTTTTATTTAAATTGTGATAGATAATATGAATAAGATTTTTTTTTCATTAAAAAAATAAAATACTTTTACACCATAAGTCAATAAAATTTTAAAGGACTGCTAAATCGTGGTTAATAATTACTCATTATGATTTAACAAATTTTTAAATTCCTATTGATCAACCAGGTAAAATTATTACACCTTGTACACATAAATTATTCTCTTTGGAAATTATTATACTTTGTACATATAAATTATTCTCTTTAGATAAAATAATATACATTTGTGTTCTTTTTTATTTTAATTGTATATTTAGAATTGATTTTAATTAATACTAACCAAACAATAAAATCTTGTCAAAAATAACTTTTAAATCAAATTACCAAACATAAATCATTTTCAACTAAAACCAATTTTAACAAAATCAATATCTAAATCTAAATAATTCTACAAATATAGATCTAAACACTTCACAACACAATCATATATTTACTTTTTTGGTTTTCTAAGATATCTATTACTAGATATAGTTTGTAATCCCTTTGTATACGGTATGACCATTTAAAAGGTAGATGTTAATCACATATTTTAAAGTTATTCCATTATCAGAATAATAATCAAACCCTTGCCATCAGTTAATGAAGGAGATGGCACTCACCATCTCATATTGTCCCCTGGTTAAACTTTAAAATAAAAATTCTTATTTCAATTTCAATTTTATTTTGATACAATAAACAAAACAGGAAACAAACAAATGTATTATATGAAGTCACACAAACAAATATTTTTAACTTTTACATACATTCACTACTTAAAAAAATCATGCAAATATAAGCTTTTGTGATTGAGCGATGCCCTAAAAACCTCACAAGCATTAAAAAAGTTTAATTAATTTACAAATCTCTATAGTGTCAATTAAATTTTAATTAGATCCTTGCAATTTAAAAGTTTATAGTTAAGTCCCTATATTGTATATATTTTTTCAATCAAGTCCCTATCACACTGTAAGACATTATAAAAATGTTAAATTAAACATAATATTCCCATAATACTCTTTTTACTGCCATTTTAGATTCTTAAAATAATTAGCCATTAAATTTTAATTGGAGCACCAACACAAAATGATAAATGATGCAAGCATCACCATCAATTTATCGTAGCTGTACCCATCCCATCCCACCCCACCCTTCCTCTTCCTCTTTCCCCATTGTTCAACTCAACAAATAACAACTAAATTAATAAGTAGATGAATGCCTGCACAAGGGCATAACACAATCTAGTATTATTTAGAAATTTTAGACAATAAATGGAAACATCAGAAGAGAACTCAGCTAGAACGATGATTTTGCTACTGTTCATCTATTCAAATTGCATTTCAAATGTTCCATTGTATTCCCAACAAGTTTCAAGCGATAATATAGGGGGAAAAAACTAAGCGAATTGTGTATCAAATAATACAGCAGAACAAGCATGTTTTCCTTTTTCCCATTTCATGCCTATGTTCCGTGTTCACTAGCGATAGCAGCAACAACAACAATCTTTCTCTTTCTAAAGCTCAAAATTGCATCCATCAGTGACCATTTATGGAGAACAAGCAAAATCTGTGACCAAAAGCAAATCCCATAGAGAGGGAAAAACTGGGGTTCCATCTATACTTGGTAGTTGCTAATTACATGCTATTTACAATATGAATCAAAATGAAAGAAACCCCAAAAAAAATGTATCCTTTTTTTTTCTTTTGCAAATTGGAACTCAAACCAATCAATCTCCAAGTCCTCTTCCGCGAGATCCTGTTGAACCTCAATTGGCTATGGCTACTTCTTCTACTCACATGCTCTCAACCAGAACGCGAAGAAGAACCAGACCTAGAACCGATTCTCCCAAAAAATGACACGAAACTTCAGAAAACCCAACTGATTCCATGACTTTCCCTAACCCTATCACTCCTTGCAGCACAGGAGAATCTTCTCGAAGCTCAGTTAGGGTTGAGTCTGCTGTCCATTTCGGTGTAAAACACCAGTGGGTGGTTCTATTTCTTTTTTATTTTAAAAATATTGTGACTTATTTATTTTGAAAATGAATGGCTATTTTTTAAATCAAAATCAATAATCAAATAATATTTTAGAAATATTCTATTTAAGTTATATTTTTATAATACCTTGTAGAGACAGAGACTTAATTAAAAAAAATTATGCAATATATGAATAAATATTTAAATTGTAAAGATCTAATTGAAAATTAAATTAAACTATATACACTTGCAGAATTAATTAAACCTATTAAAAAACTCTAAACGTCCATATCCTACATTGTTATCATGATCTCTTTAATCATAATTTCCTAATGTTTTTAATAAATCGAAATTCCAGAATTATTCTTTTCAATTATTTTCGAATCATCACATGCTCTCTTTTCTTCTATTTCTTCGTTTCCTGTCGGGTCAACTTTTCAGGATAATAAAAAAACACGACGAAAATAGTTAAAATAAAAGTTCTTTCAGCACGAGTGAATTTACCTTGTCACCTTAATATATATATACCAAGCAGTTCAAACCACATCCATGCATAAAACTGCCAAAATCAATAAATATCCTAAGACATTCTGTCAGAAAGAATTGTGCAAAGTCAGTGAGTGGTTACCAGTGCAACAGCTGAAACAGGACCAAAACATAAAAAGCCTGACTACTGTAATCTACTTAACCTGTGCAGTCTCACTACACGAATGATCAATTTTGAAAAAAAAAAACAGAACAGCTTCCAACACTAACGTTCAGACTTTTGTAGAGAAGAACCAGACCTGGAATTCACCTTTTTCAGAAGACTCTTTAATTCACTATCCAGCTTGGCTCTCATCTCGGGAGAAAGATTATTCCCTGAATTCTCCAGCATCGATGCCATCATCTGCAAGTTCTGCTTAATAATGTGAAGGGGAGGATGTGCCACACCAGGCATTGGTGTCAACCTAGTCGGCTGAGTGGGGGTCATGAAATGATCCACTGGTGGACAGGCTGCAGAAAGATGTTGGAGCTTGTAATCAACAAGAGCCGCACCAAATGGTTTGTTCTGCTCTAGAGAGCGATAAGCTTCTCTTGCGTCTGCGCTTCTGACGAAAACAATTTGAGCACTGCTGGTGTCTTTCAACAACTTAGTTTCGGATGCCTTCAAGGGACCAAACCGGAAAAATGTTGCCATTAAATCTTCTTTCGACGGGAGAAGAACTCCTGGGGCGAATCGTAGGAGAAGACAAGTTTCAAGTGCTTCCCCATTGTTCACTCTACTGCAACTAATAGTTTCAGTAGGTCTCTTACACGCGGATAAGATTCTTGGTTGCTCTGATTTCACTTCAGGTGAAAGAATGTTAACATTCTCATATTCTCTTGAGATTGAATTGGACTCGGAGACAGTACAGTTCAAATCTGGTATCTCTGCAGCTAGTTTATTACTCAGATACCCTTCAGCTACTTTCTCCATTTTACCTTTCAGCCCTGTTTCATTTACCGAGACAGCATCAACAGCTGATGTAGTACTCGACCACAAGCCATGGTTAGTGAAATTTCCAACAAGTCGTTCTTGAGAGACACATGACTCTGGATTTGAACCAATTAAAACTAGTTCTTCCTTATTTTCACCATTATTTTTTTGGAGAATAGGACCAGGAATAGATGGGGATGTAAGCTGCAGATCTATTACTAGTGAACTGCATTTAGTAATTTTTTTATCACTCTTCACTGAAGCATTTTGAGCACTTTGATACTCTGGCACAACTTCCACCTTCTTTCTCCTTTTAGGCCCAGACTTTTCAGATGCAAAGCAAGTCAGACTTTGGGGAGCTTCAGGAACTGAGCTGTGTTTGCAGTTGCTCACATTCAAAGCTATCTCCACATGTTGAGGCCGTTGCAAAGGAGATACTTCTTCCACCTTCCTCTTCTGTTTCAGTTTTCCCCCACGCTTCAAAGGGTCGCTTGTAGAAATTTGGGGAACTTCAGGAACTGAGCTGTGTATGCAGTTGCTCGCATTCAAAGTTATCTCCACATTTTGCGGCCATTGCAATGGAGATACTTCTTCCACCTTCCTCTTTCGTTTCAGTTTTCCCCCTGGCCCCAAAGAGTCACTTGTAGAAATTTGGGGAACTTCAGGAACTGAGCTGTCTTTGCAGTTGCTCGCATTCAAAGTTGTATCCACATTTTGCAGCTGTGGCAATGGAGTTACTTCTTCCCCCCTCCTCTTTTGTTTCAGTTTTGCCCCAGGCCTCAGAGAGTCACCTGTAGAAATTTGGGGAACTTCAGGAACTGAGCTGTGTTCGCCATTGCACTCATTCAAAGTTATCTCCCCATTTTGCGACTGCTGCAAAGGAGTTACTTCCTCTACCTTTGTCTTCTGTTTCAGTTTTCCCTCAGGCATCAGACAGTTGCTTGTAGAATTGCTTCGATTCACGTCGGATAGGCCAGACAGAGATTTCATCTTACGCCTCATGGTATTTTCCTTTTTATTATATTTTCTACTCTTCTCAGTTTTGATATCCTGTAAATCATTGCCCACAGGTTTCCCTATATTTCCTCCTTTTACATTAACCTGGGAAGTAGCAAGTTCACCCTCATCATGATATTCTGATACTCTATATCTACAAAAGAACCACTCAACTAAATCAAAGTTTTTATCCTCCATGGGAAACATACAATCGACAGCTGTCAAATAAAGTCCTGAAAGTAATTCAGCTGAAGATGCATTTATGAAGTCTGAACTGGTGGGTATAGCACTACAGCTGATGAATTTTCTGTACCAGTTTCTTCGGAACCTTTTGCTGCCCAATTTAGCAATTGAAGGAGTTCTGTTTAAAGCATTCTTAGTTGTGCTTGAAGTCTCGCCTTTATGAGAAAGACACCTTTTGCTGCGCAATTTAGCAACCGAAGGAGTTCTATTTAAAACATTCGTTGTTGTGCTTGAAGTCTCAGCTTTATACGTCGTCAAGTCCTCTGTTTCTGCCGGCAAGTCTTTATGTCTTGGTCCCATATTTGTGTAGGGAGAAGATAGATACTTACTTTTTCTACGATCTCTGGAATCAAAGCCTACTGTAAGGGAAAGAAATTACCCAATCAGTGACCAGCAGCAACAAAGTCATGTTTCTGGATTACACATTATTAAACAGTCGCCAACCAATTCACAAACATTCAATCAAGAACATATTTGGATTTTACTACATGGATTGACAATTTAAGATCCTCAAAAATTCTTCAACACTGTATGCCAAATAAGAATTGTAACATAACAAATTCTCCAACATATGCATATGCCAAATAAGAATGGTAACATATCAATAGTCAAATATAAAACAAGATTTTCATGCACCAACATAGTGCCATATCAGAATCATGAAATCTACAAGAGACATCTAAGTTCTACAGATTCAGCACATGTACTTTTTGCGATCAAATTGAGGGAAGTGTCATTTATACAATAGATTTTGTAATTCTAGCACCTATAAGAAAAGTAGAAATCAAAATTTGCATCAAGGATACGTTTACAATTGGAAAATTCACAAGAACCAGTATAAGTTAATAGAGGACACAAATGAGACTATAAGTTCAACATGAATATCTTACAGCTTCCGATTTTCTCTAAGGCTTCATTCATGGTAGTGTTTTCAGTCATTTTTATCTCATCACCAGAATTAGTGTTCACTCTTCCAGCTGCCAGAACCACTTCCATTGCTGCTCTCTAATACACCATCTTATGGAATGCACACAAATGAAAGGCACGATCAAAATTAGCAAACTTCTTCGAAATTCTCATATGGAAATAAAGTTTGTTAGAATATCTGTTAAAAAGCTAGTCAAAATTCTTATGTTCTGATATAAATCCCTATAAATTATGTAACTTTTGACAAACTTAGTGATGTAAAAAAGTGTAATGGGTATCTTCATAAATGCATAAATGATAAATCTCATGCAATGACTTTCCCAGTAAATTCTCATGTACTGCATAAATAAACCAAGTTGTTGTTTTCATTATTTTGATGAATAATAATAATAATAATAATAATAATAATAATAATAAAGGCGACAGGGACGTTTTCGTTCATAGAATCACGGTATATCTACTATGGGTGGCAAACGGGTTGGGGCGCCCAGACCCGTCGCACCTCACCAGGTCAACCCGTTTTGTTAAATGGGTTCAATATCTTGATCCCGGTTTACTGTGGGTTCACGGGTTCACGGGTTGAACCAACGAAAAAAAAATATAAAAAGCTTGTTTTGAGAAGAAAAAAAAAATCATCCAATTACAAAATTTTAAAAATAAAAATTATTAATAAATGAGTACAATTGAAATTTTTGTTAACTAAAACCCAATTAAAAAGAAAATAAATGCAACAAAAACAAAAAACTAGGATCCAGACAATTGGTAAAACAAAAAATAAAAGAAAAGAAAACAAACAGACAAACAAACCAAAATAAAAAAAAATAAAAAATAAAACCCTAAATGATGAATCTAACTGATATTGAAAGAGAGGGGCAGCGGCGCGGTAGGTGACGACGCCGGCGGTTCGGATGAAGCAAGGGCAGTGTGAGTCGAGAGAGAGAGAGAGATTAAAGATAAGATGGGTGGATGAGGTAGAAATGAGATCGTGAGAGAGGTTACCATCCGCAAAAAGAAATTTTGTTTATTTGAAAAGAGAGAGAGAGAGAGAGAGAGAGAGAGAGATCATGTCAAGATTTATTTCTTCAATGAAGCAAGTCTTAAGAAAGTAAAATACAACAGAAAAATAGAAACAAAATTAACATGATTTAGAAATTACGCAGCCTGCGGTCAATAATTATTTGAACGGATTGAACCATGTAAAATTCCATGAGAACCCTCTTCACCATAAACTACAAAAAATTCCATGAGAAATAAAACAATGCAGAAATGCATGACGATGTAAATCAAATACAACCGGCCAAAGAGGGATAATCGCAACCTGAGGAATTTTGATGAAAGAAAAAAAGAAAAAGAAAAAGAAAATGATCACTAGAATAAGGGATTACCAAGTGAAATTGAAGCAATCAGTGAAGGATGAAGACGATGAGAGAGGGAAAAGCTAGGGCTGCATCTTTTCTAGTAGAGATGCTCTCAACCATGCCTGCATTGTGCTCCTCTCGACTCACTTGACTTGTTGTGGGTTATGTTAGTGGTTTGGTGGACGATTTAGAATATTTAATTCAAGAAAACATAACGGCACAAACTATAAGGATAAAAAATTGAAATTTAAAATATAGGGAGTTTAATTTTTTATAATCCACTTTGCTAATTTGTTAGGGACGATATTATATAGAAATTTTACACTATCAATATATATAAATTTGTCAGCTAACAAAGGCTCAACTACCTGAGATAAAGGCTACCACTGCTAAAGAAAGGAATTGGGCACAATAAAAAAAAGGAAGCAGGCCCAAGTAAAGAGAAGCAATGGTTGTTAAAAGGGAAATTGGTCCAACAACGTTGTGGCTAAGAACGTGTATAGAGATATGAGTAGTGATTGTTAAAAAATAGAAACAGCTATAATCATACATAAGGCTTAGCTAAGGGATTATAAATAGGGAATCATTTGTGTAAATATGACAATTTACAAGTCTCTAAACAATTAGCTATTTGTTTACACTTTTGTCCTTTCACTATTTTGCTGTATTGATTTTTCATTTAAATGCAAGTTGTTTCCATTTTAATTTTCATTTCTTTTAATTTGATTTTGTCTAGAGCCTTACTATTTCAAGGGATTTCTTTGTGTTTGAGTTAATCAGATCAAGTCAATCTTAGTCAATTTAACTTGGATCAAACATATTTTGGCACGCCTGGTGGGATTTCCAAGATCAATTTTGAGAAATTCCCCTCCCCTAGATTAGATCATACCTGGCATATAAATTTGAGGCAAGGAAAAAGAGCTGAAATGACCTCTGTACCCTAATCTCGACCATGCGCTATGGCCTTAATAGACACTCAGCCTACAACGTATGCGACGGCACTAACTTACCCTCCAAGGGTGACTACAAGCCCGCCACTGTTTGCAACGGCTACAACTTTAGGCCATTCCTATTCTGACGAAGCCATTGGCAGTCTCAGAACGATTGAGTAGCACGGTAGGACCACAAGACATTACCTACATCCTGAATAGTAAAAAAAAATGTCACTCCAACCAGATCACCTATAATGTCCCAATCCTCACTATTTCCCCATGTAGAAGAGAAGAGTTACAAATGAGCCATAGTAACAATGACTTCCTTTATTAAAAGGCAAATTTATGAGGGTATAAACAATTTGATGTATCAAGTATTGGCTCAGCTAGGGATATTGTAAGGCTAATGGTCCATAACGTTTTATAATCCACCCTTACGTTAAGTCAAGGTAGTTGGACTCATAATCCTCACCTAAAATAGTACTATGGCGAGACTCCCACTATATGAGGAATGCCATATGTTGGAAGTCATGGGGGGGTAGCCTCCTTTAAATTTTGACAATGTCCATATACTTAGGAGGCAATTGATAAACATTCCCCATGAAAGCATGGAGGGTACCCAAGTGTATTACCTCAATCCATTTATCAAAATTGAAACCAGGGGGTACTCTAAAATAGGTCCCTTAGGCTACAAATAGAGGGCAAATCTTGAACCAATAGGGTAGCTGATGGTGGAAACCCCATTGCTCATGCCACCACCTCTATCACCTATTTACGGGTTCCCTTGTCAACATAGCAACTTATGGAGCTGCAGGGGAAAACCCCTACATCCCTTACAGTCAGTCCTCAAGTATATTACCCCTATAGAAACTTGGGACCAAATCCTCAACTAACGCAGCAACAAAATAGGGGTTACTCGAGGCAAGGATAAGGAGATCTTCTCCATGGAATATGTGACTCTTTGCCCCTAGCTATGGAACCTCATACCTTGGCTGAAATTATAAAGCGTTGTTTTATTGTACAATTAAGACCTTTAAAACGGCTCTTGTATAGGAAGCCTTATGCCGATTATGTAGGTCAAGTGCCCTTTCCTAGGGGATTCAGGACACCCGATTTCACAACGTTCTCCGAGGAAAATGGCAAATTCACCATGTAGTACATTAGCCACTTCATAGCACAATGAGTAAAGGATAGACAAAATGACTGTTGGAGGCTGCAATTGTTCCCCTTGTCTCTCACAGGCTCGGCCTTCTTATGGTGTTCGTCCTTGCCACCCAACTCTGTGCAAAACTACACTTAGATAGAAAGGATTTTCCATGATAGATTCTATAAGCCTTAGCCTAAGACATCTCTCTTGGATTTTGTGCAAATAAAACAAAAGGCAAATAGACCAGTAACTGAATTTTTGGAATGTTTTTGCCAAACCAAAGGCCATTGTAACTTCCATATACACGAGGCTAAGTTTACCTTTATAGCCATAAACAACCTGAACCCTATGCTTAAGGAGAAATTGATTGTGATAGAGTACTCTGATTTAGCCTAGCTTTCTTAAAAGGCTGTCAGAATAGAGCAGTTCATTGTTACGAAATAACAAAGGCGTACACAAAGAGCAGACCTTAAAGGATATCAGATAGTGGCCATTATGGAATGTGACTTAGCCGATAGGACTAGGGGACAAGAAGAAGAGACTGTTCCCTCGGCTAAGGTGATGGTAACCGAGTTACTAGGGTGAAAGCCCTACATATGCCTTGCTCTTACACCAGCTAAGGGTAAGAAAAAGGCTAAAGCTGAAACATAGGAGCCATACTTGTTTGATATTACAAAGGTTAATCAAAACTTTTACTACTTAGTCAAAGACAAGCAAATCAAGTTCCCTGATGGCACGAAATCACCTCCCCCAAAAAAGGTGCAAAATATCAAATATTGCAAATGGCATAACCCTTATACCTATTTCACTAATAACTATAACATGTTCAAAAACGTTATCCAGGATGTGATTAAGGATAGGAGATTTAAACTAATAGAGAAAAAAGTAGGGAGCATGACCGTTGATACAAATCCATTTCCATAAACCTTAGTTAATATGGCCTATATAACATTTAAGGAAGAGGAATAAGAAGTTAATGTGAGTAAATCATGAACACATAAATAAGTCACAAAACATGAGAAAAAATGATGAAACAAGTGGAAAAGAAAGCCTCTAAGCTGAAGCGGAGACAAAATTCAAAGTTAGAATGGATCACTAACCAAGGTTATTGCTATCAAAATCTAATATGCTTAATAGACTACGGTTTTCACCAAGATCGCTAAAGGAAGAGAAAACCCCTACAACCCACAAGCTAAAATATCCAGATGAGGCACCCAATTGAAGGCCCTATGTTAGTTAATGGTTAAGAAGTCCCAAGAAATAGCCACAGAAGAAAGACCAAAGGGAATACAGATAACATTCCCAAAAGTCATAGATGACCCTCTACCTAAAGAATAAAAAAAGATAATGGAAATAAATTTCAAGGGAAAAGTGACCACTATGAAGATAACCAACACGGCCAAGGAATTAGCTAGGACAAGTAGATAATGAAAAAAACAAGGGAGATAGTCGATTAACTAGCATCCCAAATAGAAAAAGGAACATCTCAACTAATGACCAGTTGTCCAAATCTCAAAAAAGGAGGTTGTAGCGGAAGAGGTAAATTCAGAAGCTGAAGAATATGGTTGTTATGCTAGGACAGGAAAATAAGGTAGTAATGGATCCTGTGATATCTTCTTTAACCTCACCTGGAAAGGTGTAGACTACTGACTTGTACAAATAATTAGAAAAAATAGAGGATCTCCAGTCCTGGATATTGACGTAGACAAAATGCTAGCCCAGCCAAATGGACTTCATAAAGGAAGGTGAATATTCAGAGAACCTATTGGATGACATTCTTAATGCTAATGATTTACTAGAATTCGACGAGGACTTTATAGCCCTAGCATTGGTAGGAATTGGCTAGATGACCTTCTAAGACAATAAAGACTGCCTACTGAAATTAGAAGAAGGAGGATTTCTTCTACAATAACTTCCAATAGACCCTAAACTAAAGGTTGTCACCTACAGAGAAGTAGCTGGGGCTAATGCAAGGCACTTAGGCCTCTTTACATCCAAGACACTTTAGCTGAACACATTTTTGGCCAAGTCTTAGTGGATCCAAGGTCATTATTCAATCTTGTGTCTTTTACCACAGTTTAAGAGGTTAGCCAAGATAGAGAGGCCTTCCTTACCACGAACATTACCTTAGCTGATCTCAAGGGACAAGCTGTAACACCCTTAAGAACATGAATAGCCAAATTAGGAGTAGGGAGTGTATATACAATGACTGCTTGGGAAAGAATGAATTCATAATGTGTAGTGTATTCCTTCAACTCTCTATTAGGGGTTCTAGTTATGGAATGGGGTAGAAATAGAGACTATACCTATGGATTTGCAGTTGTTTTATAGAACGCCGTACAACCCAGAAGCATAATAGTACTCCCACAAGGTAAAGGTTGTAGATTGGCTCGAGGATATGCCATTCCAAGCTATAAAAGCCTTTGACCTCTTGTCTAATGGATTTGAGGTCACAGTGGTAGAAAGAATCCAACCTCTGAATCCTCGTGAAATGGCTACTAGTAATAGAAGCTATAAGCGAAGGAAAGATCTACTAAAAGAAAGGACCTTGATAGCAACTATAGGGCTCCTCCCTGTAGAGTTTGCAACTAAAGAATAACAAATTTTCCAACAATTAGAAGGAGACAAGAGAGTTAAGGAAGCAAAGTGGGTTATATTGGCCAATGATAAGAAGGAACCTGCCCCAATTACTGAGAAACAAATATAGTTTGAAAAGTAACAAAGCATGAGATACTTGAAACCATTGTACATTAAGGCATATGTAGATGGTAAACCCATTACTTGGGTACTCATTAATATGGGTGCTTTCATGAATATAATGCTAGTAGGAATTCTGAAAAGGTGGGAAAGTCACTCACTAATCTAAAGAAAACTAACATTAAAATGATCAGCTTCACAAAAGAAAGCACTAGAGCGATAGGTTTTTATGTAGTTGAGTTAATAGTGGGTTTCAAAACCATACCAACGGTGTTCTTTATAGTAGATGCAAGAACAGGATACTCACTATTACCAGGCATGGACTGATTCACTCCAACCAGATATTCCCATCAACTTTGTACTAGCAACTCATGTTCCAGAATGAAGGGAGAATTGAAGTGGTGGAGGTTGATTAAAGGCTTTTCTCCGCTAATGTGAAGGCAATCAAAGTAGTTTATTATCATCATGAATTTGCTTCACTAAAGTTCACTTTGAATAATCTCATATTAAAGGTATATATTATGAATTGTGGATTCCAAATTGAATACCAAGCCGCTCCATGGCTTGATAAACTGGTAATAGATGATGAACTCTGAGCAACAAGCTTAGGACATTTGCAACTATTGATTTTGTATTATGTTGAGAATCGCATCAAAGAATGCATTTTTCAACAATAGTCAGGTGAGAAGGATCAAGAATTAGAACAATGGTACCCTGCAGTTGCATCTATATAGAGTGATGTGCCAACTTTTGAATCATAAGGCCTACTTAGCGAGGTAAATTTAGGCACTACAGCTGAGCCTAGAATGACAAGAATCAACAACTTACTAAATAAGGAAAATCACAATCGGCTAGTTGTATTGATAACACAATATAAAGACGGCTTTGCATGGGACTACCATGAGATGCCAAGATTATCAAAACAGCTAGTGGGAGCATAGGTTGCCAACTAAGATGAGACTCAAACCCTTTAGACAACACCTAAGGAAGTTCAACCCAGTGCTACTACCAAAAACCAAGTTAGAAATAGCATGCCTACTAAAGGTTAGATTCATTAGGCCTGCAAGATATGCAGAGTGGTTAGCTAACATAGAGCAGGCATGTTAGAATCTGTATAGACAATAATTGACACCTTGAAGCTTTCTATGATAGTGATCCTTTTACAGGTGCTACATAAGTGACACCTTTAGATATTGTATATTTAATTTCAATTTGTTGATTTATTGTTATAAACTTGAGATTGTGAGGCCAAGAATTGTTTTTCACCTGTTTAATAAATGGAAGCCTTTGAATATATATTTATTTTTGTTCTATTAGACACTACCTTCTATTTTATGTTGCTATATATCTTTGAATACTGGTTATTGAAAAATTAGAAGCTAGAAAATTGAATTTTTTTTTTCTGTTTTATCTATTTGTAATCGATTTAGCGACCAAAATAATTAGTAACTGATTTTTGCTAAATGGGAGTTTTGCATCTACTACTGAAAATTCAATCACGAAATTAGTGACTGATTTATCGGTCACTAACAATTCATGTAGCAACCAAAAAATCAGTCACAAAGTTGGTGACCAATTTAGCAATCGCTAATAGCTACTAAATCACCAAACAAAATTGGTCGTATGGATAGAAAAATCGATCACTAAATTGGTCATAAGATTTAGTGACCGATTTTTTCGGTCACTAATGTTTTAGCAACAATGGTTTTAGCTATTTCTGCTTTCAGTCGCTAAATCAGTTACTACGAGATTTATTTATCGATTTCATGAAATTAGTGATCGAAAAATTGATCACTAATCATTGATTTTTTTGTAGTGATTTTGGTAGAATCATTGACTGTTGCACTGATTTTGGGATAACTACAAATTACACGTTGTTGCATTTAACTTGTCTCTTTGAGTATGGTTTGGTGCAGAGGAGCTTATGATCAATTGCAAAGTGTCAAGGATAAGGCTAGAAAATCTTTGGAAGAAGCTTGGAGAAAAAAGGAATAAAAGCCATAGAAGCTCGCTTTTGGGTGAGCGCTATAGTACTCATTTAGCGCTGTAGCGCTTAGTAAAATGACTTCTAGGATTAATTGGAGCAACACTCTCTAGAAAGCATTGCAGTGCTCAAAGGTGTGATGACGGGATATCAGTTCATTAATCTATTTTTGGGCCCCACTTTGGCCCATTTTAGAGAGCAGTATTTATAGGAATGGCTCAGACTTTTACTCTAGCTGAGGCTGCACACTTTAGGTTGCCATTATTCTCTCTCTATATCTCTCTCCATTTTCTTTGTACATCTTCTTCTTTATTCTTCTCTCTATAAGAAATTCCATGAGTGAAGGTACTTTATCTTAGAGATTGTGATAAGGATTATTGCTGTTATTTTTAGGTTCTCTTTTATCTTTATTGTTGTAATCCTTCAAAGATGGAGTAGTGGATTTCTTTACTAGTGTAAGGGTTTTTGGATAGATTAAGATGATGTCTTTAATATTAAATTCATTGGTTTTCTTAATATTATGCAGTTTCTATTCCTATATCATGGTGATTACTATAATCTTTATTAGGATAACTAAACTGGCAATCGTCATTTAGGGAAACCCTTTGGGCAAAAATTGATAGACCTATTAGTTTATATTTGAGGGAGAACATTAGAATTAAATTTCTGATTGGTAATTAGATTATATCAATTGGTTCATTAAATTAATGTGACTTCTAAATAAATTGAGATCTTGTTTATAGTTATTTGTATTGGTCAAATTCTAAAGGTCGATTGATCACTAGTAGAATTACCAGTAATTATTATTAATAGCCACCAATGGGTTTAATATTTGGTCAATGATAATTAATTTCCAATCCTAGGAATATCTTGTATTAGTGCCTTATTCATTATTGCTATTATCTTTTAATTTAAACTAGAAATTAAGCCCGTGCGTTGCACGATTTTTTTTATATTAAATGCTAAATAAATACTTAAAATAAAACTATTCTAATGATTAAAAGTTACACATGATTAGAATATAAAAAATGGATCAATAGTAATTGCATTTCAATAGCAATTGCATTGAGGAAGTTCATTGAACACTTCATTGTAGACTACATTTTTAGTATAGTTTTGATATTTCTCATCTTTTTCAAGTATGAGAATTTTCAACCCTTTTGGTGAAGTCACTCTTGATAATGCCACATATAATTGTCCATGACAAAATACAGGTTTAGGCAAATATAAACCCATATGGTTCAATGATTGGCCCTGACTTTTGTTTATTGTCATTGCATAGCAAACCTTTATGGGGAATTGTTTCCTTCGCAAGATGAAAGGCCACTTTGAGTCCTTTGCTGTCAAAATTATTTGCGGAATGAGTACTTTTGCACCTATATTACTTCCTGTAACAACTTTTGCTTCTATGATCCAATCTCCTAAATTCACAATAAGTAGTCTTGTCCCGTTGCACAGTCCTAATGCAGGATTTATGTTTCTGAGCAACATAACTGGCATCCCTTCTTTTAGTTGTAGACAATGATTTGGGAACCCAGTAAAATTTAAAGTATTCAAAAATTCTAATGGATACACTAGCTCTTGTTCTGCTAAGTTATCAGTTGCTTTGTCAATCTCATCTGAGCTTCTGTATTGTTTTGTTTGACCTCCAATCAAATTGAAAATATAACCATTTATTTCATCAATAGTGTCATTTAGAGGAGTCAATATTGCTCTTTCTCTAAGATATTCTTCATCCTGCATGTGTTGTTGTAAATCTGTATAAGTGCTGTCAACTATTTGTTTGAGTGGATCATCGGTAGGCTTAAGAAGATATTGTATTGGTATTTTTGTCCATGTAGGAAGGTCTTCTCCCTCTCTGGTTATTGTTGGTATTTTTCCATCACCAACTTGTAGGAGCCATTCATTGAATTCACGTGCTGAGGAATTTATTCTACCTGAAGCTGAAGTGTCACTAACTCTCATACTTTTTTTTAGCATAAAGACTGTACAATGCTCCCACAAATAAGATTTGTTTATAATGCTTGAACTATGTCTTGCCTTTGGCCTTGTGGTATTATGGGCAGTATTTGCCTAAAATCCCCACCTAGAAGCATGGTCTTTCCTCCAAATGGACTCATAGATTTGTCTCGATTTCTATAGCCAACAATGTCTTTAAGTGTCCTATCAAGTGCCTCAAAAGCCAATCTCTTTATCATCGGTGCCTCATCCCAAATAATGAGGTCTGTTTGAAGTATTAGTTGAGCAAGCTGAGTGTTTTGCTTAATTGAGCATGTTGTATCTTCAAAAACATCTAATAGTATTTGAAATCTACTATGAGCTGTTCTACCTCCTAGAAGTAGTAATGATGCAATACCTATAATCATTACAAAAATCAAGCATAAATAAATACTGAGTAAAATGAAATTAAACGTGAGACATAATTAAAGTATGAAAAACTTTTAGCATAATATTTTTTAATTTTTTTTTCAATTTTAGCCTATAAGATTTGAAAAAATGTTGAGTGAAAAGAAACTATTAGTTACCTGATGAAGCAACAGCAAGCACAATTCGTTTCTCTGCCCTCAATTTTGCAATGATAGTATTGTAGAGAAAAGTCTTTCCAGTGCCTCCATGACCATACACAAAGTAAACTCCTCCTATATTAGTAGACACAGCATGGATAATGTCATTGTATATTTGTCTTTGTTGCTCATTTAGTAATGGGTGACATCTTTCATGCTCATGTGTAAGGTCTTCAACATTATAGTTAAGCTCTTCTCGGATGAGTCTGTTATCCATTGCTTCAACAGATGATCTATCTAGTATAGGTAGTCCATTAAAATCAGTAAGCTCTTTTCCATTCTTGATCAATATCTTTTCAATTTCAAGCAAGCAATATGATTGGATTTGTCGATCAGTGAGTTGTAAATCGAAGTGACGAAATAACCTTCTTTTGTTGTAGAGGATATCATCAGACAATAATTTCCAATTATTTTCCCACAATTGCTTGAGATCTGCTACTTCACCAAATAGAAGGATAGTGACAGATAATTCTCTCAATTGAGAAGCTATAGCCCAATGGCTTGCTTCGTTCAAAGCATCATTCCACTCTTTGTCATCATTCAAAAGGCCAAGAGCATAACATGCTTCTTTGAAAGTTTTATGTGTGACATGACCCACTGTCCTGATCTCTTCATAGATTTTGGGTCCTCGAATGATATTCAACAAAATTCTTAAGTAATATCTTTCACCTGATATTGAAAAAAGTGAAGTAATATTTTAAAATTAAAATCAAAGTGAATATTAATTTCAATTACGATGTTAACATATTGAATAATTTAGTATTAAAATATTGATTTTGGCTAATTAGTACTAAATATCATACTTTATTTTTGTAAGTATAATTTTGAGAATTAATTTGCTTAAAGTTTAAGCATTGTAAAATTTATTTTTTAAAAGAAAAAGATTTTAACTTATATAATAGTTATGTTTAGAGAAATAAGAAACTATAAATATTTTTTAAAAATAATATGATGTAAATTAATTAATTTAACCTATACTTAATCTCTTTAAAACAACTTAAAAAATGAATAATAAATCTACCATCATCATATTCATCTTTTATCTTCCGAATTTATAAGGTTAAAATATAAATTATTGCATTAGTTCCATTCTCAAACGTATAATAAATTTAAAAACAAATTTTAAAAATTGCAAAGTCATATTTTTTACCTGATGTAGGGTGAGCATAAAAGATCCAGCCTATCGTTTTGCCAAGCCTGTCTTGGTTTCCATTTCTTATTTCTTTCATCCCAAACAAATTTTGTTGGGAATTCAGAATACGTTAGCAAGCGTGCTTCAGAGCTAATTGAATTCATATTCATCCATTCAGTGAACATGGTCTGTTGTATTCCTTTTCTTCTAATGACCAATGACAAATGCTCTGAATCTCTTAGAGTAACTGAGTTTTCCTCTGGTAAATGAAAAGTCAATCGCATAACTGCTGGACTTCTATAATGTATATCAAAATTATAAATTCTCCAAGAGGCTTCACATGCTGAGACATATCTGTAATTTATGAGAATTTAAGAACAAAGTTATAACAATGTCTACTATCATTAGAGAGTTATATAAAGATAGAAATAATTAGATATTTGTAGATGAGAAAAGTTTGGTTGGCTTTATTTTCTATTATATACAGTAATATTTATACAAATATATAATAATACAGATAAAAATATGTGAAGTTGTCTAGCACAAGTTAAATTAAAGAATCAACCAAAATTTTTTTTTAAAATAAACCAAAAAAATAAATGTTAGCTATTGCAAGGTAAATTAATAGACCAAGTTTGATAAAGCAGTATATTATTAAAATTAATTATTAATATGATTCACACAACTAACATGTATCAAAATAAATGATAAAACCTTTTATTTTTTTGTTTTATGTTTTGGTTTTGAAGAGTTACCTACAATCCAAGCATGTTTTGATCTCATCAACATGCCTTATTTCTGATGAATTTGTTATATGTTGCTGTGAAACATTTTCTTCTATTAGAATTGTTGCTCTATCCGGACCTTTGTGGAGATACTTAAAGAGATACTTTATCGCCTTAGACTTATTGCACCATTCCACATTCAGATGAGCATGAAATGCGAGTAACAAATGTCGATTATACGGAACAACAAATCGATTGTCCAATTTAATATCCCCTTTTTTCACATGTCTTCCATTGTCCCTCCTTCTATAGGTTGGAAAGCCATCCCTATCTATGGTTGTTTCAGTGCTAAATTTTTTTGGATAATTTCTAATGCAATAACCATCAACCATGCAAGGTGCATTTTTGCTTGCTGATCCACACGGGCCATGGATCATAAACTGTGTTACGACATTGTATGCTTCTGGGTCGTCCTCTTCTGATGGCAACTCTACTGAAACTATTTTATCTATATCTTGTGTTGTTGGCAACTTATTATTTTGGTAAAGCCATAGAAGAATGTGAGCATGAGGTAGGCCTTTTTTCTGAAACTCTATTGTATATATTGCTACAAAAGATAAAAAGATAGTGAAGGAATGATAAATATAGTCAATGCTGTTAAAGAGTAATGTGTATGTGTGTGTGTATACATATATATATATATATATATATATATATATATATATATATATATAAAATAAGGACAAATTACATATTATTCAAAAGGATTGTACTAAATGAGATAAACATGACTTCATACCTGATATTACTGGACCAAAATACTGCCTTTCAACTATGTATTTCATTAGTTGATCAAGTTTCATCTTGAATACTCGAGTCTTAATGTCAGGCCTATCATCAATAGATTGTCCTGGAACTTCATCAAGCATATATTGCATCTCAGGCCATTTTGGATTGGCAGTAAATGTTATGAAAATATCAGGATTGCCAAAAGTTCTACATATGGCCATAGCATCTTGATAATTCTGTACCATGTATCGAGGTCCACCTGTAAAGGAAGAGGGTAATATAATTCTTTTACCAGTTGTAGCAGTTATGGTATCTCCACGAACTACTGCATCACAAACATTCTTGTACAGCTTTGTGCGTAGCACTGCTTGATTTTGTCTAACCCATCTTAGTCGATCTTCTTCAATAGATGTGTATGCATCAACAACATATTGTTGGAATAATCGACCACCACATATGAGAGTATTTGCTTGTAATCTTCTTTGTTGCAATTGATACGCATAATATTTCCTCATTGTCAAATTGCCTCGTCTTGTTTTATTTTTCCCATTATTATGAGAATATGGAATGTCCAAGTGAAATCCATCTTCACCATATGGAAATAATAGTGGATATTGCATTGCCATGAAAGATGGATGTAACTCAGTTATTCTCTGCAGTCCATCTGTTTTATGCTCTATGACTATATCTTTCCTTCCATCAGATTGACCAAAATCTCCAACAATAAGTGCAGTAATTTTTGCCGAGGTAAGTCTATTATATTGTTGCGATTCTCCTGATCTCATACCAAATAGTCTAATGCGTAGATTATTGCTATCAGGTGCAGATAATCTATCTCTTGCCATCCTAAAAGCTTGGGCAATTGGATTATGCATGTCAAGCATTTCTTTCAACATTTGAACAATATTTTCATCTATATTTTCTGCTATTTGTCCATTGCTTAAGGAACGCAACCGATTTTGTACTTCATTTTTTGTATCATGTACATAAAGTTGTGAGAATTTAGGTTGTTTATCTTCTGTTGGTATGAGTCTTCCAATCCTGTGGTAATTCTGACCAAAAATTCTATAGACATATGGACCTGGTCGTAAGTTGATTGTGTTATCCATTTTTGCCCTCATAGATATGAAAAGCAAACATAAAATTATATGCTCGGATTTTTTCTCTAAACTTGATTGACTGACGCCCCCATCATAACTCAAAAGATTCTTTAAAGTCTCTAGTGGTTCTTGTAAGCTTGGAAGTTTTACTTTTCCTTGTTGGCAGCAAAGTGAATATTTTGATTTTTTTGGTCGATGCGGTTTATCTATTCTCTCCTCATACCACATAGAGCTCCCGCAATTTTCACATTGATATTTTGGCCGGCCAAGATCCAAGTAATTTGGACTATTACCTGTATTTTTTAAGGAGTGTCACATTGGATCTGGTATCCTTTTATGTTGATGTAATTTTGTTTATACTAACCAATTGGATGGTGATGAAGTATTGAATGTGAACTTTGAGTACTTATGTCATTGACTTCACTTGTTTGAGATTGTCCTCTTACTTGGACAAATTCATTTGACATAGTCTTGCCTTCTGAAAAAGATTAAAGCAAAATGACTACTTATTTTAGTTTGGATGGAAAGTTTTGTTCAATGTTTTAAGAAAGAAACATAATGAGTATGAGTAGAAATATGTTTGGTAGTTAAGTATTTTGTCATAAGATAGATTACCTGTATTTGAGTCCATACGTTCTGAACAAATAGTAAGTCCGCAAAAATATTGTATCTTCCCATTTGGTAAAATGGTTTTGTTTGATTGAAGTTGGATGCCGTGAGCAATTTCTACGATGGTTTTGGAACTTTCATTATGACATGTAATATGTTTTTAATAGAAATAAAGAATGATATAGTTTGAATTAATAAAACTAACGAACTGTCATTGCAAGATAGAAATATTCATAATTTATAAACTAAGTTATTCATATATATATATGTGTGTGTGTGTGTGTGAGTGTGTGTATATATATATATATTAAATAAATAGTATTTGACTTTTTTTATCAACTAAACATAAATACATGATGGAATTTAAATATGATAATAATGAAAAAATAAGATCAATTATTAAACTATATAGTGTTATACTTGCCAAAAACCATATTGTTTACCATAACTTTATCAAAGAAAAACTCAAAATTCGTACAGTTAATCAAAAGCAATAAATACACTAATGACACTTAAAATATTGTGTATAAAAGTTGAAAATTTTCATTTAATATTGTGAAATATAATTTTCAATTAATATGACATATTATTTTCCAGAAATTTCTTGACAAAAGCATTTTAGTATTGCTGAGAAATTCCAAATAGTTATAATTATGGATGATGCATTTAAAAATAAATTATTTTTAACTAATAGCAGATAATTAATACTGCAAAGTTATTAAAAAGAAACCCAAAAAGGATAAAAAGTAATGTGTTAGAGTAATTTTTTAAATGAAAAATACGAATTGAATTAGAAATTTATTATAATTTGCAAGATAATAAATTTTAATATTTAAATTTTATAAGATTAATATTTATAAAACTATATTAATCTGTCAACTCATGATAATGTATATTTACAATTTACAAAGTAGAAATATTTACAATTTATAAACAGAGTTGTTCATGTTCATCAATATAAAGTAAAAGGAAAATAAATAATTTAAAATATTAAGAAAATAAACTGTGTTTGACATTTCTTTGTTACTAAATATAATTACATGGTGAAGTTGAAGTATAATAGCAGTAATAATTGAACTAACCTCTTTCTTTCTCCATTTGTTTACCCATCGAGGTCATTGCACCAATATTTCAGTGTCTATGGAATATCTAGCACTGCAAAGAAATGCCCAAATAGTTCTAATTAAGGATGATACATTCAAAAAATTAATTTTAGCCAATAGAAAATAATTAATAACATAACATTATTAACAAAAAAATTAATCACATAAGCAATCAAATTAATCTGAGAGTAGTTTCTTTAAATTACAAAAATGATTTGAATTAACAATTTATTGTAATTTATAAGATACTAAGTTTTAATCTCCCAAGTTTAACCTCTATGTTTCTCCATTAAGGATGACACATTACAAAAATTAATTTTAACAAATAGCATATTATTGGTATCATAAAGTTATTAAAAAATTAATAATGATCCTAAAAATTATGATGCATTTGTATTATCCTGTATCTGTCATGAAAAATTATATTATATAAAAATGTGATTTAAGTTATAACTTCTAAAAACATTGAAATAAAATAATAAATCTATTAAGTATATTATTATTAAGTAAACGATTAATTCATACACTATTAATATCAGGTGAAAGATTAATTCATACACTATTAATTCATACACTATTAATTTCAATTACTTAATAATAATTTATGATATATTATTATTAAGTAAATGATTAATTCATACACTATTAACATACACTATTAATTCATATACTATTAATTTCAATTACTTAATAATAATTTATGATATTATATGAATTAATCATGCACTTCTAATTCCAAACAAAGATCATTTAATTAATTCATTTTGGAATTTAAATTTCAAAAGAAAACATATATAGGGAAAATCAAATTTTACTAAGATGCTAAAATTAATTATGAGTGACTAACTATCCATCAATTAACCAAAGTATTCAGTGCATAGAAATTGGGGCGTTACATGTATATAATTGTTGTACATTATATATATTTTATATAACATAAAAATTACAAATTAGGGTGAATAATATTAATTTTAACTATAGTCTTAACCTATTAAATAATTTAGAAGTAGAAACTCTTCTTGAAAAATTTAAAAGTAAATTTAACTTATGTTAACAAAATAAGCATATATATAATATATCAAATTTTAATCAAGATAGATATAGATAAATTTGAATTAATCATTTAAATTTTATACATCATAAGATAAAATAAACATAAATATAATTTATCTTTATAAAATACACATATCAAAAATAATTATGAAGTGTGAATGCATATCATAATTTCAAATCAGCAAATCTAAATTATTGCATGCCTAATGCACTATTTTGTTTCTCTCGTGTAATGTGTTTGTGTGTGTGTGTCTATATTTTATATATCTATATATATTATATATATATATGTATGTATTTAATATCATAAATTTAATATAACTACGTTAAATAGGAAAATCATTCCAAGATCAAAAATATAAATTTTAATTTTTATACGATAATAAAACACATAAATTTAATTTATTAAAATAAATTAATATTATAAGTTAAGAAATTCATTACTCTTTAATGTATATGTTTTATGTTAATGCAAACATTTCTAATAATAACTCTAAGTAAATATGACCATCATAGTTATAAAACTAATTTACTAATAAAATCATGGAATAACATTCTATTATTTTTAATGCATTAAAATTTCCTCTTATTTTAAATTTTTTTCATAAATTGTCTGTTATCAATTTAATTTTAATATATTGGTAATACAAAAGGTTATTGACATGTATGTAAGCTATATCTATAATAAATTCCTAATAACTAATAATTTATTTAATTCAAAAATGAAAGGCCTCGCTCAAACATGTTTATTTGGATAGATCATAGGTTATTTTTGGTAGATTCTCATTCAAACATTTACTTAGTTGCTAGTTGTTTGTCATGTGTGTATATGAATGTTATACACTATTTAATATAATTTTTAATTATTATAAATATATATGATTAATTTGATACTCTAGAGATAAAGTATGCATGACATATATTACAAAGGTAAAAAACCTTTTATCTTCCTAAAATTATTTTATTTCTTTTTTTCTAAAAATAAACTTAGTTTTGCGTTTTGCTAAAAATTTTAAAAAATTAGCTCTCTAAATTAAAATGACAAAAGTTATGTTATTAATTTAAATATATTATTAATTAAGTGAAAGAATTCAGTTGTTTCAAATGTCAAAATGATTTTTTTCAAATTAAATGATTAATTCATACAAAATCATAAATCTATTAAGTATATTATTATTAAGTAAAATAACTAATAACTTTAGATGTTAAATTTTGAAGGATGATAGTTTAAAATTTTTGTTATATGTGCATTTAGAATATTATATATTTATTTTTATGAGATATTATATATTTGTTATATGTATTAAAAATGTCATATATATAGATTATGTCAATTAAATAAATTAATTAATAGCTATATTCAAGTTTAGGTTTAATTAATTTCTCAAAGAAAATTGGCTGCTCATTTCAATTTTCATAGGTAGCATGGATGATATTCAAATTAAGTAGTGTAAATATAAATATAATAATACATTTTATTATTATAATTACATAGTTACATGTAGTAATAAATGCTTTGTGCAGTGATAATATATATATAGATAAATTAAAGATATCCAATTATTATTATGATAATTAAATTTAATAAAGGCTTTAACTGAGTTTGTCTAATTCGGCCTATAAAATTAATGATTAGTGATATGAAGCATAAAATCAAAATTCAAATTTATAAAAGGTAGACATATTTATCATATTTTAAATTTCAAAAATAAATGCAAATTATCATTTAAATGCAATACGTAAAATATCATAAAAAATATTTGAAAAGATAGTTACTAAAAAATAGTTGTTAGTGTATTATTTTATATTTTAAAAATGATAATAAATTATCAATAAAATGAAATATTAAAAATTCACAAAAAAATCTGATTAATTTTAATGAAAAAAATTTATTTGGCCTCAAAATTTAATTTTAAAAATAAATATAAATCATCATTTAAATGCAATACGTAAAATATCATAAAAAATATTTGAAAAGATAGTTACAAAAAAATAGCAGTTTTTTTCAAAATAAAAAATAGTTGTTAATATATTATTTTAGATTTTAAAAATGACAATAAATTATCAAAAGCTCGTATTTTCAACAATTGTTGTTAATTTAAAAATTAACATAATTATGCCATGGAAACAATTATTAATAAACTTAAAGGGACTGTACTTCCATGCTTTTGATGATTTGATAAAAAGCATAAATGACTATTGAAAAAAATTATCTAGTAAGATTAAGATAAATAAGTAGTTACAATTTATATAATGTTTTAAACATTATATAAATTTTATTATTATATAATTTATGAAAATAAATAAGTAGTGCTTGGATGATTAAAAGTAAGATTATATAAGGACATTACAATTGTTGAATTGCCCATTTATATAATTTTTTTCTTTAAAAATAATTTGTTAATTAACAAAATATCAAGTTGTGCCAAAAGATAATTGTGATGTAAATAATAGAGTAATATTTTTCATGGAATTTCCCAACTTTAGCATGAAATAAGAAATAAAAGTACAAAAGCTAGTGTTGAAAGAAAAGAAATTACCTTGCGAAAGGAAAGAAGATGATGGAATAATCAATATTAAATGTGGAGAAGGCACTCTTGGTTAGTCCAAGAAGTTTGATACTCTTTGGTAGAAAATGCTACATGCGATGGATCCTAGATTCCCAATGGAAAAGATGAAAATTAAGTTGTCCCAAAAGATACTGCGGCTATAAATAATAGAGTATTATTTTGTATGGAGATTTTCAATTTTAACATGAAATAAGAAATAAAAGTACAAATGCAAGTGTTGAAAGAAAAGAAATTACCTTGTGGAAGAAGAGAAGACGATGGAATAATAAATTTTAAATGTGGAGAAAGCACTCTTAGTTAATCCAAGGAGTATGATACTCTTTGATAGAAATTGCTGCACACCATGGATCCTAGATTCCCAATGGAAAATGATGGAAGAAGCAAGGTAGCTAGCGAGTTTGAAAAATAAAGAATATCAAGAGGTCTATATCTCTTCTTTTCTTTTTGAATCTAGTACTCTTCCCAAGTCTTGCCCATCAAAATACTTCCAAAATTTTATTTCATGAAGAAGTGAATTGCATGGCCAGGTGAGGAGATAATGTTCAAAGACGAAGCAAAATCCATTGGTACAAAACATATATAGAAATGATGGCATAATTTGATGTAAATGCCAATCATAATTACAACGAATGTGTGAAACCAAAGGTCTGTTACTATAAAACTGCTTATTTATTGGATTTCGGTTTCAAGATCCCAAAAGGATAATTGCAAAGTTAATGAATGCAATTGCAAGTGTGTCTGGCTCAAAATAGGGTATTAATAAAATTAAAATGCTGAACTAATAAAAATGCATGACAAAGTTCATAATTTGTGAATATAAAAAAAAAATATGGTAATTAAAATTGAACTGTTACTAAAATTTAAAAGATAGTATAATTACTCTAAATAGGGTATTAATAAAATTAAAATGCTGAACTAATAAAAATGCATGACAAAGTTCATAATTTGTGAATATAAATAAAAATAAATATGGTAATTAAAATTGAACCGTTACTAAAATTTAAAAGATAGTATAATTACTCTAAAACTATATATTTTGTTTCCATTTTACATATATAAGTTTGAAAACAGAAAAGATAAAGGTGTATACAAAAGGTTTAATTTTGTTGGCCAAGTTGATTACCATAATGCAATGTTTTCAAATTGATTTCATATAATTGTATTATTATGGAATTATGATTGTGAGTTAATTAACATTGATTTAATTTGCTGTCATTATGTAGACTGTTACGCTTAATTTCATTTACATTGATATATTTTAATCAATTAGCTATAAATATTATAACCAACCAAGATTATTGCCATTCAAAATAAATTCATTGATCTTCCTTTTAATTACATCACACAATCAAATCTCAATTTTAATTTGTTATTAACAACCTGAATCATTCTTGGACTTGTGCCTATATTCAATAGAAATTTGATTCTCCTTTAATTAATTATGCCACCAAATCTGAGGATTTGAAAAATGTGGTGCTTAATTTTGATTTGGTCATTAATAATATTTTTTATTATACATTAAATTTTGTTAAAAAATATTTAACTAACAAATGGAATATGTATATACCGTTAAACACAAATTGTTAGACTTTTAAAATTCTTTTGATGGAGAATACCAAGAAGCAAATTGTTTGATTTTAATTTAGAAACCTGGGGCTAGGTAGGATATACAGAGTTTTTTGCAACATATAATATTTTTTATTATACATTAAATTTTTTCAAAAAAATATTTAACTAAAAAATGGAATACATATATACTGTTAAACACAATCTAAATTAAAACATTTTTAAAAGTAGAGATTAAAAGGAAAATAAATAAATTTTAAATATTGTTGTTATAAAATTATATTAATAAAATTCATAATTTTATGGATATAAATACTGATGAAGCTAACTTCTTACACTTTCAAAGGCTGCAGTAAGATCATTTAACTTAATTTGAGCTAATTGTTCAGCTATTTCGTCAAATAAAACAAATATTGTTGAATCTGTAGAATCTTTAATATCAAGCTCCAGACGAAACCTTCCATGCAATATATATACAAATAAAACAATAAATACCAACATAAAGATTAAATTGACATTGTGACAATATGGAGTATTATAATTATATATTAAACAATAATTACCTTGTCATTGGGTAGTCAACAGCCTTGTTGCAAAAATCACAATTGAAATTTGTAAATAACTTTGAAACCTTTCTTTTGCAATGGGGGCAAGAAACGTAATACCAACCGTTCCTAAGTAAAATATCGTCTATAGTTGCAACATAGCAATAAGTAGCATTCTGGATTTAAAAAAAAACTAAAAATTGTTATCTTTATTTACCAAGGAATTAAAATGAATAAATTTACAAACAGAAAGGTTACCATATTAGTCTTTGCAGTTCCCATAGACAAAATTTCAGATATGGTCTTTATATTGGCAAACTTAGAAGGACTCTCTAACTTTGTGATGTCAATGGCATCAGGTAAATTCAAATTTGGAGAATCCCTATAATTATAAGTTAATATAATAAAATGGTTAATTATAAATGAAAATATTTAAAATTATTACCATATTATGCAATACAGAAAAAAAAATTACATACTTCAATGATTGTTTGAGCTCATTAGCCTCCGGTATGTCTATGTTGACATAAATCTTGGTTGAACTTGATGAAGAAATAGACAATTTACCTACAATTTAAAAACACATTTTTATTAAAATTTAAAATTTGGTAGAACTATGTGATTGCATGTGTATGATCATAAATCATAATACCTCCATATTCCTTAATTATTGTGGATGAAAAAATGACAATATTGACTTTAGAATCTTCAGAAACCTTGGTCTTCATTTCCTCTTGAAATAGTGCAATATATTCATCCCAAATGGTTTCTTTCACTTTGTTTCCCCTGTCAAGATTATTTGGAATGTTAGTATATCATTGGTACAGATATCATATATTGCAATGATGGAATATTCTTAGAACATGATCTTTGAGTTAAGAATCTTAAAAGAATGTGTATATTTTTTCACCTCATATCTTCCAAATAGATAGTCAACGTGTCAATGTTTCCTTCAGCTGTTGTCTTTTCTTCAATCGGTTTTACATCAACAATAACCCCAATCACATCTGTTGGTTTTGGATTTAAAAAGAGGTGTTTAATATATATTGGCACCAAATTAAACTTATTATTAATAAATTAAAAACTCTAATTAAAATAATACACAGAAAGTACAATTATAAAGTCACCTGTTAAGACAGTTTTCTCACATTGATGTTGCAAGTCTTCAAAGTTCACAAACTTGAACATGTGATAACGAATTATGTTGTCATCATGGTCAATTTTATTGACCAAAGTAGTAGCATAGAAATGCAACATAAAAGGGTTATTCTCCACTATTGCATATTTCTCTTTGTTATTGGATACCATAAAATTTTCAATGGAATATATTTCTCCTTCTTTCAATATGTTCTTGAATTTCTGGGTGATATTTTTCCCAATTGAAGCATGTATGCAATTGTTCTAAAAGGAAAAAGAATAGAATCAGATAAAATATATATGATAAGAATCTATTTATTTTCAACTTAATGGAAAAAGAAAAAGATCAAATAAAAGAATATATGTTAATAAATAATAAGGAAATATGCACAATTTAAAAATTCAAACCTTTTCATCAATAAGAATCATATCTGTGCTGATTAATTCCTTTTTTCGGCGTATATTTAGAGTGTCCCATAGTCGTGAAACACGCACTTTTATTTTCCATTCATCAGAACTTGATGAGAGATTGCTAAGCAATGTAAATTCATTATTGGTTGGTGTCTTCCTCCTAAATGTTAAAAATAAACATAAGATTGACTTAAGAAATTAAAACAATATATTGTACTGATTAAAAATGAAATTTACACATACCTCTTCAAGTAGCTCTTCAAACTGGCCATGATATATAAACTTGATTGGATCTTCTATATGCAATTTCTTTAAACTTGTTTCAAGCTTCCCAAGTATATATAGATAAAGGGCTCAGTTTAATTGTCCCTATAAACTAAACACAAATTCAAAAATGATTGTAAAGTGACATATAAAGCAAACCTGTAACCACCTTCAAGCATTTCCGTTCTATACCATTGTATAAACTATTTCTCAAGGGAGCTATGATATTTATACTACTACATTCCTTACATAACTTGAACATCCAGACAAAGAAGAAAACAAAGAGACAAAAACAAAAAAGAAAAACGTGATAAGACAAATTGGAAGAGAAGAAGGTAAAATTGGGTGTTGGCTACAAAAGGTAGAGTTATAGAATTTTAAAAGACAATTTAGCAGCATCTTCTAAAGCTGTCCATTAATTATAATTGTACTAATGATAATAATTCTAAAACTGTCTACAAATTACAATTGTATTGATGATTGAGCATTAGTTTGTTTCAGTTTTAAATTTCAAAGCATATAAATGCATACTTGAATGCTTGTGGCCGGTGATATTGCTAATAATTTGATCGAAGTTAAGGAAGGCTAATTAGAAGCTACTGTTGAAAAGATTTGCAAAAATTGGGTATTACTTTGTTTCAGTTTGAAATTAGAAAGAATGGTATTAAGTGCAAATTGCAGCGTAAAATCTGCATAAATTGAGTATTATTGAGTATGATTTTGTTTAGTTTGAAATTAGGAAAAATGGTATTAAATGCAAATTGCAGTGTAAAATCTGCATAAATTGAATATGATTTTGTTTCAGTTTTAAATTTCAAAGCATATAAATGCATATTTCAATAGAAAATAAGAATATATACAAAGTTTTACTTGAATTTTCGAGGCTGCATATATAGAAAATAAGAATAGAAAGTTTTGTATATAGCTGTAGTGGTTACAAAACTTCAAAATCGATGATAAATGCTAATTACAAAAGTAGAAGAAGATACTGTTGGCCGTGTAAGAAAAATACAAATAATTAACACAATTTCAATACCAAAAAGGGAGTTAGAAAATTGTAGAAGACAATTTCAAAATTATTATAAAATTTAAAAAAAAAAGAAAAAAAATGATTATTTGCCATCGCAAACAAATGAAAACAAATACTAAGTTCATAGCTTGAGTAAGAAAATAAATACCTTTAATTTGTTGTTGCAAGAGTAATAAATTATGGCCATTAGTTTTTATTTATTCAATAGATAGATTGTGACTATTGGCTTACGGTGCAAAGCAAAAATTTTATACCATTTAGTTTTCAAAGGTTGATGCAATAAATGCTTTTTGAGCAATGAACGATACTTACATCTGTCAACGTATACTATTTAGTTTTAATTGTATTAAGCATTTAATTTTTTTATTATATTAACCACTTATTTTTTTCACATAAAATAGATGATAAATGCTAACTACAATGAAGAATACATATATATATATATATATATATATATAGATTGCTTTGCTTTAATTCTCAAAACCCCTAAATTTTCCTAAGTGATAAAGCCTCCTTGAGAAATGACTTAGGTTGTCCCCTTTTACTATATTTTCTTAGTGCAACTTAGCATAAAATAATTTCTAATTTGAGGAGGTAGGCGACAGCTTTTGTTACCAAGCCAAGGCAACTAACCGTTTCCTAATTGATATGATCAAAAAGTCAATAGAAGACCAGCCAGCATGATGGCACGAGTCCCTCTTCGAAGTTTTGTGGGCATATAGGACCACTAGTGTAAAGCTATTGGACTAACCCCCTAAAGACTAACTTATGGTCAAGATGCTATTTTGCCATTGGAAATAAATGTGAAGTCATTAAGAGTGGCAAGAAAATATCATTTGTTAGCAAGTGAATATTCCGAAGCTATGTTTAAGGAATTAGAAACAACTAATGATGATAAAATTTTAGCCTTTGAACACATATAGAAAAACAAGGAGGCCATGGCAAGATTTTACAATAGAAATTAAAGAGAAATCTTTTCAGAAAGGGGATTTTTGCTTGGGATAAAAAATCACGAGCATTGCAAATGGTTTCCAACTTGGGAAGGACCATACATCGTCAACCAAAGTATAAAGGAAGGTGCATATAGATTGATAGATATTAAAGGAATAAAAATGGAATGATCAATTAATGGAAAATTTTTAAAGAAATACTATTAGTCTGTGTGGGATGAATAAAAATACTTAATATGAAAAACTATGACTACAAGCTAGCCACACTAACCAAAACCAAATGAAGCCAAGTTTAACTTCATCAAGCAGGGGACCATCTTGATTACTGGTCTCAGCCACTTTTTCCAGCTGAGTTTACATCATGCTTATGTTACCTTCTTGCCACTGTTGTGCCTTTATTAGCATAATTCAAAGGAGTTTCTTCTTGAAAACCACTTGGAATCCCTTCACTTTGATCAAGGTTCTGAATAGCTAGGCACTTTGGAGGGAACGATTAAACCTTCATATGGAAAAACATCCAATGCAAATTCAAAAGCTAACAAAAGGAAAATAAAACATCATGATAAAGAAGATATGATATAGAAGAAAGACAAATAATAGGCAAAAGATCAATAGCATACCTCCACAACTTGCCCTAGCTGACTAAAATTAATGGTAAAAACCATCCCAAGTCTCTTTGGCTACCGCCATACCTCTCTTACTAGTCTCCACAGTACATTATAGCATGGTGGCTTGGCTAGCTAGAGACAAGATCTTGCTATCCAAAGCCTTGGCTTGTTTGTGATTTTCTTAACTCGGTCAGTCTACAAAGTGGCTTCCAAGTGAATTTATTAAGGCCCCAGGTAATCCAATTCAATCTACAGCCGAGGTATTTCTTCACAGATATGGGCAATATAGTTGTCGACTTGGTGTTTCTCTTGGGCCAAGTTTTGATGTGTAGCCAAGATCATAGCAAACTCGCTCAGAATCCAACCTTCTCAGCCTTCAACAGATAAAGCTCTTTATGCTAATGTTCACTAACCACTTTACATTCCTTATAAGTGTGGAAAAATTGGAAGGTGTCATCATATTCCAAAGCCAACTCAGTATAGACATCTATTATAGTCTCCAGAAAAGGGATTATGAAGAGTTACAGTTACAGCTATAGCAGTAAAATGTTGAAAGGCTAGAACTGAAGTCTTCTCAACTGATAAAGGCATAAGGGTGCTGAAATAGGCTAATAATTCATCCTCATTGGGGTAAGAAATGTCACCTAGCGAACCCAAAATAGTGGGTCCAACCTCAATAGCCAAGGAGATTGGACAAGTCCGAATAGGAGAAGAAGGATTATGATGACCTCGATTGCAAAAGTGGTGGTCTTTACAAAGATTGGGTCAACAGCTTTAGTAGCTGGTGCACCATCAAGCTCAGGGCTGGAGGCCACTTGATAAGACCTCCTGCAGCCAAGAGTTACATCACCATCCGAGCTCTCTTGCACTTCTAGCACTGTTTCTCTCTCAGTAGTGGCAAGGAAGAAAGTCTTCTTCGTTGACCTTTTGTTCTAGCTGGGCAGAGAGATTCCATATCAGATCTCTTCATATTATGATGTTCAACCTAAAGCTAAAAAAAAGGTATGAGCCAACAGAATTAGAATTACCCGAGGAGAAAGATTTGAAATTGATATAACAATAGCTAGGGCAACCACATTGGTGGGAGTGACATTGGAGGCCTACCAAGCACTCCTTCTAGTTGGAGTAGGCCTTGGGGCAAGAGGAACATGAACCTCTATGTTTACCATGATTAGGCCTAGCAAAGATAACAACTAAGAGTCTAGCTGAGGAATAATAAAATGTTACTAATGAATGAATGACAAAAAAAATGGCAAATTATACCTGATGAGGCTTAAGGGGCTCATGGCCTGGAAATTTTAGATATAGAGGATAAAGTGGCCAACTCGATAGAAAGCTTTTCTAAGAGAAAAAGAGGTTCAGTAGGGTACTCGACTAGCATAATCATGTTCCACCACAATACCAATTTGGGAGTAGGCCAAGGGCAAACTATAAATGGCTTGAACTTGAATTGGTTTAGTTGATGGCAATTAAGATCCTTAATTTGCTCGATAGCCATATGAAGAAAGGTAGGCTGAGTTTCATCCTAATGCATTTTAAAATAAAAAACAACATGGGAACCCCCTGAACAAAACCTAGCTGAGTAGCAAAGAGGTTAGCATAATAAGGCTCTATTGAAATCTTGTTATACCTCAATGTGAGGTCCATGCCATTAAAGAGATCTTTGGCTATGACCACATGCACTAGCCCAGTGAGGAGCCACGACAGCTAGTTCTTGCACCTAGGCTGGTCCAATCTTGCAATACATGAATGGCCTAGCATCTATAAAGGATCATTGCTCCATTCTGAATCGCCATTCCATATTTTGGTAGGTTGTTTGAGTGAGAATGGGCATGCCTTTGAACCTTTTAGTAGCAACAAAGGCATCTAGGACAAGAATAGCGACTGCTCGACTGTCAGTATAGAAAGTGAGCAAATATTCATTCACCCAAAGATAAAGAAACAAAAGTGGTCTGATGAGATCCTTATTTGAGAAAGATGTCTTGAGTTGGCTAATCCAAAGGTTCATGCACTTGTGAAATAAGGAAAGGAACATAGCGGCTAATTTTATTGGTCTAGCAAAAATAATAGCCATGACATAATAGTTATATAAATTAACTAGCTAAAGAAAGCTAGTGTAGAGGAAAAACTTGCATATCTAGAAAAAGAAGGAAGGCATGGTGCTCAGTATCATAAATAAGGCTAATCATATGTTTGTGTTAGGAAATATGTGGTACGGAGCATTATTTAATTTCTATTCACTTTGCAACCTCAGCTAGGGAAAAAACATTGTATAGGGTTGAAAATTTACCCCCTATTATAAGAAGGCTTAGGATGGTAGCTACATCGCATAAGGTAGGAGTAAAAATGTCAAATCAAAAAACAAAGGCGTTAATGGCTATATCCTAAAAGCCTAAAAGGGCTATCAAGAGATCTCGGTTGGGAAAAAACTCTTGCATGGAAAACATGGTCATATCATGTATACCCCATGTTTTCCCAAGATGGCATTTTTGCTCTTAAACCTAGTCGAGCCAATTAGCATAAGGTTCATTAGGGCAAGGCCAGTCTTGAATCTTAGAAGGGCAATCCAAAATAGAAAACTAAGAAGAACAGATGGGAAGCTTAAAATCGGTGTGGATTATCTAGTTTTTTACCAATGTTTTATAAAGAGAGGGTTAAGAAACAATAGGGTCAAGGATGTAATTGGTTCCTTTAATACTATAGAGGATCAAAATGATTGCCGTTTCATCTTTCTCAACAATATGGTTGAGGATGTAATTGGTACGTCAACTATCGTTGTTTACCATTGTAGTGCTTAAGAGTGACAATAGTAGTATCAGAATCCTTATTCTGGTTATGTGGTGAACTAAAAAATGATGAAGGATCTTCCTAATGAGGAGAAGAACTGGGGTTTTGAGAATTGGAACCTTGGGAGGAAGACATGATGAAAGCAGATAAGGAAGAATGAACAATAAAGAGGAAATGTTTAAAGAACGAAGAGAATCAGAACAAAAATTCAAAGAGAATGGGTGTTCCAAGAATCACAAAAAGTTATTGAAAAAGGAAAGCATAATGGCTAGAAAAGCCTTTAGCTCAAATATTTTTTAACATCTCATAGTTCATAATAGCTACTGAGCTAATAAGCGTAGGGAGTAAGCCCAACTGCTTGAGATAGAGGCTATTGTAGCTGAAGAAAGGAATTAGGATCAATAAAAGAAGAGAGACGTAGGCCCAAGTAAAGAAAAGCAATGGCTGAAAAATTGGGCCAACACTACTTCAAAGGGAAATTGATTCAACAATGCTATGGCTGAGATTGTGCATAGAGACATGAGTAATGGTTGCTAAAAAATAAGAGCAGCTATGATCATGTATAAGACTTAGCTAAAGGATTATAAATAAGGGATTATTTATGTAAATGAGACACATTGCAATTCTCCAAGTAATTAGCTATTTGTTTACGTTTTTATTCTTTCACTATTTTGCTGTATTGCTCTTCCATTTAAATGCAAGTTACTTCCATTTTAATTTTCATATCTCTTAATCTAATCTTGTTCAAAGCCTTGTTATAGTAATTTGGAGAAATTATAGACTAAAGTTCCAATTTTTGACTTTAGCATAAATTACCTTATTTCAAAATATTCATTTATATGTCTAAGTTAATCGGATCAAGTCAATCTTAACTAATTTAACTTGGATCAAACAAAATTAATAAAATAAACAAATTTATTCTCACATAGGTATGTATCTAAGTTTAGAAAAAAAATATAAGAAACTTATATAAGTACCTACCAATCCTAATCTAATATATAAATTAAAAGGAGAATCTTGAATTGACTTTGCATTATTAATTTTGATTTTGCCATTTAAAAAAGTATTTTGACATTTGTCATATTTTAAATGAGTATTATATATCTTACTTTTTAAAAAATATTCTTTTACATTTTAAATGAGTACTATATATCTTACTTTAAAAAATATTTTTTGAAAAACTAAAATGTTTATAAACATTCCATAAAAGCTTTCTTTCTATTTTTATTTTCAACGTCCTAAAGTTACTTAATTGATCACATCTTTGATAATCTTCTGCACGAAATCCGTATTCAACTTTAAAAAACTTAAAATTTATCGACTGAATGTAGTATGAAGCAAGAAATTCTAACTTTTGAACTAAATTGCATTTAGTTCTCTTTTTTTTGCGTATTTTAATATGGTATTATTTTTTCCCGTTTCATTTTCTAATTAATATTTTCATAATTGTTATGTACTGTTAAAAATAATTGTTAGATAAATAATTCTTCATTTTTTATTTACTAGTATTTAAATTAACTTATAGTTTTATATTGTGATAATAAACCTATGCTAGTTTTAGGTGAAAGCTAAAGTTTGCACATATTATTTCTGTGACTTAATTGGATATACATGTCTAATTTATTAAAATATATTCATGGATAAATACAAAGATTCAATTTTTTTCAAGAATATTCAATTTTTTTCAATTAATATTTCTCTTTGCTAGTAGAATGAAATAGAGTTGAAGCCCAGGATCTAAATATTCAAAAACAAAATTTCAATTAAAGCAAGAATAAAATTGAAATGATGCATTTTTCAAAAGAGCTTTTGTCTTCTCCCTTATTTTTTACGTTTACATTTTCCAAGGAGATGCTCTTTTTGTTTACATGTCTCTACTAGTAAATTAGCTCACCAAAGCCTAAAGATTTGTCACTTAAGAAACTCTTCAATTTAGATAACTTAAATTTTATATCTCTTCTTCCTTCTTGGGTTGCTCCCTAAGTGTATTTTTCTCTATCCAATCTTATGTTGTAGGAAGGGCCGGCTGATGCAAGATATCCAATAAAGTTTTATCCGATTGGATTTATAGTGAAGTACATGTATGACTTTCTTTTGAAAATTGCAACTATTATTCTACCAGCTGACATTGGGGACCTATTCTTCATTTGTATCATCTTTAGTTCAGTCATAATCATCAACTGAAATTAATTTTGAGTCCATGTCTCCCTCTTTGTTGGCTTTTGTTTGATCATTTTCAAGAATATATTGCTCAGTTGTAAATGTCTTTGACATCAGTAGATTAAGATCTGTATATTTCAAAGCAATCAGCTTCTGGCCTATCCCTCAATTGTTGAAATCTCTCCATGAAGTTAGTAACAGGCTAATGCTTGTTGCTTAAGACTCATGAAGTCAGCCACCATAATCTTTGGATTAGGCCAATAGAAACAATCAGGGAATAGCCATTCTATGTCAGCCCACTTTTGAACAGAGTTAAGGGAAAAGATAAATACCAAGAAAAGGCCACCTCTGTCAAAGACAAAGGGAACAATTGCAACCTCTAGAAATCATTTTAACTAGCCTCTACACATTGAGAAGTGAATAACTCATTTGTTCCATTGTTGATTTGCTATCTTCCCCCAAAAAAAGTGGTAAAATCAGGAGTCCTAAATCCTTTGGGGAGTAGCATACATCCATGTATGTCATGACCCGACTCAAATAGTGACCGGAACATGAGGAACCGGCCCCACGGAAGCTCTTATTAGATGACACGTCATGCATAAATCTTTAATAATTTTCATTGAAATACGTCTGAGATATAACAATAAATATAACTAAATGAACCTTTTTTCAAATCTCAAATCCAATCCATAATCAAATACTTATATCGTAAACAATTGCTCCAATTACAAAATCATAAAACCTATCAAAGCATAATTATCAAATTATCAAATCATAAGATAATGAATGCATGGTCCATAAGTAACATTACTTCGTTCCAAAGTGAAGCTCACCCAAAAGAAATAATATCAACTACCAGGGAGGGATTTGGGATGACTTGGGAACAACAATTGTACTTGGAAGGGAGGGAAAATAGACACTACAAAAAATTCAGTGATTAGTGACTGATTTTTCAATCGCTAACTTCATAAAATCGGTCACTAAAACTAGTAGTGACTGATTTAGCGACCGAATGCAAAAGTAGCTAAAACCATGGTTGTTAAAAAATTAGCGACTGAAAAAATCGGTCAGTAAATCTTGTGACCGATTTTCCTATTTATATGACCAATTTTGTTTGGTGCTTTGATGTGTTATTAGAGACCGATAAATCGGTCACTAACTTTATGACCACTTTTTTGGTCACTACCTGAAAGTTTTAGCTACCGATAAATCGGTCACTAATTTTTGTGACTGATATATTGGTTATTAATGTGTGATCCCCAAAAGTTGTTGCGTTAAATTTTTAGTGACCAATAAATCAGTCACTAATTTTGTGACCGATATATTGGTCATTAATGTGTGATCGTAAAAATAAAAAAAATTAAATTTTTGAAATCTCACATTTAGAATTCAAATACATATCATCAAATAAGAAATTATATATCTATACACAAGCAAACCTAAAAATTGGCAATATACTTTAATCAGTCGTTAACATCATACAACAAAGTTTATTCCAAATATTTCAAATTTTACAATAACATAAAGCCCTATAATCTAAAATAAAAATAGAGATATGTATCAAAAACTCTTTGGACAATAAATTTTCAACATAGTCATAACTACTTCTTGCTTCCATGAGTCTTCAATAACTTCCACTGAGTCTTCAACAACCTCTGATTGGGCACACTGCATTGCCAAAGTTCCAGAAGCATGTATACAAAACATGAAAAAACAATTATACAGTAAACAAAGGTTAACATAACCTAGGATGAAAAAGAAAAAATTGCAACCCAAATCATCAATATCCAAATTTATACGGAAGTTGGTGACCAGCCAATGTCGAGAAACAAAATCATACATTGTAATATCTTATCACACTAGTTTAAAACAAGAACTTGAGTTCATTAGCACTCAAAAAACTAACTTGTACTTTGAGAGTGAAACAACACGTGCCTCGTAGGTTATGAAGAATGAATACTGAATAGTGAATGAGCATGGTTACTTTACTTTTGAAATGGCTATATGATTACAAAATTTCCACTTTATATGAACTACTATAGCAATGGAGAAATGTCAAAGTTGTGCTACCATGCTGTAGCAAAATGTCAAAGTTGTGCGGTGGGTGACTGCAAGCTCAGAAGCACATCGTCGGCGCAGTGAGGGCTGGAGAAGAGAGGGACGGTGCGCGATTGAAAGAAAAAGTAGAGGAAGGTGGCGGTGGGAGGCAGAGATCGGGTAGGGTAAAGGGGAGGCAACAATGGAGATTTAGGAAACTTAGGATTTTTCTTTATCTTTATATATAATAGAATTAGTGATCGAAAATTCAGTCACTAAATCGATCACTAACAAAATATTTAGTGACCGATTTAGTGATTGATTTATTATGGAAAAGGGATTCCTCATATAAGAAATTTCAGTCAATAAATCGGTCACTAATTAAAATATTGGTGACCAATTTGTATGAAAGTAAGGTTTTCTCATGTAAATAAATATTGATTACTAATATTTCAATTAGTGACCAATTTAGTAACCGATTCTTATGAAACAAGATTTTCTCTTACAAATAAAAACCAGTCACTAACATTTCAATTAGTGACCAATTTTTCTGAAACATTGTTTTCTCTTACAAATAAAAACCGGTCACTAAATCAGTCACTAATATTTCAATTAGTGATCGATTTTAAGGAAAACAAGTTTTGCTTATATATAAAAATTGGTCGCTAATTAAAATATTAGTGACCGATTCACTGACCAATTTTATGAAACAAGTTTTTTGCTTAAAAATAAATCGGTCACTAATATTTTAATTAGTGACCGATTTGTATGAAAGCAAGCTTTTCTCTTATAAATAAAAATCGGTCACTAAATTGGTCGTTAATTTTGATTTAGTGACCGATTTTTATGAAAGAAGGAATTCTAATATAGATAAATATCGGTCACTAATTGAAATATTAGTGGATGATTTTTATGAAAGGAAGCTTTGCTCATCTAAATAATATCGGTCACTAGTTGAAATATTAATAACCGATTTTATGAAAACAAATAATTCTAAAGTAGATAAATATCGGTCACTAAATCAGTCGCTAATTGAAATATTAGTGACCGATTTTTATGAAAACAAATAATTCTAATGTAGATAAAAATCGGTCATTAATATTTTAATTAGTGACCGATTTAATGACTGAATTTTATGAAAGAAGCTTTTTTTGTATAAATAAATATCGCTCATTAAATCGGTTACTAATTGAAATATTAGTGATTGATTTTTTTGAGAAGAAGATTTTTTCTTATAAATAAATATCGATTACTAAATCGGTCACTAATTTTATTTAGTGATCAATTTTTTCCACCCTTTTCATTTTCCCTCCTGGCTCAATTCGGTAGCTAATTCATCATTTTAGTAATCGATTTATTTTTGTTACAAAATTAGTCACTAATTGACATATTTCTAGTAGTGAGAGGGGCAAGTTCATCAAAACTCACTCAGTAGGCTCTCAGCCACAACCAACATAGGACAACCATAGAAGGCATTTTAATAATAATATATATAGAATAATTTTAAAACTCATAATGCTAAGTAATTTCAAGAAAATTAAGAGAAACAAAATTCTAATCATGTCATAAAAGGCGATACTCAATCCCTCACAAGTAAGAGTACCTAAATAAAGATAATGATGGTCCTCGTGAATTATTGATAAGTATGCATTTGTAGACATATTTACCCCCTATTATTAGTATCCTCACTCTCTTTTAATTAGGTGCAGTTGCATCATATTTGAGTTTAAACATTAATGAGAATTTTCTGCATAATTGCATTTTCAGTAATGTTCTGTATTTTGAGCATAAGTAGAGTTATAGACCTCTAAAAATTGTGCTCTTTATCTTTTAGGAAAGCTAAGAGGATTATTTACAACTTTCATCAAGGGCACAAAAGCTGGTTTGGAAGTCTAAATCATGATATAGATTATCAAAGATTCTAAATCAAGAACTAATCAAGATATGAGTAGATTGAATATGTAGTAAAATGAAAAATTAACAATAGATCTAAAGAACAAATGACAGAATCTTGTACCATTGGAATGAGAATGAAGAGAGGTTTAGAGTGAGTAGAGGTTGAATAGTAGCAGTGGAAGTGGCCGAAGACGGATATGAGATTAAGTACTAGTACCACAATTAAACGCAGTTGCCGAAAGCGAAAAATGGCGAAAGAAGAGGCATTATGAGAAAGCTAGCTACAAGGAGGATAAAGAGATTCGTGGAATTTTCAATGGTGTAGAGAATTTGAACGAAAAATCGCTAATGATGAAATAAACCTTAGCAAAAAGCTTTCACAATTTGAATGAACAGCTCTTAGGTGGTTTCGTTGCGTAATTTTGTCAATGGTGAAATGAGCGGGTTTTCTGCTTGTAAAATGTGATTGATGTTTGGAGTAACATTTGCGAACGGGAGTTTGACCTAGCTTGATTATATAGAATTGATTTTGATCAAAATTGAGTTAGTGTCAATGTAATTTACATTTGGTAACTTTTACATCAAAAGTGATTATGATAGAATGAATATCGTTTGAATAACAATATTCAAAATCACTTTTAGATGTAAAATTACTAAAAGGGATATGAGCTTTTTTTTTTTGGTACATAAGGGATATGAGCTTTATATGACAATAAATTAAATTAAATTTTAATTTATTTTTTTATTTTAGTATACTTAAATAAAATATATAAATATTATTTTTTAAAAAACTTTTGCTGCTAGTATTTATAAATAAAAAAAACTGGCGCTAGTATTAAATTCTGAATAAAATTTTTACAGTACTATATATAGAATAAATTGAAAAACAACTAAAATAAATTTTAATTAGTAAAATTCTAAGATAGATATTAAGAAACAAACAAACGCATCCAACAAATGGTCAAGGAAATAGAAGGTTAAAATAGGTAACTGCAAAATTAATTTTTGCTTTTGTCCTTCAAATGCGAGAAACTTCAACGGAGAAGCTACAATTTCTAGCTTTGATCATGACTACGGTTTTGGGGTGAAAGTCCGTTCATGTTGGGTTGACGAGAAACTACCCAAACAACACTTGTACAACGTTCGAGGCAAAAACATGAGTTGGAATGGTGCTAACGCTAAACCCAACATACTAGTCATTTAGCACCGCTCAGCGCTCTAGATGGCGTGGTTAACTAGTACTTTGTGATATTTTACCCCTTTTAGTGACTGGCAGTGAGATACTGGATAATTATTTTCTACCAGGGAGAATCATCATTTTAACTCCTAAATGATCATATTGCTAATAAAATGGTTTTCCAAAATAAATTATAAGTCAGTGACTCTTTCTAATATTCATCTCTTTTGAAAAATTTATCAAAACATCAACTAGCCTCTATTTTCGTTAAAGAAAATGATTATTTATAGAGTTATGTTGTCAAATATATGATCATTTGAAGAGCTTACGTGGAGATGCTATCGTATTAACTCAACATAAAATGAGTTGATTTATTAACAATATGATATTTTGAAACTTAATTGATGGTTATAATATGCCAACTGGACAAAAAAAAAATGACGCATGCATAACCACTTTTATTAATGAAAATGAAAGTCAGTTTTTGTTTGAGTAATTTTGTTAAACATGATTGATCTTTGAACGATGGCTACAAGAAAATATTATAATTTCTTTTAAAAGTTGTTTTGACATCGATAAAATCTTTCGGCATCAAAATGATAGTTCTTTTATTCTAGAAGTTATCAAATTTTATTAGTTGAGATTATAAGATTACTTTATGTCATGAATATATAGAAATTAAGTTATAATAATAATGAATAATTCTTTTGGAGTGGGCTTGGATTTTGAAACATAAGGAATTGGGATGCTTTTCCCCAAGTATTGTTTATTTCAGAAGGTGCTTCGCAGGTTCTCCTACTCAAGACTCAGTCAGCAGAATCACCTACTACCACACACATCATACAATGAGATGTAGCACTCGGAGGATGACGTCACCATGATCGAGCAGGCATATCAGGAAGCTAAGGCTTTGCTTCCACGAACCCGCACCAGGCACTAGCGCACAGATAATGACCGTGCCACCCAATTAAATGACACCGTTAATTTCAATTTATCCAAGACTTCCAGAAGCTTTTAAAAATAATATTTACATATATTACTCCAAATAATTTTTTTTGTTGGAAAATTAATATACATTAGAGAAAATAGTTTGTTTCACATAACCCTTTCATATATTTTAACCAATTTGTTTTCGTTTTCCAGGAGTTTATTTTTATTATATATGAATTGGTATTCTCTAAAAGAAAAAAAATAATATTTAAAAAGTGAAATATAAAATTCTAATAAATAATAAAAATTAAGAACGTAAATACAAGCATATTTTATTAAAAAATTGAAAACAATATACACCAAGTCAAATAGGAATATTCCATAAGATAAGAAAAATTTTAAATTTTAAATTTTAAATTTTAAATGTAAGTAAATTACATTTTTATTTATAGTCTAAATTTATTTACATAGTCTAAAGTATTCTCACGTGTCGTGTAACAGGCTGCCGCCTTTGGAATCTACTGTTTTCTCCAAATCCGGAGCCAGGATCTTGCACTACGTTCACACTTTTGACTCGATACTTAATAGAAAAATTGTACCCAAAAAAGAGAAAAAGAAAATTGCAACCAGCATAAATACCCACCACAGCATACAGGTTTCCTTCTCTCTTACCCAATTTCTCTTAATTCCTTCCTTCCTTCCTTTCTTTCTTTCTTTCTTTCTTTCCACTTCTTTCTTCTCCTTCTCTATATGGCCATTGGCCATGACCTAAACCATGTCTGGCCCAAATGACTGGCTTACATTCTATAACCAAAATTTCCCTACTCAAGGCCCTACACAATCAATTCCCGACTCTACCACCACCGCCACTGTCGCCGCCGCCACCACCACCGTCAACCCTCCACCGGGGATGATGATGAGCTCAAGCTCACCATCAGCATCCTACCAACATTTGAGCCCAGAGGGCCGCGTGTCAAAGCCCACACGGCGCCGATCACGGGCCTCACGGCGAACCCCCACGACTCTGCTAAACACAGACACCACAAATTTTCGTGCCATGGTGCAACAATTCACCGGAGGCCCAAGTGCATCACCACCAGCATCAAGTTTGCCAAATCTTCTGGGTTTTGGGTTCGGGTCACGTGGTGGAGTCCCCCCAATGAACCCTTCCACGCTCATGGTTTCACCTCCAGCTGGCTATAACCTTCTACAGCAGCAGCAGCAACAACAGCATCTCTTTCAGCCGCAAAACCAACAGCACATGTACAGTAGTGGCAACACACAAGGTGGTGGTGGTGGAGACAACACGTTTTTTCAGAGACTAAGCAACCCAAGACCTCCTGCTGATCATGATGATATTTTGATGGATCATGGGCATGGAGGACGTTTCTTCCCAAGCACTTCTTCTTCTTGATGATCCTGTAGAGAAACCACACCCCATCAAGTCTTTTGTCCAATAGGAACACGGGTAGCGGTTTCCCTTGGTCCTCATGTTGAGAGTGACATAAAGCAGACAAGTAGGTGCTAACTTGGGGAGAATTGTTGACCAACCAATGTAAAATATAGTCTAGGAAACTTCCACCCAATTAGGTCCTTTTTTTTTATTATTATTATTATCATATATTACTTTTCCTTTTTTTTTAGTTTTAGGATTTCCACGCATGGAATTGGGGTATGATTTGCTTCTAGATCGCTTGGTATTTTTTTCAATTATTATTATCATCAACTAGTTCTGTACTTAATTGTTCCTTTTGCCTTTTCTACAATTTTCTCTTCCTGAAAAAAAAAAAAAAATGGGACGAAGGGATACTCTGGCCTTTTCCAATATATATCATCAAAACGATAATGACCTGGTTTCATTCAGCATCCATATGAATGAATATAATGATACATAGGTATGTTAAGCAGATCATACATGAAATAGTAGTACAAAGCCAATATGGTAACTCTTATATTAGTTGAAAATTGTGAAGGACAATCTTTCACTGTAAAAGAAAATTGTTAGAAGTTTATGATAGAAATACAAAGATTTCTAAAAATTAATAAATATGCTACATGAATCTGGCAAACAAATTTCGATAAAAATTTTGACTATCTAATAATAGTTTTCTATATATTGCTGAAGTAATTCTTGTAATAATTTAAATAACTATAATTCTAGACAGTTGCTGTTGTTTGAGTGTTAGCTTTGTTGTCTTCGTTTTTTATATTTCTTCATCTACCAAAACATAATAAAAATAATAATAATAACTATAATTCTGTAGCTAAACTAATTTTTAACATTGGGTCTGAGTCCAATCCATTCAGTATTTAAATATAATATTAAAGTCAATAAAGAGGACTACACATGCATAATTAGTGTTGAAACTTATTTAACCTTCTAGAGAAAGATATATATATATATATATATATATATATATATATATATATATATATATATATATATATATATATATATATATATATATATATAAACTAAGATACGGTACAACTCTAGCTTTTGAGATTGAGTTTTTTGAGATTGAGTTAGGTTAAATTTCAATCTCAGTTTTAATAAAAGACATAATCAATAATGAAAGTTGAATTATCTGTCTACACACTTGTGATACACGTTTTCTTGATTTTCCTTTACATTATTTTTTAATAATTAATCTTCTCTTGGCTTTGGTATAATTCTTTTATCCTAATCCACTTGACTATTAGCATCGGGCAAGAAAAATTAGTTTTGTTCACGGTTTTGCTAAATTTGGCTGCTTTCTAGCTTGCTTAATTTGCTTAATTCGGAGGAGGTTATACGCCTCAGTGTTGGATCCGAAATTGTTTGATCCACTTCTTACACATACAAATTAACGTAATAAATATTTTACATATATATGCAAATAAAAACTCTTTCATCGTAATCTTATAGGTATCAAATTATTTTTTTTAAAAAAAATTTAACGCAGACAATCAACATAACATGTAATTATAATTTAATAATTGAATTGATAAAACTATATTATATTAAAAATTGTTGAAGGCGTAAGTGCATTAAATCTTATATTGTAGTCAACGAATCCTTCCTCATATATATATATATATATAAATATATATATTATGGATTTTTTTCTTTTGATCCATTTGATATGGAATTTGTTGGAATGTATATATGCACAAACCCTAATGGTCATATATGTATATTGTAGTGTTACAATGCCATCACAACCCAACCCAAGCTATCATCGACGCATAGAGGGCATGTCTGTTATGCAAGCCTAACACATACATCATGCATACAGAAAATCGGACAAAGCTACCCCTAAAAAATGGACATTTGCCAAGTATGACAAGCCCTGCTTAGCAAAATTAACATAATTTCCTCAAAAAATTCAAATCTCAGACAAACCAGAGGGTCATAGCTCACATACACATCTCACTTGAAACTAAGAAATACTAACCACATAAGTACAATGCCAACGCAACTTGCACCAAACACAAACATGTAGTCTAGTTCATCAGAACCACTCGGATCTCCTGCATGTACATTATGAATCAACATAGTTTAGAATCCACACAAAAGTTGAAACAAGTCTGACCCTTGGACTTAAAGGTATCACACCAACTCTAAAATGGACTCTAACGAGAAACTGGGGTATCAATAAATACCTTGAGACGCACTTGTACCTGACAAAGAAAAGAAAGGAGCGTTGTGAGTTTTGCTACTGATCAGTGAGAGACAGCATACCCATAACATAACTCACACAACCCAAACAAGTATAGGTACATGTATATGTGCATATATCTACAACATGGAAGCATGATTGGAAGTTTTATGCTCGTAATGATATTTTCTTTGCATCTTTTAAACATCCTAAGAGCCTGATTCCATTGGGAATTCAAATCTCTAGAACAAAGGGCCATACTGAGAGCCCGGTTTCACTAGGCATGGCACCATTCTAGATTTTAGCCCACCTTGAGAGTCCAGCTCCTCAAGATACGGGGTTTTAAAAAATGTTAGCCACCTTGAGAGCCCAGCTTTACTAAAAGTGATGTTTTCCATGTTCATTATGTTTACTTTAATAGTTAAAATTATTGCAGTCTCAAGAATCACATGATTCATAATTTAAACACATATTATATACATATATCACATAATATATGGAAAATAATATAATTAAATTAGCATGCAATAAGATTGACTATAAGCACAATACTAGAAAAACATCTATTACTAGCGGACATTACCAGCAGAGTTTTTGGATTACCAATGAAAAATTTATTATTGACAGAATTACCAGCAGATTGTGTCACACAGATAAAACGTTATCGGATCTAATGCCCTAATTTTGCCTGCTATGTAAAATGATCAAAATGCCCTTGAGGTTATTTTTGCATAAGAATCAAGAATGACCAGTCCAGGCCATCCTCAACGGGATAATTAATTATTAGAATAAGGCTATATGTGGTTTAGAGAGCAATTTGTGTGAAAATCACAATCCTCGATTTTTTCCGTGTACAAAATCACCAAAATATTCTTGAGGTCATTTTTGTTCGGAAATCGAGGACGGCCAGTCCCAGTTAGCCTCAAGGGGTTAGTTTGATGTTTGAAGGGGACTAGATGTGTTTGAATGACAATAGATGCGAAAATTTCAATTCCTAGTTTAACCCGTGCACAAAACTATCAAAATGCTCCTAAGGAAATTTAACACGGGATTAAGTGACGATTGGACCGGTCATAACCCGGGAGTTGGATATGTTAATTACAGGCGATATATGATATCTAGATGAGTCCCGGGGAGTTTCTATATAAAATTACCATTTTCCCCTAGTTGATGTTGATTAAGCTTAATTAAAGTAATTAAGAAAATATAGACAATATTAGGCTCCAATTAAAAATAAATTATTTTTATTTATTAATTATGAGGCAAAACAATTATTTGAAGTTAATTAAGACTCAAGGTTTTTTAGGAAAATTTTAATCACATTCTTAATCAAAGATACATTGTGAGACCAAAAAGTAAAAGTGGGGGACAAAAGTACACACTCTCTTTCTTTTCCTTAAGATTAGGTATATGTTAGTGTTTGAATTTTAAATTAATCAAGCTTAGCCAAACTAAGTATGGAAGACTACTCTTTAACCCTGTCTTGAAAACCTTAAACACCTAATTACTAATCAAAATACCTAATTATCAATTTTTAACCATTCCCCTAATCAAAATTACCAAAAAATCCTAATCCCCACACCAACATGAAACAAAAATTCCCCCCAAAACCCTACACATGGTCGGCAGCCTCTTCCCCCATTCTCTCTCTCATATGTTGATTTTTTCAAGTCTCTTACACTCACATTTTCTCATTCCCTCCATCAACTTTTTTGGACAAAACTTGTGTCTTATGTTGTGTAAAAAAAAATCCTCTCATCCTTCCCTTCTCAAGCTTTCTTCTTCTTCCTTTTCTTCACTTTCAAAGAACCTCCATTGTTGTTCTCCATCCAAGCTTCAAACCTCTAACAAACACATCTCCACCATAGATATTCCCCAAAACACATAAGTTTTTATCTTTACACATCAAACCAATACAAAAAACCTTCCTTCTATTTCTTCTTGCTTTGGTCAAAACACATACCTCTATCAAGAGAAGATTTTTTCTCCTCTTTTCTTTGCAAAAGATCAAGTATTTTTATTTTCAACCAAGAAGCACACTTGTGATCAAGGCCATAGCTTGATGGTAAGTGTTTCTAATGATGGTTGTGAGACTCATGTGTTTTGACCTTTAGAGTTTAAGGCTTGATTTTTGGTTTCAAGAGAGAGAGAGAGAGAGAGAGAGAGAAATAATGCTTATTTGTTATCAATGGTTACTTTTTTTTTTTAACCTTAATGGTGAGTCCAAGAGAATGTGGTTCTTAAAACCATGAAGTTGAGGAACTATCACTACCAGAAAAACTGCTGTTACAGACGGATTTTTTCCATTACCAACGGAAAAATTTATTATTGATGGACTTTGTCAACCAGTAATAACATCGTTGTAAACAATTACTGACGGAAAAAAATCCTTCGAAAATTTTTACCAATGAATTTTTCGACGAATTTTTGCAAAAAATTCTGTTAGTACTTAAATTGACAAAATCGTCAGTAAATTCGTCGACAGAAATTTTTACCGACAGATTTTTTATTTAAATAATATTTTTTAAAAAATTTTTAAATTTACTGACGGAAAATCTGTCGGTAATTATAAATTTTGAAATTTCAAATTTTATTTCTTTTTTATTTTACTGATGAATTTTTCGTCAGTAATATTTTTTAATTTTATTTTCTTTTTAATTTTACCGATGAATTTTCTGTCAATAATTATAAATTTTAAAATTTCAAATTTTATTTATTTTTTATTTTACCGATAGATCTTCTGTCGGTAATATTTATTCATTTAAATTTTATTTTTCCCTATTTAAATTTATCGACAAAATATCCCTTGGTAATATTTTAGATTTCTCTTTTTTATTTTATCGATGAAAATTTCATCAATAAATATTTTCTTTTAAAATAATATGTAGCAATTTTTGGATTACCTAATTATTTAAGAGCTCACTGCAAGAAAATCAACGAGTAGTGACCGAAATTTCGATCGCTAAATGCAATAGATCGTTCACCAAACCTTTCAACGACCGATTCTGTGATTGATTTATGTTGTAGCTAGATTCAAGGTTGCTAAATTATTATTGACCAATTTCTCGATCGCTAATATTTGTGACCGATTTCGTGACCAATTTTATGATCGAATTTCTCCCTTAACCAATTAGAAGATGTTGGCTTATTAGCGACCAAGTTTTTGGTCACTAAAATTTTGTGACCGAATTTCTCCCTCAACCAATGTTGACTTAATAGCGACTGATTTTTCAGTCACTAATTATTGTGATCGATTTTGTGATTGAATTTCTCCCTCAACCAATTGGAAGATATTGGCTTAGCAGTGACCAATTTTTCGATTACTAATTTAGTGACCAAAAAGTCGGTCATAAATTTATAACTTCCAATTTCAGTGTTAAATTTGTTCACTAATAATTGTTATAGATACCAATCCAATTTTTTTTATTTTTCAGGATTTCCATTTTTACGGACCTAATTTATATATCCATATCACCAACAAACAAACATTAAATTATACATGAAACCTACTAATTCTTTGGACGAGGCTAATGATGAGTAACATACAATGAAAAAAATCAAAAAAGAAGGAATAGTCCATAAGAAGCATTCCCAATAACATACAATATAACTTAGTCCTGAATTGGGAGACAAAATGCTCATTAGTTCTCATAGAAATATAAAAAACACATAAATGCTAATGATTGTACCCAAAACAACTTCACGGGTTCAAACAGTAGAGACTGCATATCCTCAGTGGTCTATAACCATGGCTAAAGGATCCTACAAAAAAATAAAAAAAACAAATGCAAAAGTTAGGCTTCAATGATTGCAAATGAAAGAAACAAATGAAAGAAGCAAATCAAAATATAACTAGTCATTTGGAAGTTCGATGCTCTTCTTAATTACTAATCTATAAACAAGTCAAAATAGTGGTACTAAAATCAGCAGGCTATTCAATGCAATAAATGAATTTTCTGACTTGGTGAAATGAGATAGTGCAGATGAAAACTACTCATCAAAAACTGGGTTGCACTTGCACCTTATTAATTACATTACTCTCATCTTATAAACATCTCAAGTCATTGAATCCTTCTCCAAGAAATGTCTCACATATGTCTACCCCGGCTTTTTTATAAGGTTTTGAGTTTAAATTATAAGAACTAAAAAATTAGTATTAAAAATGTTAACCAAATAGCAACAAAATTAGTTGGAGTTTGACAACTTTGAAAACTATGTAGTCACATTTCCAAACTATGTACTCAAAAAGTGCAACCATATAACAAACAAAAACATGAAAACCATACTAAGGTTTCTAAAAAAATAGCATGCTTTGGTAGCTGAATTCCCACCAGCACAAAGCTACAAAACGGCATAGGATCAATCTCACAAAAGAACCTTATGAGTTTGCATTTGTAGGATGTTTCTCCTCAAAGTCAAAACAAATATAGAGAGGCTCATCACTGTCGGGGTAAACAACCATGTAGGAAGAGATGTTTTAATTTCAAAACTCTATGTAACAAGCCAAAAGTTTCATCATAAACAACAAAATTATTGTCAAATATTAATAAAATCAGCCCTATGAAACAATCACACGAGATATTCCATACTGTTAGCATGAACTAGAAAAAAGGTCACTATACAAGACATCAATTAGTAGATTTTTCCCCCATTTACCTCATTTTGCACAACCTTTGCCATTCTATAGAACCCCTTCTTCATGACAGACTTGTGAAGTAATGCAGAAGGCTTGTTTTGTTTCTTTGTCTTGGTTGTTGCCAACACAAACTGATCTTTACCAGCAGGCTGAATAGTAACACTTTTCTTGTTTGCAAAACCTATCATACCATTGTAAAGTGAGCTTCATGGACAACAGTTGAATTCCAAGGACACACAGAAAGCATTTCATCATACATAACATGCCAACCCCAAGAACACATGGCCAACACCAACCTCCTTTAAAATCTAAACATCAACTCAATGACTAAGCATTTCCTTGTATCTTATGTTCCAATATCAAGTAAAAGTCTCATAGGTTGTTAGGAGAGATAAGCATACCACTTTGTGTATCTCAATGACAAAGTGCACATTTCCATCATTTAATATTTTGAATAAAAAGTCACTCACTGGATAGCGTGCCTAAACCAATTGCCGGAGAAAAGGACCGGTCTTAGCTAACGTATTCCATAATCAATCCTATCATTATCAAACAACTTGTGAACGTCAAAATGAAATGCGTATTATTCCAATATTTCAACCAAAGTGACGGATAAATCAAATTATCTCTTTTCACTTTCAAAACTCATTTTTCTGTGTAATGATATTCTCCCAAGTGACAGATTTACAAAACACAATTCTTAGCCCCAACAAACATACTAAAACTGCCACCCTTAGAGGAGTAAACAGGTGCTGTAAAATTTCAGCACATGGTACTTGGAAGGAAACTTGCTTAAAGACAGCTTTCTTCAACTAGATTATGCACCACAAGCCACAGCCACACAACAACCAACATTTCACTCCACAGCCCCCTAAAACTGTGAGCCCCTTGGAAGGAACATAAACCAGAAATTTTATCAAAAAGCATAAATGGTCCATACAAGCTTCATTTTTAGTTCTAGAATTTCATTATTGCCCTTTTAATCATCCAAGTAGAACTACCATCTCACTCGCTATTATTTCAAAGTCCAAACTATCAATTTTTCACATAAAAGAGCCCTTATTTATAACAGTTTCTGCAAAAACACAAGTTTTCTAGACTTGAGAACCCAAAAATCTTCAATACTATGACTTTAAGAACGCACAAAAACATTAAGCAACCTCAATAACCAACATCCCTTCATACTTTAAAATATTTTAAATGCATTTCTAGTAACCCCACAATGAAAAGAAAAAGCTCAACAACTTGGAATAGACTCCATCCCTCATCCGTTTCAATAAAGAACACAACATGACCCTAAAACTCCTTTTTAATTATCAAAATCATCAGTTTAGAAGGGATTGCAAGGGCTGGAAATTATTTCTAGCATAAATAACTTAGAAACTCCATTCTTAGTCTTGACTCTCATCACGTCTCACTATTCCTTTGCTAAGAAAATTAAGAAAACCCACTAATTAGAAATAATAGCCCAACGCGCCACCACACTAGAACTATTACGAGTCATATAAATTTATTTTCTGAAAATATAAGCATTACACCAAGCTCCAATCCTTTACATTATCTCATTTATGCATAATAAATTCCACACATTGCTACATGATACATGAATTAAATCTTTAAAGCTAACCAATTTCATAACCATACATAATATAGACAAATGGCATAATTTGATCAAATGTCATACTTTATCACTTTTCAATTTATAGCAACATAACTACATGTTCCATGTTCCCCCAAGAGAGCACCCACTGTCCGTATAAAAAAATAGGTGAAGGGAGGTTTTCAAATGAAATTTCAGCATCAACAACAACCATTCAAGTGCTCAAAATCCTAGTCTTTGACCCTTATTCCTCCAATAAACAAAACACACCACACCAGCCCTCATTTTTAGCCACTTAAACCAGAAAATTTCAGAGAAGAAAACGCACACCATAAACCCATGTAAACCATTATATTCTTGGACTTAAAGAAACCAAGCTACTGAGATTTACGTTCAAGCCTAATTTAGAGTCGTCTGATAACACAAAGGAAGCTTTAAGCAAGAAATCCCCTACCATACTTCGAAGGTTTGGGCTTCAAGGACTCAACCTCTGCTTCTGTGAGTCCGCTTATGCTTCTTTCGGATTTGCTTCTTGTGCTTCTGCGCGTCTGCTGCTGTTTCCACTCCGATATGCTTCTGCTTCTTCACCGATCTGCTTCTGCTCCTTATCTGCTTCTGCACGGATCTGCCTCTGCTCCCTATCTGTCTCTGCTTCTTTTGCGTTCCTTTTCTTTTTCTTTTGGTTTGGGATTTGCTTCTTTTGAAGAGAAACAAAATGAAGGTGGGGATGGGGGAAGGAGTCTGGCGGAGCAGAGTCGAGGCAGACCAGCTAAGGCGGGCCGCGACGGAGATGGTCTCTGTGACACAAAGCAGAAGCTGAAACCAGGCTTGCGAATGCGCACGGAGCATTGGGGAAGCTGGATCTTGCGGCAGCTGTCCCGTGGCTTTGCGGCCATGGAGGGACGGCAGTCTCGCGGTTGTTGTTGGGTGACCGGTGGGGAGCTTTAGTGGCGGTGTGGGGATGGCGGTCTGGAGGAGAGAGAGTGTGAATAAGAGATTTGGGAAAAATTGATACGTTTAGGGCTTCTTTTTTCTCGTTACATGCAGCAAGCAGTGACCGAATTATCAGTTACCAAATTCGTCGCTAATTAAAATATTAGTAGTGATCGATAGTTGTATAAGAAATGATTTTTTATATAAATAAAAGTCGATTATTAACCAATTTAGCAACTGATTTTAATGGAAGAAATGGTTTCTGGTGTGAATAAAAATCGGTCACTAATTGTAATATTAGTGACCGATTTAGAGATCAATTTATATGCAAGAAATTATTTTGCTTATGAATAAAAATTGGCCACTAAATTGGTCACAAATCTAAATATTAGTGACCGATTTAGCTACTGATTTTTATGCAAGAAATGATTTCTAGTATGAATACAAATCGAACACTAAATCGGTCACTAATTGAAATTAGTGACCGATTTAGCGACTGTTTTTTATGCAACAAATGATTTCTGGTATGAATAAAAATCGGTCACAAATCTAAATATTAGTGACCGATATAGCGACCAATTTTTATGCAAGAAATGATTTCTAATATGAATACAAATTGGTCACTAATTTCAATTAGTGATTGATTTAGCGATCGATTTTTATGCAACGAATGATTTCTGATATGAATAAAAATCGGTCATAAAGTCGGTCACAAATCCATCATTTGAGTGACCGATTTATTTTGGTCACAAAATCAGTCACTATTTCATATATTTCTAGTAGTGGCTTATTTATTTAACAATAATTATAAATATATAAATATATTTAATAATAACAAATTATAAAAAAAATACTCAATAAATAAGCATAACAAAGTTCCACCATCGTCTACAAGCATAAACACAAATGCAACAAAGTTTACAAGCATAAACATAAAGAAGTCAACATATGATAAATAAAGAAAATACAGAAATTTCAAATCGAGAAGTTAGCAAAGATCGCCAAGATCACCATCGCCGCCACCCTTATCACCATCACTATCGCCGTCACCCCCATCGTCATCATCATCAATGTTTGGTGGTGCAGAAGAGCTTGCCTGCATCTTCTATCACAAAACATCATCTCCTTCCTTATCTGCTTTTGTAATATGATCTCCAAGGCCTTTTTGTTCTCTTAGATGTTCTTTTTCACCTCCTCCAACTCTCGCTAAGTCGCCACATCCTTCTCTTGCATACGATGAAGTTTCGCATTGAGCAAGTGAACTTGCTCACGGACCGCATCATCATCAGCGGTAGACCCAGTGTCTGTAGATGCCCCAGTGACAAAGGCAGTGGATAAACTGCTCACATAAAATGACCCCATGCCGTAGATGCGGTTCTTGTAAGGACCGCTGACTACCTCCTGCCATAACTTATCCTCATCAATTGGTGGGCAGTCCTCACCAACTACGATCCTTTGCTCTTGTTGGGTTGTGGTCTCCTGATAGCGCTGCTCATAGGTATGCTATAAAAAAAATAAAATTAATGACGGTCAAATATATGAAATAATAAATTTTATATATTATATACATATACATACACACACATACACAATCAATAAGTGCACAAAACATATATACCCAAACATTTTCTAAGCAAGGATCGACCTATGTGTTCTCTAGCTTGCGCATGAGTTTTTCTAAACAACTCACTCTGTGTGGGTGGCTTCTTTAGCTCATTGGTCTGCATTTCGAATGAAAAATGTAAAACATTAATATGATAAAATATAAATTTAACAAAAGGAATTAAAAGATGTTTAAAATAATGACTAAACCATCTGGCGGCACGTAGACTTGATATTAGTAGAACCACAACAATGAAGGGAGCTACCCTTATGCGACGCTCGGCTTTTCTTGGCCTTCAAAGACTTCGTTTTGAACTTGTCACCTCTCTAGTATTGCCACAAATAGTCCAGGCTAGGCTGATTCATCCAACTGGGATTCTCATCCAGCCGCTCTCGAATGTCGATGTACATGTCTTGCAGCCTGTGAGCTGCCTTGAATTTGAAGTACTTAAACATGAACTCTTCTTATTTAGGATGGATGATGAAGTGGTTCTAGACATGAAAATAAACAAAAAAGGTAATTGAAAGTATTTTCTAAAGTAAATCACACATTTCGTAATAATTATTTTATTAACCTTCCACTCAAGAAACCAGCGCTTCTTCTTGGCCTTCGACAGCTTGCCGAAGGACTCAATCGGCCGTTCATATGATTTGTGGATACTATGTGTCACCTCATGTATAGTCGATGTGTTTGGCTCCCAACTGCATAGCAAAAAGTACAAAACATCGGAGATCGTATGTCAAGAAATTGTTCAAATTATTACAACATGATTCATAAGAAATTGAAAAATTAATTTACTTACTTATTACCGACACGTATAACTTTCATCCGGTTATCTGCTGTGGACCCATGTCCCGATTGCTCTGCCGAGGAACCACCAACTGCTCCGCTTTCGGCACCCCCTTCTGAGTCATGTGAGGGGGTGAGCACAGGATGTGCCAATGGTAGTGGAGGTGGAGGTGAAGGCACATGCCCAGGAGTGGGTATCATGGTAAACTCCCCATGGGTAAGGGTGGTGGCATGGAAGGGATAGAAGTGGAGGTGTGAGCGGCTGTGGTGGATGGCTGAGTGGGAGGGGTGATTCTTTGATTGTTTCCGACACCCTTCCCTTTGCCCTTTTTTTTCTTCCTTTAGGTGCCATATCTGAAAAAGAAACAACAACATATGAAAAATCAATTCATAATATAATAATTTAAAATGAAAAGAATGTAATAAATTAAGACTAGACACATCACATTTAACCTGAAAGTTGATGACTATCTCCATCATTCTTAGTCTCAACATCATCCTCAAACTCATCTTCCTCATCTTCCCCATCCTCCTTATCATTACCATCACTTTCGTTGCTTTCACTCACTAATTGATCAATAGAAGAGTGAATTATATGAACATTGCCCTAGTTAGAACGTAAAGTTGGTAATGTTCCCATATCAATGACTACCTGAGAGGGAATTGGGCCATTCACTTGATAAGCATCGTCAGGTAGTTCTTCGACCTCAACTCGACCCCTAGGTTTAGTTTTTCATGACTATCTTCCAATCCTTTCTGCACTTTCCAGGGTATGAAGCATAATATATCTGTCTTGCATTCTAGGCAATAATGAAAGGATCATATGCAATGTATCTCTTAGTATGATTCACCTCAGTAAGTTTATATTGATTATGTGTGCATGTTCTATTAAGACGTCTGGCAGTAAAGCCCCAACCTAATATTCCCAAGATCCATAGCAAAATCAAGATAAGTTTGGTCAAAGTGTTTCCAGGCTTCACCATAGGAAGGGTGGGTCATGACACCATCATTTCCCTTATTCTCAAAGTGCCATCTCATGTGAGGTGCTGAACTTATTGAAGCATACAACCTCTTTAATTTTGGAATTAAGGGCAAATAATGCATTCTTTTGTAGGGAACATCCTTATATCTTCTATTTCCAGATCTTTTTGGTTTAAACCTAAGGTTTTCACAAAATTTGTATGCGGTTAAGTCTGCATCATCTTTGTATACAACATACATCCTTTCAAACAACAATTTATTTTTTATTTTTTATTTCAGCCTGAGTTTTGAAACTAATTTTTTGGTCTAATAGAAATTCTTTGGAATAGAACTAGGTTGTGGACTAATTTCACTCATCGATGTTGCCTATTGATCAAATGAATTTTGACTTTGGTTTGCTTTTTACTTTATAGCTAACATCCTAACCACTAGAGATAACTCTGAATGTACACACCCTTCCCACAGAGGGGCCCTTATAGCCTTCAATATAGAGAAAAATTTCTCAGCCTCGACATTAGGAGCCTCGACAGAAAGTTCATAATCTGCATGAATTTGAGGACCAACTGCATCATAAATCATTTCCTCATATCGTCTAGAGTTATCCTCCTAATTAACATTTCCTATGATATGCTCACCAATATTAACTCTACTTGAACTACTTCTAACATAGGCATTTTCAATACTACCATGTTCAAAATTTTGTATGGCAACTTCCTTATGCATAGTCCAAACCCAATAATCCATCATAAAACCATCCTTATACAGGTGATACCTAATGTGTCTATAAGAAAATATTTCCTACATTTGCACCTAGCATAGGGACACCTAACTTTCTGCTCATTCATAAATTGAATTGTCTGACAAGCCAACCTTATAAATTGTTCAACTCTCACGTAAAATTCAGGTTTGATTCCCCATTGATTGGGGTAAAAGTCTTTTAAGTAAATAGATTGCACTCTTTGACTTCACATAATATCTTCCATGTGTGAGTCTTTATCTTAACAAAAATTCAGCAAAACCTCCCCATAAAATAAAATTCCAGTCTTTAACTTTAAAAATAATTGATAGAACCTCCCCTTAAATTAAGACATCCTAAGAAATCCACACTATATATGTTTTACTATTACTGAGATTCATTAGGATTCTCACCCCTTTTAAATTTCCATGTATGTCTCTAGACGAGTAGGACGAGCTGGCAGCTGATGTTTGAGTTCGCAGACAATGCTAGGATTATTAGATATTTACCCTGCTCATATATCTTGACATAAGACTATCATTTTGGTTTGAATAATTGTATGCTGGGCCCGTGTGGCCATTTGACATGCTTATCTATTACGTTTCTTACTGTTATGTATCTTGGCTTTAATATATAGTTAGGTGGTTGTGCACTGTGGCACAATTATATATATATATATATATATATATATATATATATATATATCTTGTAAGCTATTGGGGCTCTTATGCTAAATTATTTATTAAATATATATCGAGGAATTTCATGTGATAGGCTTAAGATTGTCTTGGTGTTTTGGTGATAAAATTTAGGTTGTGTCTTCATCTATATCTATGTGGTTTAGTGCTGAATACTATTTACGTACAAAGGGTTCTACTTTTGAAAGTAATGCCTTTTCAAAAAAAAAAAAAATGGCCTGTATTTTCTACTAAGTATTTTCAAATAGTCAAGGTTAAGCTAAGGTCCCAAGGAGTAATCCTTTAACATTAAAACCAAATATGACTCGAGCATACTTCGTTATACATTAGAGGGTTACACTATGCTATTGATATTAGGCCTTTTGGATTAGCTGTGATCATCAATACCCCATATCAAGGCATTATGTGCTTACCCTACAACAACTGGCCTTGAACTATGGGAGTAAATGAAGGAGATATTTCAAGGTATCTTACTAACTCCATTATGCACAAACCTAGTGAGATTACTATATTGCCATGCTTAGTGCTAGGGCTAGGAAAATGTTTACAGTTGTCCAATTCACTATATTGTCTAACTAGGTAGCATAGATATGCTCATAAGGATAGACTGCATGTTGTTGTATTGTCTCTTATCAAAGAAAAAAGTGAACTTGCCCAGATTGATTATGGATTCCATGTTAGGTTCGATTGCTAAAGAGAAGAGGAGGACTGCCACTGTTCTATATGGAATGTTGTTGACTAGGATGTTCTAGTTCACGGGTTATCTACTTGCTGATGAGTAGTATGAGTTCATGATTGGCATTGAGTTCTGTTTGAACTCATTCAAAACAGTGGGAAGGACCAAAAAGATTAGCCAGAAATTAAGTCCAAAGATGCGTAATCTTAAGGTATTGAGTCTATCAATGTAACTATAAAAAATCTTGAAAGGAAAACAAACCATAGAGAAGAGAAAAGACAAAAGCTTGAACCATCTCAAGCTTTAGAGACTAAAGATTAACCATTAGAAAGTGAAGAGCCCAAAAGTAGTCCTGATAAGCTATATATTAGAAGACAGGATATAGAGCATAAGTATAGAGACCTACCCAAGGATGTTCTAAGAAGCACCCTGATTTTGAAGGAAGTACTTGAGGTTGAGCAAACAAGGATGTCATTATAGATGAAGATTTCTCTGAGGATGAAGAGATTAAAGACATCCTCAAGGAGAGTAAGATTTTGTAAGTAAAGAGAAAAATGGAAAAGGCCCAAAAAGAACAATAGGCCAAAGGGATTCAAAGCTCAAGCAAAATCATCCTGTCTTTGAACCCTTTGTGGTAATTCAAGACCAACCCTTAAGGCCAATGATTGAACAATTTGGGTATACCTCTTTTCTAATTTCTGTTGCTGCTCTAGAAGCCAAAGTCTCTTCAAAAATGACTTTAACCATAGAATCTACAACTGCTCCAAAAATTGCACTAGATATAAGTGTTGTGATTGAGAAAGTTATTGAACAATCTAAGGAGCATGAGAAAGTGGTTCTTGAGGAGGATGAGAAGAATGTTCCTGATGCTGCTGAAGATGCCATGTCCCTAAGTTAGATTTTGAAGACTGTCTCTAAGAACATGGAAGAAGAATCTCATTATGGGAGGGAACTAAAGAGTTAAAGCTCTATATGAATGAGCTCTCAACTACTTTAAAGCCCCTTATTAAGGAGCCAAAAGAGGGAGATGAACCTAAAAATCTATCCTCTACTTTGGTTCTAAAACCCATGGCACAAACTCCACCATCCACAAGAATATCATCCATGGAGGATGATGATGAGGTTTTAAAGACTGGTTCTCGTAAGAATGATGTCCATGCCACTACTACTCCTACCATTGCCACTACTACTATTACTCTACTAACAATGAAAATGAGCTCAAAGAAGCTCATAAATCTCAAGGGATCTAGAGATATACTTCCTCTTGAGATACCTGAAGACCATGCTGCACCAAGAGTTGGCCCTGCACCAACCATCCATCTTCCAGCACAACCTTAACCCCAACCAAGGTCTCCACCACATCTCACTATGACTTAATTATTAATGCACAATCAAAGAAATATGCTTGCAAGACTTAATAAAGTGGAAGCCTCTAATAGAGAGCTTGGAGCCTGATTGAGGAGATGTGAAGAGCTGCTACTATAGATTGATGGATTGACCAAGTTTATACCCTTTTTGTTGATGACAAAAAAGGGGAGAAAATGAAGAGATAAATATTTTTCACTAAGTCATGAAGTCTTAAGTTGAGGGGCACTTCAAAAGGCTCATCTATTTATCATGCATATCTATATTCATTTACTTTCATTTACTTTGTTTTTATGTTTAAGAAACTTGTTTATTTTGGGTTTCAGAAACTATAGTTTAGAAACCGTGTTCATTTTGTCTTTCTTAATATAATTTTGTGCCTCGATACTCATTATGCTTTGATAACTTGGTTTATCTATGTTTATGTTCATATCAATTTCTCTTGTATTCTGTTCTTTAATGATATGAAAACTGATATTGACTCTCTAATTCAAGTGTTGATTCTGAAAAAATTATGAGACATTATGCTAAATCCTAAAGTTTTGATACAAGATTACTATCACTATATAAATTCAGCCCCGATACTTTTTATCTTCTTTTAGCTCTTATACTTTGTATGTTTACTTTTTAATTATGTTGTTAAGATAAAGTTAAACAAAACTTTAACTCACAATAATAAACCTTGAGAAAGTTTACCTTTTGAAAAGGCTAAGTTATAAGACAAAGTTTACTCTAAAAGAAGAGTTCATTAAGGTTTTAATCTTAAAGAAAAATTCTTTCAAAGACTTCTCCAAAAGAATTTTTTAAAATTTGGTTTGGCATTATCCAAAAGGAGAGATTATTAGCTCTCGAACCCTTCAGAAAGCTAAGTGACAACACAATCACTTTGTATAAAGCAAATTTTGTTAAAATGTTTTGAAGAAAAGACTAATGTTGTTGTGGAGTTTCTGTAGTGATTAACAAGACTATTCTTATAACATATAAGTTCAATTCATGACACATTTTTCACAAGATCATGTTTTAACAAGATTAAAATCTCAAAGAGATTTAGAGTTTTAATGATGTGAAAAATGGTTCAGAAAGTGAACTAGACATGTGAGAGACAAGAGAAAGCAACACCTTGCATCAGAAACTAAGTATGGATCTTTAGAAAATGATTCATGCATTCAGAAAGTGAGATATCTAGCTGAGAAAGTAATTTCTCATGAGTATATCATAATCATCGTCTTCAATCACTTTGGCTATCACCTCTATCTACATGTTGAGGAAATCATTATTAAGCTCAGGATTAAGCCCAAAAGATCAATGCAAAGCTTAGAAATGTGGAAATATATCAAAAAGCACAATTACTTTAGAAACCGCACTAAGTTAATAAAACCTAAGAAAAATTTGAAATTCAAAATAAGTCAATATTCAGAAAAGTATTGATGGTGACATATCATCTTAGTACTTGGACAAATCCTCGTTTTCTATAAGAAAATGTTCAAAAACTATATTCAAAAAGTAAAAGTTGTCTCTAAAAGTTTACAGAAACTAAATGTCAACATTTCTGCACCAACAAGGGCAGACTGACAAAGCTTAGCTACTCTTCTAGAAGATAGTACCTAGGAGATAAAAAGAAGATCAACACGTGTCAAGAGGAGGGGAAATCAAGGGACAATAGTCTAATTTAAAATCCAAGTATAAAAGGATGAAACCTTCAAATGTGAAGGAGCTTTTACAAAAACAAGCACTGAAATCTTCTAATACTTTCTGAAGTTCATCATTTTTTTTAGTAATCAGTTTCTGTATAGAAAATCTTCTTTCTTGTGATCATTAGCTAACACTTTCTTCTTAGAAAGAATTTAGAAAGAAGTCTCTCAAAGTCTTTTCACTCAAACACTGTTTTATCTTTAGAAAGACTTGAGTGTTCTTTGTTGGAAAGTATCAACTCAAATCTTATCTTTGTATCCTGATCTAGAAGTGATCAAGTGAGTTTAGTTTGAAGAGTCTAGGACAAAGACTATTTGTTAGTGAGAGTAAATTGGAACTACTTCTCTTTAGAGATAGCCTGAGAAGGCTATTCAAAGAATATCTTACTTTCTCAAGATTAAGAAAGGGGTTAATTAATGGAACTCAACAAATTGTTGAGAACTAAATATGGGCATTGTATGGCCAACCAATATAAACTCAATGAGTAATTTTTGTCTCTTCATTTCTTTGACTTTCACCTATTGTTTAATATTCTGTTGCATGTTTTGAAAAATAGTTTTTGAAGCCTATTTGCATTTAAATACTTCAGAAAATCTCTTTTTGAAGCTTGTTAACATCTGTTTCCACTGCCTTCAAGTGAAAATCACTTGATAGACTTTGTTTAAGCTTTTAGAAAGCAAAAAGAAGGAAATTTGGAAGCACAATTCAATCCTTTTCTCGTTATGCCTTCAACTTACACCAACAAGCCGCAAAACCATCTCATGCTAGAAAGTACACAGTAACACCAAGTTAAAGCAACATCTGGAAAGTCATGAGAACCAAAAAGACAAAAACAAAAGCAATAGATGATAGAAAAAATAAGGGAATAGATTTACACAAATGGATAATTAGTACAATTGGTTTTATGCACTATTTTGTCTCTTGAGCATCCTTCATCCTTATAAAACACTTTGTTATTAAAACACCTTCATCCTTATCCCTTATCTTACTATACGATATTTGTAGATAGAAAAGTATATGAGAAAAGGGGTTGAATCATGCTTTGTTTTTTCTATCTTTTTTACTTCTGAAAACTTAAGCAAAATACTATTAAGCCATGAGCTTAAAGTGCAACAGAAATAGCGTTAGTTATATTCAAAAGCTACTTTTTGAATAACAACTAATAAGATAAAATGTATAAAAGATGATTGTTAAGAAAACTCAGTTTAATATGTTTGTATGCAAGAAATATAAAGAAGTTAAAGGAGAGAGCACTACTGCACAAAGCTTTTTATACTGGTTCGACCAACCTATCTACATCTAGTTCATAACAGTATTTGAGTTTCATTAAAACCCTTTCTTAAACCGAAAAATTCCAAAGGCTAGTCTTTGTAGTAGCCTTCCCAAGCCCTTATCTGTGACCAATAACTAATCCTACTGTCACAACCTAAGTGGTTGTTCATCAGCCTTTTCAAGCTGAACCTGAGTAGTCTTGTACTAGTCTCTCGAAGCTAATTCGAGTAGTATCGTACTAGCATCCCCAAGCTAACCGAGTAGTCTTGTACTAGTTTCTCCAAGCTAAACCGTGACCTGTAGCTTACTATACTATTGCGTTGCAAGTAGTTTTTACTTAGCCTCTCCAAACTATCTCATATCGATCCTATTGGATTGAGGTTACAAGTCCTTGGATCCACCTGAGAAGCCGGATTGGTCCTGAAGGTAGCAACCAAGTTGCAGCCCAGGTTCTGTAGAATTATACAGAACATGTTTGCTGTAATGAGTATGCTTTGCTGCAGCGAACCAGCAAGCCTTTCAGTTCCTGTTTGGTGGCATAGGCTCACTGTAACGAGTGGTGATAATTTCAGGCTCACTGCAGCAAGATTTACTCGTTGTAGCGAGTACTCCATGTCAGCATAGTATCCGAAAATGACACAGTTTTGATTAATGATCCACGCCCCTCTTTTTAAACCTAGTTTCGGGGCTCCCCTCGCCATAAAAGGAAAAATTGAAACCCTTCGTCCCCTTGTCCCTCCTTCTCTTAAATCCACTCAAATCCATCATGCCCAAGCTTTAAGGTGAGTATATGTTGTTAGATTATGTCTCTATATTCTCTCTATTCTTTCATGATCTTAGGTTGGGCTTTGTCATTTCTCACATTGTTGTCAAGTAGGGGTGCTCCCTTAATGTTGTTAGGATTGTGTTGGAGTAATCTAGATGTACCCATAGCTCCCTTATGAGTTTTGTTGCTTTAATGGTAGACCTTGGTGCCATCTCTCCTCCTGGAGTCCCTATAATATTGGTGCTTCACATTCCACCCTTCCAGGTGAGTGGGTTTGATCTCATGACCTTTGTTTGGTCATTATATTAGTATTTTCTAGCATTATGGAGTATTTAGAGCTTTGAAAAATGGGTTCTTACATGATATAATTTTATATAAAAAAATGTACTTTATTTAGAAATTCTCCATTTGAACTAGTTCATGAAAATCTTGATTTTTGAAACATGCATGGGACCATAATTGTTCTGGAAATGATTTAAGAATATCGTATTATGATTTATATATTTGCTTTATGTCCCATGTATGGTTATGAGTGAAGATCTACTCAGAGTTTTGTGATAAAACTTACCCCTCTTTCCTTTCCTTTTGCTCATAGATACAGGTGTAGCTCAGGATCCTCCTCTTCCTTTTCCTCAGCAGCTCTAGCTTCCAGTTTGGGTGAGCTTCACATGGGCATAAAGCCATAGTATTTTGCTGATGATAGAGTGTTCCAGTGACAGTGCGGGAAGGGTCCCAGATCATATATTATCATGTTTTACATTTTGCTATTACCATGATTCTTTTTGTATTTAATCAATATAACAATCATGCTTTATTTTGTATATGAGCAACTCGGTTTGATTTCTATTACAACTACAGTTTTATATTTTATTATGAGAAAAAAGTTATTCAGATTTACTATAAGTTTATATGAAAATTTGCTTATGATTTAAATTAGATTTTGTAACACCCTAATATTTAACCTAACACGTCTAGGACGTATTCAAGTTAATTATTAGCCGTTACTCTTTTATTCTAGTTCTTAATCCTAACTTTTAGAGAGTACTTAGTGAAAATATGGGTTAATTTGTTTTTTGAAATAAGAGATGAAAATGTGAGCCACGCATAAGATGAATACCATATTCGTTTGATTTGCGAGCATTAATAAAAACTCATACACGTTATAAATAAAAACACAAGGTCATACATAACAGCCATCATATCATATATAATAATAAAGGTTCTGCCATACATTAAGTTATATAATAGCATAAGTACAGTCATCTGAACAGAAATATATGGAAATGTGAAATACATAGACCAGATAACCTCGCCCACTAAGGTGCATATAAAATAGGCAACCCCAAAAATAAAAGAAAGCTATCCTATGCTAACTATACGCACAAGCACCACCAAATCTGCTACCAGCTCCTACTGCTGTCCACTCCAAGGGGGAGGAACATATCCAACCCACTAAGCCAGTTTGGCCGAGTGGCCAAACAGTGCACAGGTTGGGCATGGGCTCCATGGCGAGGTATCATCCTTACTTGTCCTCTGCAGATCAGCTGCGTCATGGTGGCCTCACTGCCTTCACCAAAATCCATGGGCATAGTGAGGGAAGAGCCCTCGGATAGCACCTGGGTGGTGGAGTCCTCAGATGGATCCGTCTCTGAGTGATCCGTGGGGGAATGGGGCATATACTCTGGGAAGTCTCGAATGGTAGAAGCGGCTAGTTGGGTGTAGTGAGTCCGCTCCTCACGAGGTCTTTCACGCTCAAAGACGAGATTGTCGCTAAAGGGGGAAGCAGGAGAAAATCAAAAGATGGAAATTGGGTGTCAAAAAGGCGATCCGTGTATACAAAAAGGCGAACAGCACAACGACCCAGGAAATGATATGACCGATGGGTAGCATCGTAGTGCATCTCCCAAGTGGGTGAGTCAATGTAGATCATGAACGTCGCCATCAACCTCTGAAGACGCAATGAAAAGAAAAGATAGAAAGTGTGAGAAACTTGATAAAGAATCTCAGTAGAGTGTCCTTCTATCCTAGTGTCATCATCTACGTCCTCAGGAACCTCGAATTTCATTATGAAATAGTGGGCATGCATAAGGTTCAATTATTAAGTTCTAAAATAATACCTACCGAGGCCCATTCATTTTATTATGCATCTTGAATGATATGAATACAACATACTTCATCATGAAATGCATGTCAATACAAGGTGCAATTTATGTAGGAACATAAGCAATATGCAAAGAATGTGATAATCCTGGCATGAATTACTTTCTTTGTTACTTTAGGTGACTTTAGCTTAATCTTCTTTCTCTCATGGGGCCACCCTATAAATCTCTCCTATGAGAGTTTCTAGGTTATGAGCTTTTACCTCACCAGTCGTCACTAACATATACTTATCCTATGATAAGTTCAACATCCGACTCTTAAAGTATGGGGTGAGGACATTAGGATCACCTTTCATAACCTTTAATTTGGGGAGTCCAAAGGATCACTTCCTAATTTGGATCACCTCTCATAACCTTTAATTCGGGGAGTCTAGAGGATCATTTCCATGTGTCTTAGGTCACCTTTAATCTTGACATATTGTATAGGGATGCATGGTAGTTCATAACTTATTTCTCAACATATCATTGCTCATAGTCATGCATCTCAATCAATCACATAAGCATGTTCAATAGTTATTGCACATATCATTGAATGAACTATAATTCAAATAAACATGCTCCTATCCAGTATGCCGGAATTCAAGGACCGGACTCAGTTAATGCACATGCCATGCTTATAGGACATACATATTCATCAAAATATAAATCATCATGTTCGTAATCTGGGAATAAGCATACAAGATCACCAATCCAGGTTATGCAAGTAGAGGAATACTTGTTCACACATTTTAAGCTCTGATAATCGATTACATGAGCCTTGTAATCAATTACATAGCTCAAATTTTTAAAACATGAAGGTTGAGGGTTCTAGTAATCAATTACATGAGCTTGTAATCGATTACCACTGTCGAAAATGCATTCTAGACCTCAAGAACATCTGTGTAATCGATTACATGGAATGGTAATCGATTACTAGAGTCCAGGAATATGTTCTGGGTTTCTCAGAACATTGTGTAATCGATTACATGATGTTGTAATTGACTCAGGCCAAAAGTTCTTACTCGGGTATTGCAGGACACTCTGGTAATCGATTACATTCCCCTGGTAATCGACTACCAGTAACTTCAAAGTTTGAAAATTCAAGTTTTAAACATTCCTTAACTTACTCTTCCCTTCTAAAAATCATTTTGAACCTTATTCCACTTTCACTTTGAAATGAAAACATTTTTACAAAGGTGAATGCCTATGGAGCCCAAAATTCCTAAGTAAGTTGAAAGGGGTAAGTCTTAAGTTCTAGATTTTTAGGTGATGACATAAACTTAAACATGCCAATGCAAGCCTCATTTTAGTCTTGCTATTATAAGGTGATGGCAATGGGATTATAAATATGATATGCAAGGCCTGAAGCATAAATATGAGAATACAGCTCATTTTTAATCTTAAGATTTAGGAAATGGCTTGAAACATAAATATACTAGACAAGAAATATAGACATGAAATGCAAGTTTACTTTCTTATCTTTAAGATTTAAGTGGTGACTTGAAAATAAATATGATATGCAAGGCTCAAATATAAATATGAAGTGCAAAGACTTGAAGGATAAACATGAATGCATTTTTCGTTTGTTAACTCTTTAAGCGCTTGGCTCAAGTCTCCTATTTAGAGTAATAACTCTAAAACACCGATCAATCTTACACAATGGGTATGAGCTTTAGAGTCTCTCATAATTGTGGTTCCAAGAACCTTGTCTCCTTAGACTCATCATCAAGCTCAAAAGAAAACCATCAAAGGAAGATCCAACATATTTTTATTTAGTTCTTTAAGGTTTGAGCTTAAGACTCCTATTTAGAGTACAAACTCTAAAACACCGATCAGTGAAACCTTAAGCTTACATAAAGGATCCTCATCATCAAGCCATGGTTTCTAACCATTTAACAACAACAAAACAAGAACAAATAGAGGAGAAGAAGAAGCTCAAAACCAAAAAAGAAAGAACAAGGGAAGGAATAAGAACTCTACATAAAAATCCCTACCACAAGATGTGTTTCTTGTTTGAAAGAGAGCTTGATCTTGGAAGTGTGAAGTGTGAGAGGTTATGTAGTGGTGAGTAGTGTTTCTTTGAGGGATGAGAAGAAAAAGAAGAACTCTTAAGAAAGCTTTGAACTAGAAATTACAAGGTTGAGGAAATGGCATTTGTGTTTCCTTTAAGTGTGTATTTATAGAAGAATTTCATCACGAGGGGATGAGATGGAGGGGGAGTGATTGGCCATTGGAAGGGAAGGGAAGAGAAAATATCTCTTTATTAGTGTCATTATAAGGGATGTCTAGGTATGGGTGTGGGAAAGGCTAGGTATTGCTCTTTGAGTGTTTGAGTTGATTGAATAAAAAATGTGATAGATTGAGGAGAGGGAGGAGTGGCCAGTTCTCTTAAGGGGTTTAGGGAGGAAATTTTGCCATTTCAATGTGGATTAGAAATGTGTTCGGAGTGAATTTGGTTAGGCCTTTGATTAGGGGTTTGTAGTTAGGTGTTTAGGTGAGAAAGTGAGTAATTAAGGTTGCTCAAGACAAGATTAAAGAGTGTTCTTCCATAATTAGTGCAAATCCACCTTTATTAATAAGGAATCTTATCACATGACCATTCCCATGATTTAAGAAATTGAATAAAGAAAATACTATTTCAAATTGACATGACACTAATTCTTGAATTAAGAAAAAGGTTTTGAGTTTCTTTAAGCAATCGTAGGCCCTAATTAACCTCAATTAGTTATTTTGACTCTATATTAATTATTGAAATTAATTAATCTTCAATTAGAGCCTAATATTGCTTTAAGTTTTGTTAATAATGTAATTAAGCTCATTATGCCCTTAATTAGGGGCAAAATGATAATTTTCACAAAAGTCTCTCGGGATTACTCGGGCTTAGACAGGCATTAGACATCCATCAAAAATCATGTTTCAAACTTTCGGGTAAGGTCCAGGTCCAGTCGGGAATTAATCCTGTGTCAATTAGTCACATGGGCGTTTTGGTAATTTGCGAACAAGAACTCAAAAATGAGATTCTTCTACTCTATTAATAAATAGAACACATGTAATCATACATAATCCCCGTTCAATACTAAAGCAGCCCTTTGAGGATAGTCAGGGCCGGTTATCCTCATTCTTCCGGTAAAATGACCTCAGGGGTACTTTAGTCATTTGTATATGGGAAAATTCGGGGCGTTACAGATTTTATGAACAAAACAATCATATAGTATGACTCAGTAATCACAATGCTTAAGTGGGGATAAAATTCCTCACGTGCTGGTCACAATCAACATCTAGTCGTAACAATGACCTATTAATGTTTTTTCTTCAGGTTAAGATAGTAAGAAGAAAGAGTTTGAGAATTTTCAGGCAACTTTTCATATAGATCAAATAGCTCATCATAGGAAAGGTCAAAGTTAGAATTATTTGCCTCTGGTTCGCCTTCTGAAGTATAGTTTGCCATGAAGCATAGATTGGCAATACCTTCTAGTTCTTCTTGACCTTCTAATCCTTCCTTTTCTTCTTTTAAGTTGCTCTATGTGGCCAGCATGCCTTTCTTCTTGGAGCTGAACTTCTTCTGTGGACCCATGAGCTTGGGACATTTGAGCTTAAAGCATCTCTTCTCACCACAGTTGTAGCAAGTGACACTTTCAAGCTTTCCCTCGCCACTTCAGTCCTTCTTGAGGCTAATGTCTCTTTTTCTCTTTGTCCTACCTCTCCAGACTAGCATGGAGATCTTGTCTCCATCCTCTTCTTTAGAATCATCATCAGATTCTTCCTTTTCATAAGAGATTTCAATAACTTTCATTGCTTTGCTTTTATTTTGTTTCTGATGAGATAATAAAGCCATGGACTTGCTCTTTTTGTTGGATTCACCATGTATTTCCGAGAGTACTACCTCATTGGTTTTAAAGGACCCAATGAGCACGTCTAAGCCTAGAGTTTGAAGGTACTTGGCTTCAGTGGTGGCTGTGACCTTAGGCAGCCATTTGGCAAGAAGCCTTCTCAAAATTTTTCTAATAGAGTTAGAATATCTTTTGCCCAGTCCTTTTAGTTGGTTTACGATATGCATAAACCTTGTAGTCATTTCATCAATACTTTCTTGATCTGGCATTTTAAACATTTCATATTGATGAATCAACATATTAATCTTAGTTTCTTTGAGCTGATCAGTACCTTCATGTAGCATATGTAGCCTGTCCCATATCTCCTTAGCCGCATTATAAGCAATGATTTTGTCATATAATGCTTTGTTTAGTGTACATGTGAGTAGGTATTTAGCTTTAGAGTTCAGTTGAACTCTGGCTTTGTGTTACTCTACCCACCTACTCCTGAGGCTCTTAATATTGACGGTGCATCAATAGTTCTTGGAACTTTCTCAATTGGAACATAATCTCTCTCTTAGATAATTTCCTATAGATCAAGACTGGTAAACTTTATGAATAGTTCCATCTAATCTCTCTAATAAGAATAGTCTTCACATCAAAGAATGGTGGTCTATTGATAGAATGACCTTCTGCTATATGGATGTTTTATGCCATAACTCCTCAGGATCTTTATCCTCTGCAGTCATTAGATTGCTCAACCCCTTAAAGCCTAAGTCTTATGCCACTTGTAGGTAGAAAATCGCACGAAAATGGGCGTTGAATCGTGCTTCACTTTTTCTATCTTTTTCGCTTCTGAAAACTTAAGCAAAATACTATCAAGCTATGAGCTTGAAGTACAATGAAAACAACGTTAGTTATATCAGAAAGCTAATTTCTGAACAACAACTAATAAGATAAAACGTATAAAAGATGGTTATTCAGAAAACTCAGTTTAATATGATCATATGCAGGAAATATAAAGGAGTTAAAAGAGAGAGAGATACTGCACAAAGATTTTTATACTGGTTTGGCCAACCTGTCTACATCCAGTTCTCAACAACAGTTGAGTTCCATTAAAACCCTTTCTCAAACTAAGAAAGTCCAAAGGATAGTCTTTACAGTAGCCTTCCCAAGCTCTTACTTGTGACCAGTGGCTAACCCTACTATCACAACCCAAGTAGATATTCATCAGCCACTTCATGCTGAACCTAAGTAGTTTTGTACTAGCCTTTCTCCAAGCTAATCTGAGTAGTATTTGATAAATACTCATTTTGTAAATGTTTTCCTTTTTACACTTGGTGTTTTTGTACTCTTTTGAGTTTAATTTTCATAAGTTTTGTTAGTTTTTAAATCCTTCCCTCCCTGCACTCAATTTCTGCTTTGTGACTTTGGTTTTTATCACTCACGATACCTTTTTGTCCTATAGAGTGGTCATGGTCATCTAAAGATTCTTCCCTGAGAGTGCATCGTGGAGTGGAGCTTAGAGCAAGTGAAAGAAAGAGAGAGAGCTGGATGGAAGAATTTTGCCAAGACAAACTCTCTGCAGTGAACATCAATCACTGTAGCTAGCTTGGAAGACAGAGCTAGGCCAGAATTGAAGATAGCCTCACTCCAGTGAACATCATCGCTGCAGCGAGCATGAGAAGTGGCTCCGGTGGTGATTTTTGAGCCTATTCACTGCAGCGAACATCAGTTGCTACAGCGAACGTGCAGAATCGAGCTTCAAAGTTTAATCTCATAATTTTGACCCACTTAGCCTTTTTTTAGCAAATTTGATGATAATGTAAGGCTCTGAAACATGAAAATCGAGGCATTCTTTGCCAAATTAGGATAGAACTAGAATTTAGAGCTCTCTTCTCCTCTCCTCCTCCTTCTTCCTTCTCCATCTCAAGAACATATTGATACTCATAGCTGATTTATTTTCATGCAGATTTTTATTTCAGTTTGCTTTGCTTTTCTTCCTTTTCTAGTTGTAACCTTATCTATAGAGGAGTAGCTTTCTTGCTAGCTAAGGGGCATTCAAGAGTTAGGGTTGTGTTATAAAACATTGTTGGATTTAATGCAAAAACCTTAATGTTGTTCCCTTTCTCTTGTGTTTTCCTCTCTTTTCATGTTTATGATTTATATGCATGTTGAGGCAGGTGTTGTTTTGTGTATGTGAGCATGATTAGTGAGTATACTTGATATAGTTTGTTGATTGAATGCATGCTAATTGATTGATTAATAAGTATTTAGTTAACCAAGGGAATAGAGATGATTCTTGATTGAGAATTGGACTATGGCAATTGGCATTTTATTTGGATACGTTTATATGTTGTGATTGCAATCATTTAGGTGTATGAGCTCATTATTACCCTCTAGTTGATTGACTTTAAGGAGAATTACTAGCTAATTATGTGATTGTATGATTAGTACATAGTTCCTCACCAAGTGTTTGATATTTGTTATGTTGATGATTAGTACTCCCTAGCTCGAGAATCCCCTAGGCTAGCTTCCATTTATAATCATTAATTTCAATTGTTTGTTATTTCGATCTTAATTTTCATGCAACAAAACCTGCTTTATTTCCAACTAATTAGCTCAGTTTCTTGTGAGATGACCCGGGTTGTATACCACTATCTAGGTGTTCATATAACATGGTTTAGGAAACTCAAATTTCCTTTTTAAACATGGTGTTAACGATGACTAGCTACCAGTATTGTACTGGCCTATCCATGCTAACCTGAGTAGTTTTATACTAACCTTTCTAAGCTAAATCATGACCTGTTGTTTACTTTACTGTCACGTTGCAAGTAGTTTTTACTTAGCTTCTCCAAGCTATCTCACATTGATCACTACTAGATCAAGGTTACAAGAGGTTCGTGTTTGGGTTGCCACTCAAACTAACCTATACTCAAGTTTTTTTAAGATGTACGACAACAGATCTGTTTAAAACTTGAGTGACTTCTTTCTACAATTCTTTTTTAGAAGAACGGGTTATCTACTAAGAATGTAGAAAGAAGATTTTTACAAACAAGGAAGCTGATTATAAGAAACTTTACAAAAGATTAGGAGAAACTTTTGCAGAGTATCAGCACTTGTTCTTTGCTAAAAGTCATCTCTTGTTTTTTTTGAATGCTTAGCATCTCTATATATAGATGGTTCGCCTTCATGACCATTGCCCTTGATCTATTGTCCAAGTGACACATGTTGATCATCTGTTTGTGTCTTGGAAATGCAGTCTAGAGGAGTAGTTTGTCTTGTGTCAGAGCTGTTGCAGAAGCCATTGTGGAATAGTGGTTTCTAAGACTACCTTTAGAAACAACTTTTTACTTTATGAATAAGGTTTCTGAACATTTTCTTCTAGAAACTGGAGTGGTTAACCAAGTCGGCAGAAGAGATGACATGTCAGTTTGTAACTGGGTTTGACTTCAAATTTGAATTTCAAATTTCCCCATTTTTCTGTAAAGTGCATCGTTTTACTGTAACATGAGCTTTTTGAAGTGCAACATTAGTTCCTTGTAGAATCTTTGATCTTTCAGTCTTCAATCAGTGCTTATTGATAATATTATGATTTCAATCATCAGGATTAAAAATTGTAGAACACATATGCTTTAGGGCTGGATAGATATCTTTCACTTCAAGTGTACTTTCTGAAATCATGTCCTACTTTATGAAGATCCGTGCCTTAGTTTCTTGTAGTTATTGATTTCCTTCAATTCATTAGACATTTATACACTCATTTCACAACATAATTTTCACTTCCATTTAGTTCCAATCTCTTTAAACAAGATACAACATGTTTGTACATGTAAAGTAAAATTATTATTGCTATAGACATGATGTTATTCTAACGAAGGAACTTGTTTGCCTCTACAAGAAACGTAAGGTAGACATTAGTCATTCTTCAAAATATTTTCCTTAAATTGGTTAGGCTATCATTCAAAACATATTGCAAGAAAGCCTTCTAAAGCGTTTTGGAGCTAACAATATCAACACAGCACAAACACGTAGACTAACCCCAATTACGGAAGCAGATAATGACCATAATAAGAAACCAAGGACATGGTTCTATTTCTACAAGCTAAAGATAGCTGCTTAATTCCTATTACTTAACCATTCTAAACAATTTTAGTCCCTAAAGATATTTAACTAGACTAAGCACTCGAGTTCCTCTATCAAAACACAAAATTTCATTTTTCTAACTTAAATTCCCTAATCTATAACGAACATACAAAAGTGAAAAGAAGACCTTTTATCTCTTTTATAGAAGATTCATGAAACAACTTTTGCAGCTATCTAATGGACATGATTGTTATAGGGCTCATGATAATCCTTCCAACAAAAGTATGTGCAGTCATATCATTAGTTGGATTATATTTCAAATGGTGTTTTTATCTATGTCAAATACAATATGTATGTTTATGTTAGCTAGTTCCTATTGTTTAATTTGGCTACTCAAATTGAAGTACTCACTTCATATTGGTCTTCAATATAGAGGATTAGTGATGTTCTGTTCAAAAGTTCATCACCCTATTGAGACAAACTGTCATAAACATGTTTAATACTCCCTCCATCCATTTTATTTGTCACTTCAAAATGTGAAACCCAAACACTACTTTTCCTAAGACTAAGCTCTCAAAATATGTAAAGCTCTAAGACAACAAAGAGCTAAGCAACCTAACAAGAACATCAATGACTAGACATTGGTTGAAAAAAGAGATCCATAAAATTGATACAAAAGTGACAAATTACATTACAAATAAAATCAAAATGAAATAACCCAACACTTAGGGAAATACAAACTCAACAACAAAGGGACTATTGTTAATAGCTATAGCAAAAGAACAAGAATTAAAAATCAGAAATCATGAATATTAGAAACTAAAGACCTAGTATAACTAAAAAAACATGGGTACTACCCAATCACAACAAACATTCCAATTCAATGAATTAATCCTATATTTTGAAAAAAGCAAAAACCTCTATTCATTCACATATCTAGGAACCTGTTAAGAAAATTGTAATTCAACATGTAGGAAACGCGTATATAGTGGTTGCAACCTTCTAACCCTACTGATCCAATACATTGTTTCTCACCATTTTTACATTACAAACTTCTTTGATCATCTAATGTCACATCACAGTTTAAGGTCTTTCCTTTTTCTTTAACTAGTTCGCCAGCCATATTTTTTGCAAATGGCACAAAACCAAATAATTATAATTAGAGTTTTTAGTAATAACCTTTATGTATAATTATAATTTACATCACATATGATATACTATTAAATATTATATATCATTTATATTTATTTAGCTTAAATACATTTTAGGTCACTAAAAAATAAATAAATTTTAGTTTTAGTCCCTGAATTTTTTTTTTTGTTTCAGTCCAAATATTTTTAAAATCGCTTGCGTTTAGTTTATACTATTAGTTTTTCTATATCAAATGTTGATGTGACTAATAGAAGATCACATCATTCGTTATTGTACAGCTTATTTTGTTTTGTTTTTGTATAATTGATTCTAGGTATATTTAATTGTATTATGATTGATTCTAGTATAATTGATTTTAAAATAAAGTTATTTATATTTGATAGTTACTTTAAAATCGATTCTAATAATAGAAAATCACAAATTTTCACTTCTACAAGAATAAATTTTAGAAGCCATAATTGGTTTTAGAATTTTGAAACCAAACATGTTTTTAAACAACTAAATCAATTCCATGGCTTCATAATTTATTTTATTTCCTAGTGAGCAAATTAAATCCTAACAAATAACTTGACTAATTTGAGTTAATTATTATTTTAGAGACTAATTTGATCTAATGATGTATGTTTAAATAACTTATATGAATCATTTATGCTTTCAATGACTAGTGTTCAAGGGTTAATCTACATTGGCAAAAGTGGACATTGTATGGCCCACAAAAATTTTAAATATTTTTAATAATGATAGAGATGTAACATATTTTCAATAATTATAAAGATATAACATAGTTTTGCCCCCATTATTTAATTAATTTTCAATCCATATTAATTTTAAACGAGATAAAATAATAATATGCAATGCATTTGACTCGTTTGTACATTGATGTATTATCTTTGCTCTAGTACTGGAAGTTTTTGAATTCGTCATTGTCAATGTGATTCACAATTATAAAGTCAAAGTGACTAGCCTATATAATTTCAGATATCGAAATGGACACTAACTCTGCATTACCAATGTTGAGGATCTAAACAATAGTCTACTACGTGACCTTCAAATAAAAAAAAGTATAAATACCCAAATTGGTTTCTCAGAAAATGCATGAGGAGATAAATTAATCCTTTAGATTTTAAAAGTATTAAATTGGTCTCTCATATTTCAAAAAATGAGGATAATTTGGTCCCTCTATATAATCTATATGATTAAAAAAGCACTATACCAAACTATACAAAGAGACCAATTTGTTTCTTCTTTTGAAATGTGATGACCAATTTGAAACTTTTAAAATTTAAGAGACTAGTTTGTCTTTGTCTTTTAACACATTTCTGATGAACCAATTTAGATATTTTATCTTCAAAAATTTAATTGAACTATAATTGTAGTCCTTATAGATATAGTCAATTTTGGTTTTCATCCTTATAACTCATTTTTGTTTTTGGCTTTTTATCCACATGTTTTCAAATTATTGGCTTTTGTCCTTTCTGTGTGCTATTCTAATTATTAAGTGGTGGTATATATATATAAGGATTATAAAATTATTCTTAAATATCATGAGGGACCAAACTTTAAAGTAATAGAGACACTAACCAAAATTTTACAAAAAGCTTGATCAAAACAACAAAATAATAAAGACGAAAATGAAATCTCACTATATTGTTAAAGATGATAAAAAAAAATAAAACTGACTCCTTAATCTATACTATTAAATAAAAATTAAAATAATTTTTTTATTTCCATTCATTAACTATGATGTATAATTTTATTCTTTCAACTAACAGAATTTCAAAAAGTGTAAACCATCATTTATTGCTATCACTGTTAATTACTTGACACTTTCTTAAAGTATTTTTAAGATTTTATTTCTATTTTATATGGTTAGTTCAGTTAATATTTTTTTTTAAAAAAATGTCAACTAACTGTAAATCACCGACACCATAACTTGGCATTTTCTTAAATTTTTTTAAGAAATACTATCAATATTTAAAAAATAAATTCATTTTAATTAACTAAGATTCCATACAATTATACATTGCGTTGTATTTTTTTTCAACTTAATCATTTACGAAGCTAACATAAGCGGATGCAAACATATTATTCTAAATGCAGGAAAAATGAACCAAAACATTGAACGTCTATTGTGGCCATTTCGAGATGTGATGAATTCAAATTTTGAAAACATAACTTGAGTGTATGGATGGTCAAGTTTTGTTTAATATCATAACAAGTTTTGTCTGGGGGTGTTTTGCACAGTTTGAAAAGTTTAGAGTATTGCAATACACATTTTGAAAAGTTAGAATATAAATTGTACATGACCTAAATTTCAGGGTAAAATGAATTTGACTATAAATTTAATAATTTGAGTGGCTTCAAACTACTGGAGCACCAGTGTCCCAATATATCACTAGGCCATTACAAACTTTACCCTAAAACTATGTTGAGAAAGGGACATTGAGAACTAATATTTGGTCCATGTATGATTCTATTGGAGCCAGTGACTTGGGCTACCAAGTGTGCTCAAGCCCAATATGAGGATAAGAAGCACGTAGGTTGAAGTAAAAGGAATTAGGCCATAATTGATGGACTAATTGGGCCTAGATTAACACAATTTCAAGGCAAAAACGTGGATGGTTGAAGGCGGCAGCTAGTAGGAGATAATCTAGCTAGAATACAGGAGGTGCTAGGCCATGATGGTAGCCTTAATGATAAGTCTATAAATAGCTAGAGGATTCTAAGGACACATACACCTCAGCACAAAATAACACATATCTTGTTTATTCATTTATGTTTATTGTAATTACTTTCTTTTCATTTAATGCAGGTTCAATTTCCCCTTTTATTTTTCATTTCTCAACATTAATCACGCTTAAGGCCTTTCTATAGTGACTTGAGGAAGCCATAAACTAAAGAGTTCAATCATCCTCTTTAGTACAAATTGTCTGTCATTAGGTGATTTTTATGTTTGAAGTATAATTGGAATAGCCTAGTCTTAGCTAGCCAATTATCATATTGAAAACATATTTTGGCACTCTTGGTAGGACTTCCAAGATTGATTTGAGAAATTCCTTTCACCAGCATCAGATTACACTTAGATAGCGTTTGTTTACTGTCCCGGGACAAAAATACAGGGACAGGGATAGAAATACAAAGAAAGTGGAGACAGAGACATAAATAATGAATATGTATAGGGGTTTTATTGGAAGACAAAACTATTAAATTTTTATGTCCATATCCTGTCTCCACTGTCTCCATATTTTGGAGGTATAGAAATTTTGTGTTTTTTTGTCCCCTGTTCCTGTCTCCACTACCAAATAGGTTTGTGTCTCTAGTATTTCTGTATTTCTGTCTTGGAGACAGTAAAAAAATGTTGCCTTAGTGTATGAATTTAAGATCAGGGAAGATAGTCAATATGTCTTATCAACCCTAATCATGATCAGTTAGCACTTTAGGGATGAGTTAGCCTATGAAGTATGCAATAGTATTGACTTTTCCTTCAAGGGCAACTATAGGCTAGCCACCATTAACATTGGCTAGTACTCAACCTAATGCAGTAAGGGTAGCCTCCCCTTTAGCTGTAATTCCAGTAAGTGCATCAGTCACTCCTACTCACTCAACCCCCATGCATGCTAGTATGCTGGTCACACCTACCAGAGTAATGAGTGTTTCTCCTTCCACTAATGTATCTTTAATAGAGAGGGAGGAAGAAAGGTGACAAACAATTGTTACCACAACTTTGTTCATTAAAAGACAATTAGATAAAGGGTTACAAAAATTGATGTATCAACTATCTACCTAGCTTGGGGAGATTGTCAAGCCCATCGTCCATAATGCCATGCGGACAGCCCATGCTCCAAGCTAAGGGAGTTTAGCCAGGAATCCTCAGCCAGAGCAATGTCATGGAGAATTTCCTACCAAAGGAGGTATGCCATATGTTGTAGGACTTGGGGGGCAGCCTTCCTTGCAATATGGGAATATACATATCATAAGAAAGCAGCCAATGGTTCAAGGACAAGCTAGAAATGTGACCAATCAAGGGTATGATCCCATAATAAGTGTGGAAACATTTATTGAGGAAACAAGCTTCAACTTAACATCATACCCCTTACAAGATTTGATGGGAGGAGGAATGAATATATCTTCTTGGTATAACATAGGGAAGAATCAAACACAAAACACTTATCCCATAGGGGGAACACTACAAACATGTTACATATCATAGGCTATTACTTAGCCACCAAGGGGTTATCTGTGTGCTAATACATAGAATTCTCAACCTTTGTACCTACCATTAAGTGCTCAAAGTGCTGGAACAAAGGGATCATAGATAGTGGCTATAGTAGAATATGAGTCAGCTGATGAAAATAAAGAGGCTCAAGAAAAAATTAATCTTTTGGCTGATGTAATGGCTGCTGAGTTATTAGGGGGTAATCCTTACACGTTCCTACTCTCACTCACTCTAAGAGGAAAGAAAAAATGAAAATAGAAGAGTAAGAGCCTATTTGTTTGACATCATGAGGGCTAACCAAATATTTGACTATTTAGTCAAAGATAAGCAGATTCAATTCCCTGATAGGACTAGATCACCACCTCCTGAAAAAGTGTAAAATATCAAGAAAAGCAAATAGCATAACAACGACACACATTATACCAACAATTGTAAGACGTTCAAAGCCGTGATCCAGAAGCCACTAAGGCTTGGTTTGGCAAAGGAAAGAAATAGAGAGGAAAAAAATGGAGTGGAAAGAAATAGAGAAGAAGGAAGTTAAGGCCATTTTTATTTTCCATATATTTGGATGAAAGGAAAATGGAAAGGAAGAAAACAGATGAAAGATTAATTAGTTTTGTTTATCTGGGTGGAAAAGTAAAAAGGAAAATGAAAAAAATAATAATATCAAATGACTTTTTTATCCTTATATTATAAAAAAAAATATTATTCTTTATAGAACTATGTAAAAAATTATTGGAAACTTAAAATCAGATACAATTTTGTCATAAATATATAAATAAATATAAAAGAATTCTAGTCAATATCTTTATTTTATATTTAATAATTCTATTAATTAATATCAAATAGAAAATATAACTATTTTTTAATATAACAAGTTTAGAATAATATCAAGCTAATAAAGAAGAAAATATTAATAAAAATAAATTATTCAAATTAATTTAAAATAAAAATTTTAAAGTCCTCAACATTTCAAAAAATTACCAAGCTTAATCATCAAATTCATATTGAAACAATCATGTGAAGGGAGCTATACAAAATGGAATACTTATTCGTTCCTTCTATATAATTTAGTTTCAAGAATAAAATGAAAGACTACAAATAAATGCATTTGTATAAACCCACTCCCTTCAATTAAACAAGGAGAAAAGGCATTAGCATTAAGATAAATGACAATTATGAGGCTTCTCTACAAAAATTTTCATATGCGTATCACACAAAATCATTGAAACCATAACCAATAATTGACAGCATGAGCTATTCAAACTTATGCATTGTCTTCCAGAAACATGAAGAAGAATAGTGACAAATGCACTAATCAACCATATTATATCATATGCTAATATTGTATCTTATAACTATCATTCAAATGTAAAATGTCATTAACCATACATTAACTTATACGCATTAATCATGTGTTAAATAATAATTGAGATCTGATGAGTCAACAAAAAATAACAATGATGCAACCAATAAAACTAGCATTAGTCACAAAATTAAAATCCAATACCAAAACCAAAAAAACTAGCATCATAGGTCCTAGACTCATATCCACATAAATCACAAAATAAAAAGCCATACTAACAGCATAGTTCCTAAAGTCCACTAGCCTCTTTCATTAGCTCATATAATGTGGTAAGGCACACTTCAAAGAGAACACCAAAAAATTCTCTTTTTGCTCTGTCATCTCTACATAAGAAGTGGTAACACCTTATACGTAGCTCAGGCATAATGCCCAAATTCTCTAACTCAGACCATATATCATTCTTGGAGTAAATTCATGGCCTACTTTGTTCAAGAATTACAAGCCCTCGTTCATCTATCTGCACTTGTTTAGCTATCTACACTTGCTTTTTAGCTATATGAACTTGCTTTTCAGCTGTTACAGCTTGCTTTTCAGCAATTTCAATTTACCTCTCATTAGTAATGATTCATGTCTTTCATGATATTAGTCAATGCTTGAATACCCTTATTCATTCTTTCCATTTCTGATTCAATTAAGTCATTCATTAGAGCTTTACACTTGGTAGCTCTTGATGATGTTCTGTGAGACCCATTTGATTGATTTGAAATAACAAATTTAAGACTATACCCACTAGCTAAATAGGGAGTGGCTTGCTCATCATTCTACTCAACTCAAAATTTTGGAAGCGACTATCATCATTCAAATCAATTGTTTCTTTATTCTTTTCCCATCTCTTGATCTTTTCTTTGGCACTTTCAATGTATTTTCCTATTGCTCTGTTTGTACCATATATCCTAAAAAGCTTGTTATAAAGTTTGATTAGAAAGTGCATCTACTTTTTTGCTTCTGGTTTTGCCTATAAGTAGAAGAATAATATATACATATATAAATATAATTCTTTAGGTTATAAAGGTCCTATTTTTATGTAAATAGGGAAATGAACACACAAGAATTACATTAATCAATTCTTCCCATACTTTAGGTTCAACCTCAAACATCTTTGTATTTGAATTCCATCCACTAAGACTATGAAATAGATCATAACCTTCATGGTTTTTAGCCTATTCTTAAGATTATCCTTACGGAGGTGTTCCCAAATGAGGATCTCAAAACCGCAAGCATATTATCATATGTAGTTATAGTAAACGTACCATCCACTCTATTCCCTTTGCCATATTCTTCTATCAAAGCATCAATAAAAATCGTATCCATCTCCTCAGTCCATCTTAAAGTGTCCCTACTTGAGGTGTCACCTTGGCCTGATGTTTTCTTTGCCATTAGCACCTCTCAATCTACAAAACAATGCATAAAAATAGGAAACAATCTTTTGTAAAACAACAAGTTGCGAGGAAATAATTAAATCACTAATTCAAAAAGTAAAGATAAAATGCATTCCATAGATCATACAACATGTCACAAGATGATAATGGATTCAGTTATAGCATACCAAAGTCATAAAATGAAATGGAATCACATATTTCAATTAACATATGGATCCAATAATAACACAACAAAGTCAAGAAATCAAATGGATTCACACATTACAATTGAGTTCAAATCTCAATATGTTTTTTCTTTTTTTTTTCATTTTTAGAGGGAGGGGGGTCTCAACATCCTATTTGATAGTCAGCCCATATTTGAGCAGCAATGTTATGCCTTAACATAGCTCCTTACCTATGGTCTTTGTCTTCTTCCTATTGAGCAATGTCATCCTTTTTTGGATTATTATCTTGTAGTTCTCGATCCACTTGAGCTATCAAATGTAGATTAGGATCTACACTAATAAAAAGTTGTGCAATATAAACAAACTAGCACAATTTCAGTCATAGTCTCCAACTCATAATGTGGTTCAGTGCCACCTACAATAATTGCAAATCTCTTCTTCAAAAGCCCAAGTGATTTTTTGATAACATTTTGCAATGAAGCATGACAAAGATTAAATAGTTCCATTTCATTTTTCGAACCACACCCTGCATACTCTTTTAGGTGATATCTTACACCTCGATATGGTGTAATTAAACCATGCTTCAACATGAATCCAACATCTCCCAGGTAAAATTTTCCTACAAAATTATTCATATAAAATAATTAATCTAACAAATAAATAGTCACCATAATAAAATCCGTTTACTAAATATTTATGACAATGTTATTTTGTTAATGTGCTAACTTTGTGGAATTTTAAGCTGATCATTCCTTGATAATTCATTCTTAAGAACTTTTAAGTCAGACATTGTTTCTTCCCAACCCACTAATACATATGTAAATCTCATGTCAAAGCCACATGCAACCAGCACATTTTGTGTCAGCCAATCTTTTCTACCTCGAAATCTAAGTTGATCTATTATTGGCACCTTGACACGAAAATGCATCCTATCTATGGCTCCAATACAATCCTAGAAGATAGTATATTAGTTGATAAAGTAAAATGAAATTCATTATATCTAACAAGGGCAGATATTTATATAAATGTACAAGTATTCCTACCTTAAAGTAATAAAGGATCTCTGGGGAAATAATGGCTACTGAAGGTTGTTGAAGAAACTCTTCCTCAAGTGAAATAATAGCCCGTAAAACTATATGGAAGTGGCAACTAATAGTCTCTCCAAACTGGTGGAAGAAAAAGGAAACTTTTCTAATTTTGACATTATGGGCTACATTGTACAAGAGTCTAGCAACTTGCTCCTCAATTGTAATACGTACAGTATCTTTCACACGACCAGTTACCCTTAATTTCTCACATAATTCAAGAAATACACGAGGGCCCAAGCACAAGTTATCTCAACACCTATTAGTTTCGCCCAATGGTTGCAATAGAGCAACCCGGATTTGTTTTCACCTAACTCTGTCTTTTATGGGTTTGTCAACCCTTGTAGACATCAATTTCAATAGATATAACATGTGCACAATGTAACACAGTAGTGTTATTGTGCACAGTTACCTACGCTTTTCCCTATACTCTTTGAAAACCATTAATATATGTCCTTGATTTTCAAGCGCTAATATATGTCCTTGATTTTCAACTCCAAACTTAAAAATTTGGTTTAGTAGAAAATCACCATCAAAGATGTCTTCCATATTGTTGACAATAGAATTTTCTTGATGATTATCCTTCTCCATTTAACAAGGACTATGTTGTTCTAAATGCACATAGCATAGAGATACAATACAACATAGAAAGGGAAAAATATAAAATCCTTTGTCAAGCACAACAATCCAACAAAATTATAAGTAACTAATGAATAAAGATGAATCCTTATACGATTCATAAACTATAAAGCAATACACGTCTAGTAAACCACTAAACTTCTAGAGATATGTAGTGTTTATTTTTTATGTCTTCCTCTAGCTATGGTTTGGAATCTAATAATCATATAGGTAGATACAACTTATCCTACTCCCTATCAACTTTCAAAGAGCTTCTAAATGAAAAAATTTTCTACACTTTAAGTAGTAGCAATGAAACGCATCATGGCAATTCAGAGTCTAAGACTCAGGCAATTATTAATGCCTACCAAGTTTTTCAAAATCTATAGAAGATGATGCTTTTCCCCTAACTGGTTCCTTTACAGTGAAAGTTTTGTCCTTTTCAAAAAGACTAAAACCTCAGCCAGAGCTGGATTTGTTGAGCATGCAAGACTAGTATATTTATATCAGAGTAAATCCCTTTCCAACAACTCAAAAGTAATCTTTCCTTAAACCAAATTGTCATCAGGTGAAATACTCTAAAATAGGATCAACACACAATTTATTTAACCAAACAAACAATAATACCCAACAGCTGCAAGATTAATCAACACAGCGTGTGTTTCCTTCTCAATTATCAAACTGAAATAAAATAAAGAATTACCAAAATTAAAAATTTTATATTAAAAAAAGAAAAAAAATCACATGAAGGAACAAACTTTTGATTGAATTGAAAGCTAGCACAGGCATTAGCATCTCGCGCTGATTACCCCTTTGTGAAATTGGAAAATGTTAACTTCCTTTATGTATTTATGAATGGAATTGCTTGCCATTATCAAGCTTCTTTAATAGCCTAGCCATTATCATGTTAATATCTTAGAAGAGGAAGTTCTTGCATTTTTTTATCTTCTAAAAGTTATCACACTTTATAAAATTTTTAGCACTTGGTATTTTCCAATTCCTTCTCCTTTATTTTCTCCAAAAAGCAATGGCCATGGAGTTATTTTTGTATACATATTATAATTTTTTTATTAGAAAAGCAATGTGATAAAAGGCACAATCTGATCTTAAACTATCAAATTAGCTATTTTAACTGGTAAGGTATGTTATGCTATGCACTTTACTGATTGTGAGGGTAGGCACAATTTGATCTTAAACTATCGCAGTGATGGAGAACCTAAAAAAATAAGCACCAACAATAATAGATAACAAGAAAAAAAGAGATTGAGAACAAAATACAAACCTATTATTTCAGTAGCACCAATGATAAAGACCGGTTGATGACAGAGAAGAGATGCATGGAAGAGGGACCCTAACGATGGCCGGAGCAGACACACATGATGTTAGCTTGCTATAGGTTTTGAATTGAAAATTGGGGCTGGAGATTGTAAATATCAATGCAGGTATTGTTGGAATATGCAAATGTTATCCATTCATTCCACCATTTTTCTGCCACATGAGCAAGGAAAAAACTTACGTGGGTCATACATACTTTTTGACATTGGTCAATCTTTCCTATCCTAGTTTCATTTTGCCAAACACATAAATCACTTGCTCCTCCTTACTTTCCTTCCTTTCACATTCCTTCCTCTCTATTTCCTTTCAAATAAACATTGTGTAAAGGAAGGGAGGTTTAAACTAACAGAGAAAAAGGAGGCAACATGACTATTCATACAGATCCACTCCCCCCAGTTGCAATTAATATGGTCTCTATTTCTTTAATTGAAGAAGAGGAGCCTGAGATTAGTCCAAAAACCCAAATCAAGCAGCAGAAACAGAGAATCAACCAAAAAATGACTAAGCATTTCTAATATGAGAGAAAAATGAAAATCAAAGGCAAATGGAGCCTAAAGTCGAAAATAAGATTGGATCATGGGGAAAGACCTCCCCGCTCACTCACACGTGTTTGATAGGCTACAGTTTTCTCTTGATCAGTCAACTAAAAAGAGGATTCATGCTACTGAAAGACTTCAAGTTTGTGGTAAGAAGGTTGAGCCAATTAGAGTGCCTGTGAAGCAAAGACTAGAAGATTCCAAGCCTCATTTCAAAGGGAGATAACATACAAAACCTTACTAGGCTACTAGTATTATCGGATGACCCTCTTCCTAAATAAAGGAAAAGGATGGTGGAGCTTAACCACAAGGGGGCAAAAACTAACATAAGGATCACAAGTAAAAGCCAATACACTTAGTAACATAAGAAGATGCCCAAACCTAGGGCAAATATGAAGGAAGGAGAATGGTCTCACAATAGGCAGGCTAAAGCTAAGAAAAATGGTTAGCTTGCTAAAAAGTAGCTTTCTAGGTCAAAAAGAGAAGACAATAATGAAAAGCGGCTATTCAAAAAATGAGAAGCATGATAGCTATGTTGAGACAAGCCAAAAAAAAATATAATTTGAGAACCTGTAGACAAGAAGAAAGAAGTGGGTAACTTGTCTAAACAACTAGTCAAAATGATTGTGACACCTTTACCAAAATTGGAATTAGAGAAAATGTTAGTACAACCTTTGGAGTTCATCAAAGAAGAAGAATACGCTGAAAATGTATTAGATGGTCTCCTAAATGGAGAAGATACATTGGAAGATTAGCTTAAGAAACACTAGGATAGATATATGGGATTCATTGGGATCGCTAGATGTATAGAATGACTAGCTAACATAGTTCCTGTAACTAAGAAGAATGGCCAAGTTAAAATTTGTACGAACTTTAGAAATTTAAATTTGGCCACTTCTAAAGATAAATATGTAATGCCCATTGTAGATATGTTAGTTGATACTGCTGCTAATAATAAAGTTTTATCTTCTATGGATGGCCATTTAGGATATAATCAAATTTTTGTGGCTGAAAAAGATCTCCATAAATCTTCTTTTTGTTGTCCAGGTGCTCACAAAATATATGAATAGTTAGTAATGCCTTTTGGATTAAAACATGCCAAGGCAACCTGCCAAAGGGCAGTGAATGTAATATTCCATGATTTAATAGGAAAATTCACGGAAGTCTATATTAATGATGCAATTGTCAAGTCGACTGACTTCAAGGAACAGTTAATGGATTTAGAGCAGGCTTTTCTCATATGAGGAAGCATTCATTAAAAATGAACTCTACTAAGTGTGCCTTCGGAGCGTCAGGTGGAAACTTCCTTAGATTTTCGGTATACCAACAAAGGATAGAGATAGATAAGCTAGTCCTCCAACTAACAGTAAGGAAGTATAAAGTCTAGTTGGAAAGATCAACTTCATGTAACACTTTATATCTAACTTAACTAGAAAGCTGAAGGCTTTCTCACCTTTGTTGAAACTAAAATAAACAGAAAATTTATATAAGGAAAAAAAGAGCAAAAACTGTTTGATCAAATTAAAGCCTACCTTACTAATCTCCCTGTCCTTATTCCACTTACAACCAAAAGGCCACTCAAGTTATATATATCAGTTGCTATAGATTCTATTGGTAGCCTTCTAGATCAGGATGCTAAAGATAGAACTGAGCATGCTATATATTACTTGAGTAGGCTATTGAACAATGCAAAAACTAGATATACACTTATTGAAAAATAATGTTTATCTTTGGTTCATGCTTGTAAGAAATTGGAATTTTATTTATTGTTACGAGAGGTAATGCTAATATATAAGGTAGACATCATTAAATGTTTGTTAAATCGACCTGTGCTACGAGGAAAGATGATAAAATGTGCAGTCAAGCTTAGTGCTTTCATACTAACATATGTACCACTAGAGGCAATAAGGGGCAAGTATTGGTTGATTTCATTACACACCACTAGTGTATTGAAGTCAAAGATCCAATAGATTCTTCATGTACTATCATAGGCCTAAAACTGTGGACCTTAAGTTTGATAGGTCAAGACACCAAAAAGGAGTTGGTGCTAGGACAATAATTGAAGACTATGAAGGAAATACAAGAAGATTCATGCATAAGCTAGAATACCTATTTTCCAATAATCAGGATGAATATGAAGCCTTATTAATTGGCTTAAGGTTGCTTAACGCACTAAAGGCTAAGGCTGTGCACATATGTGGTGATTCACAATCGGTCATAAATTAGTTGCTAGGAGAGTATAAATGTCATCACCTTATATTGGAGGAATGCTTGCAAGAAGCATTGGAATTGCTCCAATAGTTTGATGATATCAGTATAAGGCATATATCTAAGGCAGCTAATGAAAAAGTCAATGCTTTGGCACAAGCCTCATGATATAAACCTATGATAAGTAAAATATTCCAACAACAACTAAGCCCTAAAGATTGGAGATTAGAATTAAAATCTTATTTAAAAAAAAACCCTTCAATAGATGTTGACTTCAAGATAAAACACAAAACACTTACTTATGTTCATATTGATAAAGAGCTGTATAAGAGAAGTTTGGAGGGAACAATGTTTAAATGCCTGAATAATGAAGAAGCATTGAAAGTCATGGGAGAAGTTCTTGAAGGCATATGTAGTGCTCACAAGTCTAAACATAACATGTGTTGGCTAATTCATAAGTATGGCTATTACTAGCCTACCATAATGACTGATTGTTTTGCTTATGCTAAGGGTTGTGGAGCCTGCCAAGTGCATAGACCCTTACAAAGAGTACCTGTGAAAAATTACATGTTATTGTTAGATCGTGGCCATTCAAAGGATGGGCTATGGATTTAATAAGCAAAATTTACCCCTTATTCCAAAAGACATTCGTTTATTATAGTGGCTATAGAATATTTTACTAAATAAGTTGAGGTTTAACTAATGACAAATGTGTCCCAGAGTACATTATGTTCATTCAAAGGTGGATGATTATACATCAGTTTGGTATCCCCAAAACAATTATAGTTGACCAAGGGTCTATGTTTATAGAGTCAAAGCTTTTGTCCAACAATATGGAATCAAATTGATACATTCATCCCCATATTAAGTGCAAGTTAATGATCAGGCTGAAGTCACTAATAGAATTTTAATAGATATGATCAAAAAGTCTATGAAAGACTAACCTAAGTGTTGCCATGAAACTTTGTTCGATGTGTTGTAGGCTTATAGAAATGCTAAAGCAAAGGCTATTAGCATGACTCTTTGTTAGTTAACATTCGAGTAAGATACAGTGCCTCCATTAAAAATAAATGTAAAATCAATAAAAGTAGCTAAGAAATATTGTTTATCCCTAAATGAGTTTACTCAGGCTATGTTCGGTGAGTTAGAAACAGCTGATGATGTGTGAACTATGCTTTGGAAAGAATCGTAAGAAATAAGGAAGCTGTAGCCAGAGCCTATAATAAGAAAGTAAAAAAAAGAAAACATTTCTAGAAGGTGATCTAGTTTGGAAGGTTGTTTTACCACTTGGTTTTAAAACATATAAGCAAGGCAAATGGTATACTTGGGAAGGCGTTTATATTGCCAGTTAAACATATAATGTGGGAGCTTACATATTAGTGGATATGCATGGCAAAGAAATGGTAAGATTAATTAACAAAAAGCTTTTAAAGAATTACTATCCATCTATGCGGGAAGAAAAAGATAATGAGTTAAATGCTTAGCCATGGCTAAAAGCTAGCCGTGATAGCCACTAATCCAAATAACTATTCTAAAAAAGGAAAGGAAATATACAAAAGACTTTAGTTTGGAGGAATCTGTTAAGAAGAAGAGCTAGTTGTTGGGTCAGGATCAATCCCCAAAAGTTGATTAGATGAAGATCCTAGTCGAAGTGATGATTCTTGGAAGGATGCGACAACCAATGTAACTCAGTTGCAGAATCAAAGGTTTTAAAGACAAAAGAAAGTCAGCTAGGGAGTTGGTATAGGTGAAACATACAGGTATAAGAAGAGTGTCAATAAAAAGTCACCTCCACAATCAACTCTCATAGAATAGAGATAGTATAGAAAAACTCTCAAGTTTGTCTAGCTACATTCATACCCCTTATTCTATTTTCCATAGATTTCTCTAAAGCAGCCTATTTACTTGAGAAGTCCACTCACTTTCCATCCAAAGTTTTGGCCTAATAGTACAAATTGACCTTTTTTGCCTGCTCAGTTTCAATTGCAATGGTGACGTTGGTTAATTAAGGCTCTAATAGGTCTAGTTTGTTCTTAAACAAGCCATCTCAGCATAAATTCTAGCAATTCTATGACTAATTTGAGTCTTCTTTTAATTATGAGTAGTAAAAGCTTGTTGAGCTACCAAGAAGTCACCCATCAAGTTAGCCTTCTGGACTTTTCATCATTCCTAATTAAAAAAGTTGCAACTCACTAGGAGCTTTTCACTCCTGATACACTTTGAAAGATCAGAAAGCATTATTCATGTTGAAAGTTATTTCTATACATACTTTACACAAAAAAAGAGTGATTCCTACATCTGAAGACTCAACTAACTTCAATAAAGAATTCTTCAAAGTTTGAACAATGGCAAGATTTCCAAGGAAGGAATGATACAAATTTTCAATAATGGCAACTAGCTTCTACATAGTAAAAGATAAGCTTTTTGGCCCATATAGAGGCATAAAGGTGCTAAAGTATGATAGCAAATTTTTTTCATCTAGGATAGCGGTAACTTAAAATGGTAAATTAGTTGCCTTAATATTGGCAATGGTTGTTGTTGGCAAGTGAATCTTAGAGGTGAACCTTTTGGAAGTGGAGTTAGAAAAAGAACTGTGAAGTTTGGTGCCTCTGGTATAGTTTCCTCTTCAGTAATTAGAGGAATAGGACTTGGAGCTACTCTTTGGAAAGAAGTTAGCCTATAGTTTCACTAAATAAATGAGGCAATATCTTTGGTATCCTCTGAAGTCTCCTTATGAATCTGGGATGCCTTACATTTATGCTGCCTTGTTCTGGCTAGAAAAAGATCTTGAGTGTCAATTTTCCTTTTACTTCTCCACTCCAGCTAGAGAAATAGGAAATGTCAACCTTCTAAAACTTGCAACTAATAAAAGTAAGAAGGCAAATAAAAATACCTTAATAAAGGAGTTTGATGAAGAACCATCTCAAAGAGGACCAACTACATTGATTAAGGTAGTCAAGGGTAGTTGACAAGCACTTCTCTTCATAGGTCCAGGGTGAGAAGGCTAGCAAGAAGAAACATGGGCTTCCATATCAATAACATTAAGACCTGCAGAAGTATTAAAATTAGACTTAAAAGATTAAGATAAATCATAAATTAATAGGAGGCTAGAAAGATATATCGATTGGATTTTTAGTCTTTTGTTTCACGAAGAATGAGCTGGAGAGGGTCTTACAAGTTCTAGAGAAAGCTTATTTAAGTGAAAATAAGGGTCAAAATTAAACATGCTGAAAGAACCATTTGTCACCAAGTAAATATTCTGGTGCATGTCTAGCCGCAAAAGGCTAGAGTATGAACAGGTCAATGTGATATTAGTTGGCTTCCTTAACTTCCCTAATACTAATTAGGAAAAGAATAGGCCTTGGGGCATCCTAATCCATAGCTGAATGAAAAGGGACAAAGACTCCCTCTATAAGTCCAAATTAGGTGGTGAAAAGGCTAGCATAATAAGGCTGAATGGAGGTTCTATTGTATCTAGAGGAAGGCTGGACACCATTGAATAAATCTCTAGATGTTAGCAGGCTAGCCCAAGTAGGTGACAATTCAGCAAGTTCTCCTTCTATGGCTTCCATCAAATTGGATTTTAAATAATTAGGCTCGAAGGGACGGTATATGAAATGATAGGAATCTGTGAAGGTCCTTAGTTTTATCCCAAAAGGGCATCTACAAGTTGGTAGGCTAATTGAGTATGTATGGGAACATCCCTATATCTGTTAGTTGCCACTACTCTGCTTGCTACAGGAACAGCTTCTCCATTATTCCTAAAAAGTTAGGGGAAATACTCATTCACCCATAAGTATAGAAACCAGATGGGACTTCCATTAGCTTTGACCTTTTTTGTTATTATACACAATCAAGCCAATTAACATATTGCTCTATAAGCTTAGGCCATCCTTTGATTTTGAAAGGTTTTCTATGAATAGAATACCATGAATAGGAAATGGGAAGGCAATAGCCTTTGGGTTTAATATAGGTTTCCATAAGGGTTTGGAAAACAAAAGGCTCAGTACAAATAGGCCCAAGGTAAAAATGGTGATTAGGTTTATCAAAAAAGATAAGAATGGCAAGGACATTATAATTTTTAGTAAGTGTTAGCCTAAAAGAGTTGCCAGATACTGTAATAGATTCTTGTAAAGTCTGAAGAATGGTAGTGGTAACATTAGTATCTCCATCACCAGGATGAAAATTAAGAGAACCAAGAGAAGAAGAGGAAGAATCTTCAAGTAGCTCTTTGCCTAGGTTTTGTGAGTTAGAATCATGGGAAGACATATTTCCATAAGCGAATGAAGAACGAGCTAGGAGAAGCTAGGGTTTTCAAAGAAGAAAGAAAGAGGAAGCTAAGCAAGAATTGCATGATGATGGTTAAGAAGATGATAAACAGTAATAGCTAGGAAAGTGACAACTTTAAATTAAATGCACGTCTTATCAACTCATCATAGTTATTTGAGCTGAAAGAGGTACGAGACATATGTTGAAGTCCATGAATTGGGTTGGCAAATAGGCTCAAGCCCAATATGAGGACAAGAAGCACACAGGCAGTAAAAGAATTAGGCCATAATCTATGGATTAATTGGACCTGGATTAACACAGATTCTAGGAAGAAACATGGATAATTGGAGGCTAGAGCTAGTGGGAGATAATCTAGCTAGAAAATAGGAGGTGCTAGGCCATGATGGTAGCCTTAGTATGATAAGCCTATAAATAGCTAGTATATTCTAAGGACAAACACACCGTACTTAGCACAAAATAACACATCTCTTATATAAGTGAATATATAGCATGAGAAAGAGGTTGAATCGTGCTTTCAAATCCTTTTACTTTCTGAAAACTAAAACAAAGTCTATCAAGTATTTAAACTTGAAGGCAGGGGAAAATACAAGTTAATAGGCTTCAAAAAGTTACTTTCTGAAGTGTCCATAAACTTAGTAAAACTTTGAAATGATGTTTAACCAAATGTAAAGGTTCACACGATAGAAAAGAATAACACCTGGCAATTAAAGAGATAAAGAGAAGAGAATATCACGCAGATGATTTTATACTGGTTTGGCCAACTCTAACTATATATAGTTCCCAACAAAACTATTGAATTCCACTATCAACCTCTTTCTCAACACAAGAAAGATAGATATTCCTTTTACTAGCACTACTAGAAAAAATGCTGTTACCGACGGATTTTACCGACGGAATTTTAACCATTTTCGACGGAAAATTAGATTTCCGATGGATTTTGACCATCGGAAATAATGTAGTCGGAAATAATTATCGACCGAACAAATCCATCAAAAATTGTTACCAAAGGAATTATCGATGGAATTTTGTTTATAAAATCCGTCGGTAATGAGTTGAAAAAATCGCCAGGAAATTTTTCAACTTTTCGTATTAGCGACGAAAAAATTCGTCGGTAATCATCAAATTTCATAAATTCCATTTTTTTATTTTTAGTTTACCAACGGATTTTTCCGTTGGTAATTGTAAATTATTTATTTATTTATTTATTTTACTGACATAAAAATTTCATCGGTAATTATAATTTTATAAAAAAAATTATTTTTGTTTTTTGTTTACTGATGGATTAAAAATGCATCAGTAATTGTAAATTATTTATTTTTTATTTATATATTTTACCAATGGAAAAATCTGTCGGTAATTATAATTTTATAAAAAAAATTTATTTTTTTACCAACGGAATAATCCATCAAAAATCATAATTTTTTATTTTTTCGTTAACTTACCGACGAAAAAATCATCGGAATTAAAAAAAAAATTTACTGTAATTTTAATAATTTGCATGTTACCAGATGATTTAAAGCTAATTATAAATATATTTAATAATAAAAAATTATAAAAATTTTCAATAAATAATAAACACAATAAATTTTACTTCAAAATTCAAAATAGATAGAAGTGTCAAAAAATGTACAGACACAAATATAAAAGTTCAACATATAACATAGAAAAAAAAACTAATGACTAAAATCAGAAAATGTCAGCCGCATCATCGTCAGCATCACTATCACCACCACCCTCATCATCATCATCATCATCATCATCATCAATGTCTGGCCACGCGGATGAGTCTGCCTGTATCTTCTTCTACAAAGATACCATCTGCTTCTTCATCTTCTTTATCTTCATGTCCCTTTTCCTTGAATAAAAGAAATCCTATCATTGTAAAAAACTTTACAAAGATGCTTAATCATGTATGGAAAGATTAATTCACTAGAAAACAATAAGTTTTCCCACCTCAGTGCTCAAGCAAGAACAGTTTGAACAGTTTGATGTAGAGTAGCATTCTCGTTACAACATGTCCAAAAGAAGGTGTGTTTCTTTAACTCTGATGCATATCCTAAAATATATGTACAAAATGACATACATTAAATTAACAGTAGAATGAATGAATTATTTATTCCTCATGTCCTTAGGCAAAGCACAAGCTTTACAGATGGGGCATGCGTTCTTCATATATTAGTCATGTCCATAGGTTCTCAATGTCCTAACATCATCGTATTATTGTTATACTACTCCCTCCCCATTTCCACCAAAAAGAAGAAGCAATATACCAACAAAAGCATAGAAACTCATGGATTCCATCAAGTTTTCTTATCTTAAACAAATAGAATATGATTTTGTTCTGTGACAAATATTATTTAAAATATATAATAATGGTTCGTTCAGTGAAAATTTAATAAACCCAAAACCAATTCTCACCAGTATTATTATAATTTTATATTATTATTACATGAATCCAGAAGTATAAGTGCAGGAAATAGAACAGTTTAGCATTTAACAACTAACAATTATTAGAAGTCATACCTGCTTAAACAAAAGTTTAACTTGTACAGAGCAAATTTCATTAACCCCTCCAAACTGTTGAAGGAACACTACTAGCCCAACTACAAGCCGGGAATAAAAAAGAGGTTAGAAAAATGTGTGAATGGATTGATTACTCATATTGATTTAACAGCATGACATGGTTGTTAAAAAATGACAGCAAGTACCTTGTGTGTAACAAATCTAGCATCGGAAGTCCCAACTATGGCCATGAATTGGAACATTTAGAACCAGATGCCCTTTACACCTCACTTTCTTCAGACTACAACTAAAACCAAGTACTCTGCACTAACTAAAACGCCTAACATAAATTAATTAAAGACACAGAAAGAGAATATTACATAATACATACTACGTAGAGAGTAGGAAATCCTCAATACAAAAAGGACTAAATGAAAAACAATGCATCCAAAAATCAATGCTTTCCAATCTCTCAACATATAAAAAATGAAACCCCTCTAAAAAAGTCACATGCCTAATACAAGTAGTGGCTACATGCTAGACGCTAATTCTATTATGCAAAATCTGTTTGTCCAAATGTCTGCCGCTAAAGATGCCAGAGTTATGCTCAACCCAAATACACTAAACAACTGCATAGATAGTACACTGGCCCAAAGTTTTGGCTTCCTTCCTCAAAACCGACAAAACTAGTCAATAAGAATTAATGCAAAACTGTAGGACATACTCACTAAAAATACTACACAAAGTATTCCATAAAAAATCAATTGCAAAACAACATCCATAAAAGAGAAAGTAGTTGATTTGACTACCTGCAGACTATTGTACCGTCTGACAGGCCACCCTTATAAATTGTTCACCTCCAGCATAAAATTCAGGTTTGATTCCCCCTCGACTGGGGTGCACCCTGTCATACACCCATAGTCTGTTTGCAGGAATCATGCTTCTTGAATGTGAAATTTAAGCTAACAAATTCATTTAAAGTTTCAGAAATTAAAATCTTATTTAATTATAAATATCTTTCAATAGACCATCTTCTAAAAGTGAGACACTTTTAAGTAAAGAGATTGTACTCGTTAATTTAACAAAATTTCAATAGAACCTCCTCTTAAATTAATATTCAACTCTTTAAATTTAAGAGAAAAATCAGCAGCACCTCCCCATAAACAAAGCATCCCAAGAAACTAATTTCATGACATATATATATATCAATCCAATCAAATTAAAATTCACAATACAATCAAACAAATATTTAAAAATCCTAAAACCATTCTAGAGCACACCACCTTATAACATCACAACAAGCATATCTTGCAATCTCCGCATACACAATCAATCTCCACAGCAAACAATGCAAACAAGTCAGGGAATGACCTCTACGCCCCTCCCCCCAGTTATACAATCCCAATTTCCTACAACTCTACCTTAGAAGTCATAAGTCTCTATCCTAACAAAAATGTAATTAAATAAGGAAAAGAAACAATTACTTACCTTCAAAGAGACAAAAGAATAATATTTTCTGACAAAGAAATACTCCAACCAACTTCTATAACAAAATCAATTACTCAGATTAATAACTTCAAAACAAATAAAATGAAGTCACTGACAACTTAGGCAATTAACTTCAAAAGAGCACGTATTTTCTATAAAAGAAAAAGGGTTCACTGTTACACTTTCCTTTTATTTTTGTTAGACAACTTTGAAACACATGGAGAATGGATTATGGATTATTACCTAGAGAAAGAAAGAGAGAGAAAGGCGAACAGGACCCACAGCGGGGCTTCGTCGGTGACGCGGTTCTTCTGGGCTCTAAGAGACTGACACGGGGCGGGGCTGGCAACTAATGCGGGTGCAGATTGCAGCCGAAATGCGACCTTTGAGGTAGCGCGAGGCCAAGCTAAGGAGGCTAACGCAGGGCCGGATAGCGGCCTTCGAGGTCGTTGCGAGGTAATGGCCGCCACCTGCCAGGGCCGGTGCAAGGTAGGGGCTGGTGAGGCAAGGCAAGACCGTCGCGGGGGTATGAACACTAGCACGATGCAAGGGCCGCCATGTGTAGGGTCCGGTGGGAGGCGAGGCTGGTTGGATGACGAGGTGGGTGGCGACGCTACAGCGATTTGGCGGCGAGGTAGGCGGGGCAAACAAAGAGAGAGAAAGAGAGAGAAAAACTTGATGAGAGTGAGAGAACGTATGATAACTGAGAGAAACTGATGTGTGTGCCATTAATGAAGTGCTCAAGATTTATAAGGGGATTTTTCAAATTTTCGACAAAAAAAATCCACCAGTAATCAAATACAAGGGTGCCAGGTTTCATGTTTTGCAAATAATTTTTGAAACATTTACCGATGGATTTTTCCATTAGTAATTATTTATTAAAAATTATTCCAGAGTTGATTTTACTGGTGGAAAAATTCGTCGGTAACGTTAATTTTGGAAATAAAAAATTTATAATAATTACCAATGAATTTTTCCGTCAATAAATTTAATTTCGAAATAATTTTTTAAACAAATGGTTACCGACAGATTTTTCTATCGGTAAAATTAATTTATAAATTAAATATAATTCATAATATTTACTAACGAAAAAATCCATCGGTAATTTACGCACCAAGTTTTCCTCATAATGGCGCGAACTGTGTCGATGGATTACCTACGAAAAAATCCGTCGGTAACGAACAAAACCAAAAAAAAAAATTTCCTACGAATTTCTTATTTTTCGTCGCAAAATCCGTCGGTAACACCGATGGAAAAAGATTCATCGGTAAAATCCATCAGTAACTCATATTTTTCTTGTAGTTTAGCTTTCTCAAGCTATCTCTAGTGATCTATTTGTACAGTCAACCCTCACACACAAGTAGTTTTGAACCTAGCCTCTCTAAGGCAATATCACTTTGATCAGTAATGGATCAAGGTACAAGAGATATAAGGTTTTAATGTTCAATACTCCAAGAATATACTCAAGTCTCCTGAGATAATGAAGTGTATAAAGAAGCTATTTGAGAGACTTCTTTCTGATCTTTTAAAGAATAATGTTAGCTAAGAAGTACAAGAAAGAAAATTTTTCTTTTTCAAAGATTGAATCTAATATAAGAAAGAACTTCAGAAAGTATAAATATGGCTTGAAAGTTGAGTGTGCAAGAGTTCCTTCAAGTTTGAAGGCTTTCTCCTTTCCAATTGGATCGTTGTCTCTTGATTTCTTTTCCTCTTGACACATGTTGATCAATCTTTGTATGTCCTAAAATTAGTCTTCTTAGCTATGTCAAAGACAGTTGGTAAAGCACAGAGAACCATTGTTTGTTGTTTTTTAGAAGGGCTTTGGAAACTACTTCTTCAAGCAATGCATGGTTTTTGAACTTCTTTTCTAGTTAAGACTTTATTGGAGATTGTGATTCTTCAAGTATAAGGATGATATGTAACTATCATGAATTTCTGAGGCTTTAAATTCATTGAAATTCAAATTTCAATTTCTGATGACTCGGTGTAGTTTTTGAAGTAAACTTTTGGTTTTTGATGAACTTCTACACTTTATGAACTCTTTATTCTTGTGCTGAGCTATGCAAGACAACCTTCAAATAATGTTGTTCTTCTTAAAATGAAGAGCATGAATGAATATGATGATGATGATGATGATGTGCTTGATTTGATCATTTGAGAGCACTTTCTTGATATGTCATGCTACTTTCTAAATTCATGAACTAGTTTCTAAAGTCTCATGTTTACTTTCTCATACTCTAGCTTATTTTCTTAAGTTTCTTATATATTGTAATTCATTTTTTGAGCTATTTTTCACATTTTTAAGAGTTTAAATATCTTTGAATGAGATTCTTATCATGTGGAATCATGACTATGTGAAAAACATATCAAGAATTGAATTATATGTATATGAGAAATTTCTTGTTAAGCACTATAGAAACTCAAGTAAAAGCCATTAGTTCTTACTTCAAAGTATTTTAATAAAATTTACTTTGTTTTCATTCAAAACTCAACTTGTGATAACTTTCTCAAGAGTTCTAATGCTAACATCTTGTTTACTCATTTATATTCAATGTAATTACTTTCTTTTCATTTAATGCAAGTTTGATTTACCCTTTTAGTTTTTGCTTCTCAACATTAATCAAGCTCAAGGTCTTTCTATAGTGATTTGAGGAACCATACACTAAAGAGTTCAATCATCCTCTTTAGTACAAATTGTCTATCATTAGGTGAATTTTATGTTCAAAGTATAATTGGAATAGCTTAGTCTTGGCCAGTTATCATAGAGAAAACAACTAGAAAACACACCTTGAGTGAAATTTGCCTCCTAACTTTTAGCATGGCCTACGTCATGCAGCAAAGGAATGCAAGTATTCTAGCCTCTAAGTGAAAAGAGAATATAGATTTTAAGGCAAAATGAAAACAGTTAATGGAAAGGAGAGGATGTTACTTTGACCATCTCATATATAAGTCACTTACAAGAAGAGGCTACTCAGAAACAAAAGTTTAGAGCAGGTACTATTATCACTACGAAAAATTTGGCCTAAAATAAACAATACTTATTTCTTGAAACATATGAAAAGTGTTACTTTTTTTTATACATAGATAACACTTTTTCAAAATGTGATGCATTTGATATCTAAAAAATATTATCTTCTCTACTCAAAAGTATTGTCTTAAACAATTGGGTACACTTACTATAGCAACAATATGAAAAGTGATGCATTAGTTTAAAAATGTACCCTTTTGTTAAAAAATGTTGCCTTTGACAATTGGCTACCTATGATATAGCAACTCTTTAAAAAGTGATGCCTTAACTTAAAAAAATATAGCATTTGCTATATCAAAAGCAACACGTTTAAAAAAAAGTGTTGCTTATATGTGCATAAGTAATACCTTTTATGTATACCTAAAACTAAGTATTCTTTTAGGCATAAATTTCTTGTGGTATCCAGCATATACACAAACAATATTTTCTTCATGGATACAAGCATAACAAATGCTGAAAAATTTTGACAACACCAAAATTGTAGGTCATTTGTACAACCCCAAAGCAATATTCCATGATTCAAGACAAAGGATAGAACTTGGAGAAGTCCAGTGGAAAGTTTCTATGCACATTCTTACAAGAACTGAACAACTCCATTGAAGTTATGCCTACTTTTTGTTCTCATCTTTCCCATTATTATGAGGATTAAGCTCATCGTTATCAAAATAGTCTTCAAAATATTCTATATCACTATCCTCTTCCTCTTCCTCCTCCTCATCATCATCATAATACTCTTCGTCGTCACCATCCTTATCATCCTTGCCACTTAATAAAGGAAATGAGGTTGGTTGCTGACCCATTAACCTCTCTTGAATTTGATCCCTAATTGCGGTCCCCTGATATTTACAAAAGCAGTGATAGAGAAAATGGGAGATGGAAAAAGAGTGAGAAGCTAGCTGAAAATTATGATGCATGATAGCGGTAACATATTTTTTTTCTTCAGTAAATTAGCTCACCATCTTATGGCAACCTTCTTCGAACATTTCTAGAAATCCAGCAACCAAACGATCGATAGTTTCCACCCACTCATTGCGATGCATACCAGCATTTTTTGCAACAATTTGGATCTAAATGAACAACAAAGATGTGTATAGTCGTCACAATTCCAATCCACTGCAGGTAAATTTAAAATGTATGCTAATGTAAAGCATAATTGTAAATGAATGTCCGTGATCATGACTTTTGCTTAACTATGTGACAGACATCAAGGTTTGACACTGTACTTTCTTAAAGAAGATTTTCCACGATTGACTGCCCTTTCCTTAAACCTTGCCCTGATCTATACTGCTATACTAAGTGAGAACTATGGCTGTCACATAGGAGTGCCCATTCCAACTTGAGAAATGTTAGGTGAACTCATTTAACACAGAACACATTATCAACTCATTTATTATCCACCATTCAAGAGATAAATTTTTCGTTAAATATTTTGTGACCATTTTTTGGTGGATAATAAATTAGTAGAGACAAATTTAAATAACACGACCCTTAATCTCTCTGGCCCATAGCCCATATCTACCTACAGCTAGCCATATCATTCTCCCCTCCATGTGTCTCCTACCCACTCTTATTTTTTTCACCTACCACAACCATCCAGCATATGGTTGGAGAAAGATTAACAAATCATCATGACTGTCCATTAAAGTAGTTTAGCGTCAACTGTTTTCGTCAGCGAAAAACGAAATATCTAGCGGAACCTAACAATGGAAGCACAAATGCCCATTAAAAGTACTATTTAGAGTTAAAAATGAAAGTCAATTTTTTACTTCAGCAATATTATTTATGCGTCTATTTTGAATGTCACATCCAATGGTGAAATTGGATACCCAAATAATGGGACACCCAAAGTGAATGTATAAATTTTTTGTTTTTACTTTTACTGCTTTTCTTCGGCCAAAACCATCAATCAAAGGATAGTTTTTCTGTTCCACCTGTACAAAGTCCACTCTTATTAGTTAATACACTACATTTTCTCCTGTCCCATCCCCAAATGCATGCACACTACACAAAATTTCACCCACATACCTTAGACACTAAACCATAGTGTTTCCTAAGGCCAGTTTCATTAACTTATAAAATGATATTGTAATTTTCGAAAGCAACCAAACCTTACCCTCTAGGTATGGTCAGCTCGATGTCATTTTTGTCACTTATATATACATGTCATTTCATATCCAATAAGTAAGTACTTGGCTATCGAGTGCCTAATATAACCCTACTAACTATGTGAAACGTTTGGCAAAAAATAAAAAAATCTAATGGCGACATAGGTAGACTTAGACTTTATAACAACATAAAAAAAAAACTAAAATCTTTTTCTAGGTAGTTGCAAAGTTTGTAAATTTAGAATTAATAAAGAGACATATGCGTTTGTTTTGGCTGAATGATTTGGACTAAAGAATTATACTTCAGCTTAGTTAAAAGTTATGGCCTGATAGTGAACAAACCTTCTCTTGTTGTTCTTTTACTTTTTCTTGCAAGTCTTTCAACCTCCTATTCACCCTCAACCGCTTTTCCTGTTTATATCAAAGACAAATCATAGCCACATGAGATAAGCCCCTTAACACCACACGGTTGAAAAAGATTGAGGTCAATACAAGAATCAGTAATTCAATTGAATTTAATAAGAAGGGCCCTGTGTGTGCACGAAGCTACCGGTGGTGCACTTATTGGGAAGACTATTTTCAGAATCTAAACCTATAATCCCCAAGTCTTAAGGTAGTAACATTACTATTACGTCGAAACTCTTCTTCTAATTCAATTGAATATACATGATGCAAAATCATACTTTCACATAGCTAACACCGAGCTCTTTCCTTGAGTACCCACGATCCAAGTTCCGCAGCACATATTGGTTATAATCTTTGACAATCCTCATTATGACGTCTGACGTAGATATCCCTTCAGTCCGTTGTGTTTCCTTAAATTTCCCAACGGACTTAACCTGCGTAAGAAAATCACTTGACACACTAATTATACATGTGACAAATGAAAAGTGCAAGTGAAATTTGAAAGGTAATGAGGAAAGGAGATCAATCTTCTCATACATACAAATTCATAAACATCATTCGCAGCACCACTAGCATCAGCATACCTGTCGAGAATTCATTGAAAACATCATGAGCATTCAATATAAGCACAGAGTCTTCTAAATTAAAAACATTACAAACTCAACAGAGCCAAATAAGTAGCACAACACACATTTTGAAAGAAGGGGAGTACTATGGCACTTGCTACTATAATATGCATAAATTCTAACCCCAGACCAAAAAAAAAAAGAAAATTTCTGACCTAGGCACTACAATCATTATTTAACATATATGAAAGTATGTTTAATGATAGACGCACTTGTAGTATGATCTCCATAACCTTAATTACAAGTGTTAAATAAATACTTGTATGCCCATAATTGACTATTGCGAGTCAAGAATAGCTAAGATTTTTTGCTATAAACCAACCACAATGAATCGCTTTGACGGTAGTTTCATAATATTCTTTTCTTTTTTGTAAGTTTAGCCAAATAAAAACGATATAACTAATGAATATTTGCCAATATTTCCTGATGGCTTGAAATATAAAAAGAAAAAATGGCATGAATCTTACGGAAGAGCGTCATGAGCGACATAGTCAATCTTATGCTTGTCAATAAACTCTTGATTGATAACCCAAGGAGCATCGGGAATGACCTCATCCACCCATCTGTTCAAAGTGAGATGATTCTCATATCCATCTAATTTTGATGTCAGCACAAAATAAATATGGTAGGAGGAAACAAACGATGGTGTCAGTCGAGTAAGTAATAATAAAATTAATAATGACCGTACTTGCAGTGGCGGAGGGATTCATAACGTTCATCCTCAGTCATAACAGTTTTGCCTTTGTACTTTTGGGTGACTGCATCACTACAGCATCCAACCAGCAGATACGTGTTCGGAAACCTACAACTCACGGAAAGAAATTAAATTTATATGATCTGTTGCAGTGAGTGAAAAGAATATGAAATTCGTGTGGAAACTTAGTCTTGAGAATCAGATATGTATATGTTATATGTTATGATGAGAGATGCATGTACGATTTCTTGGCTTGTTCGAGGGAACGAGCATGGCCGAAGTGGAAGAGGTCGTAAATGCCATCAGCGTAGACTCGAACAAGATGGTCCTCAGGAGCAGCAGCAGCAGCCGACGTCATATTCGATCTGGTTCACTCATTCCAATCTCTCTTCTCTCTCCTTTTTGTGCTTTTCCTCAACCGACCAGGCTCCATCTGCGACTACGCGTAATTCCCGCGTTCTATCTTCTTTGACTTTCTTTCCATTTTTAGATTTCACTAGACTTCGCTCCTGTCCCATGAGCGGGTTACTTTATATGTTCTTCTTTTGGATGCTCTATAGTAAATGTCTTATTTCAAAGAGTAAAATAAAAATATTTCATTTTTAGATTAATATAATTTTATTTTATTGATCTAAGAATAAAATTTTTAATTTTACATTGGTATGCAATAAAATATATCTATTATAAGGTCATGGGCTATTTAAATTTTAAAAAACTATACAAAGTGTTAAGTTGTCTGCATTTATTTGTTAACAATGTAAAGATACTTTATAGTGTTGATGTATTTTAATTAATTCTAAACACTTATTTTTCTATAAATTAAAATTATGGTAATATTTGGTCTCGCAAATTCGATGGATGAAACATTTATAACTACTTCTACTCTCAATAAGAGTACTTCTGAGATTCGAACTTGCATTATATCCCATCTACATGGGGAACTAGGTTGTGTATCATCAGTCCAACAACTTGTTGGTAATAAAATATAATAATATAATGATTAATTGTGTAATTAAATTCAAAGTAATTATATAAATATTTAATCATTTATATTATAATTATTATGAATTTTTATTATTTATTTAAATATTTTTAGAAAAATATTTATTAAATTAATTTTTTTAAAACTAACAAAGATATTATAATCTCATTCTATTATATATTTTACAGTAAGTATATATAGTTCTTGAAAGTTACATACGACAACAATTCCATCTCTAAATGGTTTTTGATATTAAATAAGTTCTTTTTTGTCATGATATTAAATAAGTTATTAAAAATTAAAACGTGAGATCATGTTCGTCCATAAAAAATTTTGACATCAAGGGTTTTTGAAAGTTAAAAAATGGGACATCAATTATGCTTTATTGAAAAGGGGGGAACTTATTTGATGTGAGATGCATATATCGTTTGAAAGGTCAAATATGGTGTCACATTTTCACTTTTTGAAATCTATTTGATATATATATATATATATATATATATATATATATATATATATATAAAAAAGAGGGCGAATCTTATTTGACGTGAGATGCATATATCGTTTGAAACGTCAAATATGGTGTCACATTATATATATATCAAATAGGTTTCAAAAAGTGAAAATGTGACACCATATTTGACCTTTCAAACGATATATGCATCTCACGTCAAATAAGTTCCTCTTATATATATATATATATATATATATATATATATATATATATATATATATATATTAAGAGACTCAATTGTTGTTATATTCATCTTCAAGGACCGGAACAGCATGATGATTTTCCTAAGTATTTGTCATCATACTATTATGTGGAAATAAAAAATATCAAAATGATAAATTTTATTAATTAATTATATATAAATATTATAATTGTAATTTATAATAAATAAGTTTCCGTCTAAATTTTATTTATATATCATTATAAATTATTATCATTTATTTTTTATGTCAAATAGTTCTTTCTATATTAAATATTATCTATTATAAAGTATTCATTTATTACTAAACATTTTTTATTAGGATGAAATCGCCTTTAATTTGATAGCTGCTACGTAAATGACGTAAGAGTGATAAAGGGAAGTAAATAAAAAATAAACGAGTCTTAAAATTAAAATTATGTAACAAATTAAATGATCCCGACACCCTTAATCTAATGACTTTAACTCCAACTACAAAATAAAGTGAATGACAATAAAGTAAAGTAGACAAAAAAAAGTACAAAATGATATTAATTTTGTTGTATGAAATCACAAATATACCATAAAAAGTGGGCAAGAAAAATTTTTGCTTGTGTAATTGTAAGTGCACAATTTTTATACACAGATAAGAACGCAAATATAAAAGGTTGTTTAAATAATATTTCTTAATTAGGGCAATTTATATTTATCTCCCTTGAAGTCTTCCAACATGAAGCTTTGCCTCTCCTAATTTTCAATTTGGCAAGCTATCCCTTAATTAATTCAATGACTTTACAAAAATCTCCCTTGATCCCAAATTTTAAATTCAAATGATTAAAATCATATACAAAATGACTATGCTGCCGTCATATCTCAAATTTCCCAAATCCTTTTCCATCCTTTGTGACTAGAGGTAAAAACACATTAGGCCAGGCTAGGCTTTTCTCTTAAGAGGTTGAGCCTGAATTAGCTCTTTGGTTTGAGTCTGATCTGTGACCTATTATATGTTTTATTTCCAGCCTAAGCTTGGCTTGTTGAAAAGCCTAGCTAGGCCTGAAGCTTATTTAAATAGGCGGCAAATTAAATACTCTAAACAAAATAATAGGCAAAGACGTTAAACAAGTTAGAAACAGACTTTTATCTACAAACAGATCTAAACCTTATAATATTTAAATCATCATGCAACCAATTTCAGCTCATCATTCCCTTTAATGAAAAAATTAACTCATCATTCTCAATCAATTGATAAGTTCATCCACCTTCAACTCCAATTTGAAAAAAAACATTACAATACAAATAAACTTTTACAAATTGTACCAAAACAAAAACTTTTACATATAATTCCTCTTCACAAAATATCAAAAATCAAACTATCACATTTCACCTTTAAAATCTCTAGTAGAAAAAGTACTAAAAACTCATATCTTTCCCAATATGAGCGAACCAAATGTGATAAGAAGGGTGTTGTTGTGTGGCAACCCAGTGCATCCATCGTGGCACGACGGTCTGACGAAGCGGTGACTAGGTACATGCAGCAGACAAGCAAGGTGGTGACCTGGCGCGGCAAACTGGCGAAGCTACAACCTGGCACAATGAACTGACAGGGTCGCATATTGGCATGATGGACATGAAATAGCAAGAGATGAGCAATGGATGAGGATGGACGGAAAATGGAAATGAGAGGCTGAGAACTTCTAGAGAAATTGGAATTTGGGGAGTTGAGACTTGAGACTTGAGACCGAAGCGGGACAATAAAATGAGAATGTAAGGTTTAAAATTTTTTAAAAGGTAAAATATACTTATCATTTGAGGTATTAAGAAACGACAGTCAATCCTATTTGTTTGAAAAACCCAGGGGCTGTTTGGTTTAGGTGTTTTCCGTTCTCATTTTCACTGAAAATTGAAAACAAGAGTGAAAATACGTTTGGTTTGAACTTTTTGAAAACTTCTAGAATATTTTTTCAAAAAAGGCAAAAAAATTGAAAACTACAAAAACTTGTTTTCATTCTTTCCATTGAAAATTTTGAGAATGAAGAAAGTAAACTAAGAAAATGCAGTGGCATAAATGTAATAATAATGAACTTTATAACACATTTCTCTCTTATGAAACCCTATCAAGCACACTATTGTTGGGAGCGCTTCCTTTACAGCACTGACTCCTCTCCTGTTGTGCGCTTTTGTTTTCTCCTCTTCTATCAGGTAAGCTCTTCCATCCATCCAATATTTTACCTCTTTGATATTCTTCTTCTTCTTGTTCATTGTATTTCACACCTTCCCTTCTCCTTATCCTCCTCTTTGCTACATATCTTCTCTTTGATATACACAAGGTTGCGCTATATGTAAGATCACGCTGTACACTTGCACCAATCGCCAAGGGCACTTGTTCTACCTGGAATGCTACCACTACCGCTGCTAGGAAGAGATCCAAGGTTGCTGCTAGGATCCAACATGGGTTATGGATTCAAGGGGTTTGGGGTTCTATAGATGAATATGAGAGCTTTGCTAAGAAGTTTTTTGCTTAGTGAAAAATAAGATAAGTTATGGGTCTTTGATACCATAAATCTTATAGTTATGGCTGTTGGTTATTGATTTTTCAAATTTGAAGTTATTCCTCTTAGTCATTAGGATTGCATCAATCCATGATTTTTAATAGAAATTTTGTTATATTGGTGCGAAATTTCTTCATGGGTTATCTTTGTAGTTAAGAGTAATTTTTTGATTTGTTTAAAATTTTATTGTTTCTTAATTAGGTTTATTCTTTGCATCTTTTCCAAAATAGGGGTTAGTAGCTATTAATAAAAATAAATGTTCTTCCTATTTATGTGTGGTAGAATATCAATTGGTAGTGACTTGTTTAATGATTTGATGATGTCTTGAATATCGTATTGATTTATTTATGCTTATTGATTAGGATTTATGCTATCTTGCACTAATTGTGTCTAATTTATTGGTGGGTGCAGTGCTAATTGAGTTTTCAAACTTGTAGCATTTAGCTCAACTTCCTATATGCATAGATTTTTACATTGTAGAAATAGTTATTATATACTTTGTTATTGTTCATAATGAATGATGATTGGATGATATAAAGTTACTAGCATAAGATAGAAGGAAAATCTGAAATTGGAGATAGTATGAAATGGTATATCTCAAACACAAAAGCTTTCATTGATTTTCTTTATGAAAGTGTGAAGAAGAGGCAACAACAAAGTTCATCATTTAAGGGAATGGTTTGGGAAGATATAAACAATGAGTTGGCTACCATAATTGGATAGAGTTATGGTGTACACAGATTGCAAGGCAAGTATCAACGACTATGCATTCTACACTGTAAATTTTCAACTTTGCTATCTCATACAAGAGTTACTTGGGACTCTACATCTAATAAAGTGAATGCCCCTCAAGAAGTATAGGATGACTTGATTTCGGTATGTTCAACTTTATTAATTAAAATACAATCATTTTCAATATAATCATATTGTAACTTATGCACTATTTACCTAATATCAAATTTCATTTATATTTTGTAGAAAGGAAAGTACTACAAACACTTTAAGGAGCATGGAATTGAGTTTGACTACAAGATGTGAAATATTTAATTCTAGTATAGCAACTAGCAAAATAAATCATGCTTCCACTCAATAGCCATTAACCTCTGATGAGGAAAGACAAATGGAAGATGACTTTCTTTCAAAAGGTGTGCCATTGCTAGCCCCATTGATGTTGGTGATCATGACTTCAAAGAAATTGATGATAAAAGGAAACATATGGGATTTTTAAGTGAATGTCGATCGAAAGAGGCAAAGAATTCAAGGATAGAAAGACTTGAAGAAGCTTTGAGCCAATGGAGTGAATCAATGAGTGTAAGGACAGAATCTTCCAAAGCAAAAATTGAAGCATGAAAAGCTAAGGCAGATCAATATAAAGCACAAGTTAGCCAAGCTACAAGCCCAATATCTAATCCTTATTATTCTATAGATGCATGCATAGAATTACTAAACTCTGTGGAGGATATTTTGAGTAAAATCAACAACAATACATTAGTGAGGTTTAAAGATGGTGATTGGAGATGCATGTTTATTAAGATGCCTTCATTTTTTAAGAAAAGATTGGCTAGCATCACTTGCATTTAGTAGTACTAACTGTAAATGCTATGTATTGTAGGTTTTGATGATGTCAATAAGTCAAGCAAATGACAAAAAGAATGGAGGCAAATAGCATGGAAATTCTTGAAGATGAACAAGCAAATAAACAAGGTTAAATGGTTAGAATAATTAGGACTTAGATCAATTTGTTAAAAGGTCTCATTTAATAAGTTTATTTGGCCATTTTCAAGTTAATCAAGTTTGAATCTAAAGAAAACTTGATTTGAAATAATTCAATTGTTGTTAAATGGAGTTTTGATTTAACTTGTGAAAAACATTGGCTTTATTTTAAAGGAAATGGATTGCATGATGATTAATTATTTTTAGAATGAAAGAAAGCTTTTAAAAAGAGTGTTAAAACTTTCTTTTTTCAAGTTCTGGAATTGATGTAATTGATTACAACATAGTGTAATCGATTACAAGTCTGTTCTTGAGCCCAGAACCTGAACTTTCATACATGTAATCGATTACCAGCAAGTGACCATTGCTTGTTTTCAAAAATTTGAACTATGTAATCAATTACAAGGTTATGTAATCGATTACCATAGCCTGAAACTTGCAAATGGGTGTATTTTGAAGAGACACATCTCTTGGTGTTAATCCTCAATGGTTCATACAATTTGTTCTCTATAAATACCATTGTTTAACACATTTTAACACATAGAAAACATACTACAAAGATCATTTGAACAATCATTCTCAATCATCAATCTTTGTGATCAACACTTGGCCAAATTATCTTATTCTTGAGAAACCTTATAGGACTTCAATTTGTAACATCTACTCTATTCAGAGAGTGAATTCTTGTATTTTTTTTCTTCAAGTTTGTGTGCAAGGGTGGGGCATCTTTTGGTTTTTAGAGACTCAAACACAAGGGTAAGGGATCCCAAGGTGTAGGAGTGCTCTTTGATTATAAAGGAATTGAAGTTAGTGGAACTCTCAAGTGGGTTGTTTGAGAAAATTGGATATAGGCCACAAAGGTGACCGAACCAGTATAAACCAAATTTGCAATCTCTCTTCCCTTATCTATTTAAGATTGTTGCAAGTTTATTTTCTCATCAGTTGGTTCTCTTTGCTTGCATATTCATCTTTTCAACAAGGTTTTCATACATTTCCTCATGTATCTTGCAAAAAAGCATTAGAGTGATTTTCATAAAGAAAAATTTTGTGAACTCAATTCACCCCCCTCTTAAGTTCCTTGAGGCCACTTGGATAACACTAACTTGATTATTGACTTTGTACTTTAAATATTTGTGGTGACTTATTTAACTTTTCAATATTGGATTGTTAATGTGATTTATGTCATGTATAAACTTGTTCTACTATTTGGTATTGGATGCATTTCAATGTTTTCTGTTATTATACCTAATTGATTTTGTGATATTAGGTATAGGTCGTCAATGTCTTTATTTGATGTGCTTTAATGTTTTTTATTATTGAAACTAATTGATTTTGTTGATATTATGAACAAGTTAATATGTTATTATATGGATCCAAAAATAGTTCAAGTAGCTACAGTAGCACAGATTCAAGTGACTTGATAATGATTTGGGAGATTTTATTATAGTTTCACTAATCAAGGAATATGAGAAAAATTTTATTAGTAAAATACCATAAAGGACTTCTTTGTTGACTAGGAAGATGTATACTCTCAAGTTCTTGGTTGGGCATGAAGCTAGATGCTATGAGAGTCTTAGAATAGAGAAAAATGTATTTATGAGTTTTTGTAACACTTTAACGGAAGTTGGAAATTTGAGGGATAGTGATAAGGTAAGTGTAGAGGAAGGACTTGCAATGTTCTTAATGATATTGTGCTATAGGACACGACATCGAGTTATTGCTACGCACTTTCAGCATTCCTTATATACTATTAGCAAGTGGTTTAAAATAGTTTTAAAAGCAGTTTGCAAGTTGGGTAGTAGAATTATTTGACCAAGAATTCAAACTACTACTCATCCACATATCATGGGCAATTAGAAGTCCTTTCCTTATTTTCAGGTACATTTTTTTAGATGTTTCTTTAACATATAATCAACTATAATTAGTTTGTACTAAATTATTATTCATATTTCAAATGTTGCATTGGTGCCATTGATGACACACATCTATTAGCTTGGGCTCCTGCATCGAAACAAAATGTCTTTCATGGAAGAAAGGTTTGATAACACAAAATGTATTGGCAGTATGTGATTTTGACATGATATTTATATTTATTTATTCTAACTAGGAAGGTACAACAAATGATTCAAGGGTGTTTTTAGATGCTTTAACTTCTGAAAATAATTTTCCAAAGCCCCATGGAGCTATGTTGTCTTCCCATAACAATTTGCATTATATATATCACTAATGACTAACTTAGTATTATTGTTTCAATAAATTTAAAGATCAATTTTATCCTGTTGACTCTAGATTTCCTAATATGTCTGGTTATCTTGCTCCACATCGAAAAGAAAGATATCATTTGCATGATTTTCGTGAAGGGTGACGGGCACAAGGAAAAAAAAAGAATTGTTCAATTATAGACACTCTATTGAGAAACGTCATTGAGAGATGTTTTGGAGTATTAAAGGCAATGTTTCCAATTTTAAGGTTGATGCCAAATTATCCTGGTAGAAGACAAAGGCTAATTCCAACTGCTTGTTGTGCTATACATAATTTTATTAGATTACAACATAGAACAGAGAGACTTTTTATCCATTACTATGTAGAAGACTTGGGTAAAGATGAACACGGCTTAAGGGTTGACCAGCAGGGCTTTAATATTGATGTTGCTCAAACAAATCAAACGGCACAAGTTCGAGAAACTATTGCAAATAAAATGTGGGAAAGTCATCAAAGGCAATGAAAGACGTTATATGATTGATGATTGTACTTTTTTGGTATTACGAAGAGTTTCAGAAGAAAAGATTATTCTATGTAACATATAACACTTACTTATTATTAGATTTATTTATGTTATGTTGGTTGTATTATTAGCTCAATATTCTTTTGAGTAAATAATCTTTTTTTTCCACAAATTTTTCAATTTGACATCAATTTGGTTATTCTGATAAAGTAAAATTTAAAATAACTAAATTAATGTTAAAATTAAAATATTAGAATTCAATTGAATGGGGATTGCATGACTGTAGGGGAAGGGCATAAAGGTCCTTCCCCGACTTGTTTGCATTATTTGCTGTGGGATTCTTTGTGTTTGTGGTGATTGCAAGATGCATGTTGTGAAATTATAAGGGGATGCACAATAGAACAATTTTAGAATTATGTGAATTGTATATAATTATTAAAATATAACTGTTTTACTATATCTATTCTGTTATTGAACTTTATAATAATATCTATAATTGTTGTATCGATTGAGATATGTAATGATGGAAACTCCTAATTTAAGGGGAGATGTTGTTTAAATTTTGTTAAAATTTTTTGTAGAAATAATAGATTAAATAAAAGTAACTATAGTTAGAAAAACTTAAAAGCCAGTAGAATGTGTTTAAAAATAGTAATTTAAATAAAACTTATAGATCAATTGATTGTGTTTTAAAGACCAAGTAAAATAAATATCTGATGATGGAAGCTCCAATTTAAGGGGAGATGCTGTCGAAATTTTTTTGATATTTTTTTTATGAATAATAGATTAAATAAAAGTAACTATGTTAAGAAAAACTTAAAATCCAATTGAATTTGTTTAAAAACAATAATTTTAAATAAAACTTAAAAACCAGTTGAATGTTGTTTAAAGACCAATCAAAAGAAATATCTGATGACGGAAACTCCTAATTTAAGAGGATATGCTGTCAAATTTTTTTCAGAATATTTGTTGAGAGAATAAGATTAAAAGTAGTTGTACTAAAAATTTAAATAGCAATTGAATTTGTATTATGAAATTATTTGAAATTTCCTGATTTAATTAATGTTTTTTTGTGGACTTTTCAATTGTTTTAATATGGCTGGTAGAGGTAGAGGCCGACCTCGGAAGGTCGATTTACCCACCACCTCAACCACCGCCCCTTCCACCACCTCCAACAAACTCCCTTTCTACTACTTCCACCTCCTTTAAAATGATGCCCACTCCTGGATGCGTCGAGCCCCCACCTCCCCCGTGTTCACACTCACAGCCCACTCACATCAGCAACCTCTCCCTTAGCCCTACCACTGCCCCGACTCCTGGCCTTGTATCTAAGCAGACTCCTCCTTCCTTGACTGGGTCACTGGCATGGGATGCAAACAGGAGGCCCTAGGACTCGATGGTAAACCACTCCCGCAAATTAGGCCGGAGGGTAAAGACAAGTAAGTAAGTTGACACATTTTTTTATTACATTCTAATTTTACATTGCTTATGATATTTAAAATATTTTGATTGTTTTTTGATTTATTTTATCTATGTAATAGTTTTCATTTGTTTGCGTCGGCTCAGCATAGGATTACGGAGGTTATACAAAGTCGGTATAACCATCCATGGCCCACATGGACTGACATCCCAATAGATGTCAAGGAGTCATGGTGGAAGAAGTGGAAGGTAATTCTATGATTTATTTACTTTTGTTAAAATATGCTTATGTTATTTAATTAGATGCTTATATATAATCACTTATATTCTGTGAAATTATTTGTGTAGAAATCCTTTTACATTCAGCCCGAGCATGAGCTCGTAGTTAAGAGGGCTTGGAGGATTAGGTCCTCTAAGCAAATGTGGGATATGTTTCATGATGTCCATAAAGGACACATGAATAGCTCATAGCTGAATGATACTACCCTTATGAGCTGCAGCGCCACTAGGCCAGCGACCCGACCTTCAAGGATAGGTTGGGTAAGGGAAAGACAGACCGAGCCTCACAAAAAGGCGAGTTGCTACACACGGATGGGTCGAGCACCCAGGAGGGGACTAGGAAGCGTTTGGTAATTCTTTAATCTTTCTATATTTTATAATAACATTTACTATATTTGAATTGTGGCAAATACTATTTTTTTATGACTTTATTATGCTTTTTTGTGTAGGCGAGGAGTTAAGCCGCCCTTCGACACAAGACGAGCTATTTTGGGAGACCTACACCCAAAAGGGTGAGCATAAGGGGGAGTCTAGAGAGGTCTGGGTAGACCCTCACTCCGAGGCGCCCTATGTAAGTTTGAATTTAGACATATCTTTACTTAATTTTTATTATTATTTTCATTTATCTTTTTGATTATTATTATTTATAATGTGTTTTTATCTTTTTACCATAGCAGCGTGAGTTTACACACCTCTGGGAATATGCACAGACCTAATACCAGACGTAGATGGCTAAGACTAGGCCTGATGCCCTCCTGTTCCAAATAAGGAGGATAAATAGGCCTAGGTAGTTGGCAGCTCTTACAAGGGTTGCATATATGGGATGGGGTACTACCTTGATAGTAGATCCCTATCCTCCGTCACTGGGTCATTTATTGAAGATGATGCCCTGAGGGAGTGTGTGCATGCCCTCAACCAGGAGCTACAACAACAGGCACAGTTGATCTGGCAGCAGCAGGAAGGGCGAGCAGTTGTGGAGCAGGAGCTGAGAGAGATCCGAGAGCTTAAGCTTTCCTTGGAGCAGCAACAGCAGGAGAAAGCAAACAAGGAGAAGGCTTAATTTCGGAAGATATAGTAGAAAAGCACTGCATATATGATGACCTTATTTTGGGACATGCAAGCTTCGGGATCCTCTAGCTCGGGCAAAACGCTCCTCCAAATCCTATTCCCCTCCATCTCTGAAGGCCACTCACAATCGGATGGTGCGGATGACAGTGATAGTTAGAACATCCTCCCTTGTATAACATTATGCTTAAGTTATAACATTATACTTAGGGGTCATTACTTATAAATTTGTGGACCTTTCTTAGTTATCTAGAGCAAGATCGATCGAGTTGTGAAGTAACTAATTTGTCGTTTTGTCAAAATATATAGCAAAGAAACAAAGTATTTATTTAAATACCAGGTCAAATACAAAAGGAAGCTCTCCTAAGAGCTTTACAGTACATCTGTTATCTCCTACATTTATAGAATACAACTAAGTACAACATGATAAAAGTATCAACTACTAAACTACTGCAATCCAAGTTCTTTCATGTGGCAGGCTCATGGTTCTCTGAATCAACCTAGAGATGACACAGAAACACAAACACATAGGGGTGAGAATTCTAAAATTCTCAGTAGGGCATTTCCCCCAAAAGCACAATCATAATGTCATTGTCATCGTCCTAGCCATTTCGGTTTATTAAGAAAATGTGAGCATGTAATATATATTAAAAGTTCATTTTAAAGTTTACAAACCATTCTTCTGAAGTGGATTGCTTTTAGAAATCAGTCACTTAATGCACATACATAAAATTAAGCTTAAACACAAAGTAAGCAATTCTAATCAAGCAATTAAATATAATATGATTATGCATATGTTAAATGCAATGGAATTATCTCAAAGTGACATAGTTTCACTTATAACCATAGAACTTAACTTGATGCATTTTTCTCTTTTCATCGACATAGGAAAGACTTAGTGTTTACCCAATGGGTATTCACTGTGGATAACTCCACAATGGATAGTTTATACTGCATGGTATTTATAGTGGATCATTCCACACAAGGAAAATAGACTGCTTATCAGGACTGAGCTTATTCCTATATGTGATCATCGGACTTCATTTGTTTCCTTTTCCAAATCACACAGATCTATTCCTAGCCGATACATCTACCGACTCATAATATCTTTAAGGAAGTTCCTCTTTTTGCCTTCTCCTTGTTCAACATAAGTCTTGTTTCTGTTTTCTCCATATGTCAGAATATACATGAGTGAAATTTATAAATTCTATTTTGTCATATAATTGCATCACATACTTTTCTTTTTTCAAATGCTTGCATAAGCCATGTGTAGGTATTCAGTCACAAGTAATTCTCATTTGTGCCTCATAAACCAATCCTTATAATCACTAGCATGCATTCATATACATTATACTTGAACCAAATATCATTATATCACCAATATAAGACCTTAGCCTAAATACAGCATATGAGCAGATTTCATGCTCTTGTAGCACTAATTATCTTGCACATCGAAAACCCAATTCAGAGGCTATAAAAATTCTCTAAGATAATTCAATGTGTCAAGGTTCCATAAAATATACTAAATGTAAGGTCAAGATTAAAACTTGTTTTCAAGTTTTAATGCTTGCTATCCACTTGGCATAAAGTGATTGGTAAAGGTTATTTAGCCATCAAGTAACTTGTACGGCGTTATCAACCGCATATCAAAACTCTATTGAGCGGGTACAATACCGTACCCGGGTAATCAAACATTACCCGCAATTATTTTCTAGGTATAAAATCCTCATTCTTTACCATTTCTAATCTCAATCCTATAATTTCTTAGTTTTGGGCACCTCCGGGTTCCAATTCTAGGGTTTTGGCTATCGCAACGGGTTCGTAGGGCTCGCAAGATTACTACTCACCTGGCCCAAAATTTTTTTTATCATCTTTGTTGGGTCATTCTCATTGTTGTTAAAACTTTCAAAATTTTGAAATTATGACTAGTAAAGTCCAAATTAATTTTTAAATAATTTTTAGGGTTTACAATAGCTCTGATGATGATGATACTGTTGTCGTCGCCAGCAATGCCGACGCCCAAGGTTCAACTAGTTTTTATCTAGCTTCTTTTTTCCCATTATGGATTTTTTTACATTTATTATAATTTGTATATATTTTATTGTCATAATTTGCTATTTTATTTAATCAGTTTAATTTATTCATTTTATTATTTGTAGGTAAAGATATAAACGAGAAAGGGGTTGAATCGTGCATTGATCTTGCATTAATCCTTTTTGCATTTTCTGAAACTTTTGAAAACAATGCTATCAAGTATAAAACTAGTAGTGCGGTGAAAACATAATCAGTAGCTTTAGAAAGTAGATTTTTGAACCTTATGAGATAAATCGCTCATTATTAAAACAGACAACAAAAAACGAGAAAGATATATCAGATTAAGAAGAAGTAAAAGGTACAATAAAAACAACTAAAGGAGATTAGTGAAAGAGAGTAAAGACATAAAGGACTTTATACTGGTTCGGCCAATCTACCTACATCTAGACTCAACAACCATTGAGGTTCCATTCAAAACAACTTTCTCAACCTGAGAAAGTAAAGATGAATAGTCTTTACATTAGCCTTCCCAAGCTCTCACTTATGCCAGCATACCAACTCAGAGACCGCCACAAGTTGAGTATTCTTTTACAAGCCTCTTCAGGCTAAACTGAGTAGTATTGTACTAGTCTCTCCAAGCTAACTCGTGATCACTAGCAACCTCTACAGTCACGTTGAAAGTAGTCTTGACATTGGTTTCTTCAAGCTAACCCGTGATCAGGAGCAACCTTTCACTACAAAAAATTATGGGAATTATGGCAGTGAAATTCGGGCGGTTCTTTAAAACTACCACAATTGCAGTAAATTACGGCGATTTTGTTGACCGCCATAATTTTCATGAAAAAAATGGCAGTGAATTTAGGGCGGTTCATTAAAATCGCCACAATGTTCAGTAAATTACAACGGTTGGGTAAATTATGGTGGGTAAGAACCGCCCTTATTTACCATTAACTATTTTTATGTCCTTTTTTTTATTATTTTCAATAAAAATAGGGGAAAAAAGAGTATTTTCACTCTTTAAACTTTTAACTAATTATAAATATATATGTTAACTTCTAAATCTTCTAATTAGATACTTAAACTACGCTAATCCTCAAAATTAATCATTTTATTCAATTTTGGATTTAGCAAGATATGTGATGTAGTAAAATATCTAATGATATATGTCACAATTTCTTTTAATTTTTTAAATATTTTCTTATTTATATTATGTAACATTTGTAAAAATACATATCAATAAAAAATTAAAAAATATTAACTAAAATTTTTCCATTCATTGCTCAAAAAATGAGGATGAGAAACTCAAATTAAACGTCATCTCTTCTAAGAGGATGCATTATCTCTTAATTTTTTAATCTTATAATAAAAATAATGAACTATGGTAAATAAAGCGCATTTTGTGTTTTTTTTTTTAATTTCAATTGAATTTACAACTTATTTTGTTATTACAATTGTAATTGTATGTCCTGGAATAATGGACAAAACTTGAGCAAATTTTTCATCGAGCATATATATATAGACACACACACATTTTATAAATCATTTGTTTATTTTGAAACTTTTAGATTCTAACTCGAATTTTATTGTGCTTAGCTATATAAGAGCTTTTAAAATTTTAAAAAGGACTAATTTTGAAGAATGTGTTAGTTAAAAATTTTAATTAAAATTTAAAATAAAATAAAAAAAAGAAAAGGAAAAAAAGAAATATTTTTTTGTAAAAAAAATTATCAGCTCTAGAAAAGAGAACTTTTTTAGAATCAAACCTGAAATAAAAATAAGACTCCAAAAGTCCAAATCTATGTTTAAGACAAGAAGAAAGGAAAAAATAAAAACCCAGCTCTAGAAAATAGCATTGGGGTGTTGTGAAAAAACGAAAAAAGAAGGAGAGCGGAGAAAATCCCTCTTTTTTTTTTTTCACTTCCGTGCCACTCCTCACTCCCTTTTTCATTCTTCGCGGCACTCCACTCTTCACTTCACTGAGAAAGCTGAGAGAACCCCATGCCGCCACCAACCACTTCTTCGCTGTTAACCACTCCCACTCCTTCCAATTCCCATTCCCACTCCCACATCCTTCTTCTTCATCTTCTCTTCGATTTAGGGTTCCGCGCTCCACTAACAAATCCCCCATTTCACTTCGATTCACACCATTCACTGTCTTCTGCACCCTAATCGGCACCGAACAGTAGCAGCAACTTGACTTCCAATTTCCTCAGCCGTTGATTGCGTCGGCACTGGCCAAGACGCTGCCATCGCTCCACTAGACAAAGAAGGAGAACAACCCTTCAGCGCGCTACCGCACTCTCTCTTCTGCTCTGCTCTGCTCTTCAGCAAAAGAAATCAGGTATTATATGATTCACTTGTTGTTCTTGTACATCTTGTTCAACATAAAACTCTGCACATGGTTATAGTCATTTTGACCCATTTTCCCTCTGAACCCATTTCTTTCTGCACTTGATTATTGTGCTGTATTCTTTTTTTATTTTTCACCAGAACCTTCCAACAGCGGCTCCCTGCTGAAACGAATCAAGACCTCCGTCGCTGAAAACGCTCATCCTTCCAGAAGCTTCTAGAAACTCTGCCAGGGACCTTCTTCTCTGTCATCCTCGTCATCTCTGTCAGTATCTAAATATCATTTGGGTTTCACTTCGCTAATTCTACTTTCTTGATGGTCACTTCTTTTTTTAAAAAATTTAATTAATTTTAGAGTATGAAATTTTGATTAGTTTTATATAGATGAAAAACCTGTGAGTTGTTGAGTGGACCTGGTGCTGGAACTGTGAGCCTGAAATTTTGATTTGATTAGTTTTGACTGGTTCAATGTATATTATTTGAATAATTGAATCTGATGCTGTGTATAGTAATTGAACCATTGAAGGGGAAATATTTTGAACAAATATAATACGGTCATGGTATTTATATTTGAGCTTCCAGAAGTTAGATCATATACCTAGGTTTAAATCCTATTTCTTGTTCTGGGGTATGTTTCTGTGAAATGAACTTAGAGAACAAGAAATTTGCTTGCATGTGATAAGTGCTGTGTGCCTGTGTGTTATTTTATTGAGTCTCTTTGTCATCTGCTTTTTATTCTCCATTATCAGTTCTGTTTGGTTTTTGAATTTTTAATTAATATGTAAGATGTTATTAGGTATATGCAAAAGCAAAGGAATGCTCCGAAATATTTTCTGCGGAGGACTTTGCTATTGATCTTGCCAAGCACTTTACATTATTTTACAAGCAGGTTGGTGAATGGTGACAGATAATCTAATATCAATATTAATGATCACTGGTTAGTCTTTTGTTTTCCTTGTCCTTTGTGTTCCTCTTGCATTGTGCTTTTTTCCTTTATTAATCTTCTGGCTAAACATTTTGCTTTGACCAAACTTTTATCTCAATTTGTTGTCTTCCTTCACAAATTTCCCGTTAACTTGATATTACTTTGTTTTAATTTTGAAAAGATATTCTTTGTTTTTTGTAGGTAACTACTGCTATTGGAAAGATTGTGGAAAAACCATGGGAACGCATTAGCTTGGATGGTCAACCTCATGTGCATGGTTAGTGGAAGTGTGAAACTATTATGCAATATTTCTTGTTTTACAAGGTGCTTGTATATATTGCACTCTCCGCGTAGGCTCTGCTTTTGTTAGCTTTTGTTTTTCAGTTTTGGGCTACTGCTAAAGTTTCTTTATTTACTTTTAGTCATAAAATCTGAAATGTTCAGGAAAAAGTTTTAGTTACCTTTCTTAGTTCAAACCTACACTTCACATCTTGAAAATTCAGAATTGGCATCTTGTTTATTGGAACTAGTGATTGGAGTTCATAATCTTTTTGTTTTTCATTAGTATTTCTAGTTTTTTCCAATGAAAAATTTCACGTTCATAATCTTTCTGTTTTTCATTAGTGAATAAACTATTGTTGTATCTTATATGAATCATGCTTTCTTTGCTGTCAATTTATCTGTGCTTACTTTCTGCTTGCAAAGTTTGTTTCTTTTGAATTTTTCATTTATTAATATAGCCTTATATTAGTTTATGTATCTTTATTGCAGGCACCTGATATAGGAAGTGGGTCTAAATCACCTAATGATATAAGATGATCATCAGATGGAAGCAATAATATTCCATCCAACCGAGTCCATGTACATGATCTTTTTATTAATTACTGGTGTGACTGGTGTACTACTTGGAATGATTACTTTTTTTTTAGACTTATAAGTACTTATGTCTCAAGTGTAGTGTTCATTTTATACTCACGTAATGCATTGTTTTATTGGATATCATATTATCATGTTTATATCATATGTATTTTTGTTATTATGTGAAATTTATAACTAGAAAAATAATAGCTAATAGGGTTTCATATTAGATTGAAAATTTGATATAAATTTGACTAAAATTTTAACTCACAATTAGATGTTGTGAAACTCACTACGTAAAAGAGGGTGATGAAAACATAAGATCATATCGCAAAATATGGTATTTAAAAATTGGCAGAAAATTCGGTGAAATATGGTGGTTACAAACTGCCATGATATATTGTGAAAAAAGGGCACAATGTATAGTAAACTATGGCTTCACAAAGTTGAGAAAAATGGTGGTTCTAACCGTCGTAATTTACTAAGAATAATGCCACATTATTAAGAGAAAAATGGCGGTTCCTATCTGCTGTAATTCACATCAAAGAAAGTGACGGTTCATACTCGCCACAATTTTCAAATGCGCAACCGCCATAATTCATGTTAATTATGGTGGTTCTCTAGGTTCATTGTGACAGTTTTTTTTTTAATCGTTGTAATTTGCCGAATGACATTGGTAATTACAGAGGTTCCGTAAATTGCCCTTCCTGAAAATAGTGGCAGTTAAAATCACCACAAATCCCTAAAAAAATGCTATAATTTACTAGTTTTTTTTGTAGTGTCTACTATCACGTTGAAAGTAGTCTTGACACTGGTATCTCTAAGCCAAATTGTGAATAGTAGCATCGTCTACTATCTCACTACGATCACTACTGGATCAAGGATACAAAGTTTAAGTATTTGGGTTGCCACTCAAACTAACCTACACTCAAGTTTCTTTAACATATATATAAAAAGTTCCTGGGAAAAACTTGAATGACTTCCTTCTTCTATTTCCTCCATAGGAAGAATATAAATCTAATTAAGAATACAAAAGGAAGATTTTTTTTACACTTTAGGGATAAAACTGATTACATGATAAAAATTGAATATTCCAAGAAGTGGGAAGAGATTTTTGTAGAGTTTCCTCTCTTAAATCTTCAAATCTCTCCTTGATCTTTAAGCATAACATCTCCTTATATAATGGTCTTTCTTTGTGACCATTGCCATAGATCAGTTTCTCAAATGACACGTTTTGATTATCAGTTGTGCCTTGAAAGAACCAGTTAGAAAAGAGGTTGAAAGATTTGTCACATTGGTTGCAGAACCCGTTGTAAAGTTGAGTTTTCTGATCTTCCTTCAGAAACTAATTTTCTACTTTTTGAGCATGCTTTTTGAACTCTTCCTTCATGAAGCTAGGGTGGTTAACCAAATAGGTAGAAGTGATTATATACTAGTTTGAAACTGGATTTGACTTAATTGTTTGAAATTCAAATTTCAAATTCCCTCCCTTTCCTGTAGCATTCTTTGCTCCATTCATTGGTGAGCTTTCTGATATATGCAATCAGTCCCTTGAAGAGTTTTTCACTTTCTAATCTTCAATAACATCTTTGCTAATAATATATTTGCGATTGTGATGATCAAAGATTAAGTAACACTTTGCTCTTTGGACATGAGTTAATATCTTCATCTTGAGTGTACTTTCTGATGTCCCATGCTACTTTCTGAAATCTCTGAACCTGATTCCTTATAGCGATGCAAACTTCTTCTCATCGTTAACTATCAATTGTTTGGGCAATTTCACTTCTATTTCATTTCAGATCTCATAACATGAGATAAAAATGTTTACATATGTATAGTAAAATATATTCTTATTTGAGTAAGTCTTGATCTTGCTAAATGATAGAAACCTGTTATAATCTTACACAGAATTCAATAGAGACATCAGTCGTTCTTCAAAGAATTTTCTTTAAATTTGGTTTGTTGTCATTCAAAATAAATAAGGGCAAAGGGTTCTGGAGCTAACAATCTCCCCCTTTATATGATGATAAACTAATTTGAAGAAAATCTTTTGAAGAGATAAATGAAAGAAAAATTACAGAAATATAAACGTGATATACATATTCTTTCAATATATCATAAAAAGAGATTTTCAGGAAGTTCTTTTTCTTAAGGCATGATACGAATCATGTGAAAACATTTTGGCCTTAAGTGACATTTAATCAGAGCTACTGTTGTTTTGCTTGAAGCATAAAAAAGCCTTAACGTACTTTCTAACAATATGAGAGCAGATATTAAAGAGAAAAACGTTATGAGATCAGATATTAAAGAGAAAAATGTTTAAGCTATGGATAAATAACCAGCTTGATCATTTGTCAAAAAAAAGGAACTTTCTGAAGATCCTCATGCTTGAAAACTTAACAAGTAATATTTGTGATATTTTATCTTAACTAGATATATTTTTAGCAAGTCTTAATCCAAAAGAAACTTTGAAAAGAATGCTCAAAGATATGATAAACGAAACAGAGCATTCATATTTTTGGAAAATAAACTGATGCTTATGTAGTTTCTGATGCTCAGAGAAACCATAAGAAGGATAAAAACAACATATTGCTATGCAAAGTTTCTAAATCTCATTTAGGATTCAATCCCTGAAAAGCAAGAAGCTTTTGCACTGAGCTATGAAACTTTCCTATAAGAACCAGACTATGAAAAAGATGTTTTCAAAATAGAAGATATATGATCTTTTAAAAACAAGTTTTGTAAAAACATAACATATTACTCTTTGAGAGATTTCTAAAGCTTGTTAATTGATCTTGGTCTTTTCAACATATGTAAGTGCATGTTTCTGAAGACAAGTCAGAAACTATTTACAACTAATCCTTGATCAAGTTATACACAAGACTTTAGAAAATCATCTCTTACAAGAGCAGAGGACAAAGAAAAAAAAAAGATTAAGCTCATCATGTATGTCAAAACTCAGCTATAATAACTAGTATCAGAGCAATAACCACCTTGTGCTCTTAAAGATACTTGGACAAAAACTAATCACAGAACACATGTAAGTTAATATCCAGCATATATGAATAAACATGTCAAAGCATATGCATTCATGATAAGAAGCAAACATTTGACAGAGATACATGTGATTAGCTGAGCTTAGATAGAGTATTGATATGATTCAGAGCTTAAGATAGAAACAAAACATGAAGTATGATAAACATGTATGCATCAAACACATGAGCTAAGGAAGATATATAGCATAAAGACATAAAGAGATTAAGATAAAAGAAGAAACATGCTAAACAAAAAAAGAGGAATCTCTAGGCTCCCTCTCAGCATTTGCTCCCCCTGAGTATCTCAGTACAGCCTTCATAAGTAAAGCTCCAGCAAAGCTTCCCCTGAATCCTACTAGCACAAATTTTCTTCAATCTAAACTTCCCCCTTTTGGCATCATCAAAAAGGAGATGTGCCAGGAAATGCATGCTGCATCCACTAAAAAATCTAAAGTTGTAGATCTTCTATCCGTCTCAACTGAGCACCATGTGCTGACAGGGTTGCTTCAAATCTATCCTGTCTAGAAGAAATCTCTCTCAGATTCTGTAGGATGACTTGATAACTTGTTGAAGTCTCTGTTGAGGATGGAGGCTGCAGATTGATAGGAGCAAGAGAAGCTCTGGGAGATGGCTCTTGAATGTCCAGGGGTATAGTATCCCCTGATCTTGGTGAGTCAGCCCTAGTGTCATCTCGTACATCAAAAAAGGGTGAGGATGGTTGTCCATGAGCATTTGTAGATATGGCAGAAATAAAAGCATAAACTGCAGGAACATGGATAGGCTCAGCTACAGCAGCAACTAACATGTGAGCTAAGGAAGGAGCAAGAATGTCTTGTGAAGGAGCAGATAAGTCAGGAACATTCTGAGCCAATGCAGTAGCACCAGCTTTTAGAACAGCAAGTGCTGGACCTTCAAATATTTTGTTCCCTTCTTCTTCAACTGGAAGGATATTAATGGAGGAGAGAGGCAGTGATACAAATGGAACAAGAGTAGAACAAGTTGCATAATTCTCCACATCTGGTTCTTCAATAATAGGCTCCATCTGAGGCTCTTCAGGTGCAGGTCTAGAACTGGACATAGTGCATAGTCTAGCCTTTTCATTGCTCAAGAGATTTTCCTCTTCTTCAGATAATGATGTTACAACTTGTTCTTCTTCAGCTTTTTCTTCTTCTTCTTCATTATTGTTCAGCACGGTAACATGATATCCCTCCTTCTGAAACTTTTTAACTTCCTCCCATAGAACAGTAACACTTGATACACTCTTGTGCATCTTAGCCCAATATTCTTTCTGCTAATAACCTTTTCAGGTTTAGTTACAGCTCCTAATGCTTGAGTGCTTACCTCCTCTATTCTTTTTGTTCTCCTTTCATAATGTTGGATTAAGGGAGTATCCTTTTCATCAGATTCACTTTCATGAAGGATGAGTTTCCTTTTCCCTTTAGCTTTTTCTTAGTTGGACTAAGACATATGGGAGGCTCTCAATCTTGTTCACCTCTTCTTCTGGGGTTTTGCCTTGTAGGCTCAACTATTTAGAGGGTTGACCTTTTTCTCGAGGTTCTGAAAGAAGAAGGTGTGAAGATGGTTCCTTCCACTAGCTCATAGCTTTCGGTGTCAAGAGAAAAGTCCGATAGTTGAAGCACCTTTGTTAGAAGCATGCCATAAGAAACACTCGCAGTTCTTTGAGTTTCCTTGGTTGCGGCACTCATCATGTAGTCAAGAATCATGTAGTCAAGAATGAGCATAGGCAGGTTCACTTTTCTTGTTGCCATTAGGCAATAAAGCAGCATGCAATCCATTCGAATGAAAGCATCTGTGCTACCAATACGTGGAAAGATAGAAAACTTCACCATTATGTATACTTTCCTTGCCCTAGCACTCAACATAGCTGTAGTAATCCCACTAGGCTTGTGGATGATTTGCAGACGCTCCCCTCGCATGGTGCTTTGATGATTTTCGCAAGTCCAGAAGCTGTAACCTTGATGGAGCAATCTCTGATCATGCCCCTTACTTGTGATGGTGATGGTCTCTCCAAGTGAGAGTAAAAAGCATTAACTAACCGGGGAAAGATGAGTTCATTTGTTTCCAGAAAATCCTCCCACTTTTGGACAGTAAAGGCTTCATTGAGTATGATGACTTCTTTATGTAGGTCTTTACATAAAGAATTTCCAAGTGCCATTTTTCTAGACATGAAGAATATTTCAAAGTGATCTTGCATACCGGCATCATCATACATGTGAAAAGATGTTTTTGCTGGGACAGATTGAGACCCATTCTTTTCCTTTGCCATTGAAGTGGGAAATAGGTATATTTGAGAAGATGAAGTTGAAAGAAAGGATACAAGAAGGGTTAAAGAAGAAGGAAAGAAGACGGTTCAGAGGTAAAAATGAACAGTTACAGAAGCAAGGATGGGGCTTTGAAAAAAGATTGTTGTGAGGCAAAAGAAGAAAGTTAAGGCTTCAGAGAGGCATATGTGTATATGAAATGGTCAAGTGTATGGGGATAAAGGTTAAAGAAAAGAGAGGTGACTTGCACAAGAAGATGATGGTTAATAATGAAGTAAGGCATTGGGATTTAAAGAGATATGACGAAATTGAAGGCAAAACGACATGGGAGAAAGAAATTCTAACAAAGTGGGTAAAAATCCTGCCTTTTTATCCTTCTTTCACAGAAAACGTTTTTCTGACTCTTGATCTCACTTTTTGAAAGAGTTACTTTCTGAAGCTTCAAAGTTTACTTTCTAACTACTAAAGAACCTTCGTATCTTATCCCAGATTCTTATTCTTCCTATAGATTTAATGCTCCTATATAACCATTATTTTTCGATCCTCAAAAACTTCTTTCTGACCAAACAAACTTCTTCTGTACACATCATTTTTCTTTTTGATCAACCCGTCTTCATGCTGAACATGATGATTCATTTCTGATCTCACAAATCGATACACCATTCCTGATAGAAATCTGTGGTCTTGCAAACTGACATCTGAAATACATGCTGATAATTCTGATCTTGCAAACTAAACTTCTGATGTTCTTGCAAACTAATAAGTAGAGTTTTCAGGAGGATATGTATTCTGATGATGTCTGATTGCTTTGCTTGATCTTCAGAAGAGAGTAATGGAGAAAGACCACCCACAGATGTTTTATGTAGAAATGCTTATGTATATGTAAAAACTAAAAAACTTTCAAAGCTAGAAAACATGTAAGAGATCTTTAGCCATAGATATTATGAATACATCTTGAAACAAGATCTTCAAAAGACATATCTATTTACTAAGCATCTCTGTTTTAAAAAAGGTAACATAGAGCAGGAATTTTACATAAACAAACAAGGATTTAGAGCACTGAATGGATTCTTGAAAAGATAAATAGCACAACATTATCTCAAAGGATAGGAAGGCAAATTACCTCAATAAATGGTCTTCCAGCTGATTCCTTATCCGTAGCATCTGGGTTCAAGGATCTTAGCATGCTTGGTCTTTTTCTTTTTAGTCCTTTTCTCTTGCGGATATACTTGCCCCATAATATCAGATTTATCCAGATAGACTTTGAGCTTCCTCTTAGTATGGATGATGATGTTTCAAACATGATGAGTAGACTTTGCCTTTCTCTTGAGCTTGGTTAGCATATTCAGCATAGCTTCTATCCAACTTTGACGACTCAAAGCTTTGTCAACATATGTAGATATAGAGGTGGCGATGAAAGCACAGTTGATAAATATCTAAGGAATGACTTGGTTCTCATACCCTTGGAGATACTCCAAGAACATTGACAATAGAAGATTATCTTTAAAACAAAAACTTTTGTGAAGTTACTGTACATTCAAATCATCCAGCTTCTATGTTGTCTTCATATTGCTCATGTTGTATTTCAGAAAGATTACTTTTTAATCATCTTGAATGGTCCAACCATACTTTCTCAGAGATTGAGGCTCTGGAGCTCACTTTCTGATGCTTTGACTTCCATCTACTAGCTTTCTGGAGATTCCTTGAGATAAAAAAATCTTAGGACTTTCTTCAAGATAATCAAGATTATCAACAAAGTCTTCCTTAGGCTTTTCATCATCATCATACATGAGAGATTTTTGAGAAGATTATCTCTCAGGAATTGTGATAACCTCTCAGGTTCAAAATATGATATCTGGAATGATCATCATCAGTATGTTTCTTGGAATTTTAGCCAGAGAGATTTTTCAGATATACCTGCAAGAAAGAATATTGATTTTGTTACCCAGACTTTTGTGGGTCCTTTTCAGATAGTTTCAAATAAAGAGATTTTTCTAACCTTTTCAAAGGAATTCCTTTTCAGGATTCATTTGTTGTAAATGTATCTCTTTAAACATCTTGAAGAATGGAAACAATATATATATATATATATATGTATATATAGATAAAGTTGCATAGATCTTTCTCCTTCTGTTTCACCTATATATCTCAGTCAAGTTTTCTGAAACAATAGATATTGACCATTTTCACAAGAACAAAGTTTTTGAATTTTGTCAAATAAAACATGTCAGATCTTAGGATGCCATGAAGTTCTCTCAAGGATTCAGAAGAAATTTCCGACATGATCATATATCCTTTTGGAGGCTTCAAAAACATATAACTTGAGAAGAACAAACTCTCTTTGGAGTATTTCTCTCTTTCAGCTTTCCAACTTCAGACTAGACCTTCTCAAGTTTTTATGGAAACTCTATAAGTTCTTTGACTGGTTGAGATATATAGATGAATAGGCTTGATAGTCTTCTAGCAACAACAACAAAAATTATAATAGAAGTGAGATGCAGAATCATTTACCTCACCTGTCTTTGATGATGTTTTTCAGCCATGAAGCACAGAATGACAACAAGTTTGAGCACAACAAGACCTCCTAACAAAGGCTTTCTAGAAGCCTGGCATATTCTTCTTCTTTGCACAGAGATATGATGATTAAGTGTTGGACAAATACATGATGTTTGACCTTACTACTATAAGCAGATGTTCTTTCTCAAGATGGTCTTTGTCTTGATTTTTCATTTATGAGATTGATGTCTTCTTGATATAGTCATTATAGACTCCAGACACATTTCCTAGATAGATAGCTCAACTCCGTATCAAATCTCAGGTAACAATATCAGATCTTTCTACTTCAAAGAGAAGTTTTAGCAATTTTTATTGCTTCGTCATTGCACAAACATCTGATATGTTACTATTAGGATCAAAGACCTTTGATACAAAAAGAGATATTTCAACATCATGTACAGACTGCTTCATATAGCCTTTCATATGTAACAAATAGTACATAGGTAGCATATATAGCTTTAGCATAGGACATATATGAACATAGACTTGACATTATGGAACAACTAAACTTTCTCCTTTATAAAGTTTTTGTCAATAGATTTCTTTTGAATCCCCTTGAACATATGAAAGAACGTGCCATAACCTAGAGTCTTGTCAATAAAGAATGATCGGATAAAAGATTTGATCTTGTAAAGATAATGTAAATCATTATGTCCCTCAGATCTTTGTCGTCTGCAATTGTTGGATTGCTCAACCCCTCAGAGACCTGGCTCCAATACCACTTGCCGGTAAATATGTGCACGAGAAGGGGGTTGAATCGTCCATTAATCATTTTCGCATTTTCTAAAACTTTTGAAAATAATACTATCAAGTATAAAACTTGTAGTGTAGTGGAAACATAGTCAATAGCTTCAAATATTAAATTTCTAAACCTTATTAGATAAAATGCTCATTGTTAAAAGAGATAATAGAAAACGAGAAGAATATATCGGATTAAGAAGAAATAAAAAGTGCAACAGAGACAACTAAAGGAGATTAGAGAAAAAGAGTAAACACACAACGGATTTTATACTGGTTCAGGAAACCTGCCTATATCCAGTACTCAACAACCATTGGGGTTCCATTTGTGGGTGAAGATGTGCACGAGAAAAAAGGGTTGAATCGTGCATTGATCCTTTTTCATTTTCTAAAGCTTCTAAAAAAGATAACTGTCAAGTATAAAACTTGGAGTGCAGTGAAAATATAGTTAGTGGCTTCAGAAAGTTACTTGCTGAAACTTATTAAATAAAACCATTGATATTAAATAACATAAAATGCAGGGTAACTTATAAGACCGATGGCAAGGTAATGAAGCAATAAAGGTAAATAAAAGAGATCAGGGTAAGAGAGAAAGTACACAAAAAATTTTATACCGGTTCGACCAATATGCCTACATCTAGTACTCAATAAACGTTGAGGTTCCACTATAATAACAACTTTTGCAACCTAAGAAAGTAAGGATGGATAGTCTTTTCACTAGCTTCCCCAAGCTATCATCCAAGGATTTTAGAAATCACTTGTAACTAAGGATTTTGAGTAGTTCTGTACTAGCTTCTCCAAGCTAACATGAGTAGTCTTGACTCTGGTCTCTCCAAGCCAACCCATGACTAACAGGCAACTCCTTCAGCACGTTGCTAGTAGTCTTTCCCCAGCTTCTCCAAGTTGCAAGTAGTCTTAATACTGACCTCTCCAAACCCAACTAAGTAGTCTTGACTCCGGTCTCTCTAAGCCTAACCATGTACAATAGCAACCTCTACTGGTACGTTGACAGTAGTCGTGACACTGGCCTCTCCAAGCCCAATTGAGTAGTCTTGACTCCAGCCTCTCCGAGCCTAACCGTGTGCAGTAGCAATCTCTACTGACACATTGAAAATAGTCTTGCCCCAACCTTTCCAAAGCTGCAAGTAGTCTTTCCCCAACTTCTCTAAGCTAAACCATGATAAGCAAGAATATCTTACTATCAAATTGCAAGTAGTTTTACCTTAGCCTCTCCAAGCTAGGTCTCTCACTAATCACTATCGGATCAAGAATACACAGGTTGAGTGTTTGGGTTGCCACTCAAACTAACCTACACTCAAGTATCCTTAAAGATGATACATTTTAAAAGATTCTGGGAGAACTTGAATGACTTCCTTTTTCTACTTCTTTCATAAGAAGAACATAAGTCTAACTAAGAATGTAGAAGAAAGATTTTCTTTACACTTCAAGGATAAAGTTGATTATATGATAAGGATTGAATTTTCCAGGAAGTGGGAAAAGATTTTTGCAGAGTTTCCTCTCTTAAATTTTCAAATCTCTCTCAACTTTTTCAAGTTTAGCATCTCCTTATATAAAGGTCTTCTTTGTGACCGTTGCCATAGATTAGTTCTTCAAGTAACACATGTTGATCATCAGTTGTGTCTTGAAAGAAACAGCTAGAAGAGAGGTCGACAGAACTATCACATCGGTTGCAGAAGCCATTGTAAATATGAGCTTTATGATCTCCCATCAGAAATTACTTTTCTACTTTCTGAGCGAGCTTTCTGGGCTCTTTCCTCATGAAGTTAAGGTCGTTGATCAAAAAGGAAGAAGAAATGACGTACCAGTTTAAAACCCGGTTTGACTTGATAATTTGAAATTAAAATTTCAAATTTCTTCCCTTTCTTGTAGTATTCGTTGCTCTACACAAAGGTGAACTTTCTGATATGCGTAATTAACTCTTGAAGGGTTGTTTCACTATCTGATCTTCAATCAAATCTACTTTATGGCAATTTCTTTGTGATTGTGATGATTGAAAAGTGAGTAACACGTTTCATATGGACATATTTTGATGTCTTCATCTTGAGAGTACTTTCTGATGTCTCGTGCTACTTTCTGAAGTCTCTTTCCTTGATTTCTTATAGCGTTGCAGCCTTCCACTGATCGTTAGTTATCAGAAGCTTGGATAAGAATATAATTTCACTTCCTTAATATAACAAAACTTGTAACATGTTTACACATGCATAATAAAATATATATAATCATTTGAGTAAGCCTTGCTCTTGCTAAACGACAGAAACCTGTTGTAATCTTATAAGAAACTCAATAGAGACATTAGTCATTCTTCAAAGCATTTTCTCTGAATTAGTTTTGTTGTCATTCAAAACAGATGAGTGCAAGGGTTTTGGAGCTAACACCATTCAAAACAACTTTCTCAACCTGAGAAAGTAAAGATGAATAGTCTTTACATTAGCCTTCCTAAGCTCTCACTTATGCCAGCAGACTAACTCAGAGACTGCCACAAGTTGAGTATTCTTTTACAAGCCAGTTCAGACTAAACCGAGTAGTATTGTATTAACCTCTCCAAGCTAACATGAGTAGTATTGTACTAGCCCCTCCAATCTAACCCGTGATCAGTAACAACCTCTACAGTCATGTTGAAAGTTTGACACTAACCTCTCTAAGCCAAACCATGAACAGTAGCAAACTCTACTGCCACGTTGAAAGCAGTCTTGACACTGGCTTCTCCAAGCCAAATCGTGAACAGTAGCAGCCTCTACTGTCGCATTGCAAGTAGTTTTACACTAGCCTCTCTAAGCTATTTCACAATGATCACTATCGGATCGAGGATACAAAAGTTAAGTGTTTGGGTTGCCACTCAAACTAACCTACACTCAAGTTTCCTTAACATATACATAAAAAATTCCTGGGAAAAACCTGAACGACTTCCTTATTCTATTTCCTCCATAGGAAGAACATAAATTTAACTAAGAATATAGAAGGAAGATTTTCTTATACTTCAAAGATAAAATTGATTACATGACAAAGATTGAATATTCCAGAAAGTGGGAAGAAATTTTTATAGAGTTTCCTCTCTTGAATCTTCAAATCTCTCCTCAGTCTTTAAACATCACATCTCCTTATATAATGGTCTTTCTTTGTGACCGTTGCCATAGACCAGTTCCTTAAGTGACATATGTTGATCATCAGTTGTGTTTTGAAAGAACTAGCTAGAAGAGAGGTTGACAGATCTGTCACATCGGTTGCAGAAGGTGTTGTAAAGTTGAGTTTTCTGAACTTCTTTCATAAACTACTTTTCTACTTCATGAGCATGCTTTCTGAACTTCTCCTTCATGAAGCTAGGTTGGTTGACCAAATAGGCAGAAGAGATGATATACTAGTTTGAAACTAGGTTTGACTTGATTATTTGAAATTCAAATTTCAAATTTCCCTCCCTTTCTCGTAGCATTCTTTGTTTCACTCACTGGTGAGCTTTCTGATACACGCAATTAGTCCCTTGAAGAGTTTTTCAATTTCTGATCTTCAATCACATCTTCTTTGTTGATAATATCTTTGCGATTGTGATGATTGAAGATTAAGTAATACGTTGCTCTTTGGACATGAGTTAATATCTTCATATTGAGTGTATTTTCTGATATCTCGTGCTATTTTCTGAAGTCTTTGAACCTGGTTCCTTGTAATGATGCAAACTTCTTCTCATCGTTAGCGATCAATTGCTTGGGTAATTTCGCTTCTATTTCATTTCAGATCTCGTAACATGAGATAAACATGTTTACACATGTATAGTGAAATATATTCTTATTTGAGTAAGCTTTGCTCTTGCTAAACGATATAAACCTGTTATAATCTCACACGGAACTCAATAAAGACATTTGTCATTCTTCAAAGCATTTTCTTTAAATTGGCTTTGTTATCATTCAAAATAAATAAGCACAAAGGGTTTTGGAGCTAAAATTATTTTCTTATTTAATATCAATTTAATTGATAAATAATTTATTATATAAATAAATAAATAATAAATTACCAATCACTTAATAATTAAATAGGAAAATTATAAAAAAAAGTTAATTTTTTATCGATGGGTTTGATCTTCGGTAATAAGTAAAATTTTTAAAACAAATTTCTTTCCATAAATCAAAATACCGTCAGTAACAAATTGGAAAAATTATTGTATTTATTTCAATATCTGTCGGTACAAATCAAAAAACTCATCGGTATAAATATGTCTTTGACGACCATAGTGACGCTTTTTATATAATTATACCAACAGCTATTTATAAACTTGTTGATACACGCATCAAAAATAACCGATGGGATTTTTTACCGTTGATAATATTCATTGATGGGAATAAGCATTTTAAATAAAGAACATATACAAATTAAATAAAATATTTAGCATAATATTAAAATTTTTAAAAGTTTTTATATTAATTATTTTTAATAATAAATAATATTAGTAATAAATAATAAAAAAATAAAATGTAATTATATAAATGGGATTCAAAATGTTAAAAATAATTATTATAAATTAATAATTTAATTATCATAGTTAATAGTTAATTATCTACTGGCATGATTTCATACTATTTTGAATTTTCATTAGTTTGCGGTGTAAAATTAATTTTACATCGTTAATTAAAAAAATTCAAAGAATTATCAAATCATGGTGCATGGTTAGTATAGTGAAAAGTTACCTAGCATGATTTGATTTTTTAAAAATTTCTATTGATTGATTTAATTTACAATTATTATTTTATAAATTTAATTTTGATGTACTCGTAGTATAAATGAGTTCTATAATATATTCAATTAGATAAAATGATTTACTCCTATATCCATTACTTAAAAAGTCATTTAAATGGAGTGATTAATTGGATAACAATGTAAAAAAAATTTACACTATCAATGCATCAAATTTATTCTTACTATTTTTATAATTTTATTTTTGTAATATTTTATTTTCTTATAATATCAAATATAAAAAGATATATCATTTTCTTTTTCTTATAATATTTTCAACTTCTACATTTTTATCATAATACATATAATGAACATAGAAAACATACCAAAGTAATATTATTTATGAATCATTTACAGATAAATTTTAAAAAATGATAATTAAATTATTAATATGTAATAATTATTTAATTTTTTATTTTTATTATCTATAATTATATTTTATATCATGTATTGTAAATTTATATATTACTTTTTTAAGTTTATGTTTTTTAATATTATTTTAAATTTATTTAATTGCCATGTATTATTTATTTAAAATATTTATTATTAAATTTTTAATTAAAATAATTATTTAATTCTAACCTTTAAAATTACCAATCATTTTAATATATAAAAAGCTATTATGATAGACAAGTTTATTTAATATATTTTAGGAATCAAATAACAATATGAAATCAATGCATAGAAATTAAATTCGTTATTTACTCTACAATTATTTTTATTATTTAATATATAATTTATAAAAATCAAATCATGAAAATAAATACCAAACACGCCCTTAATAAAATGGGGTGGAGTGTCATTTCTTGATACGTCAAGGGGAGTAAGTGCATTTATTATATTTTACCCTTTATTAAAAAAATACATGAAGAAACAAAACCAAAAAATAAGGATAGTAGTCAACTTGCAAGTGTTCTGGACTAGTAGTGACAATAGTAGTATGTTTTGACATGGTAAGAGTGTGATTCTCACATTTGAAGTTTTGCAAATTATGCAATATAAATGTTAACAGGCTGGCCTGATAAGCTTAGTGGACAATGTAATGCCCCAATTTTTATATACTAAATACTTTGGTTAGTTAATAGATAATTAATTATTCATAATTAATTTTAGTATCTTAGTATAATTGGATTTCCGTCTTTATGTTTAGTATAATTAGATTTCCCTCTATATGTTTCCTTTTGAAATTTAAACTCCAAAATAGATTAATTAAATAATCTTCATTTGGAATTCAAGATGTATAAAATTAATATATTAATGGGTGTTTCATGTTTATTTTAGTGATTTTGTGTGTAAAATTTCTATGACATTTTCAGTTACATACAACTAATTGTCAAACTACCATTCTCACACACACCCACACTTTCATGAAAAAAAAAATAAAAATAAAAACCCAAACCCGATTTCTCCCCTCTTTCATTTACGATAACACACACACAAACACACAATAAACATCATTCTTTTATCTCTTCCTTCCCTTCCTTCTTTCATGTCAAAACGAAAAGGAAAAGAAACACACAAACCTTTTTCCAGTTCTTCATCTTATTTCCTTCTTTCTCTCTATTTTCCTCCATCACTACTACCAACCCTCCCAAATCTCTAAACACATTAATACTCCTCCATCCAGCACCACACTTCCACCCCTAAGCTTTAAAAATCCTAAGCCCCATCCTTGGAGGCTTTCAAATCCGTGGCTACATCCTTAAAGAAGGGAAGAGATCTTACTTACCTTCACCTCTTGGGAGCTTCAAGGACTCATATTCTCTCTAGTCTTTAAGTTGTGGTAAGGGATTCTATGTCTCCCTTTTTGTTTCTATCAAATTTTAGCTCTCCAATACTTATGCTTGTTATGAATGTTTTTAGGTTGTTGTGACTATTGATAAGTGATTGAAATAAATCCTATAATTGATATGTGTAATGTTGGAATATTGTTGAAAAATAATCCTTGGTTCCCCCTCCCCTTGAAGCATTCTCAGTTTGGTTTTTGGGGACCACTTTACATCATGTTTTTGTGAAGTCTTAGGTGGGATTATGAGGAAATTTGAATGTTGGGTGTATATATATGTGTATACCTTTGTTTTTAATTCATGAGAACTTGAAAATATAGCTTTAAGTGGAGTGTTTGGAGGTATGAAGTATGATACACGAAAATTGAATAAATATGCTTGCCATGTGTTTGATAAAATTTCTAAATTAAAGTAAAGGTTGTTTGGGGTTGAGATTTTGCATTTTTGCTGGATGGATAGTTAGTTTGATACAAAGCTAATGTTTACAAAAGTATAAATCTATGTTAATGAGGTAATCTTGAAAGTTATATGCATAAACATGTAAAATTCAGTTATGTGTTGAATAGATCCACTTTACCATGTTTTGTGATGCTTTGGGTTGGATTTTTATAAAAATTAAGTGTTTGATATATATATATATATATATATATATATATATATATATATAAACTTAGAAATATGACTTTTGGTGGTGTTTTGGGTGGTAAGCAACCTCATGCACAAAAATTATGCATGCTAATTGTTTGTAATGTCTAATGAAACTAAAAATGGGTTTAGATTGTGTTTCCTTTTATGAATTGATAATTCTTGAATAATGAAACTCTAGTTAAGATAATAGTCTTTTTGGAAGTGAAAAAGGAAGTTTGAATGAGTTTTGATTTACCATATGGTAGCATTTTATTCTTGACATAATGGATGATCGGTTACTAATATTTGTACTTACCCATTGAGTTGTTGTTGTAATATTTCTTATTTTAAAGAAAAGGAGTTTAGAATTCATTATTGAAATTATGCTTGCATTACTTATGAAGAAAGGAATGACTTTAAGGAAAGATTTTAAGAGGAAAAAAACTAAGTGATAAGGAATCATAATTAAGACATAAAGATTAAGGGTCAACTTATGTCGATAAAGAAAATTCCGACACTGAATCGTTTTGAGGACCAGTGACAACTAGGCACTGACTTTCTTTATAGTGCACATGAGGGTTTCAATGTTAGTTCACATTAAGGAACCAATGACAACTGGTTAAGCATAAGCTCATAGCCTTTAAAATATCTAAATGAAGATTAAACGAGAGGAAAGAATAGTGAGACCTATAGGAACAGATAGAAGCACAAAAGTTATGAGGTAGTTAGAACAAAAGAAAATACGTTAACTATGATGTACTTCATGACTTGAATTAGAATAGCCATTTATGCATGCTTGTGACATTTAATAAATAAGCCTAGTCCTTTTTCCATGCATGCATGTCTCTTTAATTTTACTAGTAAAGTTCTTTCATACATGCATGTACATCTCATGTCAAGACCATGCTAAAAGACACATCTACCTTGGTAAAGAATGGTAGCGAAATCCTAAAGTTGAATCTCATGATTGTATACTAATAATTTCAAAGAAAACCAAGATAGACTAGAGATGATTATGATGTCACATTAATTGCATATGTCCCTCTTGAGATTTCAATTTGCATATGCCCCTAATGAGATTTCAATTGATTTCTCACCCATTTCCTTGTCTTTTCATAGCATCTCTAAATGTGCAGGTAAATCTTGATGCAGAGACTTAGCTACTAGAGTATTGTTGCTTTTGCTTTAGTTGGAGATTGTGCTATATCACTTGATATCATTTGATATTTTGAAATCTTCAAGTTATTTTGCTCTATGCTTATGCAATTATGTCATTTTATCTTTGGAGTTTGGAACTTGGATTTTTTTGTATTTGGGTTACGAGACCCCTTATTTCTTCTATATTTTGTATTTTGTGGCCTAAAGCCATAACTTAGTATTCTCTTAGCTATTTTGACCCATGAGGCCGTTTATCTCCAAATATTATATTATTATGTTTATGATGTGGATTGAGTGGCACTTTGTGCCTTATGATGATGATGATAAATGGGATACTGGAATGTTGTATTTTGAACAACAGGTTAAGCTATAGAAAACTGGTTATTCTGTTTATGATTTTATGTCTTACAGGAGACATGGTATCTATGCCGTTACCATGCAAAATTTTCAATAGAATATTTAGCAACCTTTATGTCTAATATTGAAAAGCTCATGAAACAGGATGTGATTCCTTGGTATTAATTTTTATGTGACTCAAGCACTAGGGGTGTCAAAATGGGCCCACTAGTTGAGGCCTGCCTCGCCAAAAGCCCGCAAAAAAGGGGCGACATGGGCCAGCTCACCAAAATAAAATGGGCTAGAATAGTTAGCCCAACTCGTTTTAAGCTGCCAGTCAGCCAAAAAATCAAAAAAAATCAAAAAAAATATTTTTAATGTTTTGAAGAAATTTTTTTAAAAAAAAGTTTTTAAAAAATTTATTTATGTATATCCAATTTTTCAAGATCCATAACAACTATATATTAACTTGGATTAAAAAATGTTATTATTAGTAGTGTTATTTGTCACTTATGAGACTATTTTATTTTTAAGTTTTAACTTTGAGTGAATAGTATTAACTATATAATGTTACTGCATTCTTGATTGTACATATTTCTTAACTTTTTTTCTTTTTTGGGTCACATGTTTCTTTTTTTTTTACCAATAAATTATAAATTTTTTCTTAGGAAAAAAAAGACTAAGCCTGTAGGCCAAGCCCGCCCCCAACCCGTCAAATCCGCAGGTTAGGCGGGTTGAAATTTTTTAGCAGGCTCAAAACTTCAACCCAGCCCGCCAAAAACAGTGGGTTTAGTAGACCAGCCCGGCGGGCTCAACCCGTTTTGACATCTCTATCAAGCACATAGAAATGAGTATTAGGGAGTTACAGACTATTTAGCAGCATTACAAGAAATGTGCGGAAAATCGACAGTGCTACCAACGGATTTTCTGACGGGTTCGTATTATACCGATAGGTACAAGCCATCGATTTTTTTCAATTAGTAATTTTTGACCGGTGTACCGATAAGAAAAAATTGAAGACCAGTCGGTATAATTGCACTAAAACTTGTTAGCTCCAGAACCCTACAATATACACTAATCAGTTTTGAATGACAACAAAGCCAATTTAAAGAAAATGCTTTGAAGAACGACTTATATTTCTCTTGAGTTTCTTGTAAGTATATAACAGGTTTCCATCGTTTAGGAAGAGCAGGGCTTACTTAAATGAGAATATTTTTCACTACGCATGTGTAAACATATTTATCTTATGTTATGAGATTTGAATTGAAATGGAAGTGAAATTATATCCTTATTCAAGCAATTGATAGTTAATGATCAAAAGAAATTTTCAATACTACAAGAAACCAAGTCCTAAGACTTCAGAAAGCAGGACTGAACATCAGAAAGTACGCTTACATGAAGATATCAAGCAATCTCTGAAGACCAGATGTTACGCTATCTTCAATCAGCACAATCGTATATCAATCATCATTAAAATGCTTGGATTGAAAATCAGAAAATGAAGATATCATCAAGGATCCGATAATGCACGTCAGAAAGCTCATGTTACTGTGGAGTACTGAGCGTTACTGGAAATGGAGAGAAATTTGAATTTGAATTTTGAAATTCAAAAAGTCAAATCCCAATGTCAAAACTGGCTAATTATCTCTCTTGCCTTTGAAGTCAACTATTCCAAGTCTTAGAAGAAAGAGTTCAGAAACTATGGTTCAGAAAGTAAGACTAATTTCTGAAGGACATCAGAAATCTCTTTTCCACAATGGCTTTTGCAAACTGATCTGACTGACTGACAGGTTACTCTTCTAGACTATCTTTTCAAGACACAAATGGATTATCAACACGTGTCCTTGGACGAACAAATCATAGGCAACGGTCACATGGAAAACCTTCTTTATATAAAGATGATGTGCTCTATTGTAAAAGAGAGAGACTCCGTACAAAAAGAAGAAATTCTGGAAAAATCTCTCCTCATCTCCAGTAAGGTTCATATCATGTAATTAGATTCCTTGTAAAAATCTTCCTTCTACGTGCTTAATTAGATTTATGTTCTTCCTTGGGAAGAAATAATAGAAGGAACTCATTCAAGTTTTGCTAGGAACTTTTCATATATATGCTAAGGAAACTTGAGTGTATGTTAGTTTGAGTGGTAACCCAAGCACTAAACCTTTGAGTAAAGTGTCACTTTCATCCTGAAATTTGAAAATTAACTATTTGGTCCCTGAAATTGCATTCCATAGGTCACATTAATCCCTGGTCAAACAATTGTCAGTCAAACTTAATATTTTGCTGACTTGTCATGTTAAGTGACATGTGGCATGTCACGTGTCAATGACGTGGTATGATGACGTGACATCAAACTCTGAAATTTTAAATATGTCAAAATAGCCCTTGAAATTTTCTAAAATATGTCAAAAAAGTCCTTAAAATTTTAAATGTGTCAAAATAGTCCCTGAAATTTTAAATGTGTCAAAATAGTCTCTGAAATTTTCTGAAATGTGTCAAAAAAGGTCCTAAATCCTAAATTTCTCCTTTTTTGGTTTGTAAAATCTACATATGTGATAATTCTTAAAACCACTTATTTCTCTCTCATTTTTACACCTTATTTAAATAATCTAAATTTTTAAATATCCTAAATATAATTAAGAGCTTGATTAGTCTAAAGTTGAGACATTTCATGTTTAACTAACATAATTAATTTATGCAATTTATATTTATGAACTGTGAGTATCAAAAAAGAAAAAAAATCAAATACATATATGACTACATGCCAAAAATGAAAAAGAGGAATATCTTTACTATCGACCTTTCTATTTCTCAACCTACATATATGACTTCATATCATAGCTATTATGTATCAAAGAAGAGGGTTATCATTGAATATCATATTCTATTCAAGTTCAATGTTTAATCCTTAAATAATTTAGAAAAGTCATTGAGAATTATATTGTGGTTGTTGTGAGCAAAGAAGACTAGAGAGTTGAATAAGTTAAAAAATATGAGCGTGTCTTGAAAAAAATGAGAGTAGAGTTAGAGGAATCTTAAGTATGTATAGGCTTGCTAGAGAGGCTCTTGGAATGATCTTAAAGAAGCTCTTGTTCAAAATTGCAACATTGCAGGTCAATCCAATATGAAAAAAATTAGTGTAAACTCTTCTACATGCTATTTCTAATTTTAGATTCATATTTGTATTGCATTTATTTTAAATAATTTATGATATAACTACTACCATGTTCATTTCGCTTCGGTCTTTATTTTTATTTTAAAGAATATGACTTCTAAAAAATAATTTATCAATCATATAAGTTCTAAAGGTGCGCAAATTTAAATGAGTAATCACATGTGAGTGAGCCTAACATAATTCCAAGAAATGTAATATAATTGCTAATAAATTAATTGTGTTAGTTAAACATGGAGGGTCTCAAATTTGAGCTAATCATACTCTTAATTATATTTAGGAAATTTAAAAATTTGGATTATTTAAATAAATTGTGAAAATGAGAAAGAAATAAGCGGGTTTAAGAATTATTAAGGATTTAGATTTTATGAACCAAAAGAGGAGAAATTTAGGATTTGGGACTTTTTTGACACATTTTAGAAAATTTTAGGGACTATTTTGACACATTTAAAATTTCAGGGACTAATCTGACCTATTTTGATCTTATGCCACGTCATCATGCCACGTGGCATGCCATGTCAGCATACCATGTGTCACTTAACGTGACACGTCAGTAAAATGTTAAGTTTGACTGACGGTTATTTGACCAAGGACTAATGTGGCCTATGGAATGCAATTTCAGGGACTAAATAGTTAATTTTCAAATTTCAGGGACGAAAGTGACTCACGCGTGCAATTTCAGGGATGAAAGTGACACTTTACTCCTAAACCTTTATATCCTTGATCTGGTAGTGATCGCTGTAAGATAGCTTGGATAGGCTAATGTAAAACTACTTGCAATATGACAGTAAGGTGTTCTTGCTGATCACGGTTTAGCTTGAAGACGCTAGTCAAGGACTACTTGCAACTTGGAGAGGCTAGGGCAAGACTACTAGGTTCAGCTTGGAGAGGCTACTGAATAACTACTTTCAACGTGACAGTAGAGATTGCTATTGGTCATGGGTTTTAGCTTGGAGAGGCTAGTGAAGAACTACTCAATTCAGCTTGCAGAGGCTGGTAAAGAACTACTTGGTTCAACTTGGAGAGGCTGGTGAAGAACTACTCAATCTGTGGAAGCAAGTGATTTCTGAAGGTTACAGATGAGAGCTTGGTAAGGCTAATGTAAAGACTATTCATTTGTTCTTTCTTAGGTTGAGAAAGATGTTTTTAATGGAATCTCAATATTTGTTGAGTACTGGATGCAGGTTGTTTGGCCGAACCAGTATAAAAATATTTGTATCTCATCTTTTTCTCCTTGATCTCCTTTATTTTTCTCTATTGCGCATTATTATTCATTTATATGCTGAGCTAATATTCTTATCATTCTGTTATATATTTTATAATGAATGTTTATTATCAAAGCTTTAGAAATCTTCTTTTTGAAACCACTAACTATGTTTTCGCTGCACTACAAGTTTTACACTTAATAGTATCTTTGTTAAAAGTTTCAGAAATGAAAAAAGAAGCAATGCATGATTCAACCCCCTTCTCGTGCACATTTCCACCTACTAAAGCATCACTAAGGTCGTCAAATAAATAATATTACCGACGGATTTTTAAAAATTAAAATAATTTTTTTATTAATTTTTACCGATAGGTTCACTAATGGGTTCGCATTTTTTTAAAATATTTAACGTGAAAACGCAATTTATTTCCAATGGGTTAGCCTGTTGGTAATGTTTTCATAATATTTTTTTATAACCAATTGCATTGCCATGTGTAGCTCATCTATATAAACTATATGGATTGTTTGGTATTTATTTATCTATTTTATTTATGCTATAATTTAATTATCAATTAAAGTGATATTAATTAAGAAAATAATGAAATAATAATAAAATAAAAAAATTGATGAAATAAATAAACAAAATATCATAATAAAATAAATACAAAGTGCGATAAATGTAAAAAAATCCAAAATGAAATTGAAAAAAACTAAATAAAGACTAGCTAAACTCCTTATCGATGGTCATTGTCGGTGGTCATCATCGAACCCATCGGAGTCGTTGACAGAGATTGTCGCCTATCTCCTCAAATTAGAAATTTATTTTAATGCTAAGTTGCACCAAAAATTTGTAATAAAGGGCACAACTTAGGTTGTCTCTCAATGAGGCTTCAACACTTAGTTGGAAAATTGGGGGTTTGGAAGAATGAAAATTAAAACAATTAAAATTAAAATTTAAAAACAATGAGATAATAGCATTAGTAAAGAAAGCAATAGTAGAAGATATTCTTAGGATTGGAAATCAATTATCATTGACCAAATATTAAACACATTGATGGCTATTAGCAATAAATTACTGGCAATTATACTAATGATCAATCGACTTCTAGAATTTGACCAATGCAAATAACTAATAAAAGACGATCACCAATTATTTAGAAATCACATTGATTTAACGAACCAATTGTTGTAGCCTAACCGCTAATCAGAAAGTTAATTCTAATATTCTCCCTCAAACATAAACCAATAAATCTATCAATTTATGCCCAAAGGGTTTCCATAAACGACGATCACCAATTTAGTTATTGCATAAATATTGTAGCAATTACTACAATAATTAAAGGAATAGAAACCGCAGAACATTAAGAAAATCAATACATTCAATATAAATAAAGGGTCTCAAATGTCATCCCAATCCATCCGGAAATTCCTACACTAGTAAAGAAATCTACTCCTCCATCTCTGGAGGATTACAACAATGAAGATAAAAGAACCTGAAAATAATAGCAATGATCCTTGTCACAATCTCCAAGACAAAGCACCTTCACCAATGGAACCCTTAGAGGGAGAAGAATAGAGAAGGAGAAGAGAAAGATGTAGAGAGAGAATAACAGTAATTGAAAGTGGCAACTTAAAATTGAGTTAAAAGTTAGGGTAAAAGTCTATAATAATCCCTTAAATAATGCTCTCTAAAATAGCCCAAACTGGAGCCCAAAAACAGGTTAAATGAGCTGTTCTGCGTCATCACACCAACGTTGCAGTGGTTATTGACCGTGCAGCGGTCTCCAGTGAAGCTATGTTGATGAACGTCAATTTTCAGGTGCTGTTGAGCACTGCAGTAGTGAATAAAATTGAATCTAGCATCGGCAATAGAAATAGTAATTGTAGCTCTCTAAATAAGATTTCCAACGCCACCAAAATCACCTTAATCGAACATCTGTAGCTCCAGATATTGTGAAAATACTAACTGGAGGTCAAGTTAAATAGCATCAAAACATCAGCAACTTTCAATCTTGCAACTCGATTTTTACCAAAATACTCTTAGAACTGGGTTTTGAGCTGAACATGAAAGTTGTAGAGGACTTCTTAAGATTTCCAAAACATCTTTATTTGTTTTAATCTGATCCTTTGTTCTTGACAATTGCATTTGATCCAAAATTCCTATACTCAAGACTATACTCAAAGAGACAAGTCAAACGTAATAGGATGTAGAAGTCAATAGCTAACCGATTTCTAATGCTCAGAAGTCACTCAAGTGCTGACCGATTTCTTTGCCAATCCGTTCTCCTCTCACAACGACTCTCTTGCCTTATTCATCTATATATAACCCCATTTTAGCTTCTCTATGTGAAGTGAGTGGGAGAGCCAAAATGCTATGAAATTAGGAGATCAAGTTTTATGAGTTTTTGAGGGGGAAATGACAGCAAGTTGTTATATTCTTGTGCACTATAATTGTGAAATAGTGCAAAATACACAAGATGGAGTAATTTGGTTGTTCAAATCCAATACTTGTGTGTGTTTGCTCGTTCATGACTATTTCTGACCTTCATAAGAAATTCTTTCACAAGTTATGGCAACAGAACAAGCAAATAATACAGATGTTGTATCGCCAGCCATTGTTGGTAGGGTAAGGTACGATACGCTTCACAAGTTGCTTGATTCAAACTGACAATGACATCAGGATGATGTTCGATAGTCATCCTTGATTTTCCAATCTTAGTGTTATAGAGGTATTCATAGCTCTAGGAGACTTGAACTTAAGCTCTAGGGGATCTGCTACTGATCTAGCATTTGTTGAAGGGTCATTAGCCCAGCGTTCTCTAATATTAGCGATGCCAAATGCTGTGCTGAATGGAAATTTTATGCCTGAAAATGAGAATGAGTTGATAGGTGGCCAAAGATTTTAAATGAATGTTGGCAGTGATTTGGGCCAAATCAGACCAAATCCGAGCTATGATGCTATTTCTAATGAGGAGGATCCAAAGAGAACCCAAATGAAGGTAATAACTCAAACTCCTTTTATTACACTTTAATAGTTATACTATTTTATATTTTAGTATACAATTCGAATTGTAGATTCGGTACAATAAATTTGAATATGCTGTCATATCTTTTTTTGTATATTATTTAATTTTTACTGCTCTGAATTATATGGTGTTTAGTATTGCAAAAATTTTAACAAACTATTAAATATACTTTAAATTTTACAGAGTTATGGGAAGATGAGATAAACAGGGAGGTAGTGCCTCTTACCTAGGGTCAACCATCGACAACCCAAACTCAAACACAATTTGAAAGTCAATGAGTTGGTCACTATTCAAGTTTAAATTTTGAAGCAATGCAAGTGAATCGGTTGAATGATAGCAACACAATGGAATTACATGGAGTGAAACAATTACATGAAGGGCAACAGTTCCCAAATAAAGAATCCGTGCTACTAGTGGTAAAACTATAGCATTCGAAAGGGAGTTAAGTACAACATATATTAGTCAGATCATGTGAAATATTAGAGGCAATGCAAGCACTTTCAAAGAGAGTGTAATTGGAGCATTTGTGTTACGTTATATATGAAAAAACTTCCTTTCAATAAGTTTTACTTTTCATATATTTTCTTAGCTAAAATACTAAACTAATTAAAATATATTATTTCCTAAACCTATTCATCACTCTAATTATATGACATTATTTACTATACATATTTATTGTGTAATCTAACTATAATATTTACTAATCTAACTAAATTTTACAACTAAAATATCTTCAAGGTGCACTAATCTCCCTAAAACAATTACCTAATCTAATCAAAAATTAAAAATTTCTAATTTGAAAAATATTAATTTCAATAAGTAGGTTTTAATTTTCAGTATATTTTCTTAGCTAAAATATTTCACTAAACTAATTAAAATATCTTATTTCCTAAACATGTTCATCAACCTGATTAAAATATATTATTTAGCAAACATTTTTTAGTATAATCTAACTACAATATTTACTAATCTAATTATATTATACAACTACAAAATGTTTAATGTGCACATATCTCCCCAAAACAACTAACTAAGCTAATTAAAACATATTTTTTCCTACACGTATTCATAAATATAATTACAGTCTATTATTTACTAAACATGTTTATAGTGTAATCTAACTACAATAGATACTAGTTTAATTAACTTATGCAACTAAAATAATTTTAAAATGCACTAAACAAAATTTTGAATATCATTAAACAGTTTAAAATATCATTAAAATAAGTTTAAAATGCATTAAACTAACTTATACAACTAAACTAGATTTACAATGCACTAAACTAATTTAAACAATTATTGAATGATATTTAAAAATAAAAACATAATGAAATAAATATATTAATTTAATAAATTGATAAAAACTTACATCTACATGAAGATTTATTGCAATATGTCCAAAATTATCATACCGTCTTAAATCATTTTCTGTCATCTCTTTTGCTCTTACTATTTTATACCACTTTTCACTTACACTACTACTCTACTATTTTTTTTTTCAATCTCAGTGTTCTCTTTTTTTGTTCACTCTCAGTGCTCAAAACTAGAAACTGAAATCGGTTTATTCCTAGCCTCCATGCGTCATGCATGCTATAGACCATGTAAATCAAGCTCTCCCAGTTGCAGGATGCATCTATCCTCAACCCGGGCCATCCAGTTGCGCTGCCTTGGAATCACCCGTGTTGATCGATTTCTGTGAAGAAAATAACCAACAAAAATTGGTCAAGTATAAACCGCATCCTTTAAGTTTCAGTGTTTTGGAATCAGCTGATAGTAAACCAATTTTTCTAATATAAAAAAATATAAATGCGTACATAAAGTTCAAGATGTGACATATCTGTATATAATTTTTTTTTAATTTATTTCGGTAAAAAAAACCCTATAATTTGTTACTATATTTCTCTTTTAGGCACTAATTTCTTAACAAGTTGACTTTTTAAAACCTAACTAGTGTCTGACCCGCGCAGTTGCGCAGATGGATTCAATGGAAAGATATCCAATTTGAAAACAATATATGTTAATAAAATATTAACCTAATGAGATTTTTATTATGACATCTCTCAATTCTAGAAGTCAAACCAAAAACACATTCTCCCACTTAATTATATTGGTCATGAAAGCTTCTGTAGATAAAAACATACATACTTGAGAATACTTTTAGCAAGCACTACATGAAACTTTTATTAATATCAAATGATGCAATTTAACTAAGAGAAATTATAACCGCAGTAATATCCAAAAAAGACACCCACAAAAGTAAACAAAACAAAAATATACAAATTTTGTACTGCATGCAATCCACACATATTTGAAGTTAACCACAACCCCACAAGATATGTATAATATTTTTTTCCCATGATATTTAGTAGAAAATGCCATCTATTCATAGTTTCAAAGATTTGAGCATATGCATATACTTGTACAGTCTGAATAACTTAAACACTAAACATGTTTGTAAAATCCACATTATCCACACACAAAAAAAAAGCATCAAATATCATATTTTTTTCATACATGCTGAATTAAAAGCTAAGCCAATTGCTTTGGGCTATCAATTATTATCAAGGTGCATTCATCATACTACTTAATATTATTATCTCTACATAAATCTTTCCATCCATTCCCAAGTTTAAGTTGGTCTTTTTGAGTTCAAAAGCTTGCATGAGCACTATTGAAATGTTGATCCTATCTAAATCATAATGTTCCAGCTTCCCTTGTTTCCAAACTTAAACCTTTCTCTTAAAAATGCATTAGATAATGTCTACAAGACATGGTTCAATAAATTATATGAGTAGTCAATTTCATTGGATTAAGTTATAAATAAACATATACATAAGGATATAAAATTTCATGTACCATTTGGCTTTTAGTGACTTTATAATGAGACAAAAAAATTTGAAATTGTTGTTTCTTGTAATACAGTCCAAAAAAATTGTCAAAAAACAAATAGCACATAATGATTTCAAATTATTTAGCTGTTTTGACCTATCAAAGTTCCCTGTTTGTCCAACAACTGGTGGAGTTGGTGGAGTTGGTGGAGTAGTAGCTCTACAAAAGAGAACTCCTTTTAGGTGTATGTCACTTGAGATTATATTAATAATGAGTCTAAAAAAATGTTAACTACCTTTGCGAAGAATTAGGAATCCAATTAGTGGAAGGATGAAACTGAGTTATCTATTTGATACTCAAATATATACATTCCAAAATCAACTTATAACTAATTGTGGTGCCTATACCACATTCCCCTGAAAACCTCTGCACTATTGAGAGAATGTTGCACATCCACTGAGTCATAATCAAAGAAGATATCAAAAGTATATGCAGGAGATATTGAAATTATGTGATTTTTAGCAAAAGAAAAAAAAGCAAAACTGTATGCAGTATACTACTATGTTCAATATAACTAAATTAATTATACTTGTCATTATTTCCCTTACCAGTATTATTACAGTATAAGCTACAACTCATCAATTACTTTTAACCCATTTTCTTGAATACGTAAAGAAAAAACAATGCATTGCTATAGCTTAAAGAAAAGACAAAAGTAATGGAGAACTGTGTCCTAGTCATATACTGTAGAAATAGAATTGAAATAGACTTTTCATACCCTTTATTGCATGTAAGCTATAGGTGTTCCTGGACTTCTCAACTATCAAAGCATAGTAAGGGCATTTCAACTCCGAAAATTCATCTCGCTACCAGTAGGAATCTATAGGCAACTCTTCTTATTGTTATTTAACCATAAAGTAAACAAAAATCAATTTAAAAACAACTAAAAGGAAAACCTAATCACACTTTGGTCTTATACCTTTTCAGCCGTTTGGAAATAATGTCTTATTCAAAACCATTCAACATCTAAAACAAAAAATAAACACAATCAGTAATTGGAAGGAACTTTGACATTCAACTTAAAAGAGAACAAAATAATAAAAATAAAGAAAGAAAATGTCTTACAACATTACACACAACTACACATTCTTCAATCCTATATGCAATTCTCTCCTTCCAATTATTTTAGTTTTCATAGCCATTCAAATACTTAACTAAGTACACTCTGGAAACATGTACATGGTTATTAAAGATTCTAGAGCACATCATGGAATAAAAACAACTTTGACAAAGAGTTGAACTATCATAATTCATGATATTAGCAGGTCTTTCTTTTGAGCTAAAGCTAATAATCTTTGCTTCTACCATGCCTCAGTGAACACGGTATGTTTGTAAATTCATTACTATTGGGTAGTATTGGCAAGAAACTTGAGAAGAAACTGAAACCACGCTTGGCATTGGAGTTTCTCTTACTCAGAAGTGGAACTTCTATCATACTCTCCATTTCTATTAGCCCCCCTTCCCCCCCCCCCCCCCACTTTGAGGACTTTTGTTGTCATGAGTGAAAAAAGCAACATATGTTAACAAAACTTAAGCGACAAATTTGAGTAACTAAACAATCAACATTAAAAAATGAGTACAAAAGAGAGGCAATTTTTTAAGAAAAAATCATTACCAAACTAACATCACCTCTTCTCTTCTCTTTGCATTACTGCCGACTCACCCCTGCAATCTCAACCATCACTTTCGGCCACGTTGTCAATCCCTCCTCTCACTGCACCGCCACCAGCTCAACCGTCAACGTTGTCGTCATAACTGCCATAGGCCTTACCAATGAAAATTTTTAATCTTAGAAGATTTCTAAATTAAATCCCAAATTAAAGAAAAATAAAATAAAACAGTGCAACTAATGAAAAGAATATGAAGAGTGAGAAAGAGAGCATATACTTAGTCTGAGACTCCACCAGAGATTTGCCGGAGGAGTGCAGTCGGAGCTACTTTAGATTTGCCTTTGAGGGTTGGCCCTAATTCTTACTCCTCATGATCTGATTCATCGCTAGGATCAAGCTCAAACCCTACGCTGTTAAAAGATTAATCCAAGTAAGAATCAAAGAAAAGAAAGAGAAGGAGCTTCCTTCGACTTCAACCTCGACCATCATCCTCCCTTTCTTCGACCTCGATCCCATGGCACATCAACTCCTTCACCCTTGCACATCAGTATCACGCAAAGAAGCTTTAGTTCTCTGATGTCTTGGTCTTCCATTTGAGGAGGAAAAGAAAGAAAAGATTGAGGAAAAAGGTGCAAAAGAAGAAAGAGAAGAGGAATTGTATACTGACGAGAAGAATAAAAAGGGAGGAGGTCCATGTTTTATTGTTTTAACTTCATGCACATTAATTGAGCGAGGCTCATGGAATGATATTCCTACTGATGCATTTTGAGAATTGTACAAGAGGCTTTTGAGAATTGTAATAAGAAATAAGTGAGATGCCAAAAATTCATCCAATAGTAACTTGAAGGAAATGAATGAGCATATTTGGTAAATATATACATAGGGCGGCAACTTGATTAACCACCATAAATGAGTTGATATCAATTAATTTTCTTCCTATCAAATTGACCATGCCTGAGAAGAGAATGTTGTCCTTCCAAGGAGTAGACACTTGGCCAAAAAAAAAATGAGCAGGAAAGTGTAGTGTGAAAAGGTTTAGTCTCTGAACTGGGACTACATGACTTTTAATAATAATAAGATTTACAAGCTTATTAATCATTAAAGTATTTGGAGCTAATAAAACATCTTTTAAAATTAATTTCTCTTCGTGTTGATCGTTTAAGAGTTACGGTAATGTTTCCAATCAACATTAATATCAATTTCAATTTACTCATAACTCCATCCCCACTTAACAAAAGATGTTGCAAACTAAGTAAAAAGAATAAAAATGTAGTCATTACTGTCAATTTAACAAATACTCAAAAATCTCCATCTCGGAAAGACCTGAGCAGCATGACCATGAGATCCCTCTTAACCTTCCAATTCTTAAACTGTTTTCGAGGCCGCTTTAAGGGCCTTGGCCCATCCCTGTATCAGATAGTAAGTTGTTGGTTTCCACCACTATCACGTAGTTAACATATTACCTGAAATGATTATCTATCAATCTTTAGTCTTAAGAAATAATGCACTATATGGAAATAAATTAAGAAATTTTTTCCCAACTTTCATTAATAAAAAAAATATCACCAAAAATCCAGACAATCATATAAAAATCTCATGATATATATATATATATATATGAAGCAGAACAAAAAATAATGTATCTAAAAAACCCTTGTGCAAGTAAATCGCAAAGAAACTTTTACGAACAAGAACATTTTTCACAGATTTTAAATAATTTAATATTAGTACAGTTGAAAATATAAATTTTTTTTACATTATCATCTAGTTATATACTACCACAAACAAATTGAAGTAAATCCCAGTGATAGTTTTCTTTTACATAATCTCAACATGTACAAATATAGAAAGAACAAAAAAGAGAACAAAAAGTGATATATAGGATATAGTGATTGATAAAAAGATAAAAAAATTAATTTATTATTTGATACAAAATTAAAAAGTGTGAAGGATAAAAATAAAATATAAAATTTTAAAGGAATATTATTAAAAAAATTAAAATTTATATACCAAAAATATGTCTCTTGTATTTTTTTTTTTAGATATAGAAATTGACTCAAATGTTGTCTTGCTACAAACGTTTTGAAACTTTTATCTTCATCGTTTTTTATAAATACATATATGTCTTCAATATGTTTATATTTCCTATAATAGAAAATTTATCAAATACTACCTGAGCGCTAAAGACAGTGAATACTCTTCTCATGAGTATATAGACTTGGATTTCTAACATTGTATCAGAAGTGAAAAGACAAGTACTGAAAACTTTTTTAAGAGGGCTAGGATAACAAGGCTTTACCAAAAAATATTTAAAAAATTGATTATTTACATATGTGCTTAGTTTTTCTGTTTATTTACCAAATTATATTTTTTTTAATAAAAATAATACGTTTAATCACATAGTATATTTAATTGTCAAACGTATCATATGAATTTAGATATCAATACTAGCTGATGTCAGCTTATCTTTTAACTGATACTTAGCTGGTTTGCACAATATTTTCTTGCATATTTTCAAGGTTGGCCGATTTACACCAAAAAAGAGTTTAAGGCTGACACAGCTAGCCGAAAAAGTGAAAATGATGGATATGACTTCTGTGTGTGTGGCAATGGCATATGGGATGATCACATTCACGTGGTATCGATAAACTCAAGAGCATCTAATATCCACAATAAATTTAGTATTAGAATAAATTACATTAAACTCTCCTTAAATTTATAAAAATAAAATTTATATTTTTTTAAATTATTTAATTTATATTTATATTTTCTCTACTTATTAAATTTTAAATATTTATGTTACATTCACATCTCTCACTAATAAAATAATATGTTAATAAACTTATCAGAATAATACTTTTGTGATATTAACAATTCTTAATTAATAAAATTATAAAAATACTCCTACCCACTCTCATTGTTAATTGTGAAAAAAACCTAAATTCCCATCTCTCTCACTTGCTCAATGACAATAAGAGGGTGGATAAGATTATTTTTATAATTTTATTACTTAAGAATAGTTAATATTATAAAAATATTATTCTGTTAAATTTATTAACGGTGTTCTGTTAGTGAGAGATGTAAATATAATATAAATATTTAAAATTTGATAAACAAAAATGATGAGCGTAGGTTGGATAACTAAAAAGAGTATGAGTTATATTTCCATAAATCTCATTAAAAAAATTAGTGTAATTTACCTTTTTATTATCCTTATCTGTTATTTGACGCCAAAAACTTCATTCCAGCAATTAAAAATAGATTATTTGATAGCCAAAAAGGAATACTGTTTTATTATTGACTTAGAAGTTTCATGATGATTTATTGAGCGATTACTTAATAATTTCATGTATGACTTATATTTTTTTCCTAATTTCGGAACATATAAATTAAATAAAATTTTAATTTTAAGTTATGGAATGATCACATAATAAAGGCATTGTATAAATATTAAAAATGTTAATAACATCACAATATAACAATAAAGATAATTTATCTAATAAAAAAAGAGATTAATTGAAATATACTGACAGTATATGAAACATTGACAACTTATCACTTTAAGTAATATTTTAAAATTTAAACTTCCCATTGATCACATAATGGGTATACATGATAGTTTTTTATTATATGACAGTGCAAAGATGATTATACTGTCAGTGCATAATAATTATATTTATAAAAAAATTATATGATGAATGGTATAAAAAATTTATATGCAAATAGAAATAATTTTTCATGTCCTATTTATCTCTTATTTAATTTATTTTTATATTAATCGTTATACTTCCCTTTAGTAAGTTCATATTAAATCATATAAAAATAAATTAAATAGGAGATAAATAGGACGTGAAATAACTGTTTGTCTCGAACCCTGATAAATGGTTGAGTCATGGACTTCTTTGTTCTTATTTAGAAATAATTTAAAATTTCATAAATTTCTAATCCAATGTCATTACAAAAGGACCCACAACTGATCTTTTAATAGACTGAACTAGATTATTAAAGAACTGTACTATATTACAATAATAAAAATAATATGAGCAAAATAGGTTGAAGTGAATTGCCAACAAAATACATAAATCAAGTTCGGGTAAATTACCACTTTCGCCATTAAAAATTCAATATACTGATAAATTAGTTATTAAGAGATACACTGTTAGTCTGTGATATGTCGATGATCTATTTTGTTATTGCTAATGGGCTTCAATAGTGTTAAACAAAATTCATTTTAAGCACTATAATTTGTTACTATATTTATCTTTTGGGCACTAATTTCTTAACAAGTGACCTTTTAAAACCTAATTTACAAGCTCATTAATCATTAAAGTATCAGGAGCTAATAAAACATCTTTTAAAATTAATTTCTCTTCGTGTTGATCGTTTAAGAGTTACGTTAACTTTTCCAATCAACATTAATATCAATTTCAATTGAATCAGGACTCCATCCCCACTTAACAAAAGATTTTGCAAACTAAGAAAAAAGAATAAAAATGTAGTCATTGCAGTCAATTTAGCAAATACTCAAAAATCTCCATCTCGGAAAGACCTGGGTAGCATGACATGGGCCATGGGATCCCTCTTAACCTTCCATCTCTTAAACTGTTTCGAGGCAGCTTTCAGGGCCTTGGCCCATCCCTGGATCAAATAGTAAATTGTTAGTTGTTACCATTATTATGTAGTTAACATATTACCTGAAATGATTATCTAACAATCTCAAGTCTTAAGAAATAATACACTATATGGAAACAAATTACGAAGAAATTTTTTCCCAACTTTCATTAATAAAAAAAGAATAAAAAATCACCAAAAGTCCAGACAGATCATATAAAAATCTCATGCTTTTGTGTGTGTGTGTGTATATATATATGAAGCAGAATAAAAAATAATGTATCCAAAAAATCCTTATGCAAGTAAATCGCGAAGAAACTTACACGAATAAGAACATTTTTCACAGATTTTAAAGAATTTAATATTAATACAGCTGAAAATATAAAACTTTTTTTTACATTATCACCTAATTATGAAGCAGAATAAAAAATAATGTATACAAAAAATCCTTATGCAAGTAAATCTGGAAGAAACTTACACGAATAAGAACATTTTTCACAGATTTTAAAGAATTTAATATTAATACAGTTGAAAATATAAATTTTTTTTTTACATTATCACCTAATTATATACTGTCACAAACAAATTGAAGTAAATCTCAATAATAGTTTTACTTTTACATAATCTGAAGATGTACAAATATAGAAAAAAAAGAAAGAGAACAAAAGAAAAACATATCTGTATTCTGAAAAACACTTATGGGATTAAATCTCGAAGAAAGTTTTACAGTAAACATTTTTCACAAGTTTCAAACAGTTAAATTTTAATATAACTTGATCTGCAAAAAAAATTTTTTTCACTATGACCTCATATCAATAAATATGATTAATTTTAATACTCATTACTTAAACCATCATATAAATAAAAGAATTTAATAGAAGAGAAGGAGTGTGCAAAGATATTACAATACATTCAAATTAAACTCAGTCCTTTTTTATTTTTTCCGGGTATACCCATATTCAGATCTCTACAATTTCTCTCAACTTTCATAAAACAATAGACAGAACAGAAAGATAGGATACTACCAGATACCTACGTAGAATCAGAATCAGAAACGGAAAAAAAAAATAAAATGTAACAAAAAAATTACCTTCTTGATGATGGGGTTGCAAGCACCCTTAATCCCAAGAGGTGTTGGGGACAAATCAGAAGCCATCTTCGTCTTCTTCTTCTTGTTCTGTTTTTTGGTGAAATCAAGGTTTAGATTGAAGGCAGTGGTGGTGAAATTCTTCCTCAGCTCAGAACCCTCCTTCTTGCTGGCACTGCTCCTTGCTCCAAGAAACTCCAAACCCATGCCATAAGAAAGCTTCTTTGGAGTTATTATGAGATCCAAATCCACCATGGGACTGTAGGGTCTGGGAACCAAAGGGGACCAGATTGTGCTCTGAGAGTAGTCAAAGTCATAGGCAGAGTTATCTGGGAACTTGCACAGAAGTTCAAGTGACATGAACGGCTCCAAATACTCCACCACTTTTGTTGTTTTCAGTACCAGGGGCCGGTCTTCTGCTTCTGATTCTTCTTCCACCTCTATAATTTGCTCTTTACGTTCTTCTTCTCTCTGTATAGCGGTGTCCTTTTCAGATCCCATTCGCACTCACAGTGGGTATGTTTGCCTTTTTGTTTTTTTCCCCCTCTCTGTTTCTTTCTCCAACACCTTACAGCTGTGTCGTGAATCGTGATCTTTGTGTTGTTCGGATGAGTTGGGTCTGCTTTGTAACAAAAAGGATGAGACTAGAACAGAGTGAGAGAGAGAAACTAGCCGTTTTATTGTCCTTACTCTCCCAAAAAGTTGACACTATTTTAGCGTTTTCGTTTTTTTGTTTTTTGTTTTCCTCCTCTTCCTTCTGTCACAGCGTTATTAGATTTTTATAGCGTGAAAAATTAAATATAAATAATTCAGTAGTAGACCGGATGTAAAAATTGATCATGTTCTAGTTTTTTTGGTCGGTAAAATGTTCTACTATAGAGAGCATCAGTCAAAAATGGGATTTTATTTCGTCGAGAGTCAAAAATGCGGTGGGGATATGGAATTATTTTTTCGATTGATGGGAAGATGAAACTATTCGGCCTCTATATAAATGAGTTACATGATTCCAGTTCTATTGTTTGATTTGTATAAAACTGACACAACTCATCTTTATGATAGTTGATTGAAATACAACAATTGAATTGATACAAACTTTACTCTTTAGAAGGTTATTAGGTGTTCTACTATATGCTTAAAGTTATATTAGTATAATTTATTCATATATATATATATATATATAATCCCATGTATAGTATGGGAATAAAGTAATTAATCTATAATATTAATATTTTAGAGTTATTTGAAAAATTTTTTTACATATATTGTAATGAGAATGTTTTAGGATCTACAACTTTTAAAAAGTTATTCATTAATTTTTTTGAAAAAAATAAAACCGTAATTATTACATATTATTAGCATATTATTGATAATTATTCATATTTAATAATAAAATTGTATTACAATAATTAAATATATTTAATTATTGTAATGCTAAGATCATGAATTATATTGATAAATTAATTTTATAATTTTAGTATTAATTTCACATTTAAAATTTTTATATTTGATGCAGGTGATGATTTTCTTTTGAATATTATTATATTAAATTTATGAAATTAAGTATATAAATTATAAGAAAGATGCAAAATATATGCATTAGGTTATATCATTTACTTTTTTATTAACAATAAGGTTATGATGAATTTAATTATTTAAAGTTAGAATATTTTTTCATGTCATTAGTGATAACATTATTTGATTATATATATAGACTAATTTAATGATTTGAAAACTAAGAATATAACAATTCAATAAAAAAAAATTATATATGTGTGTGCAAGTGAAAATGAAAATCCTAGGATCACTTGGGATGAGCATAAAATTATACTTTCAATAACCTTTGAGCTCTTATAAATAATTTTAATAATTTTATATTTTAAAAGATTTGAATGAATTTAAAAAAAATAATCATACAATGCATAACAATTTTGATAATTTTATACTTTAAAAGATTTGAATGAATTTTGAAAAAAAAAAAGTTAATGTTGAAAAAAATTTAAAAAATTTGAGAAGATTTTAAAAACAAAAAAAATAATAGAGATTTATCATAATCTTATTTATAAGTAGAAGTTATTAATGATTAAGATTCTGTATAAAATTTATTGATTGTATAAATCTACTGTACTAATATTTCAAACTCATTTCATGAAAATTATTATCCATGTTATTCATATAGTGATTTAGGTTTCACATGTTATTCATACAGTAATTTAGCCCCAACTTTTCTCAATCTTTATGTCTAAAGATTTTTTTAAACTTAATTTATAATTTACTTATTAATTATTTTCATATAAAATAAAATTAGATATTACAATCATTAAAGAATCAAATATTATAATCATTAAATATTATAATTTACACTAAGAAAGAATCCATGTTAATCTAATTATGATCTACAATTAAATTAAGAACCATTAATAACCTCATATTTTGAAGGTAATATAAAAAATTATAAAGGAAATACTTTCAAAATAAATAATTTTTAAAATTAACATATTTTTTTAAAGAAAATGGGTTGGTCAAATATCTTATTTTTAATTATTTACTTGTTATGCATAATTTCACAATAAATATAATAAATTCATAATAAAATAAAGCTTAAAATTAAGCAATAAATAAATTGAATAAACTGCACAAAATATAAATAAAATGCATAGGAATTAAAATAATAAAAGCTTGATAGAATAAATAAAGTAATATCTTATAAAAATTCTCAAAGTATAGAATTGTCAATCTAAATATTAATTTTTAAATGGACCAAAATTAAGATAATTTTTTTATCAAATTTTTCCTTTAAATTTTTCATGGTCTATGAGTCCGTCTTTGTCATCATGGTCCATCAATGCATACAAGTCCTAATTAATTTGGTAGTCCAAATTTATATATGACAACCTTCACTTTTTTATATTAAATTTGATATTTTACTCTCAATGTAAGTCCCCTACAAAAATTACTATCAATATTGACGACCCCATTTAATACAATACTATATTAGTCCATATAAGAAATTATAAAATAGAAAAATGATAAAATAATTTGAAATAAATGACACCATAAATAAAAGGAACATTAAATTAACTTGAATTAAAAATAGACAACATAAATATAAAAAGGGTAAAATAAAAAGAAGAAATTGGAGCAGTAATAGTTCATACTAAACCAGTAAAAATAGAAAGGAATATTTATAATTAAGTGATAATATAGAAAAAGAAAACTAAAACATGGTAAACCAATAGGACCAATGAAAGGAGAAAAGTTTTTTAAATTAAGTGATTAATATTATTTTTGTCGATATTTAGGTTCATAATCATCTTTATAAATAAATAAGTGACAAAATAATAAATAATAATGAGAGCATCTTTAATATAAAAAATTAAAATATAAAGTAATATTGATAATTAATAAATGTAGTCTTAATTTTATTTTGTATAAAAATAAATTCATCTCACTTTCCCTTTGTTTTCCCTCTGTACTACGGCAAACACTCTTCTCTGTCTCTCTTTTAAATTTTATCACACTTCCTCACTTTTCCCAACACACACACCACCGTAACTCTCTCACCCCATTTATATAGGGCATAAAAAGTCATGGCTTTTTCAAGAGGCCTTGCATCATCATTATATTATATTATTATTATTATTATTATTATTATTATTATTATTATTATATATATATATAGCTTCTAGGAAACTTATGGCAAAAACGGAAACGGAGGTGCATTTAAGCATTGTGCCCAACCACCCTCATCGACATTCTTTTTTACTTTTTTTTCTTTTTACTCCTTTCATATTTTAGTGTAAAAATATACACCTAATTATTAACTCTCAACATAGTATATCTTATTTTCCTAATAAGAAGAATTATTCCTAACTTAGTATAATATCTTTTGAACTTATTCTTACTAAAGTACAATCTTACTTTAAATAGAATATATTTGTGTGTTAGCTTTTGAATCTATTGTTTAAAATAGGTATTGACACAAGTTCATCAAGCAAGATAGATAAAATATTTAATTCAAATACAAAAATTAAAATTACCATCACACAAATTATTTTATAAAAAAAAGGATGTTACAATTTGTAACACCCCAAAGTTATTCCGAAAATTTATTTGGACTTCATTAATGAGAATTTTAAAATTTTGATAGATTCAGTTGTCATGAGAAATGACTTAGCAGTTGAAAAAAAAAGTGAATAGTATTTTTGGGCCCATAGATTACTACTAACTCTTGAACTGGGGCCAGAGGAAAACCAAGGGTGATCTTAGGGCCAGAGGAACTTTGACTCAGGGACCGGCACATAATATTTAGGCCTGGGTATAGATATTTTAAGTTTTTCGGGTATTATATTTTACTAGTTCAGTGAAATATTAGTGTATAATTTTAACACCGAAGAAGTACCTTGCTCACTAAATTTAAGTGAACCATTTATGTTGAGCCAAATGGATGACATAGATTAAAACTTGTCAAGTAAGTTTTAATGTTGGCCTTGTAGGTTGAAAAGTACATGAGAAAGAGGTTGAATCTTGTTTGAACTTTTATTTCCTTTTTAGTTTCTGAAAAACTTAAACAAGTACTATCAAGTGTACACTCGAAGTGCAGCAAAAATAAAATTAATATATGTCAAAAAATAACTTTCTAAGCTATAACAAATATATGAAAAACACGTTGAAAGAGGTTTTCAGGAAACACAGTATGATTGGCACGATGTAGTAAATAAAAGATAGTTAAGGAAGGAGAAGATACTGCACAGGGATTTTTATATTGGTTCGACCAACTTGCCTACATCCAGTTCTCAACAACTATTGAGTTCCATTAAACTTCTTTGTCAACCCAGAGAAAGTTAGATAGTCTTTCAATAGCCTTCTCAAGCTATCTCCACGTGACCAATAGCTTACTCTACTGTCACTTATAAGTAGTCTTTGCTTAGTCTTTTTAAGCTAACTCAGCTAGACCAGTAGCTCACTCTGATGTCAGCTTTCAAGCAGTCTTTGCTTAGCCTCTTCAAGCTAACTCACAGTGATCACTACCAGATTGGGTTACAAAGGTTGTGCTTGGGTTGGTTCACCCAAACTTTCAAATACTCAAGTTTTCTTAAAATAAAACAGTATTATAGCTAAAAACTCGAATGACTTCTTTCTATTTATTCTTCCTAGGAAGAATGCATGATCTAATAAGAACATAGAAAGAAGATTTTTTTTTATAGAGTTGAAACTGATTACAAGCAGTAATAGTTTTATAAAAGATGAGAGGAAATTTCTTTAGCGTTTCAAAATAGTATTTTAGGAAAAATCTCTACGTTGTAAGCATAGCATCTTCTTTTATACTTGATCTTCATTTATAACCGTTGCTCTTGATCTGTTTTCCTAGTAACACATGTTGATCTTCTTTTTGTGTCTTGGAAAAGAAGTCTAGAAGAGTAGCTTTGCGCGTTAGAGTTATTTTTTACAGTTGCAGAAGCCGTTATCTAATAGAGATTTTTGAGTCCATCTTCAGGAACTACTTTGTACTTTTTGAATAAGGTTTCTGAACTTTTGTTTCTAGAAGCTGGGGTAGTTAATCAAGTTGATAGAAAAGAGATATATCATGTCAGTCCTTGACTGTGTTTGATTTTAATTTGAATTTCAAATTTTGCCTCCCATTCCTATAAAGTGAGCCGTTTACAGTAAAATGTGCTTTCTAAAGTATCGTCTCAGTTTCTAGACTTATCTTTTGATCTTTATCCCTTCAATCAAAGTTTATTGTAAGTGAAATAATTATGATCATAATGATTGAAGATAATAACCACACATTTCTTCAAAATTGGATTGAAATCTTCACTTGAAACTTGCTTTCTAAAGTCATGGCATGCTTTTTGAAGATCTGAACCTTGGTTTCTTGTACTTGAGAATTTTGTTTCATTCGTTGAGCATAGAATCGTTCATTTGGCGATAGATTCTTCACTTTTATTGAGTTCCAAAGCTCTTTAAATGAGATTAAGCATATTTGCACATGTCATTATGAAAATATTCTCGTTTTACGAATAAGTATGCTAACATGATTAGTCCTGTTTGGTGCTTTAAGAAACTCAGGTCATGAATTAATCCTTCTTCAAAATATTTTCACAAAATTGGTTTTGTTACCACTCAAAATATTAAGCAATCAAACTTTCTGAAGAGTTCTGGAGCTAACAGACTTTTCATTAATTTTAATTTCTCCCGTGAACCAATATCTCATCCATGTAGTAAAAATTTGTTTGCGATTTTTTTTACCGCATGAAGCTTAGAGAGCAAGCTTGTTAGTAATGTGAACAAAAAAGAATGGCCACATATCTTTATTTTATTCAGATTAAACAATGACCACACAAAAATTCTATATTCTTATTAGAAGTTATATTTTTGTGGTAACATTTTATACACCTCTCCTTATATTAATAACACAAAATCACATTTTTCATCTCCTTCCTTTCCAATTTTCGGTCAAGCCTCCATTTCTAGCTGTCTTCACTTTTCTTCTACCAAAACCTCATGAACTTGCTCAAAACTTCATGAACTAGCTTGAAACTTCATCAAAAATCAAAGACCTAAACACAAGACCTATGATATCTCTTGAAATCTTCTTATCTAACTCCAACCAAGGATTTTCACCTCACTTTACCATCAAAGCTACTATATCATATTTAGGAGGAGGATTTAGATGGTTTTGGGTTGAAGATTGGTGAAGAAACACTTGGAAGAACCAAGACAAGTGCAAAGATCTTCTAGCAACAAGAATGGTTTCTTTGCAGCCTTTTCTTTTCAAAACTATTTCTGAAGGATTATTAACTATTAGAGTTTGATATTTTTATTTTTATTGTATGTTTACATATAGAGGTTGATGTATTTGCATGAGTGGAGTAGTTTGATATTGTTAGAAAATCCCTTTTGTCAAAAAAAGTTTTAAGTTGTATTACTGGAAACTCAAATTTTACACAAATATGATATGTTGCATGATTTTTCTCAATTAGTAAGAGACATATTTTTTAACTAGATTTTTTATATGATGAAGCTAAGATTTTAAGGCATTTCCATGATTTTTCTTGAGTGCATCTGAAGACTTTTACTATTTTTAAAAATTCAAAAATAGAGGTAGTCAGGGTTGCTATTTGACTAGCTAGCTTTGAACCTCTAAATTTATCTAATGGTGGTACTATATCAAATAACGAATTTTGAGGTACAAGCTTGAGTTTTTACAGGATTTATTGAGTTCATTTGATATGACAAAAAAGTTGGAAATTTTGACTGTCGGTTGGAATTAAGTGGTTACAGACCATCAAAATTGTACAATCTTGTTAATATAGCTGGAGACCTTATTTTGCTCTAAAATATTTACAAGGTCTCATAAACATATTTAATAATCTCTGGAAATTATTTTGTCTTGTAATTATGATGTTTAGTAGTTTAACCATAAATTTCCTTAAGGCTAAAATTCTAGACATATTGCTAGTGAGCTGAAATTATGATTGGATGTTAATGACTTGATATCTTGTATATTATGTGAACTTGTGAATGATGTTATGAACATGAAAATATGAATACTTATGACATTATGCATGGTACATTATGTAATTTAAGTGTTGATGCTATGTATATGACTATGATGCTTGTGCATATGATGTGGAGCATGAAATATGAATTGTTAAAATATCTCGGAATGAATAAGCTTCAACATTAAGTCAAGGAAAGAAAACCTGGCTAGGAATAGTAATGTGTGAGAGTCGGAGAAAGTAAATACAATAATCATGTATAAAAATGAGCTCAATCATAATAAGCAATCTATTACCCTGGAATGGGCAGGGCCACTTATGTTAAGGGCACGTAAAAGATAAGATCCCCTTTGATTTGTCAAGGGCATGTAAAGATAAGATCCCCTAGGATATGTCAAGGGCACATAAAGATAAGATGTATATGAGATCCCCTTATGTAATACATGATCACATTTTTTTTCTATAAGTTGAAATGGCTAGGACGATGATGATGTCATTGGTTATTGTGTAATTGGGGATGCCCTATTGAGAATTTTATAATTCTCACTCCTATAGTTTTGTATTCTTGTATTGTCTCTAGATTGCTCAAGAGAACAATGAAGTTGCTACCATGGAAGAATATGATTTGTAGTAGCTAGATAGCTGAAGTCCCTTATCAGTTTTCTTTATTGTTTATATTGTAAATGTATAAGAAGATAGATGTATATTAAGGCTCATACAAGAGTTTTGTTTATTTGGATATGTATTATATAAATACTTTCTTTCCTTTTTATATATTTAAGTAGAATTACGACACAGTTACTGCCTAACTCGATTGAATATACTATAGATATTTTAAGTAAGGTCCACTAATTTATAAGTAATAACTCCTAAGTCTAATGTCATGACTTAAGGATGATATTGTACTTGAGAGGAAGTTACATAATTCTCCCCTCCTTTTAGGAATTTTGTCCCCAAAAATCACCAACCTGTTGAATATAACTCAAGGTATGTCTTTTTAATCTTATCCTCTAATTCCCATGTTGCTTGTTCAGGTAACAACCCTTTCCAAACAACTTTGATTAAATGAATTTCTTTTCCTCTTAGGTTCTTGACAAATCTATCTGTGATTTGTATTGGTTTTAGCTTCATTTGTCAAATCATCTCTTACTTGCATTGTCTTATATCCTATGATATGTGAAGGGTCAAAACAATACTTTCTAAAATGAGATACATGGAAGGTATTATGAAGATTAGAAAAATTGGATGGAAGTGCAATTTGGTATGCAATAAGTCTTACTCTTTTAAGAATTTGGAATGGACCAATGAATTTAGGGCTTAACTGTTTGGCTTTGAGGGCTTTATCAATTCCAGTAGTAGGAGTGACTTGAAGGAAGACATGGTCTCCTTCTTTAATAGGAGATATATATGATGCAATATAAAAGATATAGGGAAATAATGAGAGATATAGAGAAATCCTATACATGATTTAGGAGTTATACTTTACTAAATCGAGGGTGAATCTTCACAAGATTTGGTTGCCATGTGGCTAATCACTAGGCTCGATATTCGAGCTCTTCCAATCTGGGCTGGGGTATCTGGCCTATATTTCTAGTCCAGTACAATTCACAATCATGTTTTCAAAAACTAGAAGAACTTCAAAGAATGATAAAACATCAAGAGGAATTGCTTCATCAAGATGGGTCTCTTCCTCAAAAGCTACTGTGAGCACAAGGCAAAGAGACCCTAGGACATCACCTTAGGTTGAAGAGAGAGACCACCACTATTGATATGTAGAGAGCTGACTCCTTTTAAATTTTTAAATGAGGGTACCTTAGAGGAGTTAGGATTGACTTCAAAGATGTAGGAGTTAATTGATAATATTGGTTGGAATACTTTTCTTGATTTGTATAAGAACATACCTAATTTGATTTGACTTTTGAGTTCTATTACCTTCCTTGCATGCTTAGCGAAAAAATTGCTGGTGTTCATATTTTTTTTATTTTATCTTGCATTTTCCTTTTTAACAGGTACTTGGGAGACAAGCGATGGAGGCAAGTGGTTTCAGCTCATATATCGCAAGTTCGAATCCGCATCCATGGTGTTTACTATGTGATTACTCAAGACAAAGGATTTTGCACTGCACTACAAGTCTCCACCACGGTGTTTGGCTTATTAGAGATACTCTTTAGTGATTTTGTCGATCTGTTTGGGCTTTAGCCCGGCTTACCATAAAAGTTGGGATTAAATTTCCTCCGAGAATGCTTCTTGAAGCTTAATCACCAAATTTTAATTTAGTAAATATTAATGACCATAGATGTCATCTAGTTCTTTGAGTGGCAATCAAGCAAAATGAAAGTGCATGCCCGAAGTACGAATAGATTCGAGAGAACAAGAGCCAGCTCTGCTTTATACATACTATCCAAAAAAGAAATGCAACTTCGCCACTAGTACTTTATCCTTTCAGCAGATTGTTATTTTGCTCATCTGGCTATCACAGCGCGACAGCAACAAAATTAAAGTGAAAACAGAATCAACTTTAGATTTTATTCATGATTTCTCACTTTACGGCAGCCAACTATTTATATTGCCGTCCGCTGCTCTTACTCTCTGCTAGACTTGTGAGGTTTCAACCTCTGTTTTGTCTCTGCTGTTAGTGCAATGGATTTAAGAACTTATATGCTCAGAGTCAGCATTGCAATTCTTTGCATCCTAGTGCTAATTTCCACCCTTTTCCCCATGTGTGGTAAGAGTTTTTATGGTTTTAGTTTTCATTTTTTTTTTTCACTTCTTAATGCTAGCTTCCACCTTTTTCACTTCTTGTGCTTCCTCCTTCTTTAACGAATTTACAAAAAATTTAATGGAAATAGAAGATGAAAATAGAGAATAAGATTTTATTGTTTTCACCAGTTGGATTAGTCTTTATGAAGTCTTAAACTAGAAAAACAGAGAAAATGGAAGTAAACCAAAACAGAAACCGAACCGTTTTGTCTTTAATTGCTAAACAAATTGCAACTTGTGTTGCTAATTTGCAGATGCTAAACATCATGGAAGAGCTTTTGAGGGTCACAGCATCCGTAGAAGAAGCTCCTCCATCAAATCCTGGAAAAAGCTAAAATCTCCAGACCGTTTAAACAAACACTCATCAATTGGGTACTCAGACTTTGATTCATATGGCTCCCCTTCTTCTCAGCCACTGCCACCTTTCAATTCACTAGCACCACAGCCTACACCACCAACTTCCAGCCCGGCTTCTCCAAACCCTCCCCATAATGCGTTTGGGCCACCAAGTCCTCCTAGCAGCATTATTAATAGCCCACCACCTCCTCCTTATAGTTCAAGCAAGCCAAAGCATGCTCCAAACCCACCTAAAAGTACTGTTCCAAGTCCACCACAAGTGTACCTTCCACCCATTGTGTACCCACCACCACCATCGTCTTCTGCACCATCTCCACACCATAAAAAGCCACAGTATGCGGTTTGGTGTGTGGCGAAGCCCACAGTGCCTGATCCAATAATCCAGCTGGCCATGGACTATGCCTGCGGGTCCGGTGCAGATTGCAAATCTATTCAGCCTAGTGGATCGTGTTACTTCCCCAACACTTTGTTGGCCCATGCTTCTTATGCTTTCAATAGTTACTGGCAGAACACCAAGATCGGTGGAGGCACCTGCGACTTTGGCGGCACTGCCATGCTAGTAACAGTTGATCCAAGTAAGTTTCCCTGCAAATACTAAATACCATTTATTGAAAAAATTTGTGACATTAATTCAGTATTTTTTTATTATTATTATTGTTATTGGGATAGTCCAAAACTACTAACTGGTATATAATATGGAATATCATGAGATCACATAACAACTGGCATGTTATCCAAACCCAACTTGGAAGTCGAAATAGTAATTAGATATTAATTGGATCCTAAAAGGAAAAATCTTTCAGGAGGCAAAATGTGTAGTGCCTTTGTAGATCAATATGTGATTCATCTTGATAGATGGCGCGACACATCATCTTATAATATGACATCACACCCATTAGTATTTTCTTCCTAGAAGCTAATATTAGGACTAGCATGAAATTAAAATTAAAATTTTGAGAACCAAATTGATAGCACAGATCTTTTAAAAACTAAATTGATGTTGTGAAATTTTTTACCTAATCAATTTGAGATTTTACCCAATTGAAATAGGTGTAATATTTTTTGACGAAAATTATGTGTGTATGTTAACCATGATACAAGTAAAAGAAAAATAAAATCCAAGTTACAAACTCCTAAGCATTTTGAATGTTTGAATTATTTATTATGAATCATCTCTCCTAAAAATTTAAGTCATTGAATAAAGGTTTTTATGTCTAACAATTACGTTAAGTTGAACACTAAAAATCTTAAGTCAATAAATTGTGTATGAATATTTTATATGACCAAATAACATTTTAACAATTAATATAATATTGGGTCAATAATAACTAACCAAAGAAGAGGAAGGGCGACTAAAACAGTTTTCATTCTTAAAAATTACAGAGTAATGTCTCTCCCAAATTTTGAGGGAAAAAAATGAGATGCCATAAATATATATATATATATAATTGATTACATAAAAAACAATTGCCATTAATCAGGCGAGCCACAAGTGATAAGAGTAGGGTAATTATAATTAAAGTTTTGGACTTGATTTGAAAATAAATTAATTTTTTTCTCTCTAACTTGATAATTTTATTTTTATTGCTATTTCTTTTCAATTTCTGAAGAACAATTATTGAGAATCCTAAGCAATGCGAAGCTCGATTTCTGCTAATACTATTATTTGGCAAGCGTAATACAACTTGAATGGTACTATCAGTATAGTTTCCCATCCTGAAGTGCTATTTTTGAGTTTTCCTACGAATTTAATGAGTATTTATAAAAATGGTCAAATTAAAGTTATTCTAATAATTATTTATCTGTAGAATTTTTTATAATCGATCAGGTGAGAATTAATTAAATTTAGATAATTCAGTTAAAAATAGTTTTAAGTTAATCTATTTTATTTAAATGGTATGAAAAAGATTACTTTTATATGATAAAACGCTAAAATAGATATGAAATAATTTATTTATATTAAATAATATTTAATATTTAGAGTTAATTTCGGTTTAGGGCTTAAGGTATGAAATGATTTGCTTATAAATAATTGCTTATTTGTACATTATATGATATGATATGAAAAAATTAACCTCTATTTATAATCAATAACTTCAAGTTGCTTATTAACTTGAAATTATTAGCTTTTATTTACAAACTTTACCAAATATGAATAATTTTTAAAAAATAGTTTTTTTTAAAGCTGTTTTCTAAAGTTTTAATTTCCAAACTATGCTTCTCCTACATATTTATTTCATGTGTTGTTGAAATTTTGTGTACAAACTTTTCCAAGATAAACAAAAATGATTGAAACCTTCTTCGATCACTCATAAAATTTGGACAAATTTTACATGTTGTTAGATATGATTGTTTTAACTCTATTTTTTTTGTTTTGTTGGTGTTGGGGTTTCAGTCTAATTAAGAGCAGAGAAATGCTCCCTATATATATTTTAAATTTTTAAATCTAGAAAACAAGATTAAAAGAATAAATGAGTCAATTACTAATGATTCTTACTATTAACTAAGACTCCATATCACACAATCTTGTCACAGGTGTACCATAACTTATTATCACAAATAATATTATTTGTATCTTCAAAAGTGTGTGCTCCAAACCATTGGGACACTTATACTACTACCATTGAGTATGATAGATAATCAGAGGTGAGTAGAGAACACCATTATACTCAATAATGATAAAATGTGTGTCCCAATTTTTTGTGGTACAAATAACATTGTAGTTGTTTGATTTATATACTGTCACAAAAATATATTTGTACGCATTATTTACACATTTATACTAAATTAGATCAGAAAATATTTTTATATAGAATTTTATTTTGATAGTGTTAGTATAAAAATTCAAGGGAGAATGCAACCGAAGACACTAACCTACTGGGTGGGAGAGCTTCTAAACTTGAGTATCATACTTGGATGGCATCATGCTCTAATGTGAGACTCTGGACATTTTCACCTTTAGTTAGTGATTCACTCTGCACCGACGACTTCACTTTGGTCTTTCCAACTTACCCTTTCCCGAGTTGCTTCTAATTTCCTAGGTCACTTCTTAGCTTTCATGATCACAACAACCCACTCTGAGCAACTTTACTTTTAATAAAGACAAAAGTTTTACTTAATCACTTATTACTTAAAAGTCTTACAAAATAAATTAAATAATTAAATAATATTATAAAAATATTTTACATTAATAATATATTAAACTCAATATCTTCGATATATCAACAATCTTATAAATTTGTAGAAGATTTATCACAATTATTTATTTTTATCTTTCCTTTATTCTATTCTATGCCTGTATGATACCAACGAGGAGAAAGTACACAAAAAATATTAAGAATAATTTTAAATTTGTTATGCTATATTTTTAGAATAGTAGGTATAAAAGTTAAATATATTTGTTGTTGATGTAATGATATATAATTTAATATTTATATAAATTTTTTATATTTATAATATATTAAAATTAAATTTTAAAGATTTTTCTGCATTAATCAAGTATATGTGAAGATAAATAAATTGCAAAAAAAATTGGTTGGATGTAAAGAGAACTTCTAGCGTTATTATTAAAGGTGAATGATATTAGGATCAAAAATATGATTCCAATATTTCTAAAAGTACATGTTCAATCGAGACATCTACTTTATCAACATTAAATATGATAATGACTCTTTCATTATCCTCACTCTTCTAGGATAAATGATAAGATAAAACATTCATAGTTACTGTCCACGTTTTTCAACTTAAGTATTGTTTTGAATTAACATTTTTGTGTTAAATTTTTTTAATCTCTGGTTCTAATTAAGTGTTCAATTTTAAATAGGCACATGAACTAAGAAAATGATTAAAGCTATTTTAATTTTAGATAAATTTAATTTATTATACAAAATTATCCCCACTTACTCTCACTTATACTTATGTACTCTCTTTTCCTACCTATTTTCTCTTCTCTATTTAATAGGGATATATAGGAAAAATTAATATTTCCTAAACACTACAAGAAAAAATAATTTTTTTTTTAAAAAACTGCTTTTAACAATGATGTGATTGATAATATGTTATGTATTAATTATATATTTATTTATATAATAATCTAATTATTAATTAAAATAATATTAAATAAGAAAATAATAAATATATAAAATGAATAAATTAAATGGAATAAATAAAATAGAATCCTTCTTTATATTTAAAAAATAACAAATATTCATGTCCCAAACAAGAACGCTTTGTAAATATCTTCCAGCCATATATTTCTTTAACACAATTTTGACAGCATTTCCCCTTAAATTAGGAGCATCCATCGTTAGATATTTATTGTATTTGGTTTTTAAAACACATACAATTGGTCTCTAAGTTTTATTTAAATTATTTTTTTAAAACAAATTCAATTACCTTTTTAAGTTTTTCTTAATATAGTTACTTTTATTTAATATATTATTCCTAAAAATAAATTAATAAAATTTTGACAGCATCTGCCCTTAAATTAGGAGCTTCTATCATCAGATATTTATTGTATTTAGTCTTTAAAACACATTCAATTAGTCTTTAACTTTTATTTAAATCATTTTTTAAACAAACTCAATTGCCTTTCAAGTTTTTCTTGATATAGTTAATTTTTTTAATCTATTATTCCCACAAAAAATAAGAGTAAAATTTCGACAGCATCTCCCCTATAATTAGGAGCTTCCATCGTTTGATATATCAGTCAATTCGACAATTATAGATATTATTATAAAGATCAACAATAGAATAAGAATAGTGAAACAATTACATGTTAATAATGATATACAATTCACATAATTCTAAAAGCCATTCTATTGCGCATCCGCTTATAACTCCACAACATGCATCCTGCAATCTCCGCAAACACAAAGAATCCTATAGCAAACAAATCAAACAAGTCGGGGAAGGACCTCTACGCCCTTTCCTACAATCATGCAATCCCTATTTCCGACAACTCTATCCTAGAGAATATAAGTCTCTATATATCATATATATATATATTAAATCATTAAACGATATAAATAATAAGAATTGAGTTACTAACCTCTGCAGTAGTAAAAAAAATATAAAATATCGATAACCTCTCGGTGTTCAACCAAATCCAATCCTGAAAATCCAAAATCATAAATTTCAATCAATACAATTATATACATACAAAACACATAGATTAACATAAAGTATAAGAAAGGCAAACTGATCCCAAAGTCGATAATCACTGTAACCCTCAGGTAAAACTCCTACATTAACAAATTAACAACAATAATTACTCTTCAATGCAACCAACACACAACACTATGGGCACCCATAAATGAATGGGAAAAGTAAACCAAATAAAAAAAGTAAACCAATTAAAATGCTCACCAAAGCCTCGGGATCGTAATGGTGGCCTCCATTTCTCAAACGGAGCTCTGATGGCGGTGAATAGAAAGAAAAACCGATGGCGGCGGCGCGGTTAGAGAGAGAAAGGGGTTTTAGAGAGAAAGAGGTTTCTGAGTGAGGAGAAAGAAGGGTCTCGGGGGAGGTAATATCCACGGATTACCGACGAGTTGTCGATTAATGAAACACATCATTTCATTAAAAATTATTTACCGACGGATGTACCAAGGGTCCCCAGAAATACCAAGCATTCAAGTGCTGAAAAAATAAATTTCAAATGCCTGTCAGTACACCAGTCGGTATGCCCATCAGTAATTTACTTAATGAATAATAAATAATAAATACATGAATTGCCCATCGGTAATACCATCCGTACACCCATCGGATATTACGCGCGCCAAGTGGCGGGTATTGCGCCATTGGTTACCGACATGTTTACCGACGAGTGCTCATAATTAACATAATTATCTCCTAAAACACGTCAAACCATCTGAAATGCCATCGGTAATTACCGACGGGTACCTACCTGTCGATAATTGTCATCGGTATCCCATGGATTTTTGGTAGTGAAATTTTTCAAATAAATACTTATTTTGGATCAAATACAATTTTAAAAATGGATACTTATTTGAAATCAGAGGTAGTATCTTTTTATAATTTCTTTTTGCTTTCTTTATATCGTGGATAATTTTGAAAATAGAAAATTTGGACACTAAAAGATAGTCAAAGGAAGCTGTAACTCACGGGGCTAACAAGGACAGGGAGTGATTGCTAGTACAAGAAGGCATGGATAAGGAGTGACTTCTGGTAGGCTCTTAAGTGGAGGGGTACATAAATGAACCGATTACACACCAGAATAAGAGGGATCCAGTGTATGAGACTATACAATTAAGGATGACTTATATAAATTGATTGATACTACCTATACTAATAAGATCCATATTCTTTTCGGTATCCCATTGCTAAAGAACTACATGGTTAAGCGTACTTGATGTGGATTAATTTTGGGATTGGTGACCTCCTACGAAGTTTTCCTAGAAAGTGTGTGAGTGAGATCAAAGCACGTTAAAAAGACCCCGTGTTGGTTTGTAAGGATAGTCGTCAACTTATAGGGCAGCTTGGGCTGTTATAAACGGTATCCGAGCAGCACTTCTCCCAGTACGGTGTGGTTTGGGGACGAATCAAGTAGAAGCTGATGGATATGTAATGCCTAGGGATGACAAGAGCGGGGAGTGATCACCGGTGTGAGAAGGCACAATAAGGAGTGGCTCTTGGCAGACTTCTAAGTGGAGGGATACATGCATGAACTGATTATACATTAGAATGAGAGAGATCCTAAGATTGTGTAGGTATAGGACTATAAAGTTGAGAATGACTTAAATAAATTGATTGGTACTGCCTATACTAACAAGATGCCTCTTATTTTCGGTAGCCCATCAGTAAAAAACTCCATGGTTAAGCATGCTTGACGTGAAGCAATTTTGAAATGGGCGACCTCTTGAAAAGTTTTTCCAGAAAGTGTATGAGTGAGGATAAAGCACATTGAAAAGACCTTGTATTGGTTTGTAGGAATAGCTATCAACCTATAAGGCAACCTAGGCAATCTTGTATATATGTAATACAGATTAACAGAAATTAATTTTTATATATTTTGATACTTCTATGGTAGCCGAGATAATTATTAGAATTTGCAACCAGAGCTACCTTCATCCGATCATATCATTGCAAAATTAATAATCATTTCTTATAAATTACTCCTTTAATTGTTTATTTTGTCCTACTCCTCTAAATCTTAATCTAATCACACGTACCAGTCTCAGTTATTGTTTCTAAAAAATTCCCAAACATAATGTTGCTAAACACCTCATCACACCTCTGAAACTTCAATGAGTCTCGGCTGCAATCTCCGCGAGCGACGCCCTTGACCAATGAGCACCACGACAGCCACTTCAAATTATTTATTAATTGGTTTTTAAAAAATATTTACTTATAATTATTTAAATAATTTGATATTTTTATTTTTTTGGTATAATTTTTTATTTCAATAAAATATTAAAAAACTAAGTATAAACACACCTTATACATTATCATATAAAAAAATTATTTCTTATACATTAAAAATTAATCAAACCTTATCTTGTCTCCTTAAACTTGATTAAGTTATCTATCATTTTAATATATAAGAAATTGTTTAGGGATAAACTTATACAAAATATCAAATGCACCAAATACCCAATAAAGCATATCTAACTATTCTTAAGAAACCTCAAGGAGAGTGTGTGTAATTTTTTCAAGCACTAACTAGCTAATATTTGATGTATCAAATATATCAGACTGATTAATTTACTAAGTATTAGTGTTAGAAAGTTATAATTTGTAAAAAATTAAAAATTGATCAGTATCTACCTGAGTTAACCTTAAATGAATCAAGTCAAAACATTGACTTGTTAACATTTGCTATATATTTAGATTATAATAATATTAAATATTAATTAATATATTTATATATAATTTACTTTTAATTTTTTTTACCATATTAGCATGTTTAGGAAAACTATAAGTATGTAAAATTATACTTATTTTAATAATCACTTATTTGTATAATCATTTTTTTCTTCATATAATCACTTGTTTGAAAATCAATTGATACTTAAGCCCTTTAACTGAAAAGTAGTCTTAAGTTAATATTTATTGTTTGTGGGTTGTTAAAAAAATAATTATTTTCTTTGTAGTAAATGAGTATGTAGTATAAATTATGTTAAGTGAATTTTTGTGGCAAATCACCATTGGTGAGGATAGGTTGGCTATATATTCCTTTTGCATCTTTGGATTATAATTAAAATCCTCAAATTTAAGCATCCACTTTTTTTTCCTGAAATTTCATTTTTTTAAAAAAATATTTGAACCGTTTAAATTATTGACTAAAAATACCCAAACAAACTTATTTTTTCAAAATAGCTTCTTTTTTTTAAAGTGTTGTTTTTCTAGTTTCCCAAACATGCACAAGAAAACAAATATAATTAGTAACAATAATTTGTAATAATTGTTTTTTCAAAAATAAAAGTTACATTGTCTCAAATATTAATTTTAGAAATGCATGTAAAAATAAAAATATTTATTAATATGGTGTATAAAGATGAATCATGAAGAAGAAAGTATCAAGAAAAATTTTGTTATTTCACTATAAAAAATATACGTTAATATTCAAAAATTAATTGTTGAGAAAATATGCAATTATTTTTTAAAATAATTATTATAAATTATTGTTTCTATCAGTAATCTGTTCTCTTAATATATAATATTAATAAAATTATATATATTTTTATATCATTATAAGTAACATATATTTTATTTTGTAACAAATTAAAATATTAAGTTTAATAAAAATTTGTTTTGTTCAAAAATAAACTCATAATTTGATAAAATAGAGTACTAAAGAAAAAATTTAAAAATAAATTAAAATCTAGCTTATCTTAATTGTTTAGGATATAGAAATCTATAGTTTAAAAATAAAGGAGATAAAAGTGTAATGATATAATATCTCAAAAAAATAGTTGTGTTTTACAAGAAAAAAAAATTCACTTATAGTTTATTTTTTTAAGTACTGCTTTAATTGCAACATTAAATTTTGACAAAATATTTATATATATTTATTATAAATTTGTATGGAAATTTCTTGTTGGTCTATGCAGGTAAGGATTTCAAAATTCAAGATTTGGCTTGAGTTTCATAGAATTACCCTTAAATTTATACTATTATTTAATTAATTGTTCTTGTATTTGAGACTTTTAAAATTATATTAAGTGTATATAGCTTCAATATTTTTATCAATAGAGCGATTCATGATTTGAAATTTGTGTGAAATTCACTGGATCAAAAAATTCTTATTAGTAATATTTGTTTATTGCCCCCCCCCCCTTTTTTTTTTACTAATGTTAGAAGATAGTACTAATGCTTACTCTCTTCATTTCATAATTAACTTATTTTTAGATTATACATAAGAATTAAAATAATCATTTAATTTTATTAATTTTCTAAAGTTAATAAAAGTAAAAAATGAAAATTTTATTTTATTTTTGATTAGACACAAGGCCAGAGGGCCAAAAAAAGATAATTAACAAGCAAAAATACGGGGGAGACTAGTCCCCATTACATATGCATGAATAGCTAAAAAAGCAAAACTAGGAATCGTATGAAAAATGCTGCCTGAGAAGCTTAAACAATGCCCATGATGAGCAAAACAGTCCGCAACAGTATTTGCTTCTCGGAAGATGGGTTTGAGCTCCACCTGAGGAATTTAGGCAAGGTAATTTCTGATCCCATAAGTTATAGGCCCACTGGGATGTAAACTAACCTCTCCTTCCCAAATAACAGAGATGGCACTTTTGGAATCCATCTCCACTATTACTCTAGAACAACCCCGTTGAATAAGAAGTTGAAGACCAAAATAAATGCCCCAAGGTTCAACATGTGTAACAGAACAATGGCCCAAGTTAAAGCTGAAACCTGTCAGAAAATAGCCATTAGAATCCCTTATCACACCCCGCACAAGCCGCCAAGGAGTTATTAATCACAGAGCCATCGCTATTCAACTTGAACCAATCAGCAGGAGGAGGGTAGCAGCGAATATGTCTAACAGAAAAATCAGCAATCTTCGATCTAGAAGCCATAAGTGCATCCATGGCCCAACTATAATCACAGGCCAGCCGTTTACACTTAAGGATGAAGCAGTTGATATCCTCAATTCTACCTTCAAAGATAGTAATATTACGATTATACCATAGTTGGCAGCACACAGTCGAGAACAGGAGTGACCACGCCACCCAATTATAAGGAGTCTGGTTCTTAAGGTTATGTTCAAGCCAGCCTATTAATGGCTTCATGAAAAAATCCCCAAGAGTTCGATTGGCATCAATGCTCTTCCAGACTTGGGATGCCATTCGACAATCCCTTAAAGTATGGAGCACTGATTCAATATCGTTTTTGCATAAAGGACATCTAGCTTCCAACGCCATATATCGCTGCACCCTCGCCAAGTTTGTTAAAAGAGAATTCTATGCAGCCAGCCATAGGAAGGATTTAATCCTTTGAGGAGCTTCCAGTTTCCAAATAACTTCAAAAATGTTCACTGAGTTACGATTGTCATCGTTATGCACCTCATAATCTGTCCTACAAGAAAAATGTCTAGTAGTCGTATGCAACCAAGTCAACCGGTCTTGCTCCATAGAAGGAGCAGGAGGTTTAATCGGGATCAGAATTTCCAAAATTCCGGATCAAGAACCTGAGACAGCATACCCCAATTCCATTCCCCTGAAGAGGTTGTAAAATCTGCTACCTTCATTTCAAGCATGTTATCAGATGGGTGCATCAAAGCAAAATCCTGGAGTTGATGAATTCCGGGGATCCAATGATCTAACCAAAAATGAACTTTGCACCATTCCTCACTCTCCAAATCATTTTCTGGAATTTTTTTTTCCAGACTTTGCAAGTACCTTGCCAAGCATCCGATGCTGATTGAGGCTTTTTCACAATAGGAACATCGTCCACCCCGTAGCTATATTTAGACCTGAGAACCCGAACCCAAAGATCATCTGTGGATTAACTTCCAGGCAAGCTTCATCAAGAGGGCGTTATTCATTGTCCGAGCTTTCTTGAAGCCCAAACCCCCTTCAGCCTTAGGCCGGCAAATTTCCTCCCCAACTGACCAAGTGGACTTTACGCTTCTCACCACTGCCAGACCAAATAAAATCATGGCAAAATTGATCAATGCAGTTACAAACACTGATTGGTAGTTGAACATTTTGCATTATGTAGCACAAGATCGAAGCTAGAGCTGACTGAGCTAGAGTCACTCTACCTGCTAATGAAAGAGTATGGGCTTTCCAGGATTTCAACTAATTTGTCATACGATCTAGAGTGTACTGAAAATTTGTCATAGAACACCTCGCTTGAAATAATGTAACACCAAAATATCTGCCGAGATTGGGGGTAACCAAGGGCACTACTAATTTCTTGTCGCCGAGAGTGGTGAACATTATATGGAAAACACACTAGGCTTTGCAGAACTAACTTTTTGCCCTGAACAATTACAAAAGAAATCCAGCACCCCCTTAATAACCAGAGCATGATCAACTGAGGCTGTAGCAAATAGCAGCAAACCATCAGCAAAAGATAAATGGGAGAGCTTTGGGCCATTGCCGCATAAAGTAATGGGCTCCCAATTCCCTTCAGAACAGCCATAGAAATAAGCTGAGACAGACATTCAATACACATAACAAAAATGTAAGGTGACATCGAATCACTTTGATGAATTCCTCTTGTTGACACAAAAGATTCCGTTGCTCTCCTATTCCACAAGAGTTGCATTCCCACCGAAGTGATACACCACCACATGATCTCAATTAAAGTAGGTGGAATACAGGCAGCGAAAGTAAACAAATACAAGAACAAACTTTCTCAATAGAGAAAACAATGTAAGAAGAAAAATAATATAAATGAGACAAAATTAACGTGGTTCGACCTTAATTGTTTATATCACCTGAACCAATACTCAACCAAGCCCAACTCACCTGAACCATAGGCTCTGATACCACTTATTGGCATTAGAAGCAAACAAATACAATAATAAACTCTCTCTCAATAGAGGAAATAATGCAAGAAGAAAAACAATATAAAGGAGACAAAAGTTAACGTGGTTCGGCCTTAATTGCCTATATTCACGACCCCTATAAAGAGTTCTAAATCTTTCACTATTTACAACTTTTAAACGGTTAAAGTTGTAAACCATCTTTATAAATACTTTTTTACATAGACAACTCCTAAAAACTACCTATATGGATCACTTTCACTTTTAGAGGATGAAAAAAACTCAAATAACTAAAACTATATTTATAAGCCAAAATACTAGTAATATTTCTATTTCTTATCGATGTGGGATTTTGGATTAAATCTCAACAATACCAAGGGTTTCCTTGATGAAATTCCAGTGCAGCCGATCACAGGCTTTTTCCAAATCCACCTTGGTCGCCATGAAACCCATTTTTCATCTCTTGTTTTTTTCGTAGTATGCATCACTTCCTGGGCGATGAGAATGTTATCCCAACTTTGACGACCAGGGACGAAACTCCATTGGGTTTGACTAATGATCTTGGGCATAATGGTTTGCAATCTTGTAGCAATTACTTTCGTCACTACCTTATAAATAACATGGCCAAAGTCCAATTGGTCGAAACTGAGATAAAACCTTTGGATGCTCAACCTTGGGGATAAGGGAAATAAACGTAGAATTCACCTCCTTGATTTTTTGGGGGTTCTGCCAAATGTCTTGCACCCATCGAATCATTGATGGCCCCACATGACCCCAGTTGCTTTGAAAGAACATTGGTGGCAACCCATCCAGACCAGGACCCTTCCATCCCTATTGAAAAAATAGCCAAGGATATTTCACTCGGACCTCTCTCCCCAAGGACTCACGTTCAGCCACTGAGAACAAAGGGAATAGGCCCTGAAAGAAAAACCGATCATTGGTGTATTGAATTGTGAAAGTAATAATTACTCACATCCACTTATTCTTTTTCTAAAATAGGATAAAATGAGTATAAAATAGTTAATGATGTATTGAATTGTGAAAGTAACTTATATTTTGAAATAAAAATATAAGTTAAGAAAATTCTTCATCGTCACTGTCGGTTCCTTGTGCCACCAAATTGGAATCGATAATGTCCATTTTGGTAAAGATAATTTGAATTTTTTTAAGTTTTCATAAAAATTATAATTTTCTTTTTAAAATCAATGTAAGTTAAGCTAAGGCAAGCTCTCGAGTATCAGATATTGCAATATATTGACCTTTTCATTTCCTCTTGTTCATGGTTTTTCGCAGGCTATGGGAAATGCAACTTCGTGTTGACTTAGCTTACTAATGGCTACAAGACTCTCATTTTCAGGCTTGTTAAATAGTGGAAATCTCTCTGCAGTAGAATTTTTTTTCTTTTTTTTTCATGTAACTAGATTTCTCTTCCTAAAGTGTAGCTTTGGAATTTGATTTTGCGATCGAAATTTAATTGCTTGTTTGGTTTAGCATTATGGAGCTGTAAAAGTATTTTTAGTTGAATGAGAATGAGATTGCACAATAATTCAATATATTTGGTAAGGCTTTTCATTCTACTGAAAATTTTTTTTAAACAATTGAAAGTATTTTTGGAAGAAGTATTCTTAAGATATTTTCATTCTAAAAAATACTTTTGAAATAAAATTTTACTATTATTCTCACATTAATAACTAAGTAATTTTACTTTATCTTATTTAAACATAAATTATCATTTTAAACTTACTTTTAATATACTCAAACCAAACATAAATTAATTCTTTTAAAAGTAATTTTTTTAAAAACAATTCTTTTTAATTTAATTGTTTTAAAGTAATTTTTTTTCTAGGATTTAAATCCTTATTTCATTGGCCTCTTTTCATTTGAGAAACCAAAACTGAATATTCCAAATAGGTTGGGGGCTCGTTGTTTTCAAATATTGATTTTTTTATTTTATATTGCGTTAAATTATTCCTATTGATAATCTTTTTTTTACTAACTATTTATAATTAAGATAAATAGCGTATAATTTATTTGAAATAATAATTTTAGTTGTTTCTTTAATGCTTGATAAATAGCATATAATTTCTTTGAAATAGCATATGGTATTAAGAGATATAATTTTAATTAATTTCAGCGAATTGAGTAAGTCAGTTCAAATAGTAAGTGCTACAGTGTGTATTTATCATCACTCCTTAATTTAACAGAATAACATATTATTAAAATAACATATAGAATTGTAACTATAATACCTCAATCCAATTTCACAGAATTAAAAAATGACTAAAATGGATTCTTCTTAATTTCTAATATATACATTATGGATTGCCAATTCTAAAACTTTTTAAATATCTCTCTTCTCTTTAACATATATACAACTGTTTTTCTCATTTATTTTCTAACAATTCTTTAATAAATTCAAATATAAAATTATAATTCCAAAATAAAAAATTAAAATTCTAAATTTCAATTTCAATTTCAACATCTAAACCCATCCTTAATGATTTAATATTTGGAAGGCAATTCATGTGAAAAATAGTATTCCTAGTATTTTCTTTTTGGATAAACTAAGGATATTTACTATTAAAAATAATGACTAGTCTCCTTAAGGAATATAACTCATATACATGAGTTTTGTTTTTGATCATAAAATCCTCTCTATACCATGATCAGAAATTATAACTCTGACTAAATACCTAAAGAGCTAGATAACTATTAGCTGTGCTGGGGCCTTGAGGTTATAGTATTAGTAGTACCTAATTGCTAAAAGTTGCCCAGCCGACATCCAAACGCGTTAAATAAGGCATTCGCGCACTATGTGATTGTCCAATGTTTTGTCGTTAAACAATTTGTCAAGTATCGATTTGTTTGATTCAGAAAAGCAAATTAGCAGAAATATACCGATGAAAGAGACTTTTCCTTATGGTCGGGACGAAAGAGGGTATAATGTAGTACCCGCCATAAAGCTTATATAGGTTGGCCTGCTAAAACTAAATTGGAAGCTGGTCTCCATTAAAAATGAAAAGTTAGTGTTTGAAGCGTCACCTGACATATTTATTCATGGGTTAGATGGGCTCAATTATGATCTAGGATATTTTATAATTCGGCTCCGTTATCAAATAGTGGGATAGGTTAAGTTCGTATTAAAAGAAATTAAATACGTTTTTATCTCTAAACAATAAGAGAATATTAGTTTTAATTCTTGAAAAAAGTTCTCTGGTTTTGAGCTAAATATTTTATAAAATTGGTTGGTTCTAGTTCTTTTCGTTCAAATGTGTACATCAATATATTTTTTTCTCAATATCTATGTTAAATATTGAACCAATTAATGAAAAGTCATGACTACTAAAAATATATGGGATACTGACAAAATTTTCTCCCTCAGTATTAATAGCATATTTGTCGACCGATTTGATGAAAAATGGGAAAAAAAATTTGCATTGTGTGATTACTGAACGAAATTCCCTCCGTAAGGTTGCTGTCATATATGGCATAAATATTCACATGAGAATTATCGAGAGACAGTTCTGGGATATAATTGGTGTCATAAGGCACCATTATGTGCATGAAAAATAGAAAATCCCTCTAGAATTTTTCAAAATTTTGTTTTCTTTCCATGTTAAGTTATCAAGGGAAATTGCCTTGGTAAAATTTGGGGAAAAACTAAATAGAAGTATTTTTAATGGAAAATCCCACAGTAATATTTATTCTTTTTATTTTATAAAAATATTCCTGGCAGATTTTTTTCTCGATTTTTTAATTTTCGGATATTGACACCTAAAATGTTTCATCTTCTTAATTATCAATGGGTGTTCTTTGACACTTGTCTTTACGGTTACCTCATTAATAGGGGAAATTATACGCCAATGATGTGGCTTAATGAAATGATTTGTTTTATTAAATCATTATTAGAAGAGGTTAAGCTATAATTTAATGCAGGAATTGATGAGTTTATAAATTTTTCCTGTTAGTCACAATAGATTATAAATGAAGGGAAAGTTAATTAGATGTCCTTGTGCTAAGTGTAGATGTAGGAAGTATTTTGATATTGAGACACTTTATGTACCATCTTCACAACAATAGTTTCATGACACAAATTATTAGATTTGGATTGAGCATCACGAAGTCACCACACAAGAATTTCAATGTATTGGAGTTGATAGCTACGTTGTACATAGTTCAAGTTGGGTTTATATAGGTGACTTTGATACAAAATGTGAATTGAAAGGATAACTCTAGATGATATGAGGAAATAGTTTATGAAATAGGCTATCATGAAAAACCTTATGTCAAGGTTCTTAATCTAGAGCCAGAGAGATTTATTTTTCTCTACCAAAGGCTACAGAAGTGCTTTTATACATGGGAATGGTGTGCATACTCAAAGTTATCTCTAATAGTTAGAATCTAACCTATAAAGTTAGAAGGGAAGCAAACCCAAATTTCCTTTGATCAATGGACAATATTGATAAGTGAAATTAGTCTATAATTTAGTTCCATCCCAAAGGAAGTACACATTCACATATTCATTTTTTTAATAAAAATTATAAATCATTACTTTTTATATAAGTTTAATAATGACTTTAAATAACTAATTAAAAGATATGGTTATATAATAAATTATGAAAATTAAAAAAAATTACTGATGAATCTTGTTTTAGTATTGATAGAGAGAAAAAATAAATATTATTGTTATTTTTGACATTACAGAAAAGTTTTTCCACAGTAAGGATTGTTAGGAAAAAAATATTAATTTTTGCTTGCATTATCTTGGGAAATTTCCTCAATAAAATTTTAAAAAAATTAAAATTAATTTTATGCTAAATACCAAGGGAATTATCTATTGATAATATTACACTATCCACCGTTAAGTAATTATTCTTAACAAAAAAGGAACATTTTTAAGATAATTCCTAATGTCATATTAGTAACAATAATTTTCATATAATAGCATTTTATTACAATTGGTCCCACGAAAGCAAGCTCACAACCATGAAAAATTGCCTAAAAACATTACTAAATGATTTAAAACAACATATCTCGACATGTGTTTCGCAAAATTTAAGAGTAGAAATACTTCATAAATTCAGTATAAAATAATATGTATATAAAAGAGCAAATAATTATTTAATTAACCGAACACATCAAGTCTGAGATTATGCAAAATATACTGTTCTCAATAACATCAAAATATGCACAAAAGACCAAAATTTGGAGAGTATCCAATATTTTTAAGCAATTTAAAAATAGAAAATTAATATTAAATTTTTTAGATCCTAGAAAAATAAATAAAAAATCACTAAAAGTCTTAAAAGGTAAAATACACCTACCTCTCTTAAGGTGTCAAGAAATGATACCCCACCCCATTTATTTGAAAAACTTACACTCCACCCTATTTGAAAAACCTACACCTCAACACCAACTACTCGGTCAACGACCAAGCTCGACTGCTATGTACTGGACTAGAAATATGGGCGAAACAGCTCGGCCTGAAGACAGATCTCAGACATGGGTTCCAGAGATTGGCTAAGTGCATTACCCCAGATTATCTATATTATTTATAAATAATAAATTATAAAAGAGAAAACACCAAACACACCCTTAGTAAAATGGGGTGGAGTGTAGGTTTTTCATATAAATGGGATGAAATGTCATTTCTTGATACCTCAAGGGAGGTAAGTGAAATATATTTTCAAGTTTAAATAAATAGTTACCATTTATTTAGTTATATTAAACAAAATGGTTCTAACCATTGTTGTTCAAGATCTACACATAATATTGCAACTCTTGGGGCTGCATCGAATTCTATTGTGGACAACATATGTGGTGATCCTCAAAAGACATATCCTTCAATGAAGAGTCATGCTCTTTTTAGAACCAATGTGTAGCAAATGTTGCAATGCACTATATTGGTTCATTGTCCATCGTTTCCGAACAACTATGTATAGTAACTTATGTTACTTTGTGCATCTTGTTGGTTCGTTGTATTGCATTTCTTGTTCATTATAAATACCCCATGTTTGGACACAAAACAAGTATTTTTACTTTGTGTATTATGTGAGTTTAAAAGTTCTTTAAAAGTTCAAGAGTGAGGGAATTTCTTATTATTTCTAGATAAGAAATTCATATAGGGGTTTCATTGCATCCTGGGGGAGTATCATCATCAACCTATAGCAACTACGTGTGGGACTGAATATCTCTCTATAGATAGCGATTCATTTCATGTCTTGAAAGCACAATGTTCAGGTTCTTGTTCACCATCTTCTACATAATTTTCTTAACAATTTTAGAGAGATATTATTGAAGATGGCTCAAAATCACACTAACACTTTCAAGGTCATAAATAAGATTTTGTCAAACTAGATCGATTTGATAGGACAAACTTCAACCAATGGAAGGACAAAATGATGTTTTTTCTTTCAGTGCTAAATCTTGCTTATGTGCTTGATCCAAAAGCCACACCAATTCCCAATATTGTTAAAGATGCAACCAATGAAGAAAAGGAAAAGATTGCCTAATCGAAGAAAAAGTGTAATGAGGACACTTTTGCATGGCGAGGACACATTCTCAACACCTTGTCATATAGGCTTTATGATCTCTACATGTCAATTCAATCGCCATTGGTGATTTGAAAGTCTTTAGAAGAAAAATACAATGATGAACAACAAGGTATGGATAAAATTATCACATTGAAGTACTTTGAGTTTAGCATTGTTGACAATGTGCCTATCATGGATCAAGTTCATGAGTTACAAATCCTTGTAAGTAGACTTCATGATCTACAAGTAATGGTTCCTGAATCATTACAAGTTGAGCAATTATTGAAAAATTTCCTTCATCTTGGAATGATTATAGGAAGAAACTCCTACATCTTGGAGAAGACTTCTCGACTGAAAGATTACTAAGGCATTTATGTATAGAAGAGGAAACTCAAAACATGATGCTGAGTATCTTTCTCAAAGTTCTAAGGCAAACCATGCTGAAGAAGTGAATGTCAATAAAGGCAAAAGAAAGAAATCCTTCGTGGATGCCAAGCAAGATAAAAAGAGACAGAGAATGCTACCATTGCCGCAAGAAAGGGCATTAAATCAATGATTGCTGACTTTTGAAAAAGGATAATAACTCAAAAAATTAATTAACTTCTAAGGCTAATATAGTAAAAAAAAGGGACTTGGTTGCTATGATAACCGAAGGAGTTCAATACATACACATTGGTATGATCACATAATTTAACATGACAACACATGGAAGATCCCATGAGTGATGGCTAGATTTCGGTGCTACTATTCATGTTTGCAATGATCATAATTAATTCAAGACATATGAAGAAGTGAGCAACCGAGAGGTGTTAATGGGCAATGACAATTCAGCCAAAGTGTGTGGTCAAGGAACAATAGAATTGAACTTTACGTCAAGAAAGAAGTTAAACTTAGTTAATGTACTTTATGTTCTAGATATAAGAAAGAATTTAGTCTCCGTTAGTCTCTTAGGTAAAAGAGGATTCAAAATTGTGATGGAATCCGATAAGATTATTTTGCTTAAGAATGATATGTATGTAGGAAAAGGACATTGTACTCAAGACATGTTTAAATTTAGTATTAATGATAAAGTGAATAATCCTTTGTATGTTATTGATTCTTGTGATTTATGGCATAATAGACTAGCATATTTAAATTACAGGTCAATTGAATAATGCAAAAATATAATTATATTGATCTTAGAAATAAGGATTTTAATAAGAAATTTGAAATTTGCACGCAATCGAAAATTACTAAGAAACCATTTCCTAAAGTTGAAAGGAATACACATTTACTAGAACTAATACATAGTGATATTTGTGAATACATAGTGATATTTGTGAATTAAATGGAAATATTACTAGAGGAGGAAAAAGGTACCTTATAACCTTTATTGATGATTGTTCTAAATTCACTTATGTGTATTTGATAAGAAATAAAGATGAAGCATTTGAAATGTTTAAGAAATATAAAATGAAATTAGAAAATATTCATGATAAGAAAATAAAGGTTCTTCATAGTGATAGAGGTGGAGAATATTTTCAGGTGAATTTGATAATTTTTTTTAATTATATGGTATTGTACATGAATGTTCTGCTCCATATACTCCATAACAGAATGGTTTAGAGAAAGAAAGAACCGTACCTTAGTGGATATGGTTAATTCAATGCTACTAAATGCTAAGGTACCTCACAATTTATGGGGTAAGACATTATTGAAGGCATGTCATATTCATAATAGGATACCATCAAGAAATAAAAAAGGTTTCTCCATATGAAATATGGAAAGAAAGAAAACCAAGCTTAAATTATTTAAAATGTTGTGGTGTTTAGCTTTTTATTTTGTTGCTGATCAAAAGAGAATTAAATTGGCGCCAAGAGCCATAAAAGGTATCTTCATAGGATACGCTCAAAATTCTAAGGCATATAGAATTTTGGACTCGATGTCCAATACAGTTGTTGAATCAAAGGGGGTGGAATTTATTGAAAATAAATTCATTGGTGATTCAACCCCTAATTTTGAATATCCCCGAAAGGATACAGAAGTTTCCCAAGAAGCAATTGTAAATCTAGGCAATAAAAGTCTAAGTAGCAATGAATTAGTTGAACCAAGGAGCCAAAGAATGAGAAAAGAAAAAGACTTGGGTCTAGACTTTATCACTTCTTAGGCTATAACTTTTTTGGTTGAAGGAACTAGGGATTCTGTGATAAACAAGATCTCTATTATTCTAAGCATAAAGGGTGATCATCAAACGTTTAAAGAGCCAATGGCCTTTAGAGATTCTGCCTTTCGGAAAGAAGCAGCAGATGATGAATGAGCTCAATATTATCTAATAATACTTAGATTTTAGTTGATTTTCCTCAAGGATCAAAGCCTATAGGATGCAAGTAGGAATTTAGAATAAAGTATGATGTAGATGATTCACTATAAACCTTCAAAGCAAGGTTGGTAGCAAAAGGGTTTAGACAAAAGGAAGGTTTAGACTATTTTGATACCTATACCCTTGTGGCAAGAATGACTTCTATTAGGACTCTGATAGCATTAGCATCCATTTACAAGCTTCAAGTCCATCAAATGGACGTTAAAATAGCTTTTCTTGATGAAGATCTTAATGAAAAAATTTATATGGAACAATCAGAAGGGTATGTGCTACCTGAAAATGAAAAGAAAGTTTGTAAACTTGTTATATGGCTTAAATCAAGCACCTAAACAATGGCATGAGAAGTTTGCTTCAGTAGTGTTATTGAATGGCTTCTCACATAATAGTGAAAATAAATGTATATACTCTAAGTTTACTAAGGCCTATGGAGTAATAATCTATTTGTATATAGATGATATGCTAATTTTTGGGATGAATTAAGAAGAGATTCGTCAAAAAAAGGAGTATCTATATTCTAAATTCAAGATAAAGGATTTGAATGAAGTAGATATGATACTAGGCATAAAGGTGCTTAAACATGAAATTGACTTTGTTTTAAGTCAATCTCGTTACATCAAAAAGATATTGAAAAAGTTTGAGCATCTTAAAATTGAGAAGTCCAATACACCCTATGATCCTAATTTTAAATTAGAAGAAAATATAGGGAGACCTGTAGCATAATTAGAATATGCTATAGGAAGTTTATTGTATGCAATGCATTGCACCAGGCTAGATATAGCATTTGTTGTGTGCAAGCTATTAAGATTTATAGGAAAACCAAGTAATCAACATTGGAAAGCTATAACAAGAATTCTTGGTTATCTCAAGAAAACTATAAACTTCGGATTGCATTACAGTAATTATCCTGCTGTATTAAAGGGTTATTTCGATGCTAGTTGGATTAACGATCTAAGTGATAATAAGTCCATTTCAGGATGGATTGCACCATAGGTGGTGAAGTAATAAGTTGGGCCTCAGAGAAACAAACATGTATTTCACGTTCTACTATGGAGGCTAAGTTTATAACTTTATCAGCCGTTGATAAAGAAGCGGAATGGCTTAAGAATTTGTTATATGATATAGAGTTGTGTCCATAACCAATGACTACCATTTCAATCTTCCATGATAGTGAATTAACCATGTCTCAAGCACATAATAAAGTTTATAATGGAAATTCTAGACATATAAGTTTGAGACATGAGTATGTGAAGCAATTAATAAGAGATGATATAATCACCTTCACATATGTAAAATCCTAACATAATTTAGCAGACCCATTGACTAAAAATTTGTCAAAGAATAAGGTCAAAGAGACTACTGTTAAAATGGGATTAAAACCTATAATTGTTAAATGATGGGAACCCAACCTTATTCTAGTAGAACACTAGTTTCAAGGTTTAATGGTAACAACAAATTATTTAACAATTGGAACAATAAGAAATGTGATTTAGCGCCATATATGTAATTAGAAGGATGAGTTAAAACTCTTAACGGATTAATAGTATTATTCATCAAAGGATTCTATCTATGTAAATATAGGAGTGATGTTGCTTCAGTTGAGAATTTTAGAGGTTTTATTCTCGTAAATATTCATTAAACCAGGATAAGCACATGGCCATAAAAGTTCTTAAAATTAACAAATTCTTGAACTTGATAGGAAATATAATTTATGTATGTGAATTTTCAGTACTAACATAGAGAGTATAGGTTTAATCAACAAGACACCTATTACTCTATTAGAATCTTTAAAGTCTACACTAATGGAATATTTAATCCTTATGATATATTCTTTATGCATAATTTTGTATGAGTTTTTAAACTTGTAAAATAATGGGAGATTGAAATATATTTTCAAGTTTAAATAAATAGTTACTATTTATTTAGTTATATTAAACACAACGGTTCTAACCATTGTTGTTCAAGATTCACACATAACGTTAAAACTCTTGGGGTTGCATCGAATTCCATCATGGACAACATATGTGGTGATCCTCAAGAGACATGTCCTTCAATGAAGAGTCATCTTCTTTTTAGAACCAATGTATAGTAAATGTCGTAATGCACTATATTGGTTCATTGTGCATCATTTCCTAATAACTATGTATAGTAAATTATGTTACTTTGTACATCTTGTTGGTTCATTGTGTTGCATTTCTGGTTCATTATAAATATCCTATGTTTGGACACAAAACAAATAATTTTAATTTGTGCATTATGTGAGTTTAAGAGTTCTTTTAAAGTTCAAGAGTGAAGGAATTTCTGATTATTGCTAGACAAGAAATTCATATAGAGGTTTCATTGTATCCTAGGGGAGTATCGTCATCAATCCATAGCAATTACGTATGGAAGCGAATATCTCTCTAAAGATAGCGATTGATTTCTTATCTTGAAACCACAATATTCAAGTTCTTGTTCACCATCTTCTACATAATTTTTTTAACAGTAAGTACATTTTACCCAATCTTAAAACATTAAAAAACACAAACTAGAAGAAAAAGAAAAAATGAACCCCAAAAGGGCCTCCACATGCTTGGGCTCGCACGTAAGCATGCATGCTATGCACTTTTCACTTTCCCTAAACTTTAGCAACATTTGGAACTGGGTATTGTGTCCTACCAAGGCATGAAATGGGTTACCACAAACTTCTCTCACATTTGGCCGCCGTTTTACATGATTTTGGCCTCATTAGAACTGTAATGAAGAGAACTATAAAACCCCCATAACATCTTGATGAACCATGGCCTATAACTTCTAGGCTAGTTGAAGAACTTCCTACTATCTTGTCTCGATTTTTTCATGATTTCTTTCTTAATCCTTGATGAGATTTCATGTTCTTGGTCTTTATAGATTCAAGATTGAATGTTTTACAAAACCACTAAGGACATCAAAGCAATTTTGTACACATATGGGTTCTGGGATTTTTGATTCAATATAGTTTCAAGTTAGGACATATAATATACAGACAAATCCATTTCATAAGTAGACAAAACCATTCTATGTGATTTATACATTGATTTGTTCAAGACACCATCATTGATTGGCATATAAATCAACATGTAACCTATTTAAGGACATCATTAATTTATATGTCAATTTATTTAGGGTATCATTAGTGATAAAACCCTTCAATCAATTTTGGGTTAATCGATTAAAACAAATGATCCCAAATATGTATTTTAGGGTTCATGTTATACATGAATTGTAATGTTATTAATACAATCTATTAATAAAATATCTTAACCTTACTCAAATTAAATTAGGCTCTAATGCCACTTGAAGAAATTTTATTTTATGAAGAACAAAATGATTCAAAATTTCTACTATTTTTCAATGATTTATTGTAATATGACATGTATAAAACAAGCTTGTAATAGGCGCCATTTTTTTCCTTCTAACCTATTAAAGAAAAGAGGGAGAACAAAAGAATCTCCTCTTATGCCACTGCTATCATAGTACATTCTCTATCTCAATAGGACAACACTCATAATAAAGTCGTTAGGAGTAGTGGCCTCCCTTATTAATAACAAATTGGGCTAAATCCATCTATCATAGCTCAACCCATTTACAAGAACCTAAACCATATCCACTTGTCTTCAATATTAACCTAATTAAGCCTAATAGCAACCTTGATCACAAAAATGACCTAAACAATATGCTCCAATATTTTTGGGATCTAGCTGATCTAGAATTACATTAAACTATAATAAAATGTTGATTTATGTCAATGCACAAAAAACAAAAAATCCAACGTATTAAACTTGTTTTTCAATACTCTTATACAAATGGAGGTGTGATCTTTAGGAGAGGGAACAAGAGTTCATACATGATTTCTCTCAAATTGATATATCTTTTCTTGCTTATCTTTAACCTAGCTTCTATCTTGCTATACTTCATCAATATCTTTGGATTTTAGCCTAAGATATGAGTGTTACATTTGAGATGTTTCTACACAAGGGCCTTATTCTAACTCTTTGAGAAGTTTCTCTATGTATTAGATACTTAGATACAACATTGATATCCATTGTTATTGTATATCTCCTTCTTGGAGGTTCTTCAGAAGTATCTTCAATATCATCTAAAGGCTGGTTAGAAGGTTGTCCGTTTTGCCATTTTGAATATTCTTTCATTTTAACATTTCTTTAGGGGAATCTTCTAAATTAACTTTATCTTCAAATAAGAAATCATATTCTTTGTTGTCATGTTCTTTCTTAAGGTGATCATTCTTTATTTCCTTGAATAAGACATGGGTTGATTTACTTCCATAATCTAAAGTTTCACATTGTATACCTTGTATGCTTTTGAAGAAGTGGAATATTCTCACACTACTCTCTTGTTAGGTTGATGATCAAATTGATAAAGTTCTCCTTTGTGTTTAGGATAAAGTATTTTGATCCAAATATGTGAAAAATTTTAATACTCTGCATTTAAGTTCCTTTAGGAAAGAAAACTTTTAATCTAGAAAGGGGACCCATGCTCCATTGCGACTAACTGTGCTCTTACTCGACCCCCGTAGATCAATTTTACACTAGATGCATTTTTATGCATTTTTAACCTTCCAAAGCTTTCTCCCTTCAATCCTAGCCATACCAAGCCTTATCCTTCTCTAAGAAAATGTGAAACCTATTGTGTTCTATCCTATTGGTATCTTCTGGTAAGTTTTCTCACCCTTATTGTTATATGGGTATTATGAGTTTAGCCAATTTTTGAGCTATTATGGTATGGTTTTATCTTCCCGTTCCATTTCAAATCTTGCCTAATCCTTGTTTTCTTATTTCATAGATGTTGAGAAACACCATTTTAGCTCCTCATAATTTTGTGAGTGGTGACGACAAGCTCTTAACTACAAATGGTAAGTTAGATTGTTGCTGATGGTTATATTTTGACCATTATCTTTATTTTAGAAATTCTCAAATAATATGTACATGGTTGTTAGAGCTCAGAAAACCCATAGATAAATGATATTTTTTATTCATGAAAATCATTATTTTCTTCTAGCATATGAGACCATTGTAGTTGTCTACATGCCAATTTATATCTACTTTTTATAATTTGACTTTTGGAACATGTTTCTATGAATATATGAAATATGTACATTTATATTCTTAACAAGTACATTTTTAGCAAATTATGGGATTAAAAATAAAGTTTATTAATTTATTTTTCATAACCAAATTAACTTTGCAGTTTTAGAAATTATGAATATGTGATTTACGAGTCCGAAATTAGTTTAAGATATAGTTGTGTGTTAACAGTAGAACATATCATTAACTTTGGTATACCATGATGTTTGCTAGGTAATCTCCCTCCAATATTGCCAGCAAAGGGCCAACTAGACATGTATAATCCACAAGGGCTTAAACTATGGGTCTCGAGGGGTTGCCATAGGATGTCTGCGAGGGATATAGTTTGCAAGGGACCAAATAGAATGTCAGCAAGATAATCAGTTTTCAATTCTCAAGGGACTAATTATTATTTTAGTAGATGACATTGAACTCTATTTTTAACTAATTTTCACATGTTATAGAATTGATAAATTAGATTGCATGTACACTACTTTAATTTCCATACATACATATATATAGTTTTCATGTTGCAAATGATTGAATGTATTTTATTTGTCTATCATATGTGAGTTGTGGGTAAGGATTCCGATCACTGGGTTCAATGACCTACCCCTAGTTCAATGACCTAACGTTCTTTTTCTTCCTTTTAAAATTTGGCTATTGGTTCCAATGATACACCAATACCTTGCTAGTAGATGCCATTAGTATTCAATGAGCGTCTCCTTGAGGTAAAGCAATATATCTTAGGATCTATATTAGTTTAGAGCATGGTAGGGAAAATTTCCTAAAAGTGCTAAGGCAAATTCGAAAATATGGAAAAGGTGGATTTGGACTTTTGAAAGACTTAGAATAATTCTAGGTTAAAATTTGATCATTAGGAGCACGTGATTTAATTTCATCAGCACGTGGGTTTGACAAAGAGAGCTGACAGAAGACAAAAATGATTATCAAGTGTTGCTACCGTACTCAGGGTAAAGCATAAGTCTAGTGTATTGGCTTACAAATTGAACTGCCTCTCTTTTCCTAGTAACCAGGGCTATATTCACTCCTAGGGATCCATTGTCTTTTGTAACCCCTAGCTATTTCGGTCATTTAAAAGCATTAATGTAGACTTCTTATGAAGATCTTCCACTACCCAGGTTAGCTAGTACATTGTTTTTAGGCCATCTTAAGAGGCCCAAGCCAATTTGAGTCCAGGCAAACCCTGACCATGGTTGGGCCATGGAGGTCTAGCAAGGTTGGAGAATGGCCCAGTAGCCATAGACTACTAAGTAAGTTTGTTATGGGTCGGTCGATCCACAATCCCCCCAGTCTAGAAATTCGAAGGACTGAAGAGACTGAAGAACAAATGCTAGGCCAGTTATGGGCTAGCCAATCCATGAAATTTGAAAGAGTATGTGATGCTTATAAAAGTCATAAGCCAAAATGGCAATCCTGACGCAAAGGCAAGATCAGTAATTGAAAATTTTAATTGATTGGTTTTGGAGTGTTAGATTAGAAAACCATCGAATACACCTGGCGAGTTCTGACAATAGGAATTAGTCTATAAATATAGCAATCACTACAAAAAATAAATAAATTATGGCATTTTTTTGAGCATTGTGGCACTTTTAATCGCTGCTTTTTTTTCAAGAATAGTGGTTCAAGGAATCTCCGTAATTATCAATGCCATTTGATAAATTACGCTATTTCAAAAAAATCCGCCACAATGAACATCCAGGAGTGCATAGAAGACCAAGTAATATCCTCTAAATTCGCCCTTATTTCCTTTTCCTCATTATCCTACAAGTTTATTTTCTCCTTATTTTATTAACATTTTGTCAACATATTATTGATGTTTCTTTTAAGTTATTAATTTTATTTCTTCCCTCATCTCTCTTTCTCTTTATTATTTTATCTTTCTTCATCTCTTTAGTCCTTAAATCTTTCATTTATTACTTTACTTATTCTATTGTCCTTTCTTTTACACTTTGTTACTTATGGTTGTAAACAAAATATTTGCCAATTGACAAATAGATAGAAACTGTTGATGTTACTTTGGCATAATTTTAAAGTCTAAGAATCCATAAGAAGAATCACTTCCATTCCTTAAATTGAGATATGTGAAGCAAAGTAGGAATTATTGATTATTTATTGTTGACAGTAAGAGCTAAAATCCCATAAAACAAATTGGCATGGTTAGTAGGACTAGATTGAAAAGAATTGTGTCAGAAAGTGAAGGTCACCACAAATTTTTTTTTTGAGAAAAAAAGAAGAAATTTTGATACACCATATTCATTTGCATAGTAGTACTGTAGTGTAAAAAATGTTTAGAGCATTGTCAAGAGTATCATAATCTTATGGTGAGGAAATTAAAATAAGTGAAAGAAAAAATAATTCACAACCCCAAAATGTCAAATTAGTTGTGGTGTCGATGAGATAAACAAGCACAAATGAATCTCCAAGAGGGTCCAATGTCATAAGTACAACACTTGTTACATGGCCTTCATATGGTTTGACACCAAAATATGTCCCTCATATTGCAATAGAAGCCTTGACAAATCCTTTATACTCCATAATGCAAAGTCCTTTGTTTCAAAATATTTACACTAATACGTTGATCATTAATATGCTATTGTTAGGAACGAACCAAATTCAATTAGGATTCTCCCTACACCTCTTTTGGATTTATTAGGGAATCATATTATAAATAGTCCTTGATCATCAATTCCTTCCACAACTCAAAGGGTTGATAATATTGGCCCTATTTTTCCAAATAGGTCGAGGAGTATACTAATAGGATAGCCTAGCAATACTTTAAACTTATTGATAACTTTTTGTTAGTAATTGGAGGAATGCCATCATGATTTGGTCAGCATATTGACGCATCAGATGGCAATAGTTTTGAATCTTCTCACAGAGTCCAATAACAATAGGTATCAATAGTTATCCCAACAAGTTGAATTGTAGAAGTTGTCAATATAAATGAAAATATTAGTGATCATATTATTAGACAACAAGAAAATGCGAGAGGACCTCCCCTTAATGGTGAAAAAAATCCTCCTAAACTTAATGTCCATTTAATAGGACAAAACGAAAACATTAACAATGTGCTAAATAGAATTCGACAAAACAACGTAGGAGGCATCAAAATATGATTAGGATAGTTGAAAAAATTCTGAATCATTTTGGTTTCAATGTTGATTATGCAAATCAACCTTTCTTTGTATCAGTTTTCCTTAATTACTTTTAGCAAATAGAAATGCTAAGGGGATTGAACGTCCTAATGTCTTTGATTAATTTTTCTAGTGAGAATTGGAACACCCCAAAAATTATTTAAAAATTAATTTAAACTTTATTAGTTAGAATTTTGAAAATTTGACAGACGTAGTAATGATGAGGAGGGCCCATTGGCTGAGTTGAAAAATAAAAATTTTGGGTCGAGCATGAATAGTGATTTTGAGCTTGGGTGTGAATAGTAACCTTATGGGCCTGTAAACACAATAGTAGCCCTAGAATTAGGATCGGGAGATCCCCGATACTAAGGAAAGATAGGATAAGGATTGGGATAGAGTATTAGGCCCAAGATTAACTTCGGGTAATATTTCTATTTTCTCAGGTATAGTGTTTCAATCATTTGATACAATTTTGATGTGCGATTTCTAGCACTGAAATATTGTTTAATCTTTAAAATAGGATAATGTTTACCCTTTAAAGCCAAATGGATCTCCAAGATTTAATCTTGACTAACAAGATTAAATTTTAATTATCCATCTCATTATTTGTCTTTAAAAAGGAAGAAAAGCCCACTTTGACTACATTTACTCCAAGATAAAGATAAGCCACCAAACCTTGTCATTCCAAATGCTACAATTTCAGCCAAGCTCCCTCAAGTTTCATCCTCCATTTCTTTCTTTTCAAACCACCATTAAAAACCTTTAAAACCTCCAAAACCCCAACTTAGACTTGCTAAAACCTTAAACTTTCTTTACTAAACTTACTCCACTCAATATAATCTACCAACCTAACAGATTATTATTTGAATCTATCACCCTTTCCTACTTTGAAAGCTTACAACCTATTGTTATAGGAAAGGTTTGGTGCTATTTGAAGGGCTTTTAAGTAAGAAAAACCATTTTTGAACATCCTTTGGAGTTAAAAAGCTTTAAAGTTCCGAAAGTAGGGTTCTCTGCGCCTTTCTTGTCCAATTCTACTTTGTTCAGATTTTTACTTGGTTGAATTTGACACTTTTGGTTCTAGTGGATGGTTACAAACAAATATAGATGTATGTACATTGGTGGGTAGTTTGGTGTCATTGGAAAATCATTTTTCAAAAGAAGTTTTGAACTAGGTTGCTGGATTTTCGGATTTTTTCCAGGCAGGAATTATTAACGGTTTTTCTAATGTATTTGTGGTATTTTTATAAGATTTAAATTTCATATGATAAAGCTAACATCCTTTAGGCAACTCCATGATTTTTCTTGGGTCTTAAAATGACTTTTACTATTTTCTAAAGATCAGAAACCAAGACAGTTAGGGTTTCTGCCTGCACAGTCAAATATGAAGCTATAAATTTGTCTAATTTTGTTAGTATACCAAATGATCAAATTTTCCTTTGAAATTTTTATAGGTTATTGAGGACATCTTGAAGTATAAATTTGAAATTTTTTAGGATTTTATATACTCATTTGGTAAGGTAATAAAATTGAGACTTTTGGTTGTGACTGAAAATAAGTAGTTTCTGATCTTCGAATTTGTACAATTTTGTTAACGTAGCTAGAGAAATATTTTTTGCTTGAAATTTTTAAGGACATTGGGAACACATTGAAGTGTCATGAAAATTTTTGTGGCCTTGAATTCAATTGTTTGAAATACAGAATAATTTGTGCTACAAAGGTGTAAAATATGCCCATGTGCTGTATTTATGCCAAGGCATTATATTGGTAACATAATGATATTTTGCTTTTGGTTTGATATGAATACTTGACGTTAAATATTTGGCCATGTGACTTGTCATATATAAATGCATGCTAGAGGAAGTAAATATTAGTTTATGATGCATGATTGGAATTACATTGTGAATAAATGCGTATATGTGCTTTATGCATGCATTGGAAAAAGAAAAGTAAATTATGCATGTATGTGGTAACAGAGAATATATGAACTTCAATCATGTATATTCTGACACATGGACAAAACAGAAACAAGACTTATGTTGAATAAAGGGAAGGAAAAAAGAGGAGCTTCCCTATAGATGTTATGAGTTAGTAGACATATCGACTAGGAATAGATCTGTGTGTGATTTGGATAGGAAAAAATGAAGTCTGATGTGTAGGTAAAAAAGTGCATGAAAAGGGGGTTGAATCGTGCTTTGCTTTATTTTACTTATTTGAAACATGTAAAACAAATACAATCAAGTATGAAACATGTTGTGTAGTGAAAACTCAGTTAGTAGTTTCAGAAAGTAGATTTCTGAAGTATAAGAAAAATAATAGAAAGCCGAAAGCAGTATATCAGCGTATGTTAAAAAATAATGCGTAACAGAGAAATGTAAAGTCGATCAAGGAGAATAAGATGTGACAAAAAAATTATACTAGTTTGGCTAACATTGGTTACATCCAGTACTCAACAAATGTTGAGATTCCACTAAACATCTTTCTTAACTTAAGAAAGAAAAACTAGATAGTTTTTACATTAGCCTTCTCAATCTCTCATTTGTGATCAGTAGACAACCCCTACCACCTCAAATTGAGTAGTGATTCACCAGCTTCTCCACGCTGAACTGTGTAGTTATTCACCAGTCTCTCCACACTGAACTGAGTAGTCTTGTACTAGCCTCTCCAAGCTAACACCTGTGACCAGTAGACAAACCTTATTGTCACAAACTTGAGTAGTTATTCACTAGCCTCTCCAAGCTGAACCTGTGACAAGTAAACCAACTGTTATTGTCCAGTTAAAAGTAGTCTTTAACTAGCTTCTCCAAGCTAAATTGTGACCAATAAGAACACCTCATTGGCATGTTGCAAGTAGCTTTACATTAGTTTTTCTTCTTCGTTAATCTTTGCTTTCCTTTCTGAAGCATTTTAAATAGAACTTGATCAGATAATGTGTCCTTAGAAGCCTACTTAGCCTCTTCTGAACTTTTAGAGCTACTTACAGAGAGGACAAACTTCATCTTAGATTTTCTTTTCTTCTGCTCTTCTATCTTCTTCATGCCCTTTACAGGCTCCTTCTCTGCTTGGGTCTTATCGATCAGAATGCTGAGCTTTCTGGAGCTAGTTTTCATCAGTACATATTATGTTTTCTTCTTTGACCTAAAGGAATTGCTGGTGTAGTTTGTGCTCAGAAAGTATTCAAACCATTCCTCAGTTAGAGGGTATTGGAAGTACTAGAAGATCTTTGTTAGTAGCATCCCATAGGGAACTTCTGCAGTTCTTCTCTTATCCTTGGTAATGGCACTGAGTATGTAGTCCAATATCATCTTAGGTATTACTTTTTTTTTTTTGTGGTCATCAAACAGAAAAGTAGCTTATAATCTATACCCAATAAGACATCTGTAGGGGCAGAATAGTGAATTGAACCACAATAAACACTTTTCTTACTCTAGAACTAAGTATGGCAGTAGTAATATTATCGGGTTTGTATTTTGTTGAATCAGTGAGGCATTTTGACACACCTTCAGCACTCACCCCGAGAGAGTTAAACCAATCTTCATATGCTAAACAGTTTACTATAGCCACAGGATCCCTAGCCACTGTAGATACATTAGACAATCCTATTTCGATGTAGGTGTCCCGAATGGTGGTTGAGTGTTGTGATGTTCTTTGCTTCGAGAAAGCAGTAGAAGGTAGTGACCATTCCTGGAAATACTTTTTCGAGATCCAGAGAGTGTTCCTAGCCTTGGAAGCTGAATAATTCCCTAAGAATCTAGATTTGATTCAATAGGGAGTTGGTTAATCTTTTTCCAGCCACAATAGTTCTATGAGAGAATTCCTCCTCGTAAATTTCCTGCATAAGGGGTTCATCATACACAATGAGGGTTCCTCTCTTTGATGAGCTATTAAGTTCCTTTTATTCAGCCATTTGTTTGTGTAAATGAATAGAACAAGAAAGGTTGAAGCTTGATAGGGTTCGTGAGAATATTTTGTGGTTTTGTTTGCAAAAGGTAAGGGCTTGAAAAGAAAATGTACAGGTCACGGAGAGAATAGGTAAAATGGAGGATGAAACGGTTTGTGGTAGCGTGTTTGGGATGATGAAAGTAAAGATGATGTGTGAGGTATATGGTTTTTAAGTGATATGACAGATTGAAGATGAAGCGACGTGGGAGACAGAAACACAAAAGAGTGAGAATTATCTTGCCTTTTCATTATTCTTTCAGAAAGAGATATTTTTGATGCTTGAGATCACTTTCTGAGGGAGTTACTTTTTGAACCTCACTATTCACTTTTCGACCTACTGGAGGATATTCACTGGCTCATCTACCTGTACTGAATTCTATGCTCCTATATATCTCTTATTTTATGACCTTCATTTCTTCTTTTTGATTATACATCTTCAACTCATCTTCTTTTTGACCAACCATTCTTCTTTCTAAGCTTGCAAACTGCACTTCTAATTTTTTATCTTGACTTTCTAATGTTCTGATCAAACAGCTGATCTCTTAACTGTACATCTGGTGTTCTTGCATACTTGAATCTTCAAAAGATACTTGGTCAAGCAAACTTGTGCTTTTTCTTTCAGCTCTTTCTCTAGAAGAGTCACTAATAGCTAGTAGCATTCTAGTGCAAAGTTCTTATCATAATCAGTTCCCTTTTGATAAAAATAACCTTGTTCAACTATATTTGCTCTATTTCAAGTGATGATGGCAACTTTATCTAGATTGTTCTTCAACATATACTTTGTACTAATGATGATTTTTTTCAACATGTTATTTAGGTTTTGCCTTTTCTCAAACTTGCTCAGCTCATTTTGCATAACATCCAACCAACTTTGATCACTTAAAGCTTCTTCAATACATTCAGGTTCAATGGTGGAGATGAAGGCACAATTTGATGTACTCCTAAGGGATGACCTGGTTCTCATACCCTTAGAAATGTCTCCATGAACTTTGTTTTGAGAGTGTTTTTGAATCAGAAACTCTCTTTGTAGTTTTTGTACCATTGAAATTCCTTAACTTCTCTATCATCTTTAGTTTGCTTATCTTCATGTCGAGAAAGGTTGTTACTTGAGGGTTCTTAGTAGACTTTGTGAAGAGTTGATGTTTTGGATCTCACTTTCTGATGATTTGGCTTCCATCTGCTAGCTTTTCTGGAACTTCCTTGAGATTCATTTTCTCAAGACTTTCCACAAAATCATTGAGATTATTAGCAAGATCTTCATTATTTTCATCATTGTACGTGAGAAATTCTGAGTAGTTTATCCTTCAAGTTCTATGATAACTTTCAAGTTCAGAACATGGTACTAGATTGATCATCATCTGTTTGCTCCTAGATACTTCAGCCAAAGAACCTTTTAGATATGCCTACAGGGTGAATAGATTTGATTTTGGTACCTAGAATTTCTTGAGTCCTTTTAGTCAGATAAAGAGAAAGAGATTTTTCAACCTTTCCAACGGAATACTTTTTCAAGAAACATTTGTCAAGAAGGTATCTCTTATTGCAGTAGGGAGCAACAATATATATATATATATATAATAGATGGGGTTGCATAGTCTTTTCATTTCCTATTTCCTCTATATTTGTTTTTCGAAATAATAGATTCTAACCATTATCACAAAAAACAAAGTTTTTGAAATATATCAAATGTTCTAGGTCAGATCTTTAGAAGCCGTAAAGTCCTCTTAAAGATTTAGAAACAACTTTATAATATTCTTCACGTTTCTTTTGGAGGCTTAAGTTTATAGAACTTGAGAAGAAGAAAATCTCCTTGAAATATATTTTACTTTCAACTTTTCAGCTTCAAGCTTGATCTTCTCAAGTTTCAAAGAAATCTTATGAGTTCCTTGACTGGTTTGAGATATCTAGAGGAATAAGCTTGAGAAACTTCTAGCAACTTACATATAATGCAATTTATACAAGTTGTGAAGAATTTAGATGCAGATACATTTGCCTTGTATATTTTTGTTGAGGTGCACTCAGTCATGAAACACATAATAACAGTATTTTCTAGCTTATCATGATTTTCTGACTCATCTTTTTCATTTTCAAAGATACTCTAGGTAGCCAACACACTCTTCTTCTTGATGTTGGGATATTTCTATGATGCTTTGAGTTTGGAACTCTGACACATGTTGTTCCTTTTTACTGCGGTAACCGAGTTGCTTTTTCAAGATTATCTTTTCCTTTTTTGTCTTTCCTAGGATTAATGTCTCTTCCTTTATTTGTTTTAGCCTTTATAGACTTTTGATAATTTCCATAGACATAGAGATCTCATCTCCATTTTCAATAAGATTTGTATATCAGATCTTTCCTTTTCACGTGAGGTTTCAACAATTTTCATTGCTTTAGCATTGCATTGTATCTGATATGACAACTTTAGGGCCAATAATTTCTTAAGATGGTTTAAGATCTTCAAACATCATGCACAGTCTATTCCATATATCCTTTCATATGTCACAAACAATACATATGTTATATTCATCTTCTGCTTAGCACACATATGAGCAGGAGCTTGGCTTAGTAGTTCAAATGAATACTTTCTTTTTGTTGTTCCTGTCCACTTGCCTTTTGGAATCCCTTTAAATATTGAGTGTGTTGTGACAGGTCCTGGTACCTGATTAGTGAAAGATGGTTAGTTGATAGTTTGATCCTTTGTAGTGGATTTATGCCATTTTTTCCCTCAAATCTTTATCCTCTGCAATGATTAGATTACTCAACCCCTCAGAGGCCTTGCTCTGATACTATTTGTAGGTAAAATAGTGCATGAGAAGGGGGATTAGATTGTGCTTTGCTTCATTTTATTCATCTGAAACATTTAAAATAAATACTATCAAGTATGAAAGTTATAGTGTAGTGGAAACTCAATTATTAGTTTCAGAAAGTAGATTTTTGAAGTATGAGATAAATGATAGAAAAGCAAAAGCATTATATAAGCATTTGTTAAAGAAAAATGTGTAACAGAGAAACGTAAAGGAGATCAAGGAGAAGAAGATGTGACACAAAAAATTTATACTAGTTCGACCAGCACAGCCTACATCCAATACTCAACATATGTTGAGGTTCCACTAAACATCTTTCTCAACTCGAGAAAGAAAAACTAGATAGCCTTTATATTAGCCTTTTTAAGCTTTCATTTGTGACTAGTAGATAATCTCTACTATGACAAACTGAGTAGTTATTCACCAGTCTCTCCAAGTTGAATCAAGTAGTTATTCACCAGCCTCTCCAAGCTGAACCCGTGATAGGTAAAGCACCTGTTACTGTCCCGTTGAAAGTAGTCTTTATAACTAGCCTCTCCAAGCTAAATTGTGACCACTAAGAAACCTCACTGTCATGTTGCAAGTAGTTTTACAGTAGCCTTTCCAAGCTATCTCACAATGATCACTACTAGATCGAGGATACAAAGGTTCTATGTTTGGGTTGACATTCAAACTAACCTACACTCAAATTTCCTTAACATATATATGAAAAGATCCTGGGAAAGCTTGAATGACTTTTTTCTATCATTTCTTCCTAAGAAGAACATAAATCTATTCAAGAACATAGAAAGAAGATTTTTTACAAGTAAGGAATTTGATTACATAATGATATGAATCTTACCGAAGATGAGGAGAGATTTTTGCAGAGTTTTCTCTTAAAGTGCGGAGTCTCACACTTTTCATTTGAGCACAACATCTCTATATAAAGAAGGTCTTCTTTATAACCATTGCCTTAGAGCAGATTTCCAAGTGACATGTGTTAATCATCCATTTGTTTCTTAGAATACTCTAGAAGAGTAGGCTGACAGTTTGTCAGATCTATTACAGAAGCTATTATAGCGCTGAGGTTTCTAATGTCCCTTCAAAAACTACTCTTTCTAAATGTGATTTCTGAACTCCTTTTTCTAGTAGCTGCGGAAAATTGATCCCGTTGACAAAAGAGATGACATGCTAGTTCTAACATTGGGATTTGACTTTTTCAAATTCAAATTCAAATTTTCCTCTTTTTCCAATAACGTTCAGCGCTCCACAGTAACGTGAGCTTTCTGACTTGTGGTATCAGATCCTTGATGATTCTTTGATCTTCTTATATTTAATCCAACCTTTATGATGATGAAAGATTTGTGATTGAGCTAATTGAAGATAATGTAACATCTTGTCTTTAGAGATTGCTTGATAACTTCTTTGTAAACATACTTTCTAATGTCTAGTGCTACTTTTTGAAGTCTTGAAACTTGGTTTCTTGTATCGTTGATTTCTTCTTCAAATCATTTAGCTATCTTAAGCTTGAATAAGGATATAATTTTCCCTTCCTTTTCAATTCATATCTTTTATCATGAGAAAAATATGTTTACACATGCATAGCAAAATTTATCCTCGTTTGAGTAAGCCTTGCTCTTACTAAACGATAGAATCCCATTTTAAGTTACAAGAAACTCAAGACAACCATTAGTCATTCTTCAAAGTTTTTCTTTAAATTGGCTTTGTTGTCATTCAAAACTTTGTTAACACTTCTTGAGAAGGTTCTAGAGCTAACACGATAATCACGTATAGGAATGAGCTCAGTCCTAATAAGCAGTCCATTTCCCATATGTGGTATTATCCACTATAGATACTATTTGGTATGAACTAAGTCTTTTCTATGTCGATGAAAAGAGAAAAATGTATGGAATTGAGTTCTATGGCCACAAGTAAAACCCAAGCACTTTAAGATATTTTCACTATATTTATCATATGCGTACTCATGTTATTTTGAATTGTCTACCTAGGATGATTTACTATGATCTTGAATGTTATGAAACACATGTAATTTTGACTTGTTTGCCTAAGATGATTTACTATGATCTTGAATGTTATGAAACACATGTTTTAATTATTGAATACTAAAAGAAACCCACTTTGGGAGGATGGTTTTGCACTCTAAAATGAATCTCTAATATGTATTGCATGATCACAGTTTCTTAATATACCGAAGTGGTTAGAATGACGACGATGACATTTTATAACTATGTATTTAGGGAATGCCTTACTGAGAATTTACAATTTTCACCCCTAGGTTTTGTGATCCTGTGTCGTCTCCATATTACTCAAGGGAACAATACGACGACTATTATAGAAGCTAGAAAATTCGAAGTTCCTTATCAACACTATTTTGTTAAGTAGATATAGTTGAAATTATATACATAGGTACAAATGTACAGTAAACATCTTAAAGAGCTTCCTCTTGTATTTGACTTTGTAATAATTAGCTACTTTATTCCTTTGTATATATTTTAATAGAATTACAAATTAGTTATGGTATGAATAAATCGAACTTGTTATAGATATTTAAGAAAGATTCACTAATTTCCATATAACAACTCCAAAGTCTAATGTCATGGCTTAAGGATAATGTTGCACTTAGGAGGGTGTTAGAAAAATAAAGAGCCGACAATGGAACAAATTTCTCATTATACTGCCAAAATAGGGGAGGCAACTTCTAATGAATATCTTAAGTTTTTTTTTCCTTCTTCCTTAACCAAAAATGGTTTTACTTGGTTTGCTACTGATGTTGAGTTGTAGCGACTCATAAACAAATTAAAATTTATAAAGTGTTAAGTTGTACCAAAAATGTAGTAAAGGGCACAACTTAGGTCGTTTCTCAAGGAGGCTTCAACACTTAGTTGGAAAATTGGGGGTTTTAAAGAATTAAAGCAATAACTTAAATTGAAAGATAATAGCAATAATAGAGAATGCATTAGTGCAAGGTATTCCTAGGATTGGAAATCAATTATCATTGACTAAATATTAAACCCATTGATGGCTATTAGTAATAAATTACTGGCAATTCTACTAATGATCAATCGACCTCTAGAATTTGACGAATACAAATAACTAATAAATGACGATCGCCAATCTATTTAGAAATCACATTGATTTAATGAACTAATTGCTATAGCCTAACTGCCAATCAGAAAGTTAATTCTAAAATTCTCCTTCAAACATAAATCAATAGATTTACCAATTTATACCCAAAGGGTTTCCCTAAATGACAATCGCCAATATAGTTATTCCAATAAAGATTATAGCAATCACCATAATAATTAAAGGAATGGAACTATAGAATATTAGGAAAACCAATGCATTCAATACAAATAAAGGGTCTCAAATGTCATCCCAATGCGTCCGAAAATCCCTACACTAGCAAAGAAATCTACCTCTCCATCTCTGGAGGATTACAACAATGAAGATAAAAGAACCTAAAAATAATAGTAATGATCATTGTCACAATCTCCAAGATAGAGCACCTTCACCAATGGAATTCTTAGAGAGAGAAAAGAGAATGAAAAGAAAGAGATGTAGAGAGAGAGAATGTTTTTTTAGAGAGAGAATGAAAATTCCAAAGTGGCGTCAGTGTCTATTCAAAAGTCTTTGAAACGGAGTTAAAAAGCAAAAAGGTTCAAAACGCGGAACAAAATCGCATGTATCGTTGAAGCTCATCCACTTATGACCACTATAGCGGTCCTGCCTTTTGTTGTAGCCAAATTTAGCTCTTTGGTGACCACTATAGCGGTCTTGAACTGCTATTGCAGTCATGTATTCACGCAACACTACTTTGTACACTTCCAAACCAGTTTTGAGGGCCGAAAAGTTTGAATTAGCTCTTTAGCCTAGAAATAAAAGTTGTAGCACTTTGAATAAGCTTTCCAGTGACTAATAATCACCTCAATCGAATATCTATAGCTCCAGATATTGTGAAAATACTAACTGGAGGTCAAGTTGGACAGCATCAGAACATCAGTAACCTTTAATCTTGCAACCCGATTTTTACCAAGATACTCTTAGAACTAGGTTTTGGGCTGAATATGAAAGTTGTAGAGGACTTCTTGAGCTTTCCAAAACATCTTTATTTGTCTTAATTCGATTCCTTGTTCTTGACAATTGCATTTGATCCAAGGCTCCTGTACTTAAGACCATACTCAAAGAGACAAGTCAAACGCAATAGGATGTAATTACAAATTATCCCATAATCAATCAAGAAGCTATCAATTCTATGAAAATTATACAATAAGGGATAAATCCAAATCCTTATTAATTATATCAACAATACAGTAAAACTCATGTAAAAAACTAAGGTTTAGAAGTAAAATAAGTGGCATAAATGCCCTTTATCAAACTCCCCCACACTTAAGCCTTCACATGTCCTCATGTGGAACTAAGATCAAACTAAGGCATGGATAAGAAGCAATAAACAAGGACTACACTAAACTCCTAACCTAAAGTGCATGATGCATGTAATTAAATAATAATATACCAATCCACTGAACCTAGAGGCACAGCAGTAATATTTCACACCAATAATCAAGAGAATTACAACAAGCAAGGCATGATTAAGAACATGGCACATAAAATAGAATTCACAACTTATGCATGGATCAAGTACAAAATTCCTTCAAAGGTCAGTGCTTGCCCCCCATTCACTCAAGTGTTTTGGATTATGATGCATACTCAATCACCTCAAGTGAAAATGCATTACCATAGGCTTGCTATGGGTCTCATTCTCCATTTTGTCACACACAAGTGCATACTGAATCAAGAGGACTTACCTTTAGTTGTAATGAGGCTTGGGGTGAAGATGGATAAAAATATAGACCAATGGGGTTAAACCTCAAGTCAAAGGCGAGTAATTACATACACCAAGAGCATAAAAGCCTAAGGGTGTACTTTGTCCAACTTAACACAATTACAAGCCTTTCTTTTAGAATATGGCACACCTTCAACCAAACTTACTTTTTTCAGAATTTTTCTTTATTTTTTTCTTGTAATTTTTCTTGGTGTGCCACTTGCTGAATTTTTTGGTACACATTATTCCTTCTCCTCACTTAATTTAAGGCATGTCCTCATGCTCTCCCTCACACTTATGCTCAAGCACATATAAGTGTTGTACAAACGCTCTCATAAGCCTAAAAGATTGGGAATTTTCATGATTTTTCACTTTTGGCTAAGGATGTGCTAAAATAAAAGAATGGGCAATAAGGCTCAAAGGGGCTAAACAATGATAACATGCAAAGGTTAGCTGTATGGGCAAGTGGTTAAAGACAAGAAAAATGCCTCAATCATATTCAAGCATGCATATAGAAACATATTTTCAAGCAAGACCTTAAGCAAGTTCTAGAATGCAAATCCAAAGAGGGAAACACAGATGAACAAACAAGGATGGCATATGATAGTCCGATCAAAGAGGCTGAAAATCTCACAGGTAAAATTGCATGTACTCAATCCAAACACATAATGAATCTACTAAGCATGCAATACAAGATAAAGTCAATGCCAAGCAAGTCCATAAGGTGCATGTGGTGTGAGCCTAGGCATGTAACCTCTAATGTGCCAAAGGAATGGTGTAAAATGTAAATGAAAATAAATATGATGCAAGAATTAAAACTAAAAATGACAAAAAAAATGCAGAAAAATAAAAAGGAAAGGTGAAGAAAAACCTCATGGTGGATTGTCTCTCATTTAGCACTTTGCTTTAACGTTCCTAAGTTGAATAGGCAGGACCCTCATAGAGAATGAGTAGCTTTAACCTATAGATAGGCTATTTGAGCCTTTAGATCTATGGGAGTCTCATGAAGGTGCATCAGCCGGTGTTTCTCAATACCACACCGAATCATCTTCGAATTTTCTAACTCAATTGCACTATCAGGGTGCATATGGGTGACTGAGAATAGTCCCTTCTATCTAGACTTTGGCCTTCCAACCATTAGTTTTGCTTGGGGCTCATGCAGCAAGATCCACTGTCCTTCATAAGGCTTTTTACCTAACATGGGCTGGTCATGGAACACCTGGCAAACTGATGATTGTTGCCTGGATGGTGTACTTGTATCTGAAGACTTGGAACATTCTAAAACAACTTGTGTATCATATCCTATGGAAGAAGAAAAAGTGGGGAAGAGGGGTCTGGGTCCTTATAAGCATCATCAACTAAAGAATCAATGGCATCAATGCCAAACACAGAGTGTTCCTCATGGGGATGTTTCATAGCATCAAATAAGTTGAATTGAACTTTCATGTCCACATACTCCATGGATAATGTGTCAGCATGAACATTAATCAAGGTTCTAGTAGTTTTCAAAAATGGTCTTCCCAATATCAATGTATGCTGGCTGGCATTAGTGTCATTCTCCATCTCAAGCACATAAAAATCAGTAGAAAATATTAAATCATTTACCTGGACAAGAACATCTTCCAATACTCCCTCTGGTCTTATGATGTTGCAGTTAGCCAGCTGAATTTGCAACCTGGTTGGCTTAAGCTTTCCAAAGTGTAAGGACTCAAGCACATTCTATGTTCCTTGTACCATTAGGAACTTGCACATCACTAGAGCCCTAACTAGCCTTGGAACAGACATTAATGTTATGCCTGATTCACTTTACCAGTCCTTGTACTTCATAAAAGTATTAAAGGGGGAGTTGCTCTGAAATTTGGTGGTTAGGACAGCTGGCACATAAGAGCTTGAAACGCTCCCAATACTCATGGAAAGTCTCATTTGACTGGCAAATTCCAGAGATCTCTTTTCTGATAGAAGCCACTTTAAAGGCAGGAAAATACCTCTCCAAGAAAATTCTTTTCATTCCAGTCCAACTATTGACAACCCCATCAGGAAGGTTGAAGAACTAATTTTCTGCTGTACCCTCAAGGAAAAAGGGGAATGCTCTCAGTTTAACATCATTCACCTCTACCCCATTGGGTCTCATGCCAGAATACACCATATAAAGCTTCTTCAAATGTTGATGGGGGTCTTCCCCAGACAGCCCATGGAACTTGGGCAAAGAATGAACCATGTACCCTTTAAGTTCAAAATCATTCTCTAGCCTGGGGTATGTAATGGCCAAGGCTGCTGGGTAAAATCAGGAGCAGTGAGCTCCCTAAGTGTCTTGTACTATCTCCCATATCACATGTATTACTTGTAACACTTACCAGAGGATTAGAATGCTCAGATGGTTTCACTTGTTGACATTTTGCCTATTTGATTTTTCTCAAAATTTTCTCAATTTCAGAATCAAGAGATATTAAATTTCTAACAAATAGGGAACGCCTCATACAAGGGAACAAAATTTTTTTTCCATTTTTTTAATACAGAAAATAAAAACAGTAAATAAATAAATTAAATTAAATTAAATAAATGCTGAAAAAAAGAAAAAAGAAAAATAAACAACTAAATTTTAATGCTTCCCCGGCAACGGCGCCAAAATTTGATGTTGAGTTGTCGCGACTCATAAACAAATTAAAATTTATAAAGTGTTAAGTTGCACCAAAAATGTAGTAAATGGCACAACCTAGGTCATCTCTCAAGGAGGCTTCAACATTTAGTTGGAAAATTGGGGGTTTTAAAGAATTAAAGCAATAACTTAAATTGAAAGATAATAGTAATAATAGAGAAGGCACTAATGCAAGGTATTCCTAGAATTGGAAATCAATTATCATTGACTAAATATTAAACCCATTAATGGCTATTAGTAATAAATTACTAGCAATTCTACTAGTGATCAATCGACCTCTAGAATTTGAACAATACAAATAACTAATAAACGATGATTGCCAATCTATTTAGAAATCACATTGATTTAATAAACCAATTGCTATAGCCTAACCGCCAATCGGAATGTTAATTCTAATATCCTCCCTCAAACGTAAACTAATAGATCTACCAATTTATGCCTAAAGGGTTTTCCTAAATGACAATCGCCAATTTAGTTATTCCCATAAAGATTATAGCAATCACCACAATAATTAAAGGAATGGAAACTACAGAATATTAAGAAAACCAATGCATTCAATACAAACAAAAGATCTCAAATGTCATCCCAATCCATCCGAAAATCCCTACACTATCAAAGAAATCTACCCCTCCATCTCTGGAGGATTACAACAATGAAGATAAAAGAACCTGAAAATAATAGCAATGATCCTTGCCACAATCTTCAAGATAGAGCATCTTCACCAATAGAACCCTTAAAGAGAGAAGAGAGAAGGAGAATAAAGAGATGTAGAGAGAGTGTTTTCTTTAGAGAGAGAATAAAAAATTCTAAAGTGGCATTAGTGTCTATTCAAAAGTGTCCAAAATGGAATTAAAAAGCAAAAAGGTTCAAAACGCGGAACAAAATCGCATGTATCGCTGAAGCTCATCCACTTATGACCGCTATAGTGGTTCTGCCTCTTGCTATAACCAAATTCAGCTCTCTGGTGACTGCTATAGTGGTCCTGTACTCGCGAAAAACTGCTTCGTACACTTCCAAACCCGTTTTGAGGCCCGAAAAGTTTGAATTAGCTCTTCGGCCTAGAAATAGAAGTTGTAGCTCTTTGAATAAGCTTTCATAATGCCATAATAATCACCTCATCAGACATCTGTAGCTCCAAATATTGTGAAAATACTAACTGGAGGTCAAGTTGGACAGCATCAAAACATCAGCAACCTTTAATCTTGTAACCCGATTTTCACCAAGATACTTTTAGAACTGGATTTTGGGTTGAACATGAAAATTGTAGAGGACTTCTTGAGCTTTCCACAATATCTTTATTTATCTTAATCCGATCCCTTGTTCTTGACAATTGCATTTGATCCAAGGCTCCTATACTCAAGACCATACTTAGAAAGACAAGTCAAATGCAATATGATGTAATTATAAATTATCCCAAAATCAATGCAAAAGCCATCAATTCTATGAAAATCACACAATGAGGAATAAATCAAAATCCTTATTAATTATATCAATAATACAGTAAAACTCATGTAAAAAGCTAAGGTTTAGAAGTAAGATAAGTGGCACAAATGCCCCTTATCAGCTACTATCCATTCCATGGGCAATGTTTTCATGAGGAAATGAAAATAAGTTTGACAAATCTATTTTCCATCTGACATTATCTAGCTTGGTTCAGAAACATGAAGAATAGATGCTTTACTCTTATCCCAGAGATAGAGGTGGTTAAAATGGCCACAATTGGTTTGGATTATATGATTAGGAAAAAGTTTTCTAATCAACAGTTCTTAAACCTTGCATAGCTAGCAGACAAAGTTAGGCAAATTAAGCAATTACAAGTTGAAAAAGTTAGCTTTAAAAAGAACCTAAGAAGAGAGAAAATTGCATATGCTGCGTATGCGAGTTAGATGAAGATGTCCATGAAAACAAAAGTTCATGTTATTGAACTTTAATTTGGCCCTCCTTATGTATGTGATTCTCTCAAACCTACTAAAGGTAAAGAGAAAATCTCCTCTTGAAAGATAAGCAAATAATACTGCCTAAGGGAAGTAAAATGCCTATCGAGGATGTTAAAAATGAGATTTTTTTGTAAATTTCATCAATTTGTTAGACATGCCTCTAATAATTGTGTGTATTCCAGGGAATTAATTCAGAAGGATATAAAAGAGAGGATACTAAAACTTAAGGAGAGAATGCATACAATGAAGGTTGATTCCAAGCCAGTCGATAATTGTGTGGAACCACTTCAAATGCCAGTCAACATGATTGGGGTGGATGGTAAAGAAATCGATAATGCTAATGTCAAGGATGGTTTAAGTTTGGATTTCTATGAAACTATTGAAGAAAGAATTTATCCTAAGTCTAATGAAGATTTGCTTGATCTTCTTCTTAAGCAACTTGATAATAGTGCCAATGTGGCAATGTGTCCTCATTGCAATGTAGTTTTTGATAGAAAAGCTAAAAAGAAAACAAGAGCTTAGGAAGAAAATCACAGAAAAAGAGGCTGAGAAGGTAGAATTGAAATGTAAGTTGGCTAGAAAGCAAAATGTATTCAACTTTGGTTCGTTTAGTTCAGAATATTTGCTACCTAAAGAAGCACCACCAATTAATCAAACTATGAAGATAATTGTGATGGTTGATGTTGTTCTTGAGGTGTGTACACGAAGACTAGGTTACCTTTTGTGACTATAGCCAATAATCAATAGGTGAAAAATGTAGGTGCAAAATGTCAAGCAAGTGCATAATAATCTAAGGATGCATTGACGACATCACCCAAATGACAAACAAGGACTTTGATTTGTTGAACTCGAACAAGAGAACCATGGCTTACAATCTTGGATATTTGAGCTTCATCTTGAGTGAAACCCATCAATTTTCACATATCGACTGACAAACTTGAAGCTTTGTCAATTATGGTCCATTTTTTCTTACAAATCAACTTCAAGGTCTTGGCCGACTTTGACATGTCAAACATTCACTATGTACTATCATCACCTAGAACCTTCATACTTTCACAGTGAAACTTCTTTCATTATGGTCCTCAGCTCACTAAGGTCGAATGACAATTCGATATTTTAACACTTGGTGGAATTTAGTGCCAACAGTATGCCCCCACAACTTTCATTTTGAAGACACTACCAGAAACATGCGGGAAACTAACGAGGTTATCAACGGACATGTATCTGTCGGCAATTATCGATGATATTTATAACGATGCAACGCGTTATTGAAAATAATTATGATATGTACAAGAACCCGTCGGTGAAGCCGTCCATAAATGCTAGCACATTACATGCTAGTTGGCACGTAAAACAACCGATGGGTTTACCGATGGCTATACCAACGGGTAATTTATTTACCGATGGGTAAAATATTATATTAAGAAATGATAATTATTGATTACTTTACCGACGGGTGAACAAAAGCAGCATTTCATTAAAAGTACTTACCGACGGGTCTAGCGATGAGTATTTGAAATTTTTGTTATTGCCGCGTAAAACCTTTGTATTACTCTTAACCCGTCGGTAAAACCGTCGGTAAGTACTTTTAATGAAACGCTGCGTTTTAATAAACGCGTACTTGTCGATACGCCCATCGGTAATGCGTGAATTATATCCTACTCGAGACCCTTGTTCTTCCTCACTTGGATACCTCACTCTCTCTCTAAACTCACTCATTCTCTCTAGCCGCCACCACCACCATGATTTTCCCCTCCGTTCGTCGCCACCGGAGCTCCGTTTGAGAAACGGAGGCCACCTCTACGATCACTGCGCTTTGGTGAACATTTTAATCGGTTTAGTTTTTTCATTTGATTAACTTTTTCTGTTCATTTATGGGTGCCTATAGTGTTGTGTGTTTGTTGCATTGGTGATTAATTATTGTTATTAATTTGTTTTGGTTGAGGGTCACAGTGACTATCGACTTTGGGAGCAGTTTGCTATTCTTTTTCTTTATATTAGTCTATGTTTTGTATGTATATAATTGTAGTTATTGAAATTTATAATATTCGATTTTCAGGATTGGATTTGGTTGACTGTGGAGGGCTTCCCTACATTTTAGTTTTCTTTTTTAGTGCTATAGAAGTTAGTTGTTGAATCCTTGTTATTTATATCATTTAATGATTTATTATATATGTATGATATATAGAGACTTATATTTTCTAGGATAGAGTTATAGAAAATGGGGATTGCATGACTGGGGGGAAGGGTGTAGAGGTCCTTCCCCGACTAGTTTGAATTGTTTACTGTGGGATTCTTTGTGTTTGCGGATATTGCAGGATGCATGTTGTGGAGTTATACGGGGATGTGCAACAGAATGATTTTTAGGATTATATGAATTGTATGTAATAATTAACATGTAACTATTTCACTGTTCCTATTCTATTGTTGATTTTTATACTAATATCTACAATTTTTGAATTGACTGATATATCTAATGATGGAAGCTCCTAATTATAAGGGAGGGGCTGTCAAAATTTTGTTAATTTGTGTGTAAGAATAATAGATTAAAAAATGTAACTATATTAAGAAAAACTTAAAAACTTAAAAGGCAGTTGAGTTTGTTAAATAAAAGTTAAAGACCAATTGAATATGTTTTAAAAACCAAATACAATAAATTTTTAACAATGGATACTCCTAATTATAGGGGAGATGCTGTCGAAATTTTGTTAATTTTTGTGCGGGAATAATAGATTAAAATTATATTTGATAGTAGTAATTTGATGTCCTTAAAAAATTGTAGGGTCTTTGGTTTATCACAAGCATAATGTTACCTTCAAACCGGTCATGGATGTATGATAGATTGGATCCTAATAAAGGGGGGATTAAGTCAGAGTTTTATAGTGGTATTGAAGAATTAATGAGGATAGCATGCCAAATACACTAGTTCATTAATGAGGCAAAAGTTAGGTGTCTATGTAATAAGTGCAAATGTAGGAAGTATTTAGATGATGATACAATAAGGGTTCATTTGTACAAGTGGGGATTCAAGCCTGACTATTGGGTTTGGACTGAGCATGGGGAGGTCCTTAATGCATGGAATCAAGTGGGTGTATTTCAAACTGGAAGTAGTTCTGGTGGGATCCATATAACTCAGAACGATGTGGGTAATATGCTGTGGGAGGATAACTTGGCTAGGCATCAAGAGATGGTGTTTGATGCTGCTGGGCCTGAATTTGTTGGTCGTTATTCGTAGCCTTCAGTCGAGGAGCCCAACCAAGATGCCGCTCGGTTTTATAGTCTCGTAGAAGCAGCCAATCAACCTTTGTGGGAGGATTGTGTGCACTATGAATTGTCATTAGCAGTTCAAATGTTGAGCATTAAGTCCAAAGGGAATCAAAGCCAAAGTTCTTTCGATCAGTGGGCTGCACTGATAAGTGAGCTAAGTTCGAACCCCGATGTAATTCCAAAAGATTTTTATCAAGCTAAAAAATTAGTTTCTAAACTTGGGTTGAAGGAAATAAAGATTGATTACTGCTTGAAAGGTTGCATGTTTTATTATAAAGATGCTATTTCATTGACTGAGTGTAAGTTTTGCCAAGAGCCTAGGTTTAAACCCAAGAGACGTGGAAATGGAAGGTATAAGGACGTCTTTCAGAAAAAAAATGCACTATCAGCTGTTAATCCGTAGACTCACAAGATTGTATGTGCCAATGAGCTCAGCTTTTCATATGAGGTGGCACAATGAAAATCAGAGGGATGACGGTGTGATGACGCATCCATTACATGGTGAGGTGTGGAAAAAGTTTGATCAACAGTATCCTGATTTTGCTTGTGACCCACGAAATAATAGATTGGGACTCTGTTAAGATGGATTTACTTCGAATAATCAATTTAGCAAACCCTATTCTTGTTTAAGACTACTCAGGTTATGACAGTAGAGGTTACTGCTGGTCACTGGTTCAACTTAGAAAGGCTGGTTAAAGACTACTTGGCTTGTGAGTAGAGGTTGCTATTGGTCACAAGTAAGAGCTTGGGAAGGCTACTGCAAAGACTATCCTTTGACTTTCTTGGTTTGAGAAAGGGTATTTGTAAAACTCAATTGTTGTTGAGAACTGGATGTAAGCAGGTTGGCCGAACTAGTATAAAAACCTTTGTGCAATATCTTTCTCTCCTTTAACTCCTTTATTATTTTTGTATCTGAACATATTAAGCTATTTTTTCTGGACAATCATCTTTTACATGCTTTATCCTATTAGTTGTAGTTCAGAAAGTAGCCTTCTGAAGTTACTAATGTTGTTTCTGCTGCATTTCAAGCACATAGCTTGATAATATTTTCCTTAAGTTTTCAAAAGCTAAAAAGGAAAAGAAAAAGCAAAGCACAATTTAACCGCTCTTCTCGTGCGCTTTTCTACTTACAAGTGGCATAAAAGCTCAGGCTTCTAAGGGATTGAGCAATCTGATAACTGTAGAGGACAAAGATCCTGAGGAGTTATGACACAAATATCCATATAGTAGAAGGTCATTTTGTCAACAAACCACCATTCTTTGATGGCGGGGACTATTCTTATGGAAGAGATCGGATGAAATTGTTCATAAAGTTCACTATTCTTAATCTATGGGAAATCATCCAAGTGGAAGATAATGTTCTAATGTAGGAAATTCCAATAACTGCTGATACACCCTCAACATTAAGAGAAGTCCCTAGAAATAAGTGGACAAAGCAACACAAAGCTAGAGTTTAGTTGAACTTTAAAGCTAAAAACTTGCTCGCATATGCACTAAGCAAAGTAGAGTATGACAAAATCATTGTTGGTGACATGACTGAGGAGATATGGGATAGGCTGTAGATGTTGCATGAAGGTACTGATCAGGTCAAAGAAACTAAAATCAATATGCTAGTTTATCAATACAAAATGTTTAAAATGTCATATCAAAAAAGCATTTATGAAATAACCACAAAGTTTATGCATATCATAAACCAACTAAAGGGATTGGGCAAAAGATATTCTAACTCTGAAATGATTAGAAAAATTTTGAGAAGCCTCACTGCCAAATGGTTGCCTAAGGTCATAGCCATCATTGAAGCCAAAGACCTTTAAACTCTAGGCTTAGAAGCGCTCATTGGGTCCTTTAAAACCCATGAGGTAGTGCTCTCATAAATGCATGGTGAATCCATCAAGAAGAGCAAGTCCATGGCCTTAAAATCATCTCATCAGAAACAAAATAAAAACAAAGCAATGAAAGTTGCTGACACCTCCGATAAAGAAGAAGAATATGATGATGATTCTGAAGAATAGGATGGAGATGAGATCTCCATGCTAGTTAGGAAGATGTCCAAATCCTGGAGAAGTAAGACAAAGAGAAAAAGAGACATTAACCTCAAGAGGGACAAAAGAGGCAAGGAAAGCTTGAAAGCATCACTTGCTACAACTGTGGTGAGAAGAGACATTTTAAGCCCGAGTGTCCTAAGCTTAAGGATCCACAGAAAAAGTTCCAGCTCCAAGAAGAAAGGCATGCTAGCCACATAGAGCCACATAGAAGAAGAAAAAGAAGGACCAAAAGGTTAGGAAGAACTAGAAGACATTATTAATCTATGCTTCATGGCAGACTATACTTCAAAAGGCGAACCTAAGGTAAATAATTCTAACTCTGATCTTTCTATGATGAGTTATTGGCTTTATATAAAGAGTTACTTGAAGATTCTCAAACTCTTTCTTCTCACTATCTCAACCTGGGGAAAAAAATTAACAAGTCATTTTAGAACTTGAAATGGCCAAGTTAGAAGCAAAAAATCTAAGGCTTGAGAACGAAGAATTAAAAGAAGAAAATAAAATTTCAAATATCAAGCTCAATGCCTCAGAAACTGAAGTCACTAAGAAAAATGAGAAACCTCATAAAATTATTTTTGAATTAGAAAGGACTTCAAATCTAACCTAGAAAAGATGGTAAATGGTTCAAAGAACCTTGAACTAGTGCTTGGAGGTCAGAGGCCATATTCTCAAAGAATCAAGTTAGGATATGAAGAGGAATTGGATGAGAAAGGAAAGTCAACTCAACCAAAGAAAATGAAGAACAAAGTTTTTTTGTCATGACCTAATATAAGCACATGACTAGCACGTGAAGAATTCTATCCCCGCATAAGCCTCATGACCTGTGGGTTCTTCTATATGCATATTTTAATACAAAAATCTATTAAAAAGTAATATCATTTCCATAAACCAAACACCTATTCTCTGAAATCAATATAATCAATGTTTGAAATCCTAAAATCCATATATCATCTAGGTATGAATACATATTAAGTACTTTCATTTAGAATATGCATAACAATCCAAATCCTTTTAATACAAATCGAAACATAACCAAGTATGCAAAATGCAAACTAATCTCTATATGAATCAGGACTCCTATTTGTAATGACACTGGAACACTTTATACTATACTAAGGATGCTTCACTAAAGTAAAGCTCGCCAACTGTATCTCTATTATTGCTGGGAGGAAGGAGGCTAGGGAGGACCCGCAACAGCTGTTGTATATGTAAATAGGAGAGAAAAGAGAGGGGGAGAGTTTTTATATAAAAACTCAGTGAGTGAATTTTCACCTGGAACCCTCTTCATGGGACATCAAAAGAACAACACAGTTAAACCATGTAAATAGTAATAATGATAATAAAATAAAAATAAGATTCTAAAACATTTCATACTTATATTCATAAAATCAAAATCACAATTCTCTATATATCAACCTAATAGTATCCTAATAGAGAAACAAAAATCTCTGTATAAAATCCTATGATTACATCTAGGCATTACATTTCATCATCCCTGGTATTTCAAATTCTCTCACTGTAAGTCTCAGGTCACATCTGGGCATTTCGTGTCACTGTTCGCCATCCCCAGTATGGTAATGGTTTTCTCTGTTAACTCTAGCCCTGGGCTACTTGGCACCAAAGTTAACGATTTAACTGCTGTTAACATATAGCCTGTTTCTCTATAGCTACTGCCAGCTCAACCAAAATCTCATTCCTTTCTCTACATTTCAATGAGTCTTCTATTATAGGGTTCAAAACTCCATCATATAAAACAAATCAATCTAGAAAACATACCATCATTATAACATTTCTAAACAATTATAGTCAAATCCAACTCTTTATGAACACATTTAAACAATAATAGTCCCATGGTTTTCATAAAATCATATAGTTCATGCCATTTAAAAATCACATTCTCATAAGCTTAAATATTTAGTAGAAATCTCTAAAATCATATTATAAACTCTATTTCTATGAAAATAACTCTAATACACAACATAAATATCATAGGTTTGAACCCACTCACTTGGAGGGGTAGACAACAAAGGATCAACACTAGCAGAGGAAGAGTGGCACCAATATCTACCATTAAAGCAATATAACTCAATATCAATCTCTAGATCACTCAAATCTACCTCTAATGACAATGGAGGTGTACCAAAGCTTGCTTGGCATGAAAAACAACAATGAAAACCTCCAATAACATGAGAAATGGAAGAAAATGAAGCAAAACCAACAACATATTAGCTAGAATGCTTGGAGGATGAAAGATTGGATGTGGTTGAGAGAAAATGAGGAAAAAGAGAAGAAGAAGGGAGCATAGAGGCTAGGTTTTTGAATTCTAGAAATGGGGGTTTAAAAAGGATAGAGGGGCTCATAACTTGGAACTGTGTCATTTTGGTATCAGATACGCTTGCTACAGCTAACCTGTCTAGTATAAAACCCACAGAAAGGCTTTCTCGCTTGCTATAGTGACTACACTTACTGCTATGAGCCTGTTCTGTAGAATTCTAAAGAATTTGGCTGCAACATGGAATCTAGTTTTTGGGACTTTCCTAGCTTCACAAGTAGGTCCTGGGGACCCTAAGACCGTATTGAACTTGACTACGGACACATATACCTAGGGTATTACATTCTTGCACTTGCCATTAGAAGGGACACCTACCTAACAAGTGCTTTATGAGAAAGAAGTCTATCAAAAAGGTTGGGAAACCTCCCCCTGTGAAGACTAACCCAGAAGGACCCAGAAAGGTATGGGTACCTAAGTTAAAAACTTTGTTTGTTGCAGGTGAATCTGAGAACACATGTTGAAGTAGATAAGAAGTGGTACATAGATAATGGCTGATCCAGACACATGTCCGAGTCCAGAAGGTGGTTCAAAAACCTAAAGTCGAAGAACTTTGGATCAATCAATTTTGCTTATAGAGGTAAGGCTAAGGTCACAAGAATAGGAAATGTTAGTAAGGATGATTCTTACCAAACTTCTAATGTGTTGCTTAATAATGGTCTGGCTCACAATCTATTCAGTATCAGCCAATTCTATGACCAAGGCTTTAATGTTTTATTTAATGCTCATGCATACAAGAGAGTAAATCCCACCTCGGGACAAGTCATCTTATTTGGTAAGAGACATGATAACACTTACGTGGTATTCTTGGATGACCTTTTAGATCAGGATGTAAAATGTCTCGCATCCTTCATGGATGATAAATGGATATGGCATAAGAAGTTGGACATGCTCATATGAAGCTTATCTTTGAACTTTCTTAGAAAGAGCTTATTAAAGGTCTGCCAAAGATCAGATTTGACAAGGACTCAACTTGTAATTTCTATGAGAAAGGAAAGCAAACCAAGGCTTTTTTCCATAACAAAAATGTGGTTTAAACCACTAAGTCACTTCAGCTTTTACACATGGATCTTTTTGGACTAACCAAGACTGCTAATCTTGCTGGGAAAAAAATACTATCTTGTCATTGTGGATGATTACTCAAGATTTACATCGTTTATTTTCCTAGCTTCTAAGGACAAAGTGATAGAAAGATTCAAGTTTCTACAAAATGTGTTTGCACAAAAAAAAAAAAAGATTCTCAAATCACCTCTATCAAATCAGATCATGGAGGATAATTTGAAAACCATATTTTCGAAGAGTTTTATGAAAAACATGGCATCTTTCACCTATTTTTTGCACCCAAAACTCCCCAACAAAATAAGGTTGCCAAAAGGAAAAATATAAGCTTGTAAGAGATGGCCAGGACAATGCCTCTAGAAAGTTGTTTATGAAAATATATAGGCAGAGGCTGTAAATATCTTTTGCTATATCCAAAATGGAATCTTTTTATGGCCAATACTCTAGAAACCACCCTATGTGCTGTAGAAGGGTAGAAAACTCAATATATCATCTTGTCATATTTTTGGCTTATCTTATTTTATCCTTAATACTAATGATAAACTCACAAAGTTTGATCCTAAGTCTGATAATAGTATTTTTCTAGGGTATTCCTCTATCTCTAAAGCTTATAGGGTATACAACAATACAACGCTATCATTGAGGAAACAATCCACATCAAGACGACTTCACTTTATCTCCTATAAACATGGTACCTTGGTCTGCCATAATGGTTTCTGGGATACCAACCCGATGTCTAATATGATTCTGTATGATCTTACTCACCTTAGCTTGTGTGACCTTAACCATCACCTGAGCTTCAACTCATTTAGTGAAATAGTCTATTGCTACAATTATAAAAAAATGTTGATTAGATGAAGGAGGGCATATTTTGCTAATCAAATCCATTGCACATCCTTGAAAGGACCATGACTTTACAATGGCATGTAACTCCTTAGGTGGGACACGTTGAAGGGGACCATGCTTCTGGCATTGTTCACGGCCTTTAGCATAATCAAAATAATTAGGAATAATTGTTAGCCAATAACAACCATAACAATATATCAGCCATTTCATTTTGCCACCAGATTTGTGCGCTCCATATTCCCTTTCATGCACTTCTCCCATAATCCTAATGGCTTCTTCCAAACCTACACATCTTAAGAGTACCCCTTCTTGTGTTCTTTTAAACAACTCATTGTCAATCAAAACAACATTCAATGCCCACTATTTTACCTTGTACTCTGTCTTAGTCGAGGGGTCTAACAAATTTTTATGATTTCTTCACGCCAATCTAATACCCTCGACTGCATACCAATAGTACCAGTGATCACTCATCTGCTAATTAATTTATACCCTGAGGTGTGTTGAGCCAGTTGATTTGCTAGCTCATTTTCTCCTTTGGGAATATGAACTATTGTCATGTTTACAAATTCAAACAAAAGCTCAAACACTTCTTCCAAATAAGGGGTTAATTCGGGGCTATTACACCTGTATTCACCCATTATTTGATTAACAAACTAATTGTAAATCCCCTCTTATCTGAATTACCTATACCCTCATGGCATTTAACAACCTAAGACTTGCTAACAAAGCTTCATACTCTGCCTGGTTATTAGAAAAATAATATCTATCTTTAATGAATGTTTGTCATCCTTGCTATCAAGGTTTGTAATTACCAACCCTGCTCCATCTCCTTCACTATGCTTAGATCCATCAAATGACGATATCCACAATTAGGTTGCAACCATATTTTGATACTCATCTAATGGATTTGTTACCTCAATGCAAGGGTGTTCATCTAAAAAATTAGCTAATGCTTGCCCTTTCACGGCTTACATAGGCATGTATTCAAGAACAAAAAGCATTTAATTTTATAGCCTATTTCTTAGACTCCCTTAGAGTAGGCCCTATTCAAAAGATATTTTACTATATCTATCTTATACATAACCAACACTTTTCTTGGCAAAAGATAATATTCTAGCTTAGTGTAAGCATGGAACAGAGACAAACAAAGCTTCTAAATAGGCGCATACCTTGTTTCAACATCATTAAGTGTAAGGCTTAGGTAATATACTATTCTCTCATACCATCTTCTGCATCTTGGCCTAATAGAATCCTTTGCTATAGATATATATAATTTCAATGGCCTTCCAAAAATAAGTGGTACTAGGACTGGTAGGCTTACTAAATACTTTCTGATCTGATCAAAAGCTTGTTATTGTTCATTTCCCTAAACAAATTCTTCATATTGCTTTAATCTCAACAATGGGTAAAAAGCTTTCATTTTCCCAGTAAAGTTAATGATAAACCTCCTCATAAAATTAATTTTCCCAATGAGACTTTGCAATTATTTTTGTGTTAGTCGGAGATCTAGCTTCTAACATGGCCTTGGCTTTATTTTTATCTACTTCAATTCCTTGATTATGTACTAGGAAGCCAAGGAAGTTACCATCCAAGACACCAAAAGTACACTTAGTCAAATTCATTTTTAATGAATGTTTTCTCATGCTAATAAAGGCTTGCTCTAAATCGACTAAATGCTTATGGAATTCAACTAATTTAACTACTACATCATCTATATAGATTTCCATATTTTTACCGATGAAGTCATGAAAAATTACATTCATTGCCATTTGGTATGTTGCTCTGACATTTTTTAAACTGAATGGCATAACCACCCATTCAATCACACCAATAGCACCAGGGCAATGGAATACAGTTTTGTGCATATCATTGCCAGTATCCAAAATTTGATTACACCCAGAGCAACCATCCATAAAGATATTATTTCATTACTTGTTGTAGAGTCAATTAACATATATGCCACAGGCATGACATACTCATCCTTAGGCATAGCTAAATTTAAATTTCTAAAATTTATGCAAACCCTAACTTGCCCATTCTTTTTTATCACGAGTACAATATTTGTTAACCATTTGACATACCTAGCTGTCCCAATAAATCCAGCCCTTAACAATCTTTCTATCTTTTATTTGATCTTCGGCTATAGTTCCAGATTTATACGCCATGACGACTATTTGAAAGGCATGTAACCATCTTTGATGGGCAAACGGTGTGCCACCAAGTCTTTAAATAAGCTGGGAATCTCATGATAATCTCAGGCAAAGTGATCCTTGTATTGATGAATCAATTGTACCACTCTTCTTGACATTCTTTGTTTAACAACCCATTGATCTTAGTCATCCTAGGTTCTTATTCTGTACCCAAGTTGATCTCAATCAAAGGGTCCTGAGCTTCGAAACTTGGTTAAACTTTCTTTATGGATGGGGATGCATCTTCACTTCCAACTAAGTCTAGCTCTTTCTTGGTCGCCTCACTCTGCGGAGCATATTCTAAGATTCTACATTCAGTTGAGTGAGCTTGCAACCGTTGCAAGACATTCTCTACTAACTGTTCATGGCTCATGTTAATTAAATAATTCCAAGCAAGGCCGTGGATGGGCCTAAACTTCAATCTAGAATCCCCTAGCCATGATGTTTACAGCCTTGATTAAATCTTCATCTTCTCTTCTCATAATGGATAAGAGTCTAAACTCTAGGTCATAGCAACTTGCTTCAACCATCGTGACTTCTGTAGTGAAAGACCTCAAATCTATCTGAACCGTCTCCTCCTTTCCCTGATGCCAAAACATTAACATCTGATGAAGGGTAGATGGCAGGCATTCATTGGCATAAATCCAACCTCGTCCTAACAAAAGTGAATATCCAAGCTTTGTATTTACCATGAAAAACACTGTATTGGCCATTTTTGAACGCACCATAAGTTCACCAATATAGATTTCAATGGCTGCTATAGTGCCTCCAGTGAAATTAGTCATCTTCATATTGGTATACTTCAGGTCTGTAATAGTCTTTCGAAGCTTCTTTAAGACTCCTAGGGGCATCACGTTCATAATCGCACCTTTATCAACTAACATCTATGAAATCGGTTTTCCATCAATTTAGGCTTTAAAGTAAAGCGGCTTCAGATGGTGTGGTTGTTCTAGCCTTCAAACATTATCACTGGCTCCCACTTGGATCAATTTTCTTTTTCCTTTTCAGTAATGATGGAAATATATTCGGCTTCTTCCACCATGACATCACCTTCCAAAGCATCAACCTGCTCTCCTTCAGTTGCAAATTTAGAAGGTAGGACTCCAACCACCGCCAACAATTCTAAATCTTCATCATTTGCAATGATCAACAACTTGTCTTCATCTTCATCAGTTTTTTCTTCTATTGGGCTTCTTTTCTTGCAAATTTAACCTTGAGATGGTTTATTGAGTGATAAATTTTGTACGACTATCATTGCCTCTGCCTCTTTCTTCTTGCATCATAAGTATTTGTAAATGTTAACTTTGCTTTTCTCCAAAGACTTTAATTTTTCTTTCACCTTCAGAAATGCTCTCTTTCTTTGAAGATGACGTTTCTGAGATTTTGTAAGCACCTTCTCTTTCTTATTTTCTTTCTTTCATACTTTGCTCTTATATATCTTTCTCAACCATCATCCATCCTGAGAGTGTATTTTTGGCTTGAGCATTTGCTTCATTGAACTTTTACAACATCTCTGACAATAACCTTTAGAGCAGGTTGTCCTTTTGTTTAATTCAACTCCACAGCTCACCTACTTTCTTTAAATAAGAGGTGATTAGTCACCCACGGTAGTTGTGAATTGAAATAATTCCCACTTTTGAAATTTCTGGTCTGAAACACATTTCTAGGATAGCCAAGCCTTTGAAATACACTCCTTGGAAACCTATTCTCTTTTCCTTCATGGAAAAATTGGCTTACCCCATTGTTAGCTTTGTATGCACTTTGCCCCCTAATGTAATTTATTCGGTTCACTAGGAGATTGAGCCGATTGAATACATTTCTACTTTGACTTCCTGCGATTCCCGTATTCGTCCTTCTTATTAGACAACCATAATCGGGCTAATCCCTCTGCTTGATTCTATTTTAGTTATTACTGATTTTGGCCTCCACACCTTGATTGTATTCTTTTTTGCAACACCCTTACTAACATTCTTCTCATCACGGTTACGATCAGATATTAATACCATATTGGTCATAATTGTAGGAAAAGGGTCAATATTCACAGTCACATTGGTTGCCTTCTTCCCCGGCAACTTTAATCTCTCTTCTTCTAATGCCTAGCTTCTGGATGGCTTCCCTGAACACTAAGCAATTGACAGTAGAGTGAAAATCAGAATTAGGCCACTTACAATATTTCCTATTCTTTAACTGCTTAGAGGAAGGAGTCTTATGTCCCTCCGGTAACTTTAACTGCTTATCTTTCAATAGGAAATCAAAGATCTGATATGGTTCTGTGATATCGAACAAATACCCTTCCTTCTATTCTTGTCTGAACTTGTCTTTTCCTTTAGCGGGGGCCAATGCCAGGCAAGAATGTGGCTTTCCTTTGATCATTTCAACTGCCATAATCTCCCTTTCTAAGGACAGTTTTTCCTCTCAAAACCCCTCATCAGATTCACGTTCTACTACTAAATAAACTGAGATGGTTTACCTCCAATCTTGTTTGAACATGTTTATTCTCGCTCATGTATGAACTGTTACATCCTTGAGGCCTTCCACGCTAATTGATTGAGATCTCATGTATGAACTGTTACATCCTTGAGGCCTTCCAATCTTGTTTGTAGATGCATATTGTTCATGGTTATGGATGTACATTTAGTTTAAGGTAGTTGTTCACTACATTTGCCTTGTATCTTCTGGAACCTTTCTATGAAATCAAATACTGGCTCGTTCACTTACTATTTAATTCCAAACAAATCTAGAGTTAAAGCCTCTAGCAATAGTTTGTGAAATGATCATGGAGCACGTCTTCCATTTCCATCCAACTATGCACTGAATTTAGTGGAAGAGATGAGTACCATGAGAAATCCATTCCAGTTAAAGACAGAGGGAATAACTAAAGTTGTAGTTCCTCATTCTGTCTAGCTTCTATACACTAAGCCAAGAATTTACTCACATGCTCCATTGAGGACCCCCCATCTTTGTTAGAAAATGAAGCAAAGTCTAGTACTCCAAAGCCATGCGGGAAAGGCATCCTATCAATCCATTCAAGATAAGGCCTTCTATATATAGGTCTTTTCATTGGCCTTAGATGAACCCAAAATATCATCTCATAGCATCTATAATTACATTCGGGTTTAAGAACTAAGGACTAGCCCTTCTTTGATCAACCAATTGGAGTGGGTTGTTCGGAACAAAGGCAGGTTGCCTTGGCCTAAATCCCTCTTGATCTTACGTGGGATTAAAACCTGACATGGGCATATTCAATGGCTAGTCTGGTGCCGGAATCGCATAATTGAATCCTTGATTTGGGCCAACGCCATAATTCAAGTGACCTGTCGAGGGACCTCCTCCTTGGTATACCATAGAATATGGCGCCATAACCCATTGTCCTTTTGCACTACAACCACCTATCACATTTTGATCTCCATCGGGTGGCATGTTCCATGATTGGTCTACATTCATGCCATGATTGTCATTGGTTATTTGTGGCAAACCTAAGTGACCCGTTGCATTCATAGGTCTCTTGACCAAGTTGATTTGCCCCCTAGATTTGTGTGTGGCTGCATAGGATATGCTCCTGCAAAATCGTATAGTACAACCCACATGGACTATAACCATTACCCTGCAGAACATTCAACACCATTGGTTTTACAATCTTAGGAAGTTGCTTTGATATATTCAGCATTACATCATTCACTCCAAGTTCCATCTATTGTCTAATAAATGATGTGGATACAATAGTAGGCTATTTGTCCTCATTGCTCTTAACAGAGGATGTTGAACTTCGAGTCCCAATCTTTTAGGGGAAAAAGCGATGACGTTCTCTGACAGATTTGAGCCTGTCTCATTTACTAAAGTGCCAACTGTACTTTCGTCCCCTTTACGGTTTCCATGTTTAGCATTAGTCGACATTACACCAGGAGTACTCATTCTTTTAGAACGTAACTCCTTACGCCATTGAAAATCCAAACCTGGAGATTGGAACTTTCCACCATCAATCCTTGACGTGCCAAAAATATGTTGTGGTAAAATTTGGTTTGGCTAAGTTAAATGAAAAAACAAAGCCAAGAAGCAAATTTACCTTTAATTCGAAAGTGCGCAAGTGATTACACCAAAGAGGAGAATCTACTCCTTGGTTATAGATTCTCCAAATACCAAGTAACAATAAGCTTTGGACTAGGATTGAAGATCGACAAAAAATAGAGAACAATACAACATCAACAATAAAGCTAAAGAACATGGAAACAGTAATACAGAGTTTGATGATCTATGCTACAATATGCCTAAAAAGGGAAAGGAAAAGGTAAGCTAAGACAAAAGTGATAAAAGATGTGTGTATGTGACTTGTTGTGTCCATCTTTGTCACTCTTTGGTCCTTTTATACTGATCTTGAAGTTATTCCGGCTAGGTAATTGTCCGTAGTAACCTTCATAATGACATTTGCATTTGTACATCATTTAAACAAGTAGCACAGCTTCATATGAATCCTGCGCATCTGCTTTCCCTTGCTATAACTGTTCCCGCTTTGATGGTAGTTCACGACTAACATAGCACGCTCCCTTGGATAACCGTTCCCACTTATCTACCACGGCTAATGAGTACTACAACACACTCCAGCCGTGACAATCGTTTCCATATGCTATTCCCATGGCCTATCACTTATGCAAATAACGCTTCCATCTTTTAGTGAGCATTGGCTTTTAAACCCAGTTTCCTTTAACCATAAAATGTTAATTAGGCCAGATCCATGAAACCAGCCCACTTTTAATCTGGTGGTAACACTTTTCAAGTACTTTTAACCAATGAGGTTATGTTACAATTTATTCTTGTTGTTCTCGTTACTCTTTTGCTTTATTTATGCGGCTTATAGCTCATGGTTTTGTTTTGCAATAAAGAAAATTTTATTTACTAATTTCACTAAGAAATTTTAAGAAAAGGTCTGCAAACGAATAAATAACGACTAGTAAAGATTGTATTGCAGCTTAAGTAATATGGATTTATTACAGTGTTACAAAGATAGCGTTTTAAATCTAAGATTAAAATTAAACCCAAAATTTTATAAAGACCAAAACTGAAATTTAGCATATTTGCAAGAATAATCAAAACTATACTTGGATAAAAAATTATTAAAATAAGAAGTAGGAATATCTTTTAGGAAAAAATTTTGCCCTACCCACGACATAACCTTATGAAAATACTCTTCTGCATATTTAACTTACTCAAATTCTATGAACAAAATAGATAGTAGATAATACTAATAAAACATCAATACACATCATTATTCTTAGAGATTAATTTTAATACATTATTAACATAAAATATTTTATAAATATTGAATATGCTATTATATATACTTACCTATTAATATAACAGTATATATTTGATATTTCAACAGAAATTTTTTATTAATAATATATCTAAATTAAATCTTTATTTTTATCCAATAACAAGATTTCAATGCTTCTTTGTAGAGTAAAGATTTCCTTTAATCTTTGAAATTATATGTCTGATTCACTTTAGTCTTTAAAATTAAGAAAATATCAATTTAATCTCTGAAATTGTAAAAAGTTTTTCAACTTAATTAAATTAATTCTCAAAAATAATAATATAAGGGCTAATTTGAATTACTTTTTGTGATTTCAGTGACTAAATTAATATTTTCTTAATTCTAGAGACTAAAATAAATTACATGTACAATTTTAAAAATCAAAATGAACATTTACTTCTTCTTTGCATTTAAAATGATCATATATATCAAATTTGTAAGCTTTAAAAATAATTTGTGTTGTAGATAGGAAGCACTAAATTTCATCGTAGGCAAATCTCATTAAGTGCGATTAATTATATTTATGCGGCAATCTTGGTGCTAGTTGGAGCATCACATGTGCAACTTTAGGAATTAGCATTATCCCCTTCACGGGCGAAATAGCCCCCCAGCCACTACACGTTAAAAATGTCCTCTAGCACAGCACCGCTCTTTTTTGATTCCTCTAGTTTCCACAAAATATTTGTAAGCCTTGGAATTAACAGCTTACCTCCACTTCTGATTTCACATTTCATATATCAAATATGGCACAGTCCTTCAGAGTTATCAACTTTATCCGTGAATCCAAACAAAGATCTCTCTGTGTCCCCACCTACGTCCTGATCCATTTTCGTTTTTCGATCCTTCAGGTCACTGAATCATGACAGGGCATGAATTATTTAATTCCAATTGCAAGGAGTGAGCTTTAGATTGATTGATAGGTAGAATTGTGTCCGTGACTGTGACTCGAAAGAAAGAGAGAGGGTGGTGTTGAAGGTCTAATTCATGATATAAGGACTTCATTCTCATCACTTGGTTTCAGTGAGACACAGTTCCTCTTCACCCTGTTGTGTGAGAGGCTAGCTAGCTAGAACAATCTTTGACATGGGGAAGTATTTTCTGGCCAGCGTCTTGATTCTGCTCTTTCACCTAAACACTTTGCTCAATGTCTTTGCTTGTCCTTACTGTCCATACCCAAAACCTCCTTCTAAGCCTCCAAAGCACCATCCCAAACTCCCACCAAAATATCCTCCTAGAGTGAAGCCACCGGTGCACAAGCCACCGAAGCTTCCTCCATATAAGGGCACCCCACCCTGTCCACCACCCAAGTCATCACCAAAACCACCCTATGGTCCCAAGCCTCCAATAATAGTTAAACCCCCTACCCATCCACCCTATGTGCCCAAACCTCCTCATTACCCCAAGCCCCCCATTGTCAAACCCCCAGTGGTGCATCCACATCCACCTTATGTACCGAAACCACCAGTTGTTAAACCACCTCCATATACCCCTAAGCCACCGGTTGTAAAACCACCCTATGTCCCTAAGCCACCGGTTGTCAGGCCACCCTATGTCCCTAAGCCACCCTATGTTCCCACGCCACCAGTTGTGACACCACCCTATGTCCCTAAGCCACCACCGGTTGTCAGGCCACCCTATGTCCCTAAGCCACCCTATGTTCCCACGCCACCAGTTGTGACACCACCCTATGTCCCTAAGCCACCTTATGTTCCCACGCCACCAGTGATAACACCTCCTTATGGGCCTAAGCCACCAGTGGTGCCAGTTACACCACCATATGTACCAAACCCACCAGTGGTGCCAGTCACACCACCTTATGTTCCTACGCCACCAGTTGTGCCAGTCACGCCACCTTATGTTCCTACGCCACCAGTTGTGACACCACCTCATTTGCCTCCCATTATTGTCCGTCCTCCATTTGTCCCAGTGCCACCAGTTGTACCCACACCACCCAAATCACCTCCCTATGTGCCTCAACCTCCTCCTTATGTGACACCACCCACTCCCACTCCCACTCCAACCCCACCAGTGGTTCCTCCACCAACAACGCCACCAAGCCCTCCTAGTGAAACGCCGTGTCCTCCACCACCACCGGCACAACCAACGTGCCCCATTGACACCCTGAAGCTGGGTGCGTGTGTGGATGTTCTTGGTGGCCTCATACACATTGGAATTGGGAGCAGTGCTAAACAGACATGCTGCCCTGTGCTTCAAGGGCTCGTGGACTTGGATGCTGCTGTGTGTCTCTGCACCACCATTAAGGCCAAGCTTCTTAACATCAACATCGTTATCCCCATCGCTCTTCAGCTCCTCATTGACTGTGGCAAGACTCCACCAGAGGGATTCAAGTGTTCACCAAATTAATTTATATATATAAAGGTAGGAGAAATACTTAATGCTCGGGAGCAAAAGAAAACATCTTTTTTTATTCTAATTATTAATTGACATCTCAAGTTTATGAATTATTATGATGATCTATTTTTTCTATATTTTAAATATAAGAATTAATATATAAATCAATAAATTAAATAAAATAAATATTTTATTTTATTATAGGAATATTGACCATTTTTCATAATGGTAGAGTATATATATGTTTTGGACGTTCAACTTTGCTTTCCAATCGTCAACTAGTTGTAGTACACTCCATTACTGTTGCTCAGAAATTAGGGCGTGTGAAAGAAAATATACTTTTTCGGAAGAAGTTAATATAACACACAATATATTTATATATATATGATTATTATTCTTCTTATTTACATGATCAGTTGTGCTTGATCAGTTTTGACAAGTAGTTATCACCACCAGTTTGTAAAGAAATATTTATCTCTTCACAGGAAAATTAGTTTTATCATGTGTTCCGTTACATCAGACAGAACGAAGAACGACAAACGTATATTTGTTGAAATTTAATAGAAGCAGTACGTCTTCAGGTGTGAACAATTAAAAATGTGGAACAATAGGGCTATGATGCTGTGTAATAAATCATCTTTTTAAAATAGTTTAAACTGTTGATCACACATAATTCGTTTTGTATCTAACAAATTTTCTTCAACTTTTTCTCTTTATTTTCCAAATTAATTTATTTTAAAATAATGCAAATATATATATATATATATATATATCTGTTTTTTATCTTGTAATAAGTTTCAAATAATAAAAGTCATGTATAATTTGTTTTTTTGAAAATAAGTGATGTATATATAATTTCATAAAATCTGAGGAAATATCTATTCAATAAACTTGGTTTATATTGTTGTCACGAACATTAAAAATACGGAAATATTATGGGAAATGATTTATATTTCCAATATATCCTCCTGCTTATCCACCAGATTACTCTAAAAAAATATTGAATTTTTTTTATGTTTTTATGATATTAAAAATATTTAATACTTATATTAAGATTAGGAAGATGTATTAGCTGTATAGTCTTCTCTACCAAGTCAGTTTCTAGTGGTATGAGTACTATAACTCTTTCATTTGCTTATGTTTGCAGGAATTCCATCACTTTTTCATCGAATAAGCTATCAACATATAAGAAGATTGGAAAGATAGATGTAGTGAAGAAATTGTATTAGTTTATCATTCTGCAAGTTGTGTGTTAATAGTGCAGATCCGAGAATTTTCCGCTCTGCCTTGTTCACAAAATCACGCACTGGGATGACATGCCTCGTTGCTCGCACACAATCGTTTGGTTTGTCTCTTTGTTCGTATGTGTGAGTTGTTCTTGGTGCATGTCAGCAAGTGCATGTCAACCCGTGAGTGCGTTGGGAAGTGTATTATCAGTTGGGTGAATTTAGACTTTCTTTAATTTATGTCTTTATAAATCAATTTGGAACTTGGAGTTTAATCTGGTGAATCACTTACGGCTTCACACTGGCTCCTGTAAGGATTTGTGATTGACCGATATTTATCCGACTCGACCCGGTCATTGACTCAGTTAAGACACCGGTTATTGGTTCAACCAGTGAATTATTAGTTCAACTAGTTAAATTAGATTTAATTAAATTAATACATAAAAAATTGGGTAACTAAGTAGTGTGTATATATATAATTGATGACATAAAAAAACAAGAGAATAACTTGGTCCAGTGGTGATGGAGCACTTCATCGGGAGGGAAGGCTGGGTTCGAACGCCACTTAATGGAGTTTTTGAACATTTGTGGCAATTACAAGCACAAGGCACGTGGTTCATCAGGTTTGCACATGTTGGGTGCGTGGACATGTTGTTCAAGTGTGGATGGTTCAAGTGTGGGTGCGTGGAGCAAGGTTCAATTGGTGCAATGCGGTTCAAGTGTGGGCAATTCGAATGAGTCCCAAGCAGTTCGGTTCGGAGCAGTTCACAGGTGGCTCGGTTCAACTCGGATTTGATCAAGTTTGACCGATTTAACTATATAACCGATCTAATGATTGATCCGAATCAGACTAGTGACCGATTCACTGGTTTCCAGTTCGAACTGATCAGTCTGGTCCAATTTTTATTACTATGGTTTGATCCTTTCTACAAAATCCAAAGGATAGAATTCTTACAAATTCTTTTTAACAAATGAATACTTCCACAGTCAAAAATAATTGTCCAATTTTTAAACTCTATTTCTTTTTTCATAAGTAGTTGTTCATTCAAAAAGAAAAACTTGACAACCTATATGGTTTTTTTTTCGGGTTATAATATTTATTAGTGATAGAGAGAAAGTAAATGATAAGAAACAATTAAAAAAGAAAGATGGTTAATATAATATTGTAAAATATATTGAAATTTTTGTCAATATTGAGGCATTTTCAATCATTTCTTTAATTTATATGCATATTTAAAACTAGATAGTTATTTCCCATTAGAGCAAGTAATACATAAAAACCTATTTGATCAATCTTTTGAAAGAAGTGATATCTAATTAGACGCAAGATAAGAAATGGAAATAAAAATGGAAGTTGAAATTTATTTTATATTTGAACGTTATTATAAAAATACCTTTTATTATCAAACTTGTTACTTAACGTAATAAGGGGCTTGTGCTCTGATGGTAGGGACAGTTGTGAGGCTAGGCGACTCCTTTCCTATCACGGTAGCTCTGGTATCGAGGTTCGGAACCTGCAAAGGGACTCCAATACCTAAGTCAATAATGATAGTGAATAAGGAAATACAAAATAGAATGAATAGTTACCATTGTTATGCTTTCCATTTTCTATTTATATCTTGCGAATATGCCCAAAACAAGTGATTTGGGGCAAGCTGTATAGTACGGATGGTATACAAACCATTAAGAAGATTCTTCTAGAAGATGTGTTAGGTTCCACCCTCATTATGCGCTCTACATGTGCTCTTCCCAGCGTCATTGCAATCTTGGGGCTTTTGAGATACCTCGGATAGCCCTCGGAGGGATATCCTCGAGGCCTCCCTAGGCCCACATCTGGTGCATCCCTCTCCGGACAACAGAAGTATGAGGTCCAAGGTCCTCAGTCTTCAATTCGTCCCAAGGTGTCTGGGGTGGCATGGACACTCGACAATCTCTCGAGTTCCAACATCATTGATATCCGATGATAACAAAATTATAATTGAATACATGAAAATTACCTTTTCAAAACATATAATCAAATAAAATTATTTTTTATACATTGATATTTTTTATACATAATGAATATTCTTAAAAATTATCATTAATTTATATTCCTTACAATTAATTTAAATTGATTTGATTAAATAGATAAATGATAAACTATTAAAGTTAATTGATGTGGATTGTCACTATCCGCAGCAAATTAAAAAAGATTAAATACTAAATTGCACAAAAATGTAATTTATAGTGCAATTCGGGTCATCTCACGTGGAAATGTTCTTAGTTTATTGAGAAAATTGTGGGTTTTGAAATTGTTGCAAGAATAGAAATTAGAAGAAAAATATATACAAGAAGAATTAATTGCACAAGGGATCATTCAGATTAAGAATTGCTCAATCATTGGTTCAAAGAATTAGTTCACAGCGATGTTACTTTCATTAATTATGTTTTTAGACAACAATGATGCAATTCTATTTAGCAATCAAATGAACACACTCCTACTAAGGGTTTGACTAATACATGCACTAGTAATGCATAATCATGATTCTATGAGCCTATGACGATTTAGTTATCAATTATAGCAATCTAATCTCACAACGAAATCAATTCCAATCCCTTATCAAATGGGTATAATTTAATCAATTGACCAAATACCCCAAATGGAATCCTATTATGCATGCAACTCATAAAGTGAACAAACACACAATCAGACAGCTCTCAAAAATACAATTGTAATAATTTACACAATTAATATTAAAAAGAGATAACAAAAAAAAAAGAAAGACCAACCACAAATTGTATAAAAAATTGGAATCTCAATCACAATTTTCAATCTTCAATTATCCTTATGCAAGGTAAAGAAAATTACTCCTCTATAGATGGCAGATCATAATCAATGCTAAAGAGAGTACGATCATAATCCCAAATAGGAGCCAAAATAAGGATTAGAGACTCCCAAAACCTAGAAATAGAGTCAAGAGATGAAGAAAGAAAAAATGGAGGGAAAAAAAGGAGAGCTTGATGACAATACTAAAATTTGAAATAAAAAATGTCTCAAATATTTAACCTAACATTATTTATATTATATCATAATTACATAAAAAGCGAGTTCCATGAGTACACTTGAAATGTTTTTTCGCTAACATTGCACAACATACATGACTACTATAGCAATCCCCCTAGTTGTGGCCCAAAAATTGTTCTCCTTGTTGACCACTATAGTAGTCCTGCCTCATTATGCTCCAAGTTGCTCTCACTGCCAACCACTATAGTGGTTTTGCCCTATCCAGCTCCATGAAACGTCGCCCTATCAACCTCTGTAGTGGTTGTTGACCGCTATAACAATCTTGTCTATCCTGATGCAGGGTTGAAACTTGCTCCGAGCTCCTTTTTGGTCTAGTACACCAACCTAGGAAGCTCCATCACTAAATAGCACTCACTCAAAGGGATAAAAATTACATGTGACTTCAATATACAATTATTCATTGAAAATGGTGATGATCGCTGTGAATTTTCCCAATGATGCTTGATGAAAACTAGACATAAATCCACCATATTCTAGTTAATTAAGCATAAACATGATGCAAAATGTTTAGAGTTAGAAAGGAAAATGAGTGCATATATGCACCCCATCAAACTCCTCTACACTCACACAATTACATGTCCTCATGCAAGGAACTCAGATGCAATAGCAAGGTGGCTAAATACAAGACTCTACTAATCCTAATAATGCATTATGCATGACATACAACAAAATGCAAGGGCCTACTAAGATAAGGGCTAGCTAGATTTGGTCAAACAATAATCATCACAGTTACATAAGTAAGAATCCAATGGCATTCATAGAGTTAATCCAAAACAACACATAACAAAAATGAGTCAAAAAAAGCATGACAAGGTCGATCTCATAGGAAAATATGTATCATTCTCCACTCAAGTGCATGGGATCAATAGTGCACTTTAGCAACCCACGGGGAATTTCCTCTATAGGCTTGCCTTTTGATAAGGGGCATTTGTGCCACTTATCTTACTTCTAAACCTTAGCTTTTTATATGAGTTTTACTGTCTTGTTGACATAATTAATAAGGATTTTGATTTATCCCTCATTCTGTGATTTTTATAGAATTGATGGTTTTTGCATTGATTATGGGATAATTTGTAATTACATCCTGTTGCGTTTGACTTGTCTTTTTGAATATGGTCTTGAGTACAGGAGCTTTGGATCAAATGCAATTGTCAAGAACAAAAGATCGGATTAAGACAAATAAAGATATTTTGAAAGGCTCAAGAAGTCCTCTACAACTTTCATGTTCAACCCAAAACCAAGTTCTAAGAGTATCTTGGTGAAAATGGGGTTGCAAGATTAAAGGTTGCTGATGTTCTGATGTTATCCAACTTGACCTCTAGTTAGTATTTTCACAATATCTGGAGCTACAGATGTCCGATTAAGGTGATTTTGGTGGCATTGGAAAGCTTATTTAAAGGGATACAATTGCTATTTATAGTGCCTAGGCCAGATTCAATTCCATGCAGCACTGCAGCACTCATGAGCACTACAGTGCTCAACAACAACCCAGAAAAATGACATTCATTAGCATAGCTCACTGCTGAGCGCTGCAGTGCCGGTGCGATGACGCAGAACATCTCATTTAACCTAGTTTTAGGCCCCAGTTTTGGGTATTTTAGAGAGTAGTATTTAAGGAACTGTGATAAACTTTTACCCTAGTTTTTTATTCAGTTTTTAACTCACCTTGAGGCAACTATTATTCTTTCTTTACATCTCTCTTGTCCTTCTCTCTTCTCTCTCTCTCTAAGGGTTCCATTGGTGAAGGTGCTCTGTCTTGGAGATTGTGGCAAGGATCATTGCTATTATTTTCAAGTTCTTTTATCTTCATTGTTGTAATGCTCCAAAGATGGAGGAGTAGATTTCTTTACTAGTGTAGGGATTTCTGGATGGATTGGGATAACATTTGAGACCCTTTGTTTATATTGAATGCATTGGTTTTCTTAATACTCTGTAGTTTCCATTACTTCAATTGAAATAACTAAATTGGCAATTGTCATTTAGGGAAACCCTTTGGGCATAAATTGGTAGATCTATTGGTTTATGTTTGAAGGAGAACATTAAAATTAACTTTCCGACTGGCGATTAGGCTATAGTAATTGGCTTATTAAATCAATGTGATTTCTAAATAGATTGGCGATCGTTGTTTATTAGTTATTTGTATTAGTCAAATTCTAGAGGTCGATTGATCGCTAGTAAAACTGCCAATAATTTACTACTAATAGCCATCAATGAGTTTAATATTTGGTCAATGATAATTGATTTCCAATCTTAGGAATACCTTGCACTAGCATCTTCTCTATTATTGCTATTATCTTTCAATTTAAATTATTACTTTAATTCTTAAAACCCTCAAATCTTTCCAACTAAGTATTGAAGCCTCCTTGAGAGACGACCTAGGTTGTGCCCTTTACTACATTTTTGGTGCAACTTAGCACTTTATAAAATTTAATTTGTTTGTGAGCCATGACAACTCGCATCACTCTTCTTCTAAGTCACCATGGATCAAACACATACCTAATCATGTGTCAAAGGTCTTTTCAAGGTTGTAACTAGGCTTAGTTATAGGCAGGGTAAAATCTGCAAAGGTAGGCTAAACTCAGTTCCTGTGAAAGCAAAGTGTGCAACAAGAATTTAAACAGGGGAACCCAAAATCTCCACATGTCACTTTTCTATCCTTGAGTCAAATAGCATTATTCTCACTCAAGCCTAATTATTTATTTTCTTCTAATGACTTGGTGAAATTCAAACAATTTCTCTTTTTTTTTTTTTTTGAAAGAACAATCTCCACCAATTTACTCAACTTTCACATGGGTTATGGTTCTTTTCCTATCATTCCTGTGCAATGGTTCCCCAACACTTGGATTTTAGCACAAATTCACATACACCAAACTTCCATAGGCCCTATGTTGGGTGTTTTCTCGTGATTTTTTGCTTAGGCTTGTATTGTGCTAATAAACAAAAATAGGAAAAATCATGCTCAAAGGGGTAAACAATGGATATAATATGTAAAGGTAGGTTTTAAGGCCAAGTGAGCTTCAAGAAAACAAGTGCCTCAATTATCAACATGCCATGGAATGTGAAGAAAAATGTTTTAACAAAGAATTAGGCAAGTTTTAGAATCCATTTTCGAGTGTGTGTACACACATCTTTGTTTACTAGCTGGAGACTTGAGCGCATTGACGTTACCCATGGGAATTACTAGGCTAGGATATTGATGTCTGGAAGAAATTGTGTTATGATTTTATTTTAATAAGTGGTAATTGCATGTAAGAGATGTTTCTTTTTGCGGATTAATCTCCCACCTTATGCTGGTTTTTCTTGTTATGGATAATTATCTTTATTTATCATAATTACCAACAATTGAATTTTCTTGTTATGATGTGTGGGATGTGCTATTTATGGTTTCTACTTCTTATCTTACAATTACCTTATCAATATCACATGCATTATATCGTCCTTCTTATCGATCAATTCTTACAAAATAAGGCTCACATTTTTCGTAAGCCTTTTTTTTTAAAAAAAAATGTTTATAACTAATTTCAGTAAGTTAATTTCAAGATCAAGTTTTTAGTTTTCAACAAAGTTGAAAGGTAACAAACTAATAGAATCAAAATGCAAACTTAAGTGTAAATTGGAGCTAGTAAGATGTTACATGCACTAACTGTACCTTTGTCACACCCCCAAGATCTATTAAAGATTCATGGTACACCTTCAGTTAGTGCCTATTGACTTTAAAAATAGCCTTGGACTTGGGGTTCTCTATTTCTACTGCACCAAAAAAGTGCACCATGTGACCTTAAAAAGGGCATCCCATTAAGATTGTAACTTCCCAAGCATGAGCTCTAACCAGGAATTGTAGCGGAAAACTAGTTGCCCCTTGTGGGGCTCTTTCCTCAAGGTGTTCTAATCATGAAACACCTTGGCTCTCTCCTTATACAAGCAAGAGTTCCCATAAGCCTTGAACCTCATCTCTACCAATTCTTATAGTCGCAACTTCTGGTCTATATCAGCCCTATCTAGATCTATGTTGCACTACTTAACAACCTTGTATGCCTGATGTTGTATTTCCATGGGCAAATGACACATCTTACCAAAAACAAGCTCAAAAAGGGCTTATTCCAATGAGTGTTTTATAGGTAGTGCGACAAGCCCATAGAGAATTGTCCAACCTTATGCTGTAGTCCTTATGATTGGACCATCTTAAGCAAGATCCTCTTTATTTCCCAATTAGACACTTTAGCCTACCTATTAGTTTGGGGTGGTAAGAAGTGGATACCTTATGAACAACCCTGTATCTATGATGTAGAGCCTCCATGCTCTAGTTACAAAAGTGAGTAACCTGGTCATTGATGACGGCCCTAGGCATGCAAAACCTAAAGAAAACGTGGGAGAAAACAAAAGAAACAACCATATAAAAATTATTCGTGTAGGTACAATTGCCTTCACCCACTTTGATACATAGTCTACAACCAGAAGGATGTAAACATAACCAAAGGAATCGGGCAAAGAACCCATGAAATCAATTACCCAAACATAGAAAAACTTCACAAAATTGAATGGGTCATTGAGGGATTTTATCTCTTTAAGTGATATTCCCTGTCCTCTAGCATTGTTCACTAACCTTACAAAAATTTTAGGTGTCTTTAGACAAGGTAGGCCTGTAGAAACTAGAGCCTAACACTTTTCTAGCACTGTGTTAGGGTTCGAAGTGACCACCACTCGCATAAGAATGACAAAACTTAAGTATCGACTCGAATTCTAACTAGGGAATACATCATCGAACTACCTAGTCACTACACATTTTCCAAAGATAAGGGTCATCATACACATGGTACTTTGCATAGCTTTTCAGCTTTGAGAATTGAGCTGGTGAAAAATGTGAGGGCCCTACTCGTGCAACCAAGTAATTCATGATATCAACATACCAGGAATAACAAACACACATATTAATTGCTAATCAGGAAAATTCTCATTGAGGGTTCTATTATCTAGCTCAAGCCTACTTAAATGGTCTACTACTAAGTTTTCATCTTCACTTTTATCTTTAATTTCCAAATCAAATTTATGGATTAGTATCATCCATCTAATGAGCCTAGGCTTAGCTTTTAGCTTCTTAAGGAGGTGCTTAAGAGCTGCATGGTCTAAATACACCACCACCTTAGAACCTAGCAAGTAAGAGCAAAATTTATCCAAAGCAAAAATAATGGCTAAAAGCTCATTTTTGATAAAGGCATAGTTGTACTATGCGGCATCTAAAGTCTAAGAACCATAGTAGATAACATGAGAGATCTTACCCACATGTTATGCAAGCACACTGCCCTATGGATGATCCAAAGCATTACATATGAGCTCAAAGGGTTGACTCTAGATAGATGACTAGATGACTAGAGTGGTATCAAGGCTCTCTTTAGGCTCTCAAATGCCTCATTGTATCTGCCATAAAAACTAAACTCTATATCCTTCTATAGAAAGAAGGTGAAAGATTGGGCAATCTTGTTGAAATCCTCGATAAACTTCCTATAATGCCTACACGGCCTGGAAAAGAACGAATCTTCTATACACATGTAAGGTAAGGTAAGGACGAAATAACATTTATCTTAATAGGATCAATAGCAATGCCCTGGCTAGAAACTACATGGCCTAAGACCATGCCTTGTTCAACCATAAAGTGACATTTTTCAAGTTCAATACAAGCTTAGTCTTAATGCACCTCTATAATAATCTAGCCGACTTACTCAAGCAAGAATCAAAAGAAGAGCCAAAAATAGTAATATCACCTATAAATATCTCCATGCACTCCTTAAGTAAGTCAAAGAAAATGCTCATCATGTACCGCTGGAAAGTAGTCGGTCTATTGCGGAGCTCAAAATGCATTCACTATAGGCGTATATGCTAAAGGGGCATATGAAGGTGGTCTTCTCTTAATTCTTCAGGGCTATATGAATATGAAATGCTCTATGTAGCCATCTAGAGAGCAGAAGTAAGACCTCCCTATTAGTCTCTCTAGCATCTGATCAATAAAAGGCAGGGAGTAATGGTCTTTCTGGGTGGCTTAATTAAGTGGCTTGTAATCAATGCAGACTCGTCAACTATTCTGCACTCGAGTAGGGACCAACTTACCATTTTCATTCTTCACAATAGTGATCCCTAAATTCTTAGGAATTAACTATACTAGGCTTACCCACTCACTGTCTGAAATAGGATAGAAGATTCTGACTCGTAGAAGCCTTGTTACCTCCTTCTTAACCACATTAAGAATTAGTGGATTAAGTCAGCATTATGGTTGTCTAATTGGCTTAGTCCCCATCATCTAGAAATATCTTGTACATGCTGGTGGAGAGACTAATACTTGTGATATCATCCAAGGTCTAGTCAATGGCCCTTTTGTGCGTCCTCAGTATAGGAACCAAATTCTCTTCCTGGCCTATAGAAAGGCGATTGGTTATAATGACTAGTAGTGTTTCATCCTCCCTAAGAATGCGTACTTAAGGTGACTGAGGAAGGGCTTCAGTTCTGGATCTACTGCCTACTATGTACTAGTCCTTGTAGACTTGGACAACTCTAATAGCAGAATCATCATATCCCACGGGTGAAACAGATAATATGGGCTCAGAATATAAAGTAGTATATCATAGAGGCTATGGCCTTTGTGGCCAAGTGCTTTGCAGTATTTTCAAAATTTGACCTACTCATGCATCAGTAGTAGCACATTCTTTGCACAAATTAGTAGCACTTTCACAATCTGGACATTCATAATCTAATGCCACCTCAAGTAACTCATCCAGGTCCTTAGTCAATCCAACATAAATATCATCAACTAAGAAGTTAATGGCATCAATGCTAAAGACAAAATGTTCCTTGGGTGGGTGTTTCATGGCATAACCTAAGTAGAACTGAGCCTTCATATCCCCATACTTGAAGGACAAGGTGCTAGCATACACATCAATCTAATTCTTGTAGTTTTCAAAAAAGGTCTCCCTAAGATCAATGTGTGCTTATTAGCATTAAGGTCATCCTCCATTGCCAAAACATAAAAGTCCATTGGGAAAATTAAATTGTTTACCCTTACTAGGATGTCTTCTAATATCTTGTTTGGACTTTGAATGATGTAGTTAGTAACTAGACCTGTAGTCTTGTTGATGACAATAATCCCTCACCCAATAACTCATAAATCGACCGAGGCAGAATATTAATGCCAGCCCTAAGATCTATCAAGGCTTGTTCAATGTGCAAGTTCTTGATAGTCTATGGAATGTTGGACACCCCTAGGTCCTTGTGCTTTGTAGGAAGCTAGCTTGGCTAAATAAAGGATAAGGCATTCACCCGTTTGTTAACTCTCTCCTTCTCATTGCCCTTCAGCTTCCTCTTATTGGTTCATAAATCCTTTAAAAACTTGGCATACTTAGGGATCTATTTAATTACATCCAAAAGAGGGATTTTTACTTTCACTTTTGAAAATTCTCCAAGGGGTCCTTCTCCAGCTCCAACTTAGTAGGCCTTTTAGGTCTTGCAACTCCCTGGGGAAAGGGCAATGGAATAGGCTTGTCAACCTGCTCAACTAGTTTCTTCAGCTGAGGTGCAGACTCATCTTGCTATACCTCATGCCGAATTGTCTCCTTATCCACATCCTCAATCACAACCTACTCTGATGAATTAGCAACCTTAGGTAGGATTGTACCAGACTTTAGAAAAATAGCAAAAAAGTTCCCCTTGGGATTGGGAATTATCTGAGAGGGAATAGGGGATGAACTACCTAGCTAAGCTTGAGAATTCTATAGCTACGCAATTGCATTTCTCATCTCTTGCATAGCTTGTGCTTGTTTCTTCTAATTTTCTAACATCTTCTTCATCATCTCCTGCCATGGTGCATATAAAAAGGCAGGAAAGGTAGATAGCTCTGTAGCTTGTTAAAGGCTGGGTAACTATGGAATAGGTAGTGACTGAAATGCATGCTGGTTGTGCTGTTATACCTCTATTAAGGTGGAACATATTTCTATTATTATTGCTGTGAAGTATTGTTCCACCTAAAGCTTGGGTGATCTCTCCAATTGCGGTTACAAGTGTTACTATACTGGTTGTACCCATGCTAGTTACCCTGACTTTATGGCTCACCGGGAAACATATTACCAGCTGCAACTGAGGTAGGGTCTTTCTGAAACTATGGGTATGCATTTGAAGAGTGTGAATCATAAGAACAAATACCACATGCCTTCACTACCTTGATTGGAGGCGCTTGATTAAGTACAATATATTTCATAAACTCTATAACCTTATCTAGTTTCTTTTCCACCCTGCTATTATCTACTAGAGATTCCTTGCTCACACTACAAATGTTAACACTAGCTTTTATACCAAATTGTTGAGAATTTTCTGCCATGTCCTCTATCAAAGCTCTAGCTGCAGCAAAGGTCATGTTAACCAATGTACCCTCATTCATAACATTAATCATGCTTCTCCATAACTAGCAGTCCTTCAAAAAAAATACCAAATGAAGAGCTGCTATGAAATCTAGTATTAGGGATAGGTGGCGCATAGTCTCTTGAATCTCTCCCAGTACTCATAGAGGGATTCACCTTGCAATTGTCAAATGCCACAAATATCTTTCCTTATTATAACTACTTTAGAGGCTAGGAAAAACTTCTTTAGGAAAATTCGCTTCATACTAGCCCAACTATCAATCATCCCATGGGGAATATAGAAAAACCCATCCTTGGCAATGTGATTAAGGGAAAATAGAAAGACGCTTAGCTTGATTTGATCCTCTGTTACCTTCTGAGGCTTTATCGTGAAACAAACTATATGAAACTACTTGTGGTGTTTGTGTAGGTCTTCCCCAACTAAACCATGGAACTTAGGCATGTGATGCAGGAGTCCAGACTTGAGCTCAAAGTCAACCTCAAGATCGGGATAGGCGATCCCCAATGGTTGGTAAGTAAGGTCATGAGCAGCGAGCACATTCAAAGTCCTGTAATGATTCACCATGTCCTTTGAAACACCAGCAAATGAATTAGAATGCTCAAGAGAATGAAACAACTCAGCTAATCCCCAAGATGTATTTGAAGAAAAAGAGGAAGAAGGACTGTCAAGTAATTTAATTTTTTCCCTCACTGCCTTTATGAATTGTTTTGCAGTTTTCTCAATTTCTAAATTAAATGGAAGCATAGGAAAATTAAGAAGGGAATGGATCATAAATTAAATCACAACAACAGTCAAATACAAAAAGGGAATAAGCTATTAAGCAAAATAAAATATTTTTTATTTATTTAATATTTTAATAAATAAAATAAAATAAAAGACAAAATTAAAAAATAAAACTAAAGGAAACTAAATTAACTAGCATAACTTCTTTGGTAATGGCACCAAAATTTGATGTGGATACAAATTAAAAATAGAGTAAATGCTAAATTGCAAAAAAATATATTTTAGAGTGCAACTCAAGTCATCTCACATGGAAGTGTTTCTAGTTAATAAAGGAAGTTAAGGGGTTTTGAAATTGTTGCAAGAATAGAAATTAATAGAAAAAATTATACGAGAAGAATTACGTGTAAGAGTTCTTCAGATTAAGAATTTTTCAATCATTAGTTCAAAGAAATAATTTGTGGTACTAGTTATTTTCATTAATTATATTTTCACACAATAATGATGCAATTCTACTTAGCGGTCACACAAACGTACTCCCACTAAAGGTTTGACTAACATGCACACTAATAATCCATAATGATGGTTCTATGAACCTATGCTGATTTAGTTATCAATTACAGCAACCTAGCTTCACAACAGAGTTAATTGTAATGCCTTACCAAATAGATGTAATTTAGTCAATTGGCCAAATACTCCAATGGAATCCTAATTATGCGTGCAACTGACAACGTGAATGAACATATAATTAAGCAGCTCTCAAAAATACAATTGCAATAATTCACACAATCAATATTAAGGAAAGATAATGAAAGAAAAGAAAAGCCAACCACAAATTGCATAAAAAAATTGGAACCTAAATCACAATTCTCAATCTTCAATTATCCATGTGTAACGTAAAGAAAATTACTCCTTCAAAGGTGGAGGATCACAATAAATGTTAAGGAGAGTATGATCGTAATCCCAAATAGGAGCCAACACAAGGATTAGAAGCTCCCAAAACCTAGAGAAAGAGTAGATTGATGAAAGAAAGAAAGTGAAGGGAGAAAGAGAGCTTGACGGCAATCCTACAATTCGTAATCAAAAGGTGTTTCAAATGTTTAACCAAACACTATTTATTTTGTACCATAATTACATAAATAGCTAGGTCTACAAGCATACTTGAAATTTCTTCTCACTAACTATGCATAACATACATGACTGCTATGTCGGTCATGCACTGCTATAGGTCCCCATGGTCGTGGCCCAAAAATCGTTCTCCCTATTGACCACTACAACAATCCTGCCTTATTTCGGTCCAAGTTGCTCCCGCTGCCAACTGCTATAGCAATCCTACCCTGTCTAGCTCTATGAAATGTCGCCCTGTCAACCACTATAGTGGTCTTGTCTGTCTTGATACAGGGATAAAACTTGGTATGAGCTCCATTTTGGTCCAATACACTAACCTAGGAAGTTCCTATTACCAAATAACATTCACAAAAGGGATTAAAAGTACAAGTGACTTCAAAATACAATTATTCATTGAAAATGGTGCTGATCGCTTTGAATTTTTTCAATGATACATGATGAGAACTAGACATAAATCCGTTATATACCAATTAATTAAGCTCATGCCATGTCATGTCCAGCCTAATTTTCTTGGGCCATGAGTTGGTCCATGGGCCAAATTTTTTTTCTTCTTCATTTTTTTAATTGTATAGTTCACGTAAAATATCATGGAAAAATACTTTTATTTTATTATAATAGATTAAAAAATAAATTGTTAGTAAATAGTGTTATTATTCTTGTTTTATTTATGAGAATGATAAATGAAACTTGATTTTTATTTGATAATTAAATTTCAATAACTAAATTTGATGTAATAGTGAAGTGAATCAAAAAATATATATTTTTAGTCAATATTTGTTATTAGCTTAAACTTTTTAAGTAAAAAAATGGTTTAGAAAGTCCAAATTCAAATATCTATAGCTCATATATGCAATTTATTATCTAATAAAACATTAGTATTTGGTTCATCAGGTTAGGTCGAGCCAAATCGGGCCAGGTCGAGTCAGATGAATTTTTATTTTTCCTCCTATTTCTTCAGCCCAGCTAGCACATTTTTTAGGATTATTTGGGCCACCCATAGGGCTCAGCCCATTTTGACGGGTCTAGCCATTAGGATATACTCAGGCATACACTTTTCTGCTGAGACAGCCACAACTAGGACAACCTTATGTGCATAATCGGTGTGATATAACAAGATATCATTGAAAGGGTTGCTTGGGGTAAAGTATTTCCTTTTACAAACCTAGTAAAATGTCTATGGAAGATTACATAACCTCGCAAGGTAGCCCTTCTTGTCATGACTAAGAAGTCTATTTCTTGGTCAAAGGTCCCATTCACCTCAAGGGCATCCAAGAAAATGACCATTGATGTAATCATTTTTCATTTGGAGATGACAAAAGAATAAACAAGAGTGGGAATTTATAATTCTCAGTAGATTACTAAGGGTGTCATCATCATGATTCCAGTCACTCAAGGCTTATTATGAAAGGTGTACATCCTAGGAGTTCAATTTTTAATTATTTCTAAAATATTACTAGCTAGAGAGGGTTGCTTTTACTTGTCATAGTTGAAGACAATTCTAAACATAATCATAATTGTAAACATGAATACCAATATCTTCAAAAAAATGACGCATGGGTAATTAACCATTTGTTGGGGCTGGAATTTCACAAAGTGTCAAAATGTAATTTGACAAATTGTTAAGAAGTTATCTTTGCACATCTTTGAAGTGTAACATCCTCCCAAGTACAACCTCATCATTAAGTCATGACATCGTACTCGAGAGTTGTTACTTATTAATTAGCAGACCTTTTTTTAATATCTACAGCAAGCTCCATTAACGCATGTAATAATTAAGCGTAATTCTATTAAAATATATAACAAAGAAACATAACATTTATTGAATACATAGCTAAGTATAAAAGGAAGCTCTTCTATGAGCTTTAATACATATACGTTATCTATTACATTTGCATACATATAACTCCAACTAAGTACTGTAAAGTAAAAAAACTAACTACTAAACTATTGCAATCCCGAGTTCTTTCACGCAGCAGTCTCATTGCTCTTTGGATCAACCTGGAGGTGACACGGGAACACAAAATCATATAGGGGTGAGAATTACACAATTCTCAGTAAGGTAACTCCCCAATTACACAATCGTAATGTCATAATCATCGCCCTAATCACTTCGGTTTATCTAGAAAATGTGATCATGCAATACATATTAAAGATTCATTTTAAAGTTCTAAAATCATCCCTCTGAAGTAGGTGGCTTTTAACAATTAATTACTTAGAACATATGTTTCATAAAATTTAGGATCATAGTAATTCATTCTAGATAAATAATTTAATAAAATATGCATATGCATATGATAAAATGTGGTAATCTTTTCCATGCCCTTTACGTACTAAAGAGGACTTTTCCGTGGATCTTCTTATGGCCCTAGAACTTAATCAGTGCATTTTTCTCTTTTCATCGATATAGGAAAGACTTAGTTTATATCAATTAGTACTAATAATGGATAACACTACATAAGGAAAATAGACTGCTTATCAGGACTGAGCTTATTCCTATACTAATCATCAGACTTCATTTTTTTTCCTCTTTCGAATCACACACAGTTCTATTCCTAGCTGATACGTCTACAGACTCATAATATCTCTAGGGAAGTTTCTTTTTTTGCTTTCCCCTCATATAACATAAGTCTTATTTCTATTTTCTCCATATGTTAGAACATGCACGACTAAAATTTATACATTCTCTTTTCTCATATAACTGCATTATATACTTTCTTTTCTCAAATGCATGCATAAGCCACATGTAGGCATTTATTTACAACGAAATTCTCATTCATGCCTTATAAACCACTCTTTACTTCCTCTAGCATGTATTTATATATCACAAGTCACATGGCCAAATATTTAACATCAAGTATTCATGTCATACTAGGACCAAAATGTCATTACATTATCAATTCAAGTCTTGGTTTCATTTCCAGCAATTGGGCATATTTCACACCATTGTAGCACAATTTAATTTGCACAACAAACAACTAATTCAAAGGCTATAAAAATTATCTAAGACACTTCAATATGTCTAAAATTTCATAGTAAAAAGAGTTATCTAACTATGTTAACAAAATTAGATAAATTTGGAAGTCAGAAACCCCTATTTACAGCCAACAACCATACTCTCCAATTTTACTACCTTATCAAATGATCATATCAAATCATACAAAAATTTAAGGTTGAACTTCAATATGTGCTCAACACCTTGTAAAAATTTCAAGAGATAATTCATCATTTGCTATGGAAACAAAATTAACAAAATTCAGTGTTCTAGAATTGGCTGTCCAAACAACTAAACAACAGTCTCGATTTCATATTTTTAGAAAATAGTGAAACTCATTTTTAAGACCCAAGAAAAATCATGGAATTGCCTTGGGGTGTTAACTTCAACATATGACTTTTCTAACTCATTAAAGCTACTACAAATACATCATAAAATTCGTGAACCATAACCTGTTAGTACAAATCCGAGAATTCCAGCAACATGATTCAAAATTTATTTTGCGAAAATGGGTTTTCTAACATCATCCAAACATTCAACTAAAATTAATATATCAATATCCATATATTATCAACCGATACAACTAAAAACATTTATCCAAATCAGTAAGCAAAGCGTGAAAATAGATTTGAAGTAAAAGATGTTCAAAAGCCCTACTTTGAGAACTTTAAAGCTTTATAACTCCAAAAGTTATTCCAAGTGATTTCTCTCCATTTCAAGGATACCAAATCAGCCTCGAACCTTCCTTAGACAGTGGGGAAATAAGGTATTAAGGTTAGGATTGATTATGAATTGAGATTTCAATCAGTTTGATTTGTTGGTATTGATATGTAGAGTAAGTTTTGTGAATAGAGTTTATGGTTTTATCAACTTTAGACAAGGGTTTTGATGATTTGAAATGGAAACTTGAGCTTTTGGAGAAAATGACAATAGTGGCTGTTCTTCATTCCTCTTGGCCAAAATAAGGGTGGCTTAATGGAGAAGTTTGGTTTGATATTGATCTTGTAAGGAAGCTTGTAAAGAAAGCTTAGTTATTATAATATAAAAGGAGAATTATTAAAGAAAGATAGTAAAATGGATGGCTAGTATTTGGTTTCTTGGTCAAAGAATGAATCTTGGTCCTCTACTTTGCTTAAGATAAGTGGCTCATTTTAACTTGGAGAGCAAGTAGCTTTTTCAGTGTTAAAACCGCACACTGAAATTCCATCGAACGGATGAGATATTGGCTCCCAAGTAAAATATATAAACAAAAGGTCAAGATTAAAACTTGCTTTTTCAAGTTTCAATCCTTTCCATACACTTGGCATAAAGTGGTTGACAAAAGTTACTTTACCAACAAGTAACTTTTACAATGTCAAAAACTGCACATCAAAATTCTACCGAACAGGTACAACACCGTACCTGGATAATCAAACATTACCTAAAATTATTTTTCAGGTATAAAATTCTTATTCCTTACCATTCCTAATCTCAATCCTATAATTCCTCAGTTCTAGGTACCTCTGGGTCCCAATTCTAGGATTTTGACTATCCTGACAAGTCCGTGGGACCCACAAGGTCACTATTCACCTCGGACTGAAATTTTTTTTCAATATTTCCGTTGTGCCATTCTTATTATTGTCAAAACTGTCAGATTTTTAAAATTATGACTAATAAAGCTCAAATTAATTTTTAAATAATTTTTTGGGTATTATATGAAGAGTTGAAGAGATTCTAAACAAATTCTAAGTTCGTAAGGTACACGACAAGATTTTGATAGCATTTGACAAGATTTTTTTGGCTAATGAGTTCGACAGTATAATTTGCTAACAAGTTTGAAGTGTAAATACAGTTTTGAAGTCTAGAGGGAATGCGATGGTTACCAAGGTAGCAAGCTAAGGGAAGGTGTTTTTGAAATAGAAGCCAAAACAGTTACTACAAATTTCAAAGAAATTATATGGAGCATGGGATCACGAAACTATCAAGCACACGAGAAATCTAATGGTATCACTTTAGTCTATAAATATAATAATAGTCACAACATAACCCAGTTCAATGGGGGAACACACACTTGCATAACCTTACAGGCTCCACTTTTGCAATGACATGACAAAGCACATGGGAAGCCAAGTAAAATCCCCTTGGACTCATCTTTCTTTTTTTATTTTCATTTTTCATTTTATCATTCTCAATATCTTCTCTCTTATTCTCTTTGTATTTCTATTTTGAATTGTCAAACTTGTCAGAATGCTAATGTAATTCTTTTCTTGAATCTCTTTATTTTTTGAACTTATTAAATTCTTTTAATTTCTTTATTGTTCATTTACATTTATCTTCTTTTATCTCTCTCTTTCTTCTATTTTATTTTCTTTCTATTCCTACTCTTTCTCTCTCTATTTCTTTCTCTTATTTTTCTTCCCCATTCCTTCTCACCCTTTTTTAAAACTTATTCTTTTCTCTTTATTGTCAATTATTGTTCATTTAATTTATTGATGAAAGCATGAAAAACAAGAGTCATTGATGGTTCATATCAAATTGTCAAAAAGAAGTATTTTTTTGACAAAATTCTGAAATATGAGAATCAATAAAAAATGTGCTTCCACTCCCCAAATTGAGAACTATGAAACAAAAAAAGGGAATTGTCAATTACTTGTCTATAGTAAGAGCCAAAATCCTCGTAAAAACACCTTCCATGGTGCATGTATGTATACTCTAACTTTCCTTTCCTTGTTCTATCCTTTCTTGCCAAGTGTAGATTTTATCATTGCTCATGAGATCTATAGAAGTGGAAAAATACTGAGAAAATGAGGGGTTTAAATTGTGATATTAAAAAAAAGAAAAAAGAGGTTTCTAACCTAAAAAATCTTTAAACAAGTTATCTCAGGTTTTAGGAACTTGAAAGTCTGAAAGCATATGTTAGTTCAGAAAGATGACTTCTTGGAGAAAGTATCTTTTTTGTGTCTGATAGCAGATATATGTACAAGCATGTAAACATAAATCAATAAAACAATATAAGTAAGATGAATAGAAACTTAAAAGCCAAAGGATAAAGAGATGAACACAAAGATTTATTCTGGTTCGGCCAAACCCAGCTTACATCCAGCACCCAACAAAATCATTCAGATTTTCACTAATTGAGTAGTGTTGTCCAAGTCTCTCCAAGTTCACAAATGAGTATTCTTTGACCAACTTTTCCTAGCTAACATTGAGTTTTGTTTTAAATAACTTCTCCAAGCTACCTCACAAACCACTACCAAGTTGGATTATAATTAGATGATTGAAAATTGTGTTTGGGTACACTTAATAGGGATAACACTCAATGTTTGGCTTTCTCTATGAAGCACTTAGTTGAGGGACTTCGTTAACAACTATCAAAAAAGGATATGAAACAAATACAATACAGAGAAGATTTTTATTTGAAGTTTTGAGACAGAAACTTTGATTTATAGAAAGAATGATGAGGAATGAAAAGAAATTATTTTTGCAAAGTGTCAACAACAGTACTGTTCTCTTCTCGTGTCTTCTTCTTCTCACTATCCTGCCATAGATATAGCCTTCTACAGGAGATTGCCGCTGTGAAATATAGCAAAGGACAAACTATTCTGGTTGGTCTTACATCTGGCAGGATGAGAGAGACACTTTTCTTCCTTTTGTACACAAGGCAGGAAATGCGCTTCATAACAACATTTGTACATTCTATTGTAGTCGAGCTCCTTTACAAAATTTGTCCCATATTCAAAGTCATCTTCTTGAGGAATTTTGCAAACATGAGCACGATCAGGGCTTCTAGTATGCATGAATGAAGTCTTCTAATAAAATGTTCCTTCTGATGTATAACTTGTGAGACAATGTTCTGAGCACTTACTTCCTTCTAGTGTGAGTCTTTCTAAAGAAAATATATTCTTCATGAATTTGTTCCTTCTTTCGAAGAAGGTTGCCTTTCTAATGCATCAAGCAATCCTTCTGATTGATGATATACTTTTCGATGGATTTGCATCTTCTTTCTGAAGATGATTCAACATGTTTCTCAAGAAATTTAAATTTTTGAATTTGTTTTCTTTTGGATATGATCATCAGATATCAGAAGCACAACATAATCAAAAAAAATTCTTTTGAAATTAGTCTTACCAATATCAATGCTTTTATTCTGTGTATCATAACATTAGGGCAGTCACAAAATATTGTAACCGTGTATTTATTATCCTGTTTTTCTCATAGCATGGATTTATTAATTTCAATTTTATGAAAACGATTCAATTTATTTATGAATTTAGTGTTCTAGTTAGTTAATAAAATTATTTACTTTCTAAAGTTAATTATTGCATGAAAATTATATTTTTGCATGCCACATCAACACGAATACATTAGTAGGTTCGGTAGTACCTTTACTGTTTTGGTAAGGACCTAGTCGGATCGTTACAGCTTTTTTGAAAAAATTATTGATGAGTGGTTACAATTTTAATTTGATGAATTTTGGAAGTATTAAAAATCTAAATTTAGGATGTTGATTAATTGTAATAGAAATCATTCTAATATAATGCAATTGCAATTATTATTTTGAACAGCATTCTCTTTCTGCACCCCTTCCACATTCTTTATTGCCCTTCTATTGGTTCTTTTGATTTCATTCTTTACTTTCTTGAAGAACATGGATGATCTCCACTTGCCACCGTCCAGACATCAGGGACAAGATATCTTCAATCAAGGCGTCATACACATGGAAATTGATTGTTGAATATGTGACCAACCTCCAAGCCTCTTTAGAGTCTGTTTCCACGATAATATCCCGGAAGTGGAGTTGCAAAGCAACTATCAAACCTCTCTTAATACCAATCAATTCAGCATAAAGAATATCCCTGTCACCCAAGGATCCCAATAAACCATGAATCCAGTCCCCATTATGGTTGTGCAGGAGCCCACCAAAATCTGCACGTCTAGGGCTCATCAAACATCCATCAACATTTATCTTGATTTTCCCTTGGACAGGCTTGACCAAGCTAACTTTTCTATGGGTCATTTTGAAATCCCTATAATTCAATTCTTTCAAGGAATTGAATTGAATTCTATGCTTTTAAAGCAATTTAAGTGAATGAATTGAATTTCTATGAGAACTGAAATTCAACAAATCTAAAGAATTGAAATCAAACCCAAATAGATGTGATTTGGTGTAAGAATTGAATTCCAACATATGAAAATACCAAAATAAAATATAATGTTTTGTTCCTAACCTATTAATGAAGGATAAAATAGTAAAAATAATTAACTTAATTTATTTTTAGACCTATTCCAAATCAAGAAATTGAATTGAATCCTTTAATTTATTGACTCATTCCAAACATAAGAATTCAATTCAATTCCATCTCATTCAAGGTTTTCAAGTGATCCTCACCATAGATTGATGCTCCAAGATTAGGAAAGAAGAAATATCCTTGGCCATGAAAGTAATCAAATTCATATTGAGTGGGAGTTCCACTTGTTACCCCAAGTAACCTGATCATTCCGCTAGCACCAACTTCACCAAATGGTAGTTAAAAAAAGTGGACTGAAATTAACCTTAAGGGAGTATTTATTTTTTCTTGTTGATATAATTTTCAAGTTATAATTTTTGTCCATTGAAATAAAAGTTTTGATATTTTAAAATCTTGCATAGTATAGTTTGTGGGATTTCAAGTTCTAGGTAATATTTTCTTATTGTGTCCATTTCATTCTTCTTCTAAAGAGCTTATGTTTTTTCTTTTGATTGGAGCTTTCTCATTTGACTCAGTCTTGAATATTTGTTTTGTTTTTCATTTTACACAGTCGTAATGTAGTTGATTAGTATTTGAGGTCCATCCTGCAATGATAAATATCTTTTATATACTGCCAATCTTATCTTTTTTTTTGTTCTACCAATTTTTTTATCTGTTTACATTTATATTTATAATTCTGTCATATTTCCTTTTGATCATTATTATAGATGAATAATTGTTGTGTCTATTTAGTCATATTGATTTCAAGTTTCGTTCACATACTAATAATATGACATCTGTATAGAGATTTGATGTTTTCATTCATACTTTGCTCAGTTTTTATTTGGAGACAAATTTTTAAGTTGGCCTCTTGTAAATTGTACGTTGTACAAATTGACCCATCTAAAAATAAATAAATAAATTGATCTCTCTAAAATTTTTTTGTACAAAATATATTTGGTGGTTGGGTTAAATAGAAAAGCTATTCCAACATTAAAAAATGAGTATCTAATTATGACAATTATTCTATCATCATTAGATGTGATGATGGTCGGAACTACCTCTACTCATATATTATATCTAATGATAATAGAGTGGGTGTCCTAATTAAATATCTATTTATAGGTGTTAGAATAACCATGCTCTTGAGTTAAGAAATTTTTAGGTACTCTTTGAATAAGAAAAAATATTTACTTTGCTCCATTTAGCAATTGACAAATCAACTATTATATTAAAAATAGAGAGAATAAGAAAAAAAAAATAATTTACAAAATTTATATATTAATAAATTAATTAAAATAAATATTATATCTTACTGTTAATGCCTTAAGTATTTCTCTCCCCATATTATCAATTATACCATCTTATTTCGACTTTTTTTTTTTTGACAAAAATACCAAATATATAGCATCCTTCTTAAAAGAAGAGTAAAGTCTCTTTCATAACGCGTTACCTGCGCATTTATTTTACCCCGGTCAAACAAATCGACATTTGATAAATTATTTAACGACAAAGCAATGTCTAGTCACATCAAGTTAGAATGTCTTATTTTGCAAGTTTAGGTGTCGGCTACGTAATTTTATGCAAGTACTGTTTTACATGTATGGGCTTTCAGACGTAGCACCACTAATGTCAAAATCCAAACATTAGTTACGATATTTAAAGGAAAAAGAGCGGTGAGAAATGCGCAGCAGATAACTTATTATCTTCAGCAAGTAGTGTCACGTTGTTAGAAATCACTGCTAGTTTTTTTTCAACAAAAATATAGATTATTAGTTTACTGTTTTATATGAAATTCAAACATATTAAATAGCTAAATCGGCAAAGAGGGATGCAACAATGTTCGTGGCCCCCCTAACCAAGCATGTCGGCCACTAGAGATAGCTAGGTGAGCTAACAAGTCAACAACTAAATTACAAGCACGAGGTACCCGACGACAATCATACCAGGTGAACCAAGAGGCAAACACAAACATGTCACGTAAAATAGACCTCTCTTACCACCAAAAATGATTCGGTTGGATACACAATTGGGCTTGAGAGTTTATCATTAGTCGTGGAATCGGGTCAGGCTTTATGGGATGATTTGGGAAGCCGGAATCCAAAGTTCTGCATCACAGCTAATTTAGTATGTGTTTGGTTTTACGTTCGTGGAATTGGTTTGAGATAGAATTGATTTTGTTATAATTGTGTATTGGACCAGAAATATCGGCAGGACACCCCAACCCAAGCCACAAGTGCTCGGACATAGGTCCCAAAGATTGACCACGTGACATCAAGATCTCTTGCAGATTATTTATCCTGGATTTAGTTAAATATATCTCCTAAATCCTATACAGGATTTCTCTGTATCTCTCCTTATATCCTGTTATTATTACATCATATCTCATATATTATGTCATATATCCTGCAAATACAGAATATATCTAATATCTACTAAATCCTAAAAATATCTCCCCTACTCAGGACAGATTTTCTCCTAACTTATCACGGGGTCATCTCACACTATATAAAGGGCTCAACGCCCCCAGGTATCACAAGCTATTTACATATTATTCTCTACTACTACACGCCTCTTTCACCCATTAACTTAAGCATCAGAGTGTCTTTGCAGGTACCTCACCCCTCGCTTACATGGACGTTGGAGCTACTTGTATTCTTGCTGCATTTCTAGGTAAGAACATTGGCACCTACCGTGGGGCCGGTAAACAAGCCCACCCCACAACCTCAACACAACCATCCATGGCTAATGCCTCCAACCAAAATACTTCACTTGAAAACCAACCTCGCCCCGACCTCGATCAGCTCCAGGCAAACAACCGACACCTGACCGAGCAACTCTGAAAACTGCAGGAGGAGAACCAATCCCTGAAAACTGACAATCCAAGAAACCCCAAACTAGGAACCACTAACACCAAGCTCGCCAGCTATGACTTAGGCGATGGCAAACCCTCATACTCTAGGCATGCCACTTACCACACCAAGTTTGACGATGAACCCAAGATGATAGATTACGACTCGTTCTCAGAAATGGCAGCTAGCCTCCCCCTCAATTTTAGGCTCCCAACATCACTCTACTCCTATGACAAAACAGGAGACCCCCAATTATTTATTACAATGTTCAGATCTATGATGCTCATCAATGGGGCCACCGATAGAATCATATGCCGAACTTTTCCATCCTTCCTAGAAAAATCAGCACTATTCTGGTTCTCTACCCTTTCCCCAAAGTCCATCCACTGCTTTGATGACCTCGCTTGAGCCTTCATCAATAGGTTCGTCTCTTCCAAAATTTACACAAAGACCTCTGACTCCCTGAAACATGTCAAACAAAGATCTGATGAATCCTTGAGAGCCTATTTGACCATATTCTAGGTAGAAGCATCCCAAATCCAGACCTCAACCCAGCAATAGAACTTCACCAAATCAGAATCAGCTTGCACTCTAAGCCCTTCAAAGAAAGCCTGGCAATCAGTAGACCCTGAACCATCGATGAACTTCGTGAGAGGGCCCTCGGATACATCAATGCCGAGAAACTCCGAGCAGCCGAGAATAAGCAAAAATAAGATAAGGACAAATCGTGTCAGAAACACAAAGATGGCAAGGGGAAGAACAAGAAGCACATACCTAACTTTGGTACTCCGAGCTAGAATTCGCCACATACACCACTCTCAATGCTCGAGCAAGCACAATCCTGAAAGAAATCTTTAATACTCAGCTCATGAAACCCATCAAAGGCGATCCTTGGCTAGGCCTAAATGGCTCAGACAATAGGAAGATATGTGAGTAACATAACTCCAAAGGGCACTTGACCTATGAATGTAAGGATTTAAAAAACCAGAGTGAACGCCTTATCCAGGATGGACATCTAAAAAGTTCATTAATGAAGAAAAGGAAAAGAAGAAAAAGAAAGGTCGTAGCCAGGAAAAGAAAAAGCCCCACAACCCTTCGTCCTTCTCTGACAATGAAACCCCACCACGCCACAGAAAGCCTGAGAAGAGATGATGATCTCGGTCCCAGGAGATCCCCAGATTCGTGGTATGATCGATCATATGGCTGGAGGATTCGCAAAGGAAGGCAAAACAAGCTCGGCCAGAAAAGATCCTCCGAGGGATCATGTCATTAGAAGGATTACCACACTCCTCAAAGACCAAAACCAAAAACCCATTAATATCCTTCTCAGACTTTGATTTCAAAGAAATTAATGAAAACTTACGTGATCCTGTTGTAATATCCATCCTTGCTAGCAATTTTTTGGTCAGAAAGGTTCTACTGGACCAAGGGAGCTTAGCTGAAATCCTCTTCTACTCTACTTTCAAGCGGATGCAACTCTCTGAAAGCTCATAACTTCCCTACTGCGGAAAACTTGGTCAAATTTATGGGAAACAGAGTCAAAGTCCTCTATTACATGGCTGAGGACCACATTCAGCACCGAACTATTAACCAAAACAATTGACCTCTAGTACTTGGTAATTAACACCACCAGTCCTTATCACATAATCCTAGGGCGATCTTCACTCAACACCCTAGGAGTTGTAGTCTCAACACCCTACCTAGCCATGAAGTTCCCTATCTCTGAACATAAGGTCGACATAGTTTATACCGATCAGAAAAAGGCTAGAACATGTTACAATTAATGCCTGAAGCAGAAGAGCACAGAACAATCAAAGTCTGAACAAGTCCACACAATATCTTACACTAACCAGGCACCCCTGATCTCGGAGCTCAAACCTAGAAGAGAAATCCAGGACCGTCCATAACCTGCTGATGATTTACAACTTGTTTGGTTTGGTAGTGAAACTACAAAGATAACATACCTCCCAAATCTATCAGCCGAACTCACTACCCTCCTCTTGAACAATGCCGACCTATTTTCCTGGACTCCAATTGACATGTTAGGAATCAACCCCAAAGTAATCAGTCACAGACTCATGTTTAACACCAAAGCCTGCCCCATCACACAGCCAAGCGATAGAACGCCGCCATAGAGGAAACCAAAAAACTCCTCAAGGCCGACTTCATCAAAGAAATCAGGTACACTACATGGTTAGCAAACGTGGTAATGGTAAAAAAAAGAGCTCAGGTAAGTGGCGCATGCATGTGGACTTCACTGGCCTCAACATGGCTTTCCCTAAAGACTCTTACCCACTCCCCAGCATCAACAAGCTCATCGATAATTCCTCGGGATATCAATACCTGAGATTCATGGATGCCTATTCAGGTTACAACTAGATCAAGATGCACCCGGAAGATGAAAACAAGAAAGCATTCCTCATCGAACAGGCTAACTTCTATTACAAAGTCATGCCTTTCGGTCTAAAGAAAGTAGGAGCCACATACCAATGACTCATGAACAAAGTCTTCGAAGAACAAATTGGCAAAAACATCGAGGTATATGTTGATGACATGGTAGCAAAAACCTCCTCAACTGGAAACCATATTAGAGACCTTGAAGAGATATTCGGACAGGTACGAAAATACAACATGAGGCTAAATCCAGAAAAAAGTGCATTTGGAGTCCATGGAAGGAAATTCCTTGGGTTCATGCTCATAAACCGAGGAATAGAGGCCAATCCTCATAAACGCCGAGCAATATTGGAGATGAGAAGCCCAAGCTTGGTTAAAGAAGTACAATAGATCATAAGCCACTTGGTTGCTTTATCCCGTTTCCTTTGAAGATCGGTAGAAAGAGCAGCTCCATTTTTCAAAATGCTCAAAAAACATGCCAAGTTTGAATGGTCCAAAGAATAGGAAATAGCTTTCACCGAGCTAAAAGCATTTCTTTCTACACCACCCGTCGTCACCAAACCTCATCCAGGGAAACCCTCTTCCTCTACCTGTCCATCACCGAACATACCATAAGCTTGGTTCCTATAACATAATGAAATAAGGAACAATGGCCGGTTTACTTTATCAGCAAAACACTCCAAGGGCCCAAACAAAGGTATCAGAAGATGAAAAAACTTGCCTATTTAGTGGTGATTTTCGCCAAGAAATTAAGACCATACTTCTAGAGCCATCACATCATTGTTCGAACAAAACAACACATTAGACAAATACTGATCAAGCCTAAATTGGCAAAACGAATGACTCATGGTCTGTCGAACTCTCAGAACACAGTCTAGAATGCTAACCCAAAGGACCAATCAAGGCTCAAGCCATGGCCAACTTCCTAGTTGAACTCTCACTAGTAGGCAAACAAGAAGTCGGCTTCTGAACACTACACGTAGATGGAGCATCCAATAGTAGATGATGATGATGAATATGAAGCCTTCATAGCAAGCCTCAAACTGGAACAAGAAATCAAAGCTCAAAGGCTTTCAATAAAAGCCGACTCACAACTAATCATCAACCAGGTCAATGGTACTTTCACTGCTTGAGACCCCCTCCTCGAGAAATACCTATCAATTGTAAAGAACCTGATGCAGTATTTCGACTCATTCAAAAAAGTGCACATGCCCAGGGAACACAATACTAGAGCTGAAATTTCTCCAAGCTCGCCATCACAAGCAAACCACAGAACAACAAGTTGGTGATGCAAGTAAAACTCCAAAACCCAAGCTGCCTTTAATCTGAAATTCTTAACACTGAAACAGGAAACAAAGACTAGAGAACTCCACTCCTTGATTGCCTAACCACAAGGAAAGTCGCAGACTCTGCAATTGATGAAAAGAAATTCAGAAGACTAGCAAGTTACTACGCCATATGTAGGGGACTAGTATTCAAATGAGCCTATTCACTCCCCTTTTGAAATGTCTCGGTCCTTATGAAATTAATGACGTAATGGCTGAAATACACGAAGGAGTTTGCCAAAATCACATTGGAGGTCGAGCTCTAGCAGCCAAAATACTCCGAGCTAGGTATTCTTGGACAACTATGAAGATAGATTGCATAGACTTTGTACGCAAGTGTCATAAGTGTCAAAGGTTCTCCAAAGTCTCCCAAAGACACCTTGAGCCACTATACTTCTCCGAAGCCAGTTAGCCCTTCCATAGATAGGGAATTGACCTCCTTGGTCCCTTTCCCCTAGCACCTGGACAGCTTAAATGCTTAGTGGTGGCCATTGACTACTTCACCAAGTAGATCGAAGCAGAATCCCTCGCAATAATCACTGCAGAAAAAGTCCAAAAATTCATTTGGAAAAGAATAATATGAAGATTCAGGCTCCCAAAAGAGCTAGTCTCCGACATGGTACACAATTCACGGATCGAAGACTAAAGGAACTCTGTGACAATCCAAACTAAGCATATCTTCACGTCTGTTGAGCACCCCCAAACGAACGGTCTCGTCAAAGCTTGGACAAGGTCATCCTTACAGCACTACAAAAAAAGCTCGACAAAGCCAAGGGTTTCTAGGCCAAAGACTTCCCCAAGATCATTTGGAGGTATCACACCACTGCCTAATCCACAACACAAGAAACACCATATAAACTCACCTTCGACAGTGAAGCCATGCTCCCAGTAGAGGTCGCCCAGCCAAGTGTCCGATGACTGGCATTCAGAAAAGTATCAGATGAAAAAAATCGAAGGGCTGAACTAGACCTCATAGAAGAAGACCAAGAACTAGCCCACATCAAAGAATAAGCAACTAAGTAAAGAGTAGCCTGAGTCTACAATAAGAAGCTTGACCTAAAGAACTTCCAAGCTAGGGACCTAGTCCTACACAAACTAGAGCCACAAAGGAAGCCCCCAGGAGATGGTAAGCTAGCCCATAACTAGGAAGGGCCATTTTGAGCTACCAAAGATGTCGGCCGAGGAGCCTACAAGATTGCTGAACTCTCTAGACAAGAACTCCCACGAACATAGAATGCCATGTCCCTGAGAAAGTACTACAGCTAGAGTAAACACCTCAAATCACACATGACGGGTGCATTCTTTTTCCTTTAGTTGGCTTTTATCCCACTGGGTTTTACTAACAAAGGTTTTAATGAGGCATGGTCATGTGTGAGCTGAACACTTCGGCGGCAACAATAAATCATGGCACCAACCAAGTTGTGAAGGCACACCAAAGTCGCCATACTCATAATAAATCTTGGCACCAACCAAGTTGTGAAGGCACCAACCATACTAACAGTAAATCTCAACCCTAGCCGAGTTATGAAGGCGCTACCGCGACCTCGACACCAGCCGAGCACACCATAGATATTCAAGACATGCAAATGAAAAAGACAAGATTTCAAAAGATAAATTAAAGAAGCTGGACTGAAAGCCATAACGAGTACATAAAGATGATAGCAAAACACTACATAATTATCCAAACATGTCTTGCAAAATACAATGGAAAGAAAATACAAAAGCAAAAATTACAAAGCTCAGGGGTCAACATCAATAGGGGCCCTAGTGAGGAAGACAACTTGGATGGGCTCTACAACCTCGATTTCATCTCGAGCACCCCCCACCTTAGCTCTAACCTCTTCCTCGCCACCATCCCTAGCGCTTTCATTGGTACCCTCACACTAGCAAGATGATCGACCAACACTCCATCAATAACCTCCTTGGAAGGACCACACTGAGCTAAGTCAACTCCTCATGAAAGAACTAAACCTAGTTAAGAGCTCGATCAAAATCAGCTGAGTACTGGTCAACAACCTTGCTCATCAAGGAATCAACCTCGCCCTTGACGCGTTTGTTTTCTTCACTGAGCTTCTTACTCTCAGCCTCTAATATCTTCTTTTCAGCCTCAAGCTACCGAATCTGAAGACTAGAAACCTCGATATCCACCTTCACTCGAGTCATTAGACTGTCGATCATCTCTTCAAAGGCCCTCTTAGCAAGAAACCAACCTTTCATCTCCTCAGTGAGCTTTTCCTCGACCTCCTCTTTCTTAGCCTTGAAGTCGACCGAGAGCGCCTTTGAAGTCTCCAGCTCCTAAATAGAGCCCTCATACTTCCTCTCCAGATATTGAGCAATGGCCGCCTGGCAAAGACCCTGGATCTCGAAATAATGAGGAATCCTCTCATAGCCCCATCTTCAGGATGGGCAAACTATTGATCAACAAAATCCACAAGCTAGAAGGACCAACTATCAAAAGAAGATCCTTAACCTCAGTTGCCCCCTTGAGAGCAGAGGAAAAAAGAGAAGGCTTGGAAGTAGGTTCAGGAATAATCACCCTTACCCTTTTTCTGAGCCTGCAGAGTATTCGGGTCGGTAGAAGTCCTGAACTTGAACCAACGCCAGGAGAAACTAGTGGAACTCGCTTCTCTTTCACACATCCCTTTTTGAGCCATATAAGACACCATATCTTTGGGACCAAGCTTAAGAGCCATTTCACCAATAGAAGAAAACAAACAACATCAACCAAAAAAAAAAGTAGACAAGCACAAGTATGAAGAAAAAAAAAAGAACATCTAGTAAAAATTGCCTATATACTTGGAAGACTTTCTCATTGTCATAACCCCACTTCAACAAAATTCCACAAGATAGAGGAAAGCTCAGACTCACACACTCCTTTAAGTAGTTGATCACAGCTCGGTCATGCAAAGAAAGAAAATTATAGGCTACCCTTAGGATCTGACAAGGATTGTGCTGCCAATATAAGGGAAACCTTTCAAGGCCATCTGAATCCAAAAAGAAGGGAAATTCATACTCAACTAACCTAAACTTTACATACTTACTCTTGAATCCCTTAAAGTGAGAGGTCAACAGGACCAACAACTTTTTCTGAGGAACACTACTAAATGATATCCAACTCCCTTTATCTACCCCTTTGACCTGAAAAAAATAAAGGAACACCTCAACACTAGGTTCAAGGTCGAGCATATCCAACAAGTTTTCAAAAGTCTGCATGAAAGCCCAATTATTTGGATGAAGCTGAGAATGGGTGACATTAATCCTATTTAGATACCCTTCCTTAAAATGGGTAAAAAGTACCCTCACATCCAACTTCTCAAAAAAAATCCACATATATATAAATAAAGTCAACCTCATTGTCCCCTTCCCTATATTTACACACCCTATCCTCGTCTGTACAAGAGGAACATACTATTTTCTCCTTCCCACAAAAAGACATTAAACAAGCTTTCCAAAACCTACGGACGAACTCTCTATCATTAAACATAGAAGCTACTTCCTTAATCCCACTACTAACCTAACCATAAGGGTCATACTCACCCCCATCCACCATGGCCTTCCCCTTCTCAGAGGCAGAAGCATCTTTCCCTTTAGCCATCAATAAATACCTAAACAAACAAAGGGATAAACGAAGCTCAGGAAAAGAAAGACGAGCCCAGAAATAAGCAAACAGCAAGCTAGATACAATCTTTTACCCTAGGGTCTTAAGCAAAACAAATCGATGAAATAAAAAATAATGGAAAGAAGAGTTAAACTCACTGATCAAAAACAGAAGAAATCGAAGCTTAGACAGCAAATGCAAGGCTTTCAGAACATGAAAATGGCAACAACAGAGAAAAAGTAAAGAGGAAATAGAAGCTCCCAATGAAATATGAAAAACCTTTTCCTTCATTTTCTCTCAAAACCAACCCCATCCAATAGATGAAAATGAGTCCCTCTACCTAGTAATACATATGAGACGCTCACTACATCCAACAGCTGGGGGCTAGCACTTTAATTTAATGGCAGATGTGTAAACGCATGATCCCGCATTAATGAGAAACAATCACCCACCACTGGCAAGAAGGCATGTAGCACAACATGTTATCCCATAACTACCACTATGACAACTGAAAAGAACCATCACTCAATAGCATCTTCAAGCTCGGCATAAAGTCCTCAACCTTTAGAGCACAACTCATATGCTCATCATTGCTCGACCTACAACAAAGATCGAAGGGTGTGTACTGGACTAGAGATATAGGCCGGACAACCCAACTCGAGCCATAAGAGCTCAGTCACAGGCCCCAAAATCGGCCACATGGCATCCAGATCTTTAGCAGATTTACCCCATATTTAGTTGAGGATATCTTCTAAATCCTATACAGGATCTCTCTATATCCCTCCCTATATCCTGTCATTATTACATCATATCTCATATATTATGTCATACATCCTGCAAATACAGAATATATCTAATATCTACTAAATCCTAAGAATATCTCCCCTATTCAGGACAGATTATCTCCTAACTTATTACGAATCATCTCACACTATATAAAGGGTTCGATGCCCCCAGGTATCATAAGCTATTTACATGTTATTCTCTGCTACTCCACTACTCTTTCACCCACTGATTTGAGCGTCAGAGTGTCTTTGCAGGTACTCCACCACTTGCTTACACGGACATTAGAGCTACTTCCACTCTTGCCATATTTCTAAGTAAGAAAAAATTGATTGTGGTAAGATTGAGTCTAAAGTAAAGTGATTCATGCTTAATACTTTGATTTGAAAAATGATTTTTATAAAATTTGATATTGTTTGAATAGTATTGATTAAAATCAATTTTGAATATACAATTACATATAAGGATACAACTATATTTATGTTTCTAGTGCAATCATCATCTTTATTTTTGGTGATTGCTCACATGCCTATGATAGTCAATGTTTATGATGCCTTTGGCACTTAATCATATTTCAAAAATGTGGCTAAACTAAAAATAATATTGCTAAACCCTCTTCAACACATTACACACATTTTCACACACTGCAATTTCATTGATGGTTCCTTCATTCCTAGAAATTAAATCATAGACAGAGGCTTTCAAAGTTCAAACAAATTGAAACAAGCAAAAAACAAATCCAGAAACACAAACAAATATAAAAGACCATACCTCAAAGCAGTTAAATCCAGAGATAAAACTATGAAAATATAAAAATAGAAAAAAAACTAAATGAGATGGAATACACAGGATGAGCGAAGCCCATAACTAGGAACCACCACAGCTACCTTCGCTGCCACTACCCTTTAAGCAACTATCGTGAAGCTCCAGGGGGGTGCGACCTTAGTGCGAGATGATGCTACCCTCGTCACCGCCCCTACCTCTTGCTGCCACTGCCGGTGATACAGTTGTCACCTTTCTAGCCCTCAAATCCACTATCTTCATGCCCTACCCTGCTCCGTGTAACAAGCAACATTGTAGTGTCACGGAGCACACCAACATACCAGATCAGTCTGTGTAGCCGCTGCCGTAGTGGATCTATCTCATTGTCACAGTAGAGCCTCTCGCCAACCTCCTTTAGTTGCCACCTGCTACCCTTGCATACCTCTCACTATCCTTTTTGTGTTGCAGTATATTGGGGCTAGTTAGATTTAGGAAATTGTTCCCAATTCTTTAAAATCTAAGCCTTTTCTTAATGAAATCAAAGCCATTCAACCTCCATGGTTGAGAAAGTTTTGAAATATTTTTGAAGCATCGAAAAAAGAATAGAGAGAAAGAGAGGAAGCGTGTTGAGGAAGGGTGGATAGCTAGAGTTTCAATGGATAGAAGATATGAAAGCCAACGCAAACAAACAATGAAAGGTGAAAAAAAACAAATAAGGAGAAAATTCTGTATGAATGTAGGTGTAAGAGGGAAAAAAGAATAAGAAGAAGAAAAGATTCAGAAGTTGAGAAAGCAAAGAAGAATGAGCATTTAGCCACATTATATTTTCATGTAGCCACATTTTTGAAATGTAGTTAAATGCTAAAGGCATCATAGGCATTGCCTGCCATAGGCATGTAAGCAATCACCTTATTTTTTATTAGCAGATAGTATTAGAAAGTTAATTATTAAATACTGCTAAACATGATTCACTCTACTGCAAACAAAGAAAAATGATTATGATTCAACATCTACATATTTAACCGAGAAAAAAATTCAAACTCAAGCAGAAGCAGTTGTGAAGATTATTCCTACTACCACCATGATTGATAGCTAAGCCTACAATCAGTCTATACACATGTTTTAGCAAGTTCATTTTCTATTTTCATCATACTTTACACTTTCTTAGCTATAGAACAATAGATATTGTAGTTCATTCAACTCTTTTGCAATGCTTTGTTAGTGAATGTTGTGTTAGAATAATTTTGTGCACTGATATAAATCAATATTGAATTTAATTTAGACACAAATTAATTGGATGTTAGAGAATTAGAGTTTATTATTTAAGCCTAATGATTTGTGATCATTGTTACTGTTGGGCTAATTATTGTTAAGCATTGTTTATTGTATGTTTATGAGTCCTTGTATATAAGATTTGCTATAATAGGTGGCTTAGTTCAATACTTTACTGACATAAGGAGAGGCCCTCCTTCTAGCCAATATACAAGGTGGTTGGTTGCCCATTTGAAACCATGACACAAAAACGTATTCTGGAATAAAAGGAGTAAATCTCCTAAAATTCTCTATTAGGTTTCTCTCATATCTCTTGCATTTGTGTTTTGTATGTCAAGTTAGGAGATGCCTATGAATATATTATCTTCATCCTCAACCCTTTCAGGTAACTCTAACCTAATCTTTCAATTGTTATTGCACATGCTATATTCAAGATTAAATTGGTCTTTAGGATATAAGGGTTTCATCTATTGTTTATATCATTTGATATATATGAAATTTCTTCAAGTGCTATCAGAGCCAATTTAATTCCTTCTTATGGCTGTGAATTGTTTGTTATGAGGTTATCTGTTAACTAAAATTAAAATTGTGTTATGAACGCTTAAATTAAAGAATTCAATATGGGGACTTTGATTTTGAACTGTTAAACTCGAAATTGATTGAAGGCCGGATCTTTTGTTGCTTAAGTGTATTGATATATAGATTCTATAACGTGGTCTAGTTTAAAGAGAGAATTTCCTACCAAAATCGAAGAACCCTAACTGCAAAGTCTAAATTTATTCAAAATCCAAATTGAAAATCTTGAGCAGTTTTGAACAAATCAGTTTAGGACTTCTATAGAATTTTGAATTATGAATCTAATGAACCAAGATAATGGATTTTCCATTGAGCCATAGGGCCAAATTGAAGAAGAACCGAATGAACCCTATATTTTGGATCTAAAATCCAGACCTGTGATTCGGGCCAAATCACTTCAAATTTCTTTTGGGCTATTGTAGATCTTTGAAAACTAAGTCTAACAACACCAAAATCATGATTTTTTTCGTTGAGTTTAGGGAGAAATCATCACTGAACTGAGCTCCATCACATATCTCCTTCACCATGAGTCCTTGATCCAAAGCGTCCATGAAATCATGAGATCCTTAGTGGATTTTGTTCACGATATGTTTTTCTGTTGTTTTCAGTTGATTTTGCACTAAGAAACTGTTGAAATGAAGCTCAAATTGTGCTCTAATGGTAGACTTCACTATAGCCGTGAGAGGAAAGAGAAGACTTTTTGTTGGGTTATCTGTGCCTGAAGCCCACTTGTGTGCTAAGCATGTGAAGGCGCGTAAGAAGCTCATTTGGGCCCAAATTTCCACCTTTCTTCAACCCAAATTAATTCTAATTAAACACTAATTATTGGTAAATTCTATTTAATTTTCTGGGCACCAAAATAATTGTTTTGGATTTTTTTTTTTAGAAATTAAGTTGATTGAAAATATATGATACTCTCCAAAACCAGGTTCATAATTTTTTTTTATGCCTTTATGACCTTTTTGGACAAAGCCATAAGTTGTTTACATTTATGTTATTATTGGGCATGTGTTGGGTCAAGCGCATTCTCAGAATTGATTTATTTTAATTATTGAGCTAATTTTACGATCATGTTTGTTATATTGCACATTTAGTTTGTAAAATATCAATATTGTTGAACCTTGTGCAATATTATTCTGAGAATTGCTATTGAAATAATATTCGCACACCTTTTATATTGATGTCACTATTAATTATGAAAGTTATCGATGTTGCTATTATATAATTTTATTTTGAGAGTTGCAAATTTTGAAAATTTTTTGTTGCATATATATATATATATATATATATATATATATATATATATATTAGGCATATTGCCTTGAGTACTCTTAGAATCAATATCTTTTGTTTATTGAATTAATTTTCTCTCTCTTTGTACTTAATATTATGCATGATAATTATAAAATTTTGTTGCTATCAAATTTGCACAATTTTTTTTTTTTGAGATTTTCTTTAAAACCTTTTGATATCATATGCTTTACATAAAGCAAGTTTCTGACCCCCCCCCCCAATTTGGCATTGTTTAGAGCAATATGACAGTATTATTAGGATCTATTTCAACTAATGATAATCACTGGTGTATACGATTGTGTCATTACTACTGGAGTGACAAGTGCTCTATAAGTGTTTTAAAGCTCAAATAATTTAGTATAGATTATTAGGCACCTTGTCTAAAATATACTCTTAGAGTTTATTTGATTTACTCGCTGAGATAATTTTGTTGTATTTAGATTCAATATATTGCACATGGAATTATGAAGTGTTATTATTATTAAATAATGTGCAATATTACTCTGAAAGCTTCTAGTAAAGAACAAGATACTCTATGCATTTTGATTTGAGATAATCATATTAATGTCATTGGGCACATTACAATCTTCACACTCTGAGAAATTTTATATCTTGATATATTTTTTTCTTTATATGTACATAATATTTTTTATAAAAATTTTTCTGATTATGTACAGTAATGTTCTGAGAATTATCGCTCAAGAAATTCTAAAATATTTTATTTTACTGTTGAATCATGTTTTATATGTCAGAAAATAAATTTTATACCTTTTAATTATTTTAGTATTTTGGAATTATTTATTTTATTCTTCTAGATTTTATAATGTTAAAATGTGTGAGGTACTCTTAAATCTAGAATTCAACATTTTGTGAACATTTGAAAAATATCTGGTATATCATATTTTATGTACTCCTAGAGTTAATTTATTTTGTCTATATATTAGAAAGATTTTGTACCTCCTTTGAACATATATATTAATATAAATTTTGATTAAGTGAAGAGGCTCATGAACCTACTTGTTTTATATTATTGCTAGGAGAGGCCCACTGGTGATTGAGCACTGCAGGTGCACGGGTTTACTAGGTCAGGATAGACATATTTTGTGTATAGTTATGGTATCATTTGAAACATTATTAAATTCATACTCTCAAACTTGATATAGTTTAGCTATATATTGTGTTGGGTTTTTTTTTTTTATAATTATGATCTCACATTCTAAGAGCAATTGTGATAGATACTATTTTGTTGATAATATCATATCATTTATTCTGAGAGATTCTTTCTGAAAATTATAAAGTCTACTATTTAAGTATTGTGTTGTGTTATGTGCCAAATTTTATTTTATTTTTTTTGTATCTTGAAATTATTTAATTTGAATTTCAAGATTTTATGATATTGAAATTTGAGACATTATTGAATTCCAATACAGAAAATTTTATGGATAACAATGAAGCATTCTCAGACTTAATGTATTTTGACTATTAAAGTATTGTTTATGTCTCTTTTAAACATTTTGGAATATTGCAATTAAGTGATTTGTGCAATATTGTTCTGAATGTTGTTTTGAGAGTTGTTATTTAAAATATTTTGGCACTTTTATGAACATTTTATATTTTAATTTGTATACTCTTAGAGTTAAAATATTGTGCATATTAATTATGAAATAATTGTTGTTGGATTTTGCACATTATACTGAGAGTCCCTACCTACAGCATTTTGAAACTATCATTAGGCATCTTTCATAATTATGAGGTCGTCTTTGCGGGACTGATTGTCATAAAGTGCTATTTGTGAAAATTGTGTATTATGAAATTTTGAAAATTAGGAATTATTTTATCTAATATTTTATATTATGTTCCATATGGTAAAACATAATTATGTGTTGTAGTTTCATGGGAACCACAATTGTTTGATTTGATTTAATATTGTTTTAAGTTTTCCCTTGTATAAAGTTTAGGAACATGATTATACTCTTATTTTCTCTCATATTATATTGAATAATTCTTTTATTAAATGCTGTCATCTAATTTATGTAGTCTAAGTAGGAGAATATTTGATTTTGTGTGGATTGTGTGGACTTGCATAAATTAGTGTTGGATATAATTCGAAAATCCAAAATTATTATGCGCAAAACTATTATAACATATTGTGTTTTTAAAAATATTGAGTTTTGGGACTTTCTGCTATTTGTGCAAAATTTGTTATAGTCATAATGTTATTTGATTTTGCCTAAAATCCCACTTGATATAAACAAAAAGTTGTTTTAAGTGACATTATGCACCATTGTAAAATAAGAAAATAATTACGAGTTTGAAAATCTCTTTATGTTTCATTTTACAGCCAATGTTGTTATATTTTGAGGAAATTTTAGCTTACAATCTTATACTTATTGTTTATTGTATACTCTTTTGGATATTGTGAGTATTTTCTTGGATATATTCAAAATTTCGATTTTACTCCCATTTGGCTATACAATTTTTTCCTATGGTGGCTAATTAAAGATCATTGCTTTTGAATAATATTACAACTGTTATGACATTAAGAGTTATATTACTAATGAACTTATCCTTTGATTTGTCTTTACTGATTTAATTCTTAATGAGTTGATAATCATGGTTTTAGAGTTTCCAGTATCCTCTCAGCATAAGCTCTAATGGCATTGTCCATGAGCATTAGCTCCTAAATAATATTAGAGTAATTACTTGTTTGTTGGGCAATTTTGTAGCAATCCAATATTTTATAAATCTTTTACAAATATTGTTAGATTATGTAGATAGTGAACATACCCTTCAATGTGACATTATCTGATATAATTTTTGTATTGGATTGTAAATGTTGTTAGGTTATGCAGATAATTGACATATCCTTCGATGTGACATTATTAGACATAATCATTGGATGATAGAGAAAGTGATTTAAATTAAATTGTTATAAGAATTTTATATTATTGTTATTGTTTTCTCTATCACGTTGGAAAGAGTCTGGTATATTATGATCCGGGATCCTTCGATAGGATTATAGTGATACAAGGACTCTACTTCAATTAATCACCTAATTAATTGAATGTGGGAAAACCAAATTAATTTTATACTTATTATAATATTTTGTTGCATGATTTTCTCTTTCCCTTATTGTTATGTTATCATTGTATTGTGTAAGACCTATATAAAGGATAATGTTGAGTCTCTTATATCATCTCATGATATTGCTTCCATTAATGTTAAAATTTTATTATAGTAAGAGTTAGAGACTTTATATTTTATTATATTCTTACCGTTAGTTTGTAAGTCTAAAATGCTTTCGCTGACAACTTGTGCTCAAATGAGCATTTGATTATTATTTTGTGATGACAGAAAGGAGATATTTGTTGTACAATGTCAATTGGACATTGGTGATCTCCTCAGATTGTTTAGACAGAATATGTTAAACGATTTTGTGAGATTCTGTTATAAACAGAAATAACTCTACACTCTTGTGTCTCTCTATTTTGTACTTTTATTGCTAGAGAAAATAATAATAAGTTCAAACTTATATTGAGTACTCTACTATAGAGTTATCATTGATCCCACTACTATTTATTGTACCATTAGAGTATTTTGAAATTTTGTGACCTCTAATAGAAATATTTATGATGTTTTGCTATATTGTATTAGTGGGAGAAGTGTGCACTATTGTTATCATTATGTTGTTGTCTCGAGATTAACTTGGCAAGTTGTGATAAACTATTTTCGAGTTATTGCAAAACGTATTGTTGTCAATTCCCTAACCAAAGGCTAGCCATTAAAGTTTATTGTCAGTTACACAACCTGTATGGGTATATTGAGGTCTCTTTTGTGTTTTTGGTTAATGGGAGCCAGTTCTATATATTTATTGCGACCTCATATATTACTGTAATTTAGGCCTGTGAAGCAAAATTATTAGTATAATTGGTAAAATGGAAAATTATTGAAATATTTTGGACATATTTTCAATTTGTTATCATCCTGAGATATTTTATTGAATCTCAGAAATCATCTTGGCTAGATGCTTATACTGTCATATTTTGTTGTTGTTGTTGCTATTGATGATGTTACTGTTGTTGTTATGTTGTTATTATTTGTTGTTGTTGATGTTGTGCACACTCTTATATTTAATATAGCACATTATGAGACATTTTGGATCCAGTCTAATTTTGTTATTGTGTTGAGATTTGTTAGATCTCATTTAGTATCTTGGGTTGATGCTAGGCCATTTGATTTGGAATTGCACTAGGATCATATATTGTTATGCAAATTTTGTGATGTCATCCCATGTACTTGTATACCATATTTTGTTAGGTCACCAGGAATTGAGCATCTTACATGTATGATGTCAATACTCCTTCGAGTATAATTTTCTACATTGTTGAGATGCTTGTTATTCCATTTTAGACCATTTAGTTGGAAGTACTTGTTTAGTTTTGACATCTTGTTACTCCCACATATTGTAACTTAATTTGGGTATTGTTTTATAATCTTTTTTATTTATGTTGTCCAAATGGGAGACTATTAGAATAATTTTGCGGACTGACATAAACCAATGTTAAATTTAATTTAGATCCAAATTAATTGGATGTCAAACAATTAGAGTTTATTGTTTAAGCCTAATTATTTTGTGATCATTGTTGCTATTGGGCCAATTATTGTTAAGCACTGTTTATTGTGAGCATATTTATGGGTCATTGTGTGTGGACTTCGTTGTGATGAGTAGCTTAGTTTAACACTTTACTGACATAAGGAGAGACCCACCTCCTAGCCAATATATAGGGTGCTTGATTACCTCATTGACACCATGACACAAAAACTTATTATGAAATAGGGGGAGTAAATCTCTTAAAATTCTCTATTGGGTTTCTCTCTAATCTCTTGTATTTGTGTTTTGTATATCAGGTTAAGAGATGCCTATAAATTTGTTATCTTCATCATTAACCCTTTCAAGTAACTCTAATCTAATCTTCTAGTTGTTATTGTACATGTCATATCCAAGATTAAATTGGTCTTTAGGATATAAGGATTTTATTTGCTATTTATATCATTTGATATATAAGAAATTTCCTCATGTTGTAATCCTCATTGTTAATAAAAGTTTCCATAATAGGCTTCTGTTCAAGGCTTATTGTTTGAGTAAATGTTTATTTTAATCCCTAAAACTTTATGCATACTTTACTTTAGTCTCTAAAATAAAGTAAATATCAATTTAATCCTTGAAATTATAAAAGGTGATTTAACTTAGTATTTTTGATGATGTAAGTTAATCCCTGTGAACATTAGCATAAGAATTAATTCGAATTACTTTTACAATTTCAGGGATTAAATTTATATTTTCTCCAATTTAGATATTAAAATGAAGCATTTATATAATTTCAAATATAAAAAATGAGCCTTTACTCCTTATTATTCTTAGTGTTTGGAGAACCCATAAGCAAGGGGTCGATTTTTCTTGTCGGTGAAAATTGTCTGTTTACTTAGGGATCAAGGTGGTTTTTAACTTTTGGCTTTCTTTGTTTCTTTAACCTGTTGTATGTGAGAAATCTTCTTTCGATCATCTTGCACTAGATATCACATTCTTCGCATCACGTTCCAGAACCACTCATCGAAAACCCATCTCCCAAGAAAAGGAAAAGCCCTCCCTAGCCGCAAGCAGCTCAGCTGTGTGTGGGTCAAGATAATCGGGAATAAGATGGGCTTTGGCAGCCATGAAATTACCTTGGTGACAATGCGAATGCCAGAGAGGCTCGGCCCCGCATCAAGGGATGCATCCTGTGGTTGCCTTCTAAACTATGGATAATCGTTAAATCTTTTAAATGAAGCAAAATGATGTAACACGCTTATTTCTTTGGAAAGATAGATGCTTGTTGTGGAATAATTTATTTGAAATACTAGTAATATAACTTCAAATGATCTAGACCTACGAAATTGTGTTGTTTAAGTAGATTTTGTTGTTGGTAATCCAGATTTTAAAGTGATATACACTGCTTCCATAGTAGCAATGTGGACGACAATTATAAATGATGTCTACGTGGATTACCACTTATGCTACATCCCTCTCATACTATTATTACTAGATATAATACCCATGCGATGCACAAAATTATTTATAATTTGTTATAATTACATTTAATAAAAATATTTTTAATAGAAATTTGTGATAATAATTATATTGACAATATAAATATTTTTTTGAATGTCTTGCAATCAAATTTTCTTATTTATACAACATTTAAAATGATAAGTGAGAGTAAAACTTATTTTACTGATATAGCAATATATAAAAATTAAAATAATATATCATACTAGCTAAGTGGAAAGGAAAATGGTATTTGGGTTTTTAGATAGCACTTCAAAGCCACCCTAATTAAACTTGATTGGACTTGTAGATATACTATGAGGCTTAGCAATCTTTTTACAGTGCAGAAACTTCTGATAAACTATCTTATCACAATTTTTATAATATTTAGAATATTGAAAAATAAAAATATAGTGAAAATAGTGAAAAACGAATGGCAAACAATGTGTTTATGAATTAAATATTTTAAAAATAATGAGCATTATTATGCAAGGTGCAATAAGAAATAAAAGTACAAAAGTAAATAAGAAAAGAAAATGATTAAAACCTTTATTTATCTTAATAGCATTCAAAAAGCGACTTAGCTAGATGTTCAGTGGTTTAGGGTCGGCTTAAATTTTATATATATATATATTTATATATATATATATATATATATAATTATTAATAATTAATATATATAAATCAGTTTGTTGTTAAGTTACATTGCGAGGTTTAGAGGTAAACTAATTTATTGTTCAGTTACATTTTAAAACTTTAATCTATAAATAAGCCATAAACTAATAATTTCTCTGTAATGAATTAGTTTACTGTTCATTTATGTATATTGAATTCTGTACGCATATCCATTTGAAGAAAAATTTAGACAAAATATGTTCTTTGTAGTAGAAAGTTGTCCTATCAATTCTAAACGACTTCGGGTGCCAGATAATTTAAAAAACGATAAAGAGGACAATGATTGTTAATCCTTTTTTGTTAGCTAGATAACAGCTAATCATTTTAGAAAAGATGTTTTGAATCCTCTATTAATTAATGTTTTCAGTATTTCTATCCTAAGACATAATATAAACCAGTCAAGCAAAAGAAGTTGTCAATTAACTAATTAACAAACACAATTTAAAAATATTATCAATTAAGCAAAAAAAAAAAATTAAACGTGATACCAACATAAAGTCAAATTAAATGGCATAATTTATATAAATGTATAAATCAATTAAATATATTATTAATATAGTGAATGAATTAATTCAAAAGTGAAAGTAGTAAAATTTTTCAATTAATTGGCATAATTCATATTCATATAATCATATAAACCAATTTGATTTTTATTATATATATTTAAAATACCAGAGGGTGCCAATGCACTGTAAGGAAAATTAGTTTTCAAATTTTTCATTAATTTAAACTTATTTAAATTGTTTGATTATTTTATTTATAATTCATGAAAAGAAATATATTTTTATTTATAATATATTCAATTACATTTGATAAATTACATATATAATTTTAATTTTTGAGTAAAATTATATTCAAATATTTTTTGTGAAAAGTGGTTATTTTTAATTGAAAAAATTACTTAATTACATATTTTATTTGTGATTTACACCAACTAAATCACGCTAAGAATTTTTCAATATTTAATTTATATATAGTGTTAATATTAAAAATTTACATAAATATTCAACCATGTATTATTATGTTAGAAAAATAATTAGATTTAACTACTTATTAATCATCTTCAAAGTCTTATAAATATGAACCATACAAATATTTTATTCAATACCCTAAAAATACAGCAATATTTTTTTTCATTCATCTAAATTTGAGTTTGTAAATTAAAAATAGGATTTGTTTTATATGTGTTATTGATTTGAAAAAATATGCATATACATCTAATCATACATAATTATATCAAATTTTACAAATAAAAAAATAATTAAATGACAATGTGAAATTCGTTCATATCATCAAGGCATCAATATTAATCTCTTTAAATAACAAAATCTTTTTTCAAATGTTCATCAACATTTAGTCATTTTATACTCATATATCATTGAATTCATTCTTTTTTTTTATTGAATTGTCATTGAAATTGTCTGATTCTTATTATAATTATCTTAAACATCATATAAAAAAATAATGTAATTGACTAACATTATCAATTAGTATATGAAAATTAATATCATAGTAAAAATATATCTCTGTGCAAATTAAAAAAGGTATCTAGTTATATAATTACAACCTTTTCATATACAAATCAGCTGTTATAAATTTTTAAAATTTAAATTTGATCATATTTTAATTTATAATGGAGTATTCAATTAATAGTGGAACATAGTTTAAATTTTATTGCAAAGAGAGCAAAAAAAGAAGTGGAGTCATTTTAGAAAAAAAAAACTAAACTTTAGTACACAAGTGGAAAGGTATACACTTTTAGAATTTAAATTTGATTGTAGGTATGGAAAAAAAGAGTAAGTAGAGTGATTTAGGAAGTTGAATGATATTAAGTTTCATGTAAGAATTTTTTGCAGTATTCATTTTAGATATAGATATATGATTGTATAAGTATTAATTGTTTGTATTTTAAATATTACATATGTGTGTCATTTTAAATAAACTAATAATTACATCAATATACTATTTTAGCTGATTTTTTAGGTTTAATTTATAAAAATTAAAAAAAAAGTAACCTTTGATTCTTCCATATGCAATTAATATAGAATTTGAAATTATGTAATGTGAATATAAAGATAATACATTTCACTATAACTACACATAGCATAAAAGCAAAATGGTGGTGAATACTTTAATTAAACGTTCGCATAATAAATGCATAAATGTAGATAATATATTTTTTAAACAATACGTTTTTACGATGATTCATTATTTCATACAATAATATTAAATAAAAATTAAATATGAATTAATTAAAGATAATAATGTTAGTTATTATAAATTAGAAACTGAAATTTGTAGGATATTTATATAGGTGGGGATAGGAAAATTAAATCAGTAATTAATCTATAATATTTTAAATAAAATCATGTGAAATCAATAAATATTCATTTTAAAATTAAATCAAACATTTTAACCTAGATTAAAATTTACTCTTTAAGATTTTTCAATTTAAAAAAAATAGTAACTAATCAATGATTTTTTCTTTTAAATTAGATATTTATTTAAAGATTAAAATTTAAATTGTGAGGTTGAAAAAGATACACAATATATACATATATATATATATATATATATATATATATATATATATATATCTGTATCTTATTTACGTACATATTAGTTTCATAAATCCATCTAAAAGTAGATGGGCTGAAGGAAAAGCATGAAGCTTGAAAGAGGAGAAAATACATAAGCTGAAAAATTACGGCTGATATAGTAATTTTAGTATTAAAAATAAAATGGAGAGTTAGAAAGCTTGGATGAAAGAAATTGAAAAGAAAAAAAATCAATTAAATTATATCAATCAATAATAAAAAGATAAATATATCAAGATTCGTCTATTAGAGAATGTAACATAAGAAATTTGTGTGATTTCCATCATAAATTATATTTAAAAAATATTGAATCGTAGAGAGTGGCTATTGCTACTTCTATTTCTCTAATACCACTCCCTATTAATTGTTTATATTTATATCATTCCTTAAATGTCGTCAAACTACTCTCAATAATTAGCCTTTTAATTTTATTTTAAAATTAAAATTCTAATACACCCTTTCGCATTGGGTTTTCACTTTCACCGAGAAGGCTAGAACCATTTCACGTTTTGAGTATATTGAGAGTTTTGATCTTCTGGCAAGGGAGGTGCTAGTTAGGTGGCAGCAACTTGCTGCGAAGTACAAGGTTCTGTTGTTTCATGGTAGAGGTCAAGGATTCAAATTGTGGTCCACAATATTTGATGCGACCGCAATATTGCAATTGTGCTAATGTCTGCAACCGCATCCGACCACAATTGTGTAGTAAACTGAAATCACACACAAAACCACAATGTAATGGTATTGCGGCCGCAACGAAACTAAAACTTTCATATTTGCCCAGTTATTGTATTTCTAATCTTCAACAGCATCGATCATGATGTGGTGGTGGAAGATTGAGAGGAGATTTGAGGGATGAGGTGGCTGCCGGTGGCTATCTGGCAGATAGAGGAGAAGCCAAAAGGGAAATGGAGGATGGAGTTGTGGGACATTTAGGCATAGAGAATAAAGGGATACAACAAGAAAAAAAATGAACTAATGTTAGGATTTAGGAATTGTGTTGAGAATGGCTTGTAAAATAAGGAGGGCATGGGTTCTCTGAAAAAGGAAAAAAAGATGAAGGTTGGGGGTGTTGGTTATTTCAGAAGAATGAAGGAGGAAGCGTTTAGAGGTAGAAGAAAGAAGTGTGTAGAAGAAAGTGGGGTAAGTGGGGTAGGTGTGAGGGAGTGAAGTTAAATTGACAAGTGGGGGTGGGTTTCTTTTTGTCTTTTGTCTAAGTTTCTTCTTTTTAATGTGGTTACAACCCATTTGGTTTTTATTATTTTGGATGGGTTGGGGTTGATTTTTATGTTTTTTCAGTTTTTGGAATTAAAGTTGTTACTAATATCTCACCAAATAAAAAAAGTGGTTACTGATTTGTGATTTTATTATTGTATGAATATCATTTTAAAAACATGAAAAATTTATATTCAAAATATTAGAGACATTAGTATTATCAAATGTGTTGGAGACTTATTACTTTAGTGTTACAATTGTTGCACTTCTTTGTATTTTCAATTTTTGTGCCAAAAAAAAATCACACCTCAATGGCCACAATTTGCATTGCAGTAGTCGCATTGCCCATAATCGCAACGATTGCAACCGCAACCACAACTGTGCAACCATAACTTAGAACATTGGTGGAGGTGAAAGATTATATGTACCATAGGGTTGGTGGTGAAGCAGTCGAAGGTGTTGAAGTGGGAGCCTTATGCTTCAAAGACGTGTCAGTGTAGGTTTAAGATTAGGGCTATTGTTCCAATTGCGAATTATAAAAAGGACGAGAGTTTTGTGTACAAGGAAAAAAGTGTTGTTGTTTTAAGCTTATGTTGTGCATTGTGGGCATGAACTTTGGCATTTGGAAGGAATGCTAGATTATTCATAGGGTGGTTGGGCATAAGGAAGGATAATTTGATGGATCAGGAGAATACGTATGGTGTGAGTGAGGATTTAGAGAGTGTAGGTTTGGGTTGATAAGGAGCAATTAGGGGGATTTGCAATTTTCTATTTTACAGCAGGTGCCGAAGTTAAGGATTGAGGGTGCAATGCTTGAAGGGAAGGTTTTGAAGATACCTAGCGAGCAATTGGAACAGTTTATGGAATTAAGAAGAGATCGACCTTGTTCAAGGAACTTGTTTGTTGCGGCCAATGGGGATGAATGGCAGTGATGGTGGAGCCAATGAGGGTGGCTATGGCTTTGACGAGTTCAATGTTAAAGTGAAAACCTGGTAACAAATTAAGGGTCTTTTAGAGTTTTTTATTTTGAAAATAAAAAGACTGGTTATTAAAAATGGCTTGGGGTATATGAGAAATAATTTAGATAAAAATGATTAATTGGGAGTGACATTAGATAAATAGGAGTGACAATAGCCACTTTCTAAATCTTATTGTTTAATTGAAAACATTAGTAATGTTAATTATACTTGAAAAGTCCTAATACAATAAAAAAAATTAATTAAACAAATAAACAAAGAAAAAATTTTGATTTTAAATTATTAATAAAGAATATACCTTTAGAAAAAGGAAAGGGAATAAATAAGTAATAAATATAGATATGAAATAAACATAAGTAAATAATATTTTGCAATTTATGGATTGATTAAAAGTTTTAACATTCCCAGGTACCACTAAAATTCAATAGTAGAAAAAAAATAATCAACAACTCAACCATATTCCATTTTTTACCACTTAGTTTATGCTATGTCCACACCATTTGTCATCTTTTATTCTAACTAGTTTATTACTTGTTCGATGCACAAGGTGATTACAGTATTAAATATTAAATCCACTTACCTACTTTTAAAAAAATTATACTTCATATATATTTTCATGCAATTGAAAAGAGAGTTTAATTTTGATGCACTGATAATATATAACTATTTTACACAATTGTCTAATCAAAATATTTCGTTTAAATTATTTTTTAAGTAGTGGATATAAAGATCAACTATCATGACTTATATGGTAATATATAATTAAATGACTGTATAAAATTTTTTGACACTATCAGTGCATGATAATTAAATCCATGAAAAAATGATTATATTTCTTTATATAAATATGTTCATTTTCATAAAATACAATACAAAATAAAAAATTAGAAAAAAAATGGAATACAACATTAAATAGATAATTTGTTCCATATCATTCACGTATCTTACATATAATGAAGGAAAGAGAACCATAACTAATAGTCAACATTATGGTGATAATAAGTAATATCATAACACCATGCCTTCATGTTCTACAAAATAGCAACATATTTTCATACTAGTTAATCATACAATTGATATCATTTGAATATATATAGGATGCAGATAATAACATATTAATTAAACTAAAGTTAAACATCTTGGAGAAATAATTGTGATTCAATAACTTTGGGGCTTACTATTATACCTTCCATTAAATCATAGCATGATGACATTGTGAGGGGTAATAAGATAGAGATAAAAACCTTTAGCCAATATGTTTAGCTAGATTGCTTAATATTTTATAAATGAGAATGGCCAATATAAATAGGCTAAAGTATTATATATTGAAATAAAGATGCAAGAATGGAGAATACTTAATCAATTGAATACTAATTATTTAACATGTTATAGTCAAAGTCATTTGAAATCAATTAACCATAAATTACTAATCAAATTGAATTACTAATTGAAAATTAGTGTTCATTCATAATCATTATATTTACCATTAATACAAATCTTAAGTTAGTCTTTTCAATTATTATACGTTGATTTATGTCATTTATTTTATCAAATGTTAATTTGGTGGTTTTCTAAGTATTGATTTACGCTAACCGGAGATCTTCAGTTTATGATGAAATCAATCTTCATTTGTTCTTTTATTATTAATTATTCAATATCAATTTTGAATCAAATTTTATAAATGTCCAAATATGAAAAAACAACATATTATATTCACCAAAAAATGATTTAATTGAAAATTATGAATTTTGATTGATGACAAAATATAATTAACTATACTTGTTACAATCATTATAATTTAGACATTATATAAATAAATATATCAAACAAAAAAACAAATGTAATTTTTTTGAAACCTATTTGGAGATCAAATTAAACATAGGTACCCAAAAAAAAATCCAAATCAAATATTCTTTCAAAATTGAAAAATTACACTTTAATTAAAATATATAAGACATTTTGAAGTAATATTTAATAAAATTCTTATAAATGATACATTCTCTAAACAAATAACCCAAAAAAAGTTTGTTTTGATTTTTCCAAGTGATATGCCAAATGTAATTATTTAAAATAAATATTTAATTTTAAAAAATTAGTATATAAGAGTTAATCAAAAATTAGAAATCATGATTGATAATAAAATTAAAATTAAGTATAACTAATCAATTATACACACACACACACACACACATATATATATATATATATATATGATTACTAGTGATTTAATCTCAATTCCAAATTTAAAAATTAAAAAAAATTAAATCTAAAAAAATGGTATCATATTGTATAAAAAATATTTGATAAAAAATCATGATTACTAATTATATTTATTATAATTACTATAAATGATACATTTTCTAAACAAATAACAGAAAAAAGGCTTAATTTTTCCAAGTCCCAATTTGTTTAAAACAAAAATCTAATAGAGGAGGAAATTAGTATATATGATTTAATCAAAGTTAGGAATCATGATTGATAATAAAATTGTGATTGAGTATCATTAATCAATTACATTTATGATTACTGATCATTTAATCATGTTTTCAAATTAAAAAAGTTTAAAATGATCAAATCTAAAAGAAATAACATGTTTTTTGGTGAAAAAAGAAACAACATATTATATTCTCTAAAAAATAATTTAGTAAAAAAAATTTATGAATAATGATTGGTAATCAAATATAATTTATTATGTTGATTACAATTATCATAAATAGTACATTCTCCTAACAAATAATGCAAAAAATAATATGATTTACCATTTCCAAGCCCTATATCAAATGTTTTGCTTTAAAACATATATCTAATTTAAAAGAAAATTAGTGTGTTTGATTTAACCAAAAATTAGGAATTATGATTGATAATAAAATTGGAATCAAGCGTAATCAATCAACTATATTTGTTATTACTAATAATTTAATCACATTTTCAAATTCAAAAATTTAAAAATGATCCAATCCAAAAGAAATTCATATTATATTCAATCAAAAAATTATTTAGTAAAAAATTTATGAATAATTATTGGTAATTAAATATATTTAATTACATTGATTACAATTATTATAAATGATACATTTGCAAGTAGAAAATAATACAAGAATGGGAGTTGAATCATGCTTTTAACTTCTTTTCAGTTTCTGGAAGACTAAATGAAAACTATCAAGTTTTTCACTTAAAGTCAGTGGAAACAAGAGTTAATGTGCTTTAGAAAGTGACTTTTTGAGCAAGTAAAAATCAAATAAACTTCAGAAACTATTTTAAAAGGATTTTCAAAAAACAAACAACAGAAATAGAAATGAATGCTAAAGAATAAAGAGATAAAGAATAAGATGTTATTCAAGGATTTTATGTTGGTTTGGTCAAACAATGCCTACATCCAGTTGTTAACAAACTTGTTGAGTTCCTCTAAATGAACATTTTCTCAACCCTAGGAAAGTAAAATATTCTGTGAATAGCCTTCTCAAGTTATCTCTACTAAGCAATGGTTCCAATTTACTGTTACTAACAAGTAGTATTTATCCTAACCTCTTCAAGCTAATTTCATTTGATCACTATTAGACTAAGGTACAAGATATTATTTGAGTTGGTACACTTTAACAAAGAACACTCAAGTTTTTCTAAAGATAAAGCAGTGTTTGAGTAAAGAACTTGAGAGACTTCTTTCCAAATTCCTCAGAAGAACATGTTAGCTAATAATCACAAGAAAGAAGATTTTCTATACAGAAACCAATTATAGAGGAAATGATGAACTTCATAAAGTATTAGAAGGTTTCAGTGCTTGTTGTGCAAAAAAAGTTCCTTCATGTTTGAAGGCTTTATCCTTTTATTCTTTGATTTTGAATTAGACCATTGTCCCTTGATTTCGCCTCCTCTTGACACATCTTTATCTTCTTTTTGTGTCCTAGGTACTGTCTTCTAAAAGAGTGGCTAAGCTTTGTCAGATTGTTCTTGTTGATGCAGAAATGTTGACATTTAGTTTCTGAATAATCCTTCAGAAACAACTTTTACTTTCGAAATGTGATTTTCTGAACCTTTTCTTCTAGAATACGAGGAATTGTCCAAGTATAAAGATGATGTGTCACTATCAATAATTTTCTAAATATTGACTAAATTTGAAATTTAAATGTTTTTTTTAGTTTCTATCGACTCAAGCGATTTCTGAACTGAACATGCTTTCTGGAGTGATTTTACACTTTCTAAGCTTTGCATTGACCTCTTGAGGTTAACTCTGAGCTTGATAATGATCTTTTAAACATGTAGGAATTCTTCAGAGATAATTTCCAAAGTGATTGAAGATTATGATGATCATATACTCATGAGAAATTGATTTCTTCAATGGATATCACACTTTCTGAAGATCCATACTTGGTTTTGATACTTCATATGGTTTTCTTGTGTTTCTCACAAATCTCAATTCACTTTTTGAACTATTTTTCACATCATTAAGATTCTAAATCTCTTTAAATGAGATTTTAATCATGCTAAAACATGATATTGTGAAAAATATACCATGAATTGAATTAATATGATATGAGAATAGACTTGTTAATTACTACATAAACTCCTTTCTTCAAAATATTTTAACAAAATTTATTTTGTTGTCACTCAAAACATAGCTTTCTGAAAGGTTCTAAAGCTAACAACATTTTCCAAACAAATAACTCAAAAAATATAGTTTCCCATTTCCTAGTCCTATATCAAATGATTTTTTTTTTAAAAAAAAAACTAGTTTAAAAGGAGATTAGTATATTTGATTTAACCAAATAATATGAATCTTGATTGATAATAAAATTGGAATCAAGTATAATCAATCAACTATATTTATTACTACTACTAATAATTTATTCTCAATTTCAAATTCAGAAATTTTAAAAGAACAAATATAAAAAGTATCATATCATATGAAAATATTATATATAGAAAGTTATGAATATAATTCATATGAATATATTTATGTTACTACTATAATTTATATTTATTATAGTCAAAATCTTTTGATACATTATCTAAAGAAATATCTCCAAAAAGAGAAATTATGGTTTAATTTTTTCAAGTCTCATATCAAACATTATTCTTTAAAACAAAAGATCTAATTTGGAAGGAAATTAGTGTATTTGGTTTAATAAAAAACAAATAATTGTGATTGATAATAAATTTGGAATCACGTCTAATCAATAAATTATATATATGATTAATAATAATTTAATTTAAATTTCAAAATAAAAATTTCAAAATGTTGAAATTTAAAAAATTGCATATTATATTCTCTAGAAAAATATTTAATCAAGATTATTCTATATGATTGGAAATAAAGTATAATTAACTATACTTATTACAATTATGATAATTGTTACATTCACTAAATAAAATAACCCAAACAATAAAATATTATTAGATTTTTCCCGGTCCTATACCAAATATTTTGTATAAAAAAATTATTGGTTGATTCGTATAATCCATCCCTCAAAACAGAAATTAAATCATCTATAATACCCATAGGTAAAAATTGTTCATCAAACTAAAAACTTGTCCATCAACAATCAGTGACAGGCTATACTCATAAGTTAAAAAGATAAAAGGAAAATATAACTTCCTAAATAGCAAAATAAACTATAAAAAATACTTTCTACTGCACCAAAAAAAGATAAACGAAAAATTCAAAAAAGAAATTAACAAAGAGCTTCAAAATCAAAGCAGCAGCAACAATAAATAGATCTTATATCCCTCACAACATGTCTCATATTGTCAGCAACTACAACAGAAGTGTAAGTATTCCCTTTCTTTAATAAGTTTACATAATTCCATTGACCTTAAATCATGATAGTCTAAAATGGAAAGGAAGGAGATAAAAGGTAAGATATAAAGAAAAATAACAAAGAGCTTCAAAATCAATAGAACCTTCAAATATAGATAATAATCAATCCCATGAAACAAAAATCATGATCAAACAATCTATACAAATGGTAGGGAAAAATAAAAACCTTGTCCATCAAAATATTGCATTCCCTTTCTTCATTGAATTCAATTTGTAGAATTTTATCCATCATAAATCATGATCACTGAAATAAAAAAGACGAATACAAAAGGTGAGACTTGAAATAATCGGAAGAAGACGTAATGAGTAAGAATGAATTGTATCAAAAAAGCAAGGAAAAATATAAATAATATAAAATTAAAAAAGTAAACATAAACTAACACTGTTACCATGAGTGACAGAAGGAGATGACTAATAGAAAATGTAGCCTAATATGTATATTCTACAATTTGCTCACATATATAACCTTTATTCTGAAAACTTTCATCAATGAGAATATTATTGTTTGATTAATAGCCAAAATTATTTAATTAACAATTATAATTATTTGACTAGCATTTTACATTTAATGATTATAATTTTTATTAACAATTACAACTAAATCAACAACTTGATATAATTGGTGCATTCATTGTCTTTTCAGTTATTTGATTAGCACTTTAAATTTAATGAGTGGGATTATAATTTTTTGATGCATTCATTAGCTTTTCATGGGCAAGAAATTAATTGCACGGTTGAATGACACTTTTCATGAATGGGAATATAATTGTTTGATTGATAGCCAAAATGACTTGATTGCTAATTATAATTATTTGATTGGCATTCTACATTTAATGATTTTAATTTTTTTTGTTAAAAATTATTACTAAATCAATGACTTGATATAATTGGTGCATTCATTGTCTTTTCAATATTTGATTGATATTGGCAGGATTATAATTTTTTGATGCATTCATTAGCATTTTGTGGGCGGAAAGTCAATTGTTCGGTTGAATACCCGTCAACCATTTCATTTCTTGCAAAAGTGATTTTAGAGTTTTATATATATATATATAACTTTCAGTGTTGGTCACAGAATAAACTTAACTTTTAACTGTGGAAAAAAAAAAGAAGAGAATGTGATTATCAAAAAGAGGGGTAATATACGTTTAGAAAACATGAGCCAATTAAATAACACTCTTACACGTCTCTTTACACGGTTTTTTTTAATTTTTTTTACAATTTAAATTAAAGCAATTTTTATTAAATGAAAACTATTGTAGTAATTTAAATGTATATATTGTAAGAATATGTTAGTTTTTCCCTTTATATGTTGTATATAATAAAATGAATAAAAAATAACTTTGTTAAGGGAGTTCATTCAACACTTCGATTGTAAAAAAAAAATGTACTTGAAGTCAATGTTGTTTATTTAGTTTTAATTTATTACATAAAGATGTACTGAAAATGTACTATGAGAATTTTTTGCGATATTTTTACTTAACTTTTGGATGTTATAATGAAAATATAATAGTATTTTATACATAATTTTAACTCTTTTGATTAAATTAATTTAAAATCTTAATTTTAATTCACTTTTCCTATTATTTCATTGGATATCGTTCGTTCACTTGCCTCTCGGATAATCTCAAAACCCGTAGATCCCAAACAAAAACTCAGTTTTAAAATTCTACTATTATAAATTTTACAGTAATGGATTAAGTTTTGTATAAAATATGAATCACACCATATTTTGAACAAAAAGCAAAATCAAATATTGATAATTTAACCCCTAAACCTGGGACAAAAATATTATAGACACTTTAAGAACAAACATGGAAAGAAGACATTTCATATAAAAATGCTTAATATACATTTGATGCAAAGAAAAGAACAAACAACAAACTCATAAACAAAAGACAAAAAGCTAAAATAACGTAAAATTGCATGTAAGAAAAGAACTATTAAAACAAAGAATCAACAATTTATAATTCTATATATTACATATTGTATATAGAGTTTAAAGGATATGCAGATAGGGAAGAAAATGAGATGAATAAAATGAATGAAAGTTGCTAACAATTTGTTTTTGAAAAAAATTATCTGTTTTGTGGATCAGACTCCATTAATGACTCTGCTACACAAAAATAAAATCCAACGAGTAATCAAAATCCAAAAACTAAGTAGACATAGTGAAGAAAATGGGATAAATAAAATGAATAAAAGTTGCTAACAAACTTTTTTTTTCAAAAAAAAAGGAAAAACTTACCTATTTTGTGGATGAAACCCTGTCAATGACTCTACTGCATAGCAAAATAAAAGCAAATGAGTAATTGAAATCTAAAAACTAAGTAGAGAATAATGAAGAATGATCAAAGAACAAAGGAGAAAACTAAAAGATAAAGAAAAATACCAACAAAGAAGTCCAAGAAAAATTAAAAATTGTATAGCGAATTTGTTGTATATGCAGTGCTACAAATTCTTCAAAGAAAACGGATGACTGAGCATGTGAGCATGACAAGTAAACTCTTCGATTATAATCTATTCGGAAGTAGTAATTTGGATAGGGTATACCTGGTATCCAAGTTAGTTATTGCATCGATCTCCCTTACTCTTTGGTTCGAAGGATGGGGTGTACCTATAAGGACTCCATTAAATTGTATAAGTGTCATCCGAGAGGCATAGAGAAATAGAAAAGTTACATACCTCATACCCCATACTGAACCATCAAGTGGCTTTAAATAGAAAGTGAGTGGAGCAGTTATGTCCTACTTTAGTGGAATTAATCCTTATCTTGGATCTCATTAGCCCTTAAAGTCATTGCCTAGCTATTTGGTTTTTGGGGCCAATTAGAATCATAGTACCCAACACAATGGTTTTATAAAAAAATAAAACAATCAAATTATATGGGATCAAAACAAATTAATTATGACCAATAAACTCCTCTAATTATCAGAATTGTATATTTCATGTATCAATATTGTAATACCATGATTTTTGTTTAATCTTAATTATGTATTAATTAATATTAATTAAGGATTAACACCTTAATTGATTAAATAATGAATAATTATTAATCGTTCCTAATTTAATTTAATCTGCCAGCAGTTTAAGTGTATTTTTATGTTAGTTGTTGTGTTGAATTGTTTGAATGTTAAACATTAGAGTATTTGAAAATTTAGAACTTCATCCAATTCAAAATTTCAAATTCTCTCCCAAGATTTTAAGTTTCAAAACACTTTATTAAAATCTAATAGATTTGAATTTGAGCTACATAAAACCATTATTTTAAGTGGTTGTCTTGTATGTTATTTTAAATTATTTGTGAATGTGTGTGTGAAATTCCTAAACTGCTCTTATCCTATATTACACTTACATCCTTTCCTTGTCTACCCCAAAAGGAGGGGGTGGAACCCTAGCCCACTAAATAATCCCATGGTCTCCTTCCTTTCTATTCCCTATTTCATTTTTTTTTCAAATAGACGCACTTCCTCACATTACCTTCTCCTTCTTCACCTTCGTTCATCCCCAAGTGCTACCTAATATCCAAACACTTGAAGAAGAGCTACAATCAATAGCTTTTCTTCCCTCTAAATACTAAACCCCAACCATTTTTGGAAGAAAACGCCAATCCCTTCTTCTATTGCAAGCTGCTAGCTGTGAATTCCGAAAGTGAAAAGAATGATTTGAATGAGTTGTGATTAATTAATTGTACCATTTTAGCTTTTATAGAACTTAGTTTATAAAACTTAGTTTAGAGGATTGTGCATTGGGATGGATATTTCTGTTATTATGTTGAACTATAGATAATAAATTTGATTGTGGAATATTTAGCCCAGACCGGTCCATTGACTTTTGGTAATTGGTTTAGGCTCCTTTATGTTTGTGCAATAGTTTATACTCAAATGGATTATAATTTGTTTTGGATGCATAATTGAATGCCATGTGAGTGCGGAGTGTTCCATGAGCTACATGGCATGGCCTAACTCATTTTTATGCAAAGTAATGGTTGAAACATGAGCATGAGTTAGGATTATGTCTCATAGGCCTTCGAGTACAAACCAAGATTAGTTGCACGAAAATTCTAAGCTTCATCATTGAAACGTGCATTATGTCTACTTCTGTCTCATGATAGTGTATGGGATTTCTTGTGGTACCTTGTGATCCTGTACGTTTGTGGGAAAAGCCTTGGTCTAATCTAATTATTTTGAAAAGTTTAGAGTAGGACTTATGATAGATATGATGATTAATTTTGGATCAATGTTCCACTATTGTCTACTTGGCAAGCGTCATCGATATCAGTTGTGTTGTCTTGATTTGTGATGGTTTAGATGACTATGGGGTTTAAGACTAAGAGAACATATGAAAGAAATGTATGGCATTTATTTAAGTGGTGATGGTAATGTGTAATGCTCACATCGGCACATGAATAGTTTGGTTGGGGATGGGGATGTGTAATGCCTACCTTGATATACGATTAGTTAGATTGGAGACTACAACACGTGACGCCCACCTTGGTACCTGTTTACCATAGTGGGGGATGGTGAAATGTAATGCCTAGTTAGGATGAGATATATTGTCATATTGTATAGCAGTTAGTTAAAATAAAGATTTAAACTATTTAAAGTAGGTGGCACAAGACAAATGGAGGTTTAATATGCTTAAGTGCATGATTATGCTTATGTTCCTTCTTTTTTGTCTTGCCATGTCAAGCATGTATATCTTGTTAGTTAATTACAAGTTTTCCATAATCTTAAAATGTGTGTCATTTCAGAATTTATGTTTGCAAACAAATTTAAATAGGTCCAAGAATGTTCATTTATTTTATAGTTAAAACCGAAGTGACTTGAGATGACAATGATGAAACATAACTTGTTTTTCTTTTGATCCCTATTGAGTTTCCATTTGGTTACTCACCCCTTTTGTTTCCATGTCATCTTCAGACAAGACAATAGGCCATAATGCATGAACTGTAGCTTCAAAACATGCTACAAACCCTACTTCCATGGTAGAAAAAGCAACAATACTTTCCTTAGAACTTTTCCATGATATGGCCGCTTTTCCAAGTAGGAATAAGTAACCAAATGTAGACTTCCTTGAGCCAGTACTTCTACCAAAATCTGAATCTGAATATCCATTTACTTCTAATTAGCTAGATCTTCTATACATGAGCATATAATCCTTTGGGCCTTGAAGGCACTTCAAAACTTTCTTTCTAGCCTTCTAATGATGAATTCTAAAGTTACTTTGATACCTGCCTAGCATTCCAACTGCCAAACTAATATTTGGTCTTGTGCAGATTTGCACACATATAAGATTGTCAATTACAAAACTGTATCAAATTAATTCGTCTGTTTTTGCTTTATGTCATTCTTTAAGCATTGTATAAGACTAAATTTGTCCCTTTGCTAAATTAGTGCAACTTTTGTGAAACAATTTGCCATGTTAAATCTCTCTAGAATTTATTTGTCATGACCCGCTTTAGGAACTTGATCGGCACATGGAAAAATGATCTCATGAAAGCCCTTACATGTTATAACATGCATAAAACTTTACAATTTCAAAATAAACATAATTCAAATAGTAAATGAATAAATACTTTTCTCATAAATCAAAAAACAACTTGTGATTAATATTCAAATGACAAAATGACCATCCCGAAATAAATCATAACATCCTCCCCTTGTAATTACACAATTTCTCAAATAACATAATTAAATATAAATATGAATGACCCAAGAATCCTGCCTATAATGTAATAAAGCACTACTAAACATAAACTGACTGTACTTCACTTGTAATACCCTGAAAATTATTTAAAAATTAATTTGAGTTTTATTAGTCATAATTTCAAAAATATGACAGTTTTAACAATGATGAGGACGGTCCAACGGTTTTGTAAAAAAAAAAAAGGTGAATAGTGCTTTAGGTCTCATAGTACGCCGACAATGAATTTCATTCCGATCCGAAGGTGCCCGAAATTGGGAAAATATGGGAATAAGATTAGAAATAGACAGAAATAAAGATTTTATACCTGGAATTAATTTTTGGGCAATGTTTGAATACTGCACACAAGCTTCACCCTGCTCTGAAATTTGTGCGATTTCTAGCACCAAAAGATAGTGTCTATCCTTTATATAACAAGTGTAAGGCTAAGATTTAATCTTGAATTACGAGATTAAATCATAGCCATTTATCTTGCTTTCTTGTAAGAAAAGTTTGGATTTTATATTAGACAAAGATTAAACCAATATATAATCATTTAAAGCCTCCAAAACCTTGTCATTTTCATTCTTCATTCTCGGGCAGCAAAGGGGCAAGAACAGAAACCTCCATTTATTCTTCTTAAAAGCTCCAAAATTGATTTCCAACCTCAAAAATCTTAACCTAGAGTTGATAAAACTTTCAATTTCCTTCACAAAACTTGTTCTACACATCAATACCTATAAATTTAACCGATTGAAATCTCAATTCTCCATCAATCCTCACCTTGATATCTCACTTACTCACTGCCTAAGGAAGGTTTGGGGCTTGATTGGGTGTCCTTAAAGTGAAGAGAAATCCATTGGAACATCTTTGGAGTGCAAAGCTCTAAAGTTTGCAAGGTGGGGTGGTGTTTTCTTGCTTGATAAAATTTTATTTTCTTGCTGATTGTGAGGGTTTGAAAATTTATATTCTTGGTTCGAATGAATGATTATACATAGGTGTAGGTGTATTTGTATTGCTAGAGTGTATTGGTGTTGTGGAAAAACTCAATTTTGCTAGAAAAGTGTTAATCATGTTTGCTGGAAATTCGGTTTTCTTATAGGCAGGGCAGGATCACGAAATTTCTGATGGAGTTGTGGGTACTTTTATAAGCCAAAAAAATTATATGTTGAAGTTAACATCCTAAGGCAACTCTATTATTTTTCTTCGGTCATTTTAAGGAATTTTACTACTTGAGAAAAATCATATACTTTGAACCTTGTTGCTGGAAAATCCCGGTTTAAAGCAAGCAGGGAATTTATTCAAATTTTATGAACTATTTAGACATCTTGAATTTAGCTGAAAATTTTATGGGTGTAGATAACATGTTAAAGTGTCTCTAGTAAAAATTTGGACCTATTATAGGCACTTTTTCTATGTTTGAAAAATCAGAAACCAAAGTGATCCATGTGCTGCCTGAAATGTTGGAATAGAAGCTGTAAATTTTACTAATTTTATTATCATACCAAATGATTGAATTTTAACTTGAAATTTTTACACGATATTATAGATACCTTGAGGTTTTACCAGGATTTTTATTTCAAATTTTATGTGTCCATTTGCTATGGTTAAAAATTATACATTTCTGGTTCTAAGCTACGTATAAGTGGTCTTTGACCACTAAGATTGTTGAATTTTGTTATCATACTTAGAGAACTCTTTTAACTCCGAAATGTTTAGAGGACCTTGGGGAAACATTGAAGTGTCTTGAATAATTTTTATAGCCTTAGATTTCATGGTTTGAAATGCAAAATAATTTGTGCTATAGATATGTGAAATCTACCATTGTGCTGAAAATGAATTGATGCATTGAGTTGATGAAATAATGACATTGGGTTCAAGTATGACATATATGAATGCATGTTAGTGATTTTAAGGAATGGTTTGAGGCATGATTGAAATCATATTATGAATGAATGTGTATATGTGCCTCATGCATGCATTTAGAAAAGAACAATGAATGATATGTATATGTGGCAAAAGAGAATATATGAACTTTAATCGTGCATGTTCTGACATACGGAGAAAACAGAAACAAGACTTAGATTGAATGAGGGGAAGGCAAAAGTAGGAACTTTCCCAAAATACTATGAGTGTGCCTATTCTGACATATGGAGAAAACAGAAACAAGACTTAAATTGAATTAAAGGGAAGGCAAAAAGAGGAACTTCCCCCGAGATATTATGAGTCGGTAGACGTATCGGCTAGGAATAGAACTGTGTGATCCAGTAATCGAAAAAATGAAGTCCGGTGATCACGCATAGGAATGAGCTCATCCCGATAAGGCCTATTTCCTTGTGTGGTGTGATCCACTATAAATACCATTTGGTATGAACTATCTATCCATTGAGTTGTTCACTTTAAATACCCGTTGGGTATAAACTAAGTCTTTCCTATGTCAATGAAGAGTGAAAGTTGCACTGAATTGAGTTTTACAGCATGATATAAGTTAAGTCTTTCATATATTAATGAAAAGAGACAAATGCACTAGATTAAGCTCCTTGGCCAGGAAAAGGAACACATATTTTGCATATAAGTTTACCTGATAATGCTTGTAAGAATGAAATTTCTACTTATGTTTTGGTTGTTATTTTTGAATGTCTGCTTAGGATGATTTTCTAGATGCTTGACATTATAATACATATGTATTAAGTGATTGATTATTAAAAGCTACCCACTTCGGAAGTACGATTTGGAACTTTAAAAATGAACCATTGGTATGAAACACATGATCACTCTTGTTCTAATAAACCGAAGTGGCTGGGGCGATGACCATGACATTATGAGTGAATTTTTGGCAAGTTGCCCTACTGAGAATTATATAATTCTCACCTCTATGTGTTTTTGTTCCCATGTCGTCTCCATATTGATCCAGAGAATGATGCAGCTGTTGCATGAAAGAAACTCAGGATTGCAGTAGTTTAGGAGTAGATGTTTTTCTTACGTGGTATATAGCTGCAAGTAATCGTGTAAATAAATGTAATAGAGATTGTATATGTGTTAAAGCTCATAGTAGAGCTTCCTTATGTAATTGACTTTATAGTAAATAAATGTTTTGTATCTTTGTTATATATTTTAATCGAATTATGGTAGTTATTATACGAACTCATCAAATTTAATATAGTTATTTAAGAAAGGTTTGGTAATTTATAAGTAACAACTCTCAAGTCTGATGTCATGACTTAAGGATGATGTTGTACTTGGGAGGATATTACATCACTCCAAAGTGAAGGTCACCCAAAAATAAATACCAATTGCTGAGGAGTTATTTGAGAATACTCTAGACCAGCACTTGTATTTGTAAGGGAAAAAATAAGGGTGAATTTCATATAAATCTCAGTGAGTAGATTCTCATCCACAGTCATATAAAGGACAATAAGGGAAGTACATAAATAGTAATACAACAACCAAAAATCTTTTCTATTCATGGTACATAATAATAGTAACAACCTTAGTTCCATATAAGTCATAAGAAGACATAATTTCCCTAAGGAATTAAAAGGAGATGACAGATACTAAGGATTCAGAAAGTGATGCTCAATCCTTTGCGAACAAGAACACCCAACTAAGATTTTAATGGTTCCACAAAAACTGCTTCTCTCTTGGACTAATTTAAGTGTAGAGTATTTGCCTCTCATGGGCATCGTGGTATACCAAGGTTAATGAGTTTACTGTCATTAACTCGCAACTCTGTCTCCCTCTAAATTCCTATCCAAACATTAATCATTATCAACATGCTAAAATCCCAAATCTAGAATCATCAATTTAATGCTTTCCATCACCTCTACAATTCACTTTTAAATTTTCTAGAACAGATACTCTCTTCTCATAATTTACTAGAAGCAATTATAAAGAATGAAAATGTAAGTGGCATACAACATCAACAATGGTCTCATGTAATTTCTAAAAGTCATGCATTTTTATTGAAGACTAAAAAATCATAATTTTCTCTAATTTGGCATAATCCTAAAAGAATGTTAATAGCAATTAAATTTATAAATTCATGGAAGATACAAATGTCTTGATGGCCAAAAATAAAGGCATGAGCTTACACCTACTCACTTGGAAAGGTCAGGAGAGAGATGCCAAGACTAATTGAGCTTTAGGGGAGGGGGATTATCACCGACGTCTACCATGGAAGCAATAAAAACTCATGAGTAAACTATAGTCATACAAGAACAACCCTATCAACATTGGGAGAGTATGCAAACATGATAAAAATTAAGAACATAAACTCTTAATCACATGAGAAAGGAAGAAAAGAGGAAAGAACAACATAATCTATTGAAAAATCCTTACCTTAAAGTTAGGAGGAGTAGGATTAGAAGAGGATAAGAGTGAGAGGTTGGAGGTGGGCAGGAGAGAGCTAGGTGTTAGCTTCAGAACCCTTTAGAAAACATCAATGCTTAATGTTTTGAGTGATAACAAAACCAATTTTATGAAAATACCTTGGAAATGGACTAATTGTTTGCTTCAGTTTATTCAGTATACAAACAACATCGTTCTCATTAACATAAAACTTCATGAACAAGTTTTATTTTGACAAAATCATGTGTAAGCATATTAAATCTCATTCAAAGAGATTTGTAACTTAAACAAAGTGAAAAATTAATTCTTGAAATGGGCATTGGGATGGTGAGCGCATGAAAAGAAATTATCAAGAACAAGAAACTAAGACTCAGATCTTCAGAAAGTATCACGCAACTTCAGAAAGTGTCATTCAAGTGAAGATTTTAATTCAACTTTAAAGCAAAGTGTGGTTACCATCTTTAATCATCATGATTGTGATATGTCAATTACAACAAGTTTTGATTGAAGAATAGAAGATCAAAAAGGGAAGTCCAAAAACTGGAACAACACTTCAAAAAGCCCATTTACTATAAACAGTGCACTTCACAGAAATGGAAGGGAAAATTTGAAATTCAAATTTAAAGTCAGACTCAGTTAGGGAGTAATACTGAAATCTCTGTTCAACTTGGTCAATTGCTCTAGCTTTTAGAAGAAAAAATTCAGAAACCTAGTTTAAAAAGCAAAAAGTAGTTTCTAAAGGTGGACTCAGAAACCTCTATTAGATAATGGTTTCTACAACTACAAAAAGTAACTCTGACACATAGAGCTACTTTTCTAGACTTCATTTCCAAGACACAAAAAGAAGATCAACCATGTCACTAAAATAAAATAGATCAAGGGCAACGATCATAAATGAAGATTAAGTATAAAAGGAGATGGCATGCTTACAACTCAACACTTTTTTATCATTACCTTGTGCTTAAATGCTAAAGAAATTCTCTATTATCTTCTATAAAACTATTACTGCTTGTAATTAGTTTCATTCCTGTAAAAAAATCTTCTCTCCATGTTCTTATTAGATTATACTTTCTTCCTAAGAAGAATAATAAGAAAGAAGTCACCCAAGTTTTTAGCTTATATATTGATTCATTTAGAGAAAACTTGAGTGTTTATTCGTTTGAGTGAACCAACCTGAACATATTCTTTGTAACCCAATCTAGTAGTGATCATTGTGAGGTAGCTTGAAGAGGCTAATTAAAGACTACTTGAAAGTGATAGTAGAGTGAGCTACTGGTCACATGAGATAGCTTGTGAAGGCTATTAAAAGACTATCTGACTTTCTCAGGATGGTTAAAAGGTTGATTAGTAGAACTTAATAGTTGTTGAGAAATGGATATAGGCAAGTTGGCTGAACTAGTATAAAACTCTTATGCAGTATTTTCTCTCTCCCTGAACTCCTTTATATTATGTTTTGTGCTTATCATATTTGTTCTTCTGAAAAACTTATTCAAACTTGTTTTTCATATCTCTTTTCTAGTTCAAAAAGTCACTTTCTAACATATACTGATGCTATTTCCACTACACTTCAATTTCACACTTAATAGTATCGATTTAAATTTTTTAGAAACTAAAAAGGAAAGAAAAGTTAAGCACAATTCAACCCCTATTTTTATATACTTTTCAACCTACACTAGGGTCATGTTTCTAAGGTTAAAACATGTGGGGGGTTTTATAATATTAAGGGGTTTCCTGGAGAGATATTCTTTCGTTTCACGCAGCATATCGAAATCATTAGTTACAAGCAAGATATTATCAATGTCCAAGACAACATGAACTTACTCCCACTAACCTTTCAATATATGTATTTGTTGACAACATTTTCTTAAAAATTGAAAAAAGTAATAGTGTCGTCAAACTTAATGTACTATTGTCGTAAGGCTTGTTTCAGTCCTTATATTGATTTCTTAAGTTTCCACATCGTGTAACCTTTTTCTTCAATTTGAAAACCTTCAGATTGATCCATATAAACTTCCTCTTCAAGATTATCACTCAAAAAGGCTATTTTCACATCCATTTAGCGTAAGTCATAATGAGCCACAAGTGCCATAATGATATGCAATGAGTCTTTCTTTGAGACATGTGAAAATGTTCCTTTATAATCAACACCATCCTTTTAAGTATATCTTTTAGCAACAAGTCAAGCTTGATATTGTTTGATAATGCCATTTGAGTCTCCTTGATCTTATAAATCCATTTACAACTAACCTATTTAGCACCTTCTAGCAATTACATAATATCCCAAACCTTGTTTTCTTTCATGGATTTTAACTCTCCTTTCATGGCATCAATCCATTTTTTTGACTCAATGCTATCTATGGCTTGTGAAAATGAAACTAGGTCTTTATTAATTCCAATGTCTATTTGTTAGTAAACAAGTCTCATAATAGCTTGGATTTTCTTACTATTTGATATCTCCTCAAGGACATTTCTTGAGACTCATTTCTTTCAGACTTTTGTGAGTTTGTTTCTTCATTGGGTGTGTTATCATCCAAATTTCATTCATTACTGCTAAAGTATTCAACAATAGTTGGATCAACACTATGAGTAATGTGAACAAAGGGACAGTTATAGGTATATGAATACTTACTTTAATTTCCATTGTGTCCACATTTTAATGTTCCCCACTCTTACTAACTTTACCATTTTTAATGAATTTTGCATTACAAGCTTCAACAATTCTTGGGCTATGGTTAGGATAATAAAAGATATACCCTTTAGACTTTTCTAGATAGCCAAAAAAATAGCCACTTACTATTTGAGAATCTAACTTCTTTTCATGTGGATTATGTATTCTTGCTTCTGCGAGGCAACCCCAACCATGTAGATACCTTAAACTAGGTTTCCTATTAGTCCGCAACTCAAAAGGAGTTTTAGGAACTGCCTTACTAGGAACCCTATTTAGCAAATATATAGCAATCTTTAATGCATACATCCACAAGAATTTGGGTAATGAGGAATTACTCATCATACTTATAACCATATCCTTTAACCCCTAATTACACTTTTTTGCCACACCATTTTGTTGTGGCATGTATGGCATCATGTATTGTACAGGTCATGTCTTTATCAAGGAAGAGAAAACCAAATCGGACTGACCTATTCAACTAGTTGAACTGGGAACCAAACCCTTCTCTGGTCCAGGTAGTCACTATAAATCGAAAATTTAAAAACTGGGAAAATCGGTCAAAAATTGGTGAAACTGCCTAAACCAGGGTGATTTACATGATCTGTCGATTCTCACTGAAGAGCATCTTTCCAGCCACAACATCTCCCTTCCACCAATCTCCGACCATGCCTCTGTACAACAAGCTTTGGCATGATCTCCAGTGCCTTCAATGTTATTACATCTCAACTCTTGAGCACCATCAAATTATTGGTCGGCCTTCATAATATGGATGAATGGGAGCACTAGTAGAAGAAAGCAAGGTATGGTGGTGGAAGGAGGAAGACAAGAAGAAGAACAACAACAACAACAAAATAGGAACGCCATGAAAAGAACCCCTTTGGTAGCAAACTCCATCCTCCTTGCAATAGGCATTTCTGGTGGCCCACTCGTCATGTACCTCTGCTTTATCCATGGTGGCAAATGCATTTGGCTCTCCAGTTTCCTTAAAATCGCTGGTTTTCCCATTATGCTCCTTCCCGTAGCCATCTCTCACATCCACTACAAGCACAAACACCACTACCAAAATGTGAACAAGCACAGAGAAGTTGAAGCAAGAAGGTAAAATGCTCTCTTGGCTCTTCAAGTTCTAACCCTTTAACCACAACTGTGGCACAAAAGTAGAGAAGGAAACATGGTTCTCAACCATAGGTTTGAAATCTCAAAAGGTAGATAAGATAAGGGAGAGAGAAAAATAGGTATGGGATATGTTTTGTGTCTTACGGTATCATAGCTTCTTCACCATACAATTTGTGGTTTTTTTTTTTTGATCTTTTGAGTTATTTTAAGAAATTGGCTACGTTGGCCCTTTTAGAATTGGGCCAATTATATATATATAACATTTATTTTTAAGTGATAAATTTAATTTTATAAAATTTGTTGTCATTTTAATAGATACACATATTTATTTAATTAATTTTTTTATTATATTTATGACATATCTCATTTATATTTATATAATATATATTTTATTATATTCTAGTTAAACCCTGGTTGAACCAATAAACCTTTGAACCAGTACCCTGACCGGTTTGATACCCGGTCTGATTTTCTCTTCTTTGGTCTTTATGGAAGTTTTGCAAATAGACTTATATATTGTACTATTTCATCATATTATTTTCATAATATTCAGCAATCTCTATTAGACCTTATGACTTTCATCCTTTTGTCTAATTGTCTTTCAACTTCATTAATACATATCTTAAGAGAATCAACTACTTAAGACTTTTCTTTAAGCAAATAAACATACCTAGAACATGAAAAGTCATCAATAAAAATGATAACATATTTTCCTCCACCAAGATATGGATTATCAAAAGGTCTACATATATTGGTGTGTATAACTCCAAGAAGCTAGCCACTTTTTGTGGTGCATTTCTTGTTGTGTCTAGTTTGCTTTCATTTAATGCAATTAACACACAAATCAAGATCAGTAAAATCTAGATTCTGTAGAATCACATTCTTCACTAATCTTTCTAGCTTTTCCTTGGAAATGTGACCTAAGCGTTTATTCCACAAGTATGCAAAACTTTCTTTAAGCACATTTTACTTAATTCTAATACTCTAATGCTTAATAAGTAGGGATTCAGAAAATTGATTATGAAGTTTCAATATATATATAAACCATCAATAACAATGTACTATAACCAATAAGTTTAGAATTCTTATATAAATTAAAACAAGCATGTCCACTTTTAAAAACAAAACCACAATTATCCAACATGAAAGAGAAACTAAGTTCCTAGACATTGAAGATACATAAGAAGTCCTAGGCAAATCTAGATAAAAGCCAGTCTCCAAGACCAAGTGATAAGTCCATATTCCTTTAATTGGAACTTTCACATGGTTTTCGATGTAAAGGAATATCTTACTTTGGCTTTGGCTTGTAGTTTAAATTATAAGGAATCATGCATTACTTTAGATACATGAGTTGTAGTACCAGAATCAAGCCACAAAGAATTATGAGTAGCATCAACCAAATTTGATTCAAATGTACATACAACTATTTCAAACATATCTTTCTTTTCGAACCAAGCCTTATGTTTAGGACAATCTTTCTAAAAGTGTCATTCCTTCTTATAGAACTTCTTACAGAAGTGACATGCTTTTGTATTAGCCTGCCCTTTCTTCTTAATATTCTTTTTATTTCTTTTTAATGCTTTGCTAGCACTTTAAACCAAGTTGATAGAATGATCACCTTACTATTTAAATTCTTAAGCCTATTTTCCTCATGAATGAGCTTTCCAATCAGTTTATTAATATCCCACTTTTCGTTTATGATGTTATAGTTAATTCGGAAAGCCCCATACAAGTTAATGAGTTCAAAATGAACTACATCATAAAGATGTCATCCATGGCCATGCCCAGTGACTTTAACCTTGCTGCAATACTAGCAATCTCAATAGTATGTTCTTGTATGCTCTTTAACCCATCAAAATTCATGGTTGTGAGTTAAATCTTTAATGTACTAGCAAGTGGCTTATCAGCATTTTGGAAACGGTCCTTCATTTAGAAAGCCCCATGCTTAGAAGGTAGCGAGTTTAGAATGAACTGCATCATAAAGGCATCATCTACTGCCATACCTAGTGACTTTAACCTTGCTGTAATATTAGCCATCTCACTTGCATGCTCTTTGACATATCAAACTTAATGGCCATGAGTTGAGTCATTAATGTACTAGCAAGTGACATATCAACAGAACGGAAATGGTCTTCCACAAACTTAAGGTATTCTTTAGCACTTTCTGTTTGTGGAGTGGTAACTTTAATGTTGTTTGCAATAGTTCATTTGCATGAACATGATGCTCAATCTGTTAGAATATTCCCATGCCTTAAAGGCGTACTTCTCTTTCTCATCACTACCATTGATAATAGTGGATTTTTCTTCCAAAGTGACAAGTCAAGATCCAAAACACCTAAGTGGAACTTTACTTATTCACTTATTTAGTGAAGTCCAAACCATTGAAAATGGTAACAGATGAAGCTTGTGAATGAAGAGAAATTGCTTCAAAATAAATCATACAATGCTTATTAATTCTATCATAAATTCGTATTACAAAACACATAAAAGCATATTATAGTTCACCTTTGGGCAAATACTACATTACACCAACATAAATAAATGTCAATTTTATTATCATTGAAAAATTACATATTCTTAACCAAACATTTATTATCTTTGGACAATATGCATATTGATTCAAGGATTTTATTTTCTCATTCTCATGTTTATTAATCACAGAATAATTTGGGTAAATCTAAGTTCTAGTAATTAATAAACAATGACATTCATTAATGACATCTTACATCATTTTAACTTGGCTCCTTTGGTGTCCACAATTTTGAAATAATAGACTCTTCCAACTAGAAGTCACATGAGTATACATATAATGAGCATAAACATGTGGATTCATTCACCATACAAAAGCGATCAACATATAATCACTCAACTATAAACCAAGATATAATTTTCAAAACCATGTTTTTCATCACATGATGGGAATAAATTGAATAATTCCATCAATACTATTCAATTTGATCCATAACACATGCAAGACACTGGATGACAATATGTGAATGACCATAAGCATGCTTCTTGTACGTGAATGGTCATTAAGTGAAAGCGTACGTTAATGTAATGCATTCATAATTTTCAAAAAAAAAATTCCATCAATATTATCCAATTTAATCCCATCATCTAGTGTTTAAAAATTAGTTTCGAAATCATGAAACGAGTTTTCATAATTTAGGATTCATATAAATTAGGAGGAAAAAACATGGATTTCACAACACTTGTTTTGATACCACATGTTAATTCATAAGCGGAAGTATACAAACATACAAGATCTTAAAAGTTGTGATTTTTCGTACTTGGACAAGATGAAGAAAAAGCTATGATCTTCAAGATCTTTGAATGGAGTTGAGATAAATTGGTTTCTCTCCTTCCTCCATCATTTTCATACACTCATAATGATGGAATTTTCATCCATAACTTGAATAGAAAATTGAACGTATGTACATAAGGCAAAGAGAGAATCGATTTATGTATGGAACCACTTTCAATCTAACGCATCCATCAAGCATCAATTTTAACAAATGAGATTAACTTAATTTGAAATTGAAATCGATAGTGGGCAACTATTATCTTTATCATATTACTTAATTTGAAATCGAAACTGACAGTGAATAGTTATTGTCTTTATTATTTTAGGCTACTAACAAAAGTAAACAAAACAAAATCTACTCAACATCATCATCAATATTTCATTTTAGCCCTAAACATCTTCAATCCTGTACCACAAACAAATCCCCAAATCCAAGCACATAGCTATCAAGCCAAAGAACCAGAACACCTATTTGTAACACCCTAATTATTAACCTCCTATCCATATGTCATAATTTATCAACCATTAGTTTTCTTACATTTTGATTTCATATGTTTAGTTGCTTGAAAACACTTTAGTAGAAAATAGTGAAATTTTTTTTTTGAAAACTTAAAAAGATAGCCTAATTCATCAACGCATAAGTAGAACTACCATAACCCGTGAGCAAAATAACAATTCCATAATAATAAACATATAATAGAGAAAATCCTGGATATCATCAACATTTAACAACACATGTCATCATATCAATACATAAATAAGGTACTAATATATCATAAAGGAGTGTAGGCCCATGAAGGATAATCACACTTAATACAAACCATAAGAATCGTAACATAATACTCTAATAAAGGACATATCATAAATAAATCCTAGTTAAGAACCAGTAATAAGGCATAATCTCAAATATAGTCATCCGTGAAGTATAGAAATCTCAAACAAGTAAAATATAAATGAGGATCAATAGTCTACATGCTCAAGGGAAAATTACAAGATATATAAAAAATAATGAATAAGTCTCTAAGCTTAGGCAAGCTTTACAGTCAAAACTCAAGATGCTCCAACATCTTGGCTCGCTAGTTCAGCTGAAGACAACACGGAAAAGAAAAAGGGGTGAGATCCAAAGCAATCTTAGTAATCAAATAAAACAATTCAAATGTCATCGTTGTTGTCTCCCATCACTTCGGTTTAATTACAAATAAGTGAGCATGTATCAATTCATTTTAATTAGTTCACAAATAAAAGTCTTCAAGTGACACGTATCTTAAGTCTTGTAGAAATTTTTTATTAACAAATAATAATGTAGAGAACATGGCATTATTGGCATATAAATCACATAGAGAGAGCTTGCATGAAAGAGTAAAAGAATCAAGGCATAACATGTTCTCTAGCACTTTGTTTACTAACTTTAATTCTTTTAATATATCAACCTTTCTCATGTCACCTTAACCAACTGTATCACCATCCTTGGCAATTTAACTATCACCTAAACCCGGAATCACTTATCTCCTAAGATGAGCTCAACCTAACTCGTCATCACTAGATTTAAATGGGGATAGAAGGAAAAACCTTCACTTAACATGTAAGTTAAATTTCTTGAATCTCATGTTCCATCATCATGCTAAAGTCTCCTAGATTATTAGGAGACACAAACATGCCCTTTATGTATTTCAAAGACAAAGCTTACATTTCCATCATTTAATATTTCAAATAAAAAGCCACTCAATGCATAACATAAATGTGCCTAAACCAATTGCCAAAGCCAATCACGCATTCTAGTAATAAAATCAAAATAACATTTCTAACATTGTTCACGAATAACTATACTAAGCTCAGAACATCAACATAACATCACATTTAGATTCATATGTCCAATCTAAAACTAGAATTTTTATCTTTTAATTTAAATAAAGTAGTTCAAAGACTCTAAATTCTCAATCTAAATGAATATTCATTACACTCTAATACTTGTACACTAACACAAAAGTCAAGGATGCAAGGACCAAGTCCAAATTGCCACTTTATGAGAGGAAATAACATGCTGAAAAATTTTCAGCAATCCAGCACCATCTTATTGAACATTTCATGGCCAAAAGAACACAATCAGACATCCATTGTCTAGACTACTCAAATTGACCAAGACTCCTCATTTAGAATCACAAAATATCACTTATCATTGAATTATAGTTACTAGAATATTTTCCAGCACTTAGTTCTCCAAATATCATGAAAAGAACACAACCCTTAGGCACATATTCAAGGAACTACAAACCCCAATTAAATTTCTACACTTTAGTACCCAGTTCCCAAACTCAAACATTGTTTTTGCTGCATAAAAACAACTCATAAACCCAATCATTTCAGCGCCACTTCACTTCCCCCCAAAAGGCTAGAAAGTGCTAGAAATTTTTCATAAAATACAAGACTAAAGAGCTAAAAATTTTCTAGCCATGTAACTATCAAAATCAAGATAAATTCTTCAAGTTTTTAATCTCTTTGTCCCTTTAAAATAGAATTTACAGTAGCAATAGAAAAAGATAAAAGATAATGTGATTTGCAAGAGTTAGAGAGCTCTACAACATATTTCAACATCTACACTTATACCCAAGCATCATAAAACTTAAGCTAAACCATTATGCACTACATTTCCACCTAAGAAAAGAACTTACAGACCAAAAATTAACCCCCAAAATCCATGTAATTTTAGCGCTACTACAGTCCCATAAAAACTAGAAAAGTGCTGTAAATTATTCAAGAAATGCAAGGCCAAAGAGATCAAATTTTGTCTGCACTTATGTATTTCAAAACCAACATAAAACTTCTATGTTTCCACTTTTTTAGACCCCTCTAACAAAGATTTCCAGCGGTGGTAGAAAAATAGAAACAAAGGCATAAAATGGCTCATTGGCATGAATTCTAGCAACCAAACATCAATGTTCATGAGTCCCAAACCTTATTCAAACATTATCACCTACATTAGCAATCCAAGTCAAAGAACTCCCAAACACCCATTAAATCCTCATTTATCATCAATCTAAGTCAAGAGCACAAGACAACATAAATTCTCAATCCCTTACCAAAGCCAAATATATGAGCATATCCAAAACCTTCACAAAATAACTTCACTTTTCCAAATATCATTCTCATGCTATCAAGGATATTATTTTAGGCATAAATCAATCATTCAAGTTTTAATCTATAAAGAAAACAACATAAGTCAAATCTTAGTATCACTTAGAAATTTCAACAAACACTTTGCATGCACTTTTTAATAATTTTCATATATTAAGTTTCACATCACCAAACACACACCCATATGGTATATATCCAAGCTTTTATGCATTAAAAACAAGGGATTACATATGCATATGGATCAAACACTTTATCTTTATCAAAATCACACCCAAAACATCACATGAACATGGTATAAGGTGGGTGCTCCATATATGGCTAAAAATTAACATAGCCAAACACATAGCTTCAAACTTTTCAATTCTCATCAAATAAAAGAGCAAGATAGCATCCAAGCAACCCATTTTCAACCTTGTAAAGGAAAAGAAATAGAAAATTATTCAAACCCCATTTTTGGACTCAAAACACAACATAACAGAGAGATTTTTGCGAAGAAACCTCTACCAACTTGAAGGTTAGAGAGAATAGAAGGTCTTGGAGCTCCAAGGGAGTTGAGGAAGTCAAAATCTTCTCGTCTCCTACACTTTACAGTAGTGGCTTTACTCCAAGGGAATGGGGTCTTAGGCTTCTCTTTGCACAAATAGATGAAGGGTGGAGTTTAGATGGAGAAGATGATGGTGGCTATTGGATATTAGGAAGGATTGGAGGAAGTAAAAGCTAAGCTCCCATGGTGAAAAGGTGAGGGAATGAAGAAGATAAAGAGAGTTGATGTTTGGGAGAAAAAGAAACATGTATGTATGTGTCTTTTTAGGTTAGTCTACTAGCCCTAATAGGAGAAGAGGTTTAGTGGGTCTTTCATCAAGGGTAATGTAGCCTTTAGATGGGATGGGTAGGGTTAGTTTTGTAATATCAAACATAAAGCACTAAAAATAATAATTTAAATCAACCTAAGACTGCAATCAAATACTATTTTCCATACACCAATCACCCAAATAAATTTTATTTTAATAATATATCCTGAAATTTGGATTGGAGGGAGTTCTAAATTTTTAAAAAGCATTAATCTTAGCTGTTAAAATAATTAAGCGCAACAATTAACCTAACCATGTATTAGAATTATTAAGAAGCTAAAATTAATTAGAAAAGATTAATTATAGATTAGTTAATTAATTAAGAGAATTAACTCTTGATTATACTCAACTAATCTTAACTAACCACAATTAACACACAACTAAAATAACACAAAAATCGAGGTATTACATTTCTTCACTCCTTAAAAAGAATTTTGCCTACAAAATTTGCAGCACCAACACGATCAAACTATCGTTATTATGTTCATGACTTCATCTTTTCATGTAGTTTCTTTGTGTTCCATCTTGATTCATCCTTGTTAAAAACATCGCCTTGTCGCGCTCTTTTGATGCATTGCTCTAGTTCGAACAAAATATTAGAATTGGGGTTTACATTTCATACTTGAGGGACATATGAGAGACCTATAAAAACTTGACAACCTCAGGGGTAGGTTCCTCTTACAAACAATTTGGCTCGACTCATCTTATAATTCGAAGAAGTTGACTATCATCTGTAACTTTGCTTCATGGTTTACATAGCTTACAATGGTCAAGGTCGACAAAATCCAAAAGGAAGAAACTGATTTAATAAGCCTGACAAGTGAAAATAGGAAAGGGGAAAGCAAACATACTACCAAAAAAGAAATACAAAGCTTGCTAACGACTGAACCATACCTAAGATCATTCCTTAACTGGACATGGTCATCTTAACGGGGTAGCATTCAAGGCACATGACTTGTACACGGTGATAACTTGAGAAAAACAGGTTAGTTTTTCCCTGAGAATTTTTGGGAAAGAACGATGAACATAGCCAGTCTTAGGGTTTAAAAAGAAAGTGCATCAGCTTCAAAGGGGTAATCTAACAAAACACAGTTAACTCAGAACCAAACAAGCAAAAAATTGCTACTAAAACTAATTACAAATAAGCAAATAGAATAAAAAAGGAATGGTCATGCAACACATAAGGGGAAAAAACTCAAGCAACAACAATATTTACAACAAACTTAGCAATAGAAGTGAAAGCAATCAACCAAACGAAAGCCGAACAGAGACATATGTAAGGGATTCTTACAATCAAAGGGAACAAAGGAAAAAGGGGTGAACTAGAGTCAAGCAACATAATTAGAACGTTACCACGCTCCTTGTTATTACCATGTACAAGATAGTCGGGCATGAGGGCAACTTTAGCATCGGGGATAAAGGTATTTTCCTTCAATTAGGACGTGTGGATGAGAGGTTAGGGATTCTTCACCTTATATTCACAAAGCTCGTGACTAGGCTTCTCACACCTGTGGCATAAGCCTTTTCCATGCATGCATACACGACTCTTATGATTCCTACCACATTCTGGGAACTTGTCTTCAAAAGCGGGCTTTGAAGATTATGTGGAAATTTCCCTGGTTTGCTTACCCTTTTGGCCCTGAGCTTGGAAAATTTTTCTTTGTTACTGGACCTTGAACTTTCTCCATGGGGGAGCTGAAGTTCTATTACACCTTCTGATTCGTTCCTCTATCTGCTCTATTCTTGTGTGGTCATAAATGTCAATCCTCACATAGCTTGCATCAAGCCTCGAGTAGTGTTCTTGAGGCACTTTGGGTTTACTAGATTATCGTCAAAATGAGGTCTAATACGCTTGCACGATACCATTAATTCCTTAGTACACAAAAGGAGAAATATTGAGGTGATCAAGCTCAATACTCATGCTATGTGAACCAATAATCATGGCACACAAACAAAATGATCATGCATATCTAAATCCTATAACCTGCCAAATAGACGAGGCTCAAAGCATGACATTTCTACTATTCTATGCTTTAGGAAGCATAGGCAGTCCAATCCTCAGGCTCTATCAAGATTAACCTAGCTCTAATACCAAAATGTAACACCCTAATTATTAGCCTCTTATGCGTACGTCATAATTGGACAATTATTAGTTTTCTTACATTTTGATTTCATATGTTTTGTTACCTGAAAATACTTTAGTGAAAAATAGCAAATAATTTTTTTTTGAAAACTTAAGAAGATAGCCTTATTCGTCAATGCTTAACTAGAACTAACACAACCTATGAGTAAAATAACAATTCCATAATCATAAACATATAACAGTGCAAATCCTAGAGATCATCAACATTTAACAACACATGTCATCACATCAATACATGAATAAGGTACTAATATATCACAAAGGATCATGAGTCCATGAAGGACAACCACACCTAACACAAACCACATGAATCATAACATAATATTCTAATAAAGGACATATCATAAATAAATCCTAGCTAAGAACTACCCGATCTCAAATACAATAATCCACAAGGCATAGGAATCTCAAACAAGAAAAACATAAATGAAAACCAATAGTTTACATGCTTAAGGGACAATTACAAGATATATAAAAGATAATGAATAAGTCTCTAAGCATGGGTTAGCTCTACAGTCAGAACTCAAGATACTCCAACATCCTAGCCCACTGGCTCATCTGAAGACAATACGAAAAAGAAAAATAGGTGAAAATCCAAATGAATCTCAGTAATTAAATGAAACAGTTCAAATGTCATCATTGTCGTCTCCAGTCACTTCAGTTTAATTACAAAATAAGTGAGCATGCCTTAGTTCATTTTAATTAGTTTGCAAATAAAAGTATCAAAGTGACATATATTTCAAGTCTTGTAAAAATTATTGATTAACAAACGATAATATAGAGAACATGGCATTATTGGAATATAAATCACAGTGAGAGCTTGCATGAAGGAGGCAAAAAATTAAGACTTAGCATTTTTTTCTAGCACTTTATTTAGTAACTTTAAGTCTTTTAATATATCAACCTCTCTCATGTCACCTTAACCAACCACATCACCATCCCCGACGATTTAACTGTCACCTAAACTCTGAATCATCTATCGCCTAGGATGAGCTCAACCTAACTAGCTGTCGCTAGATTTTTAAATGGGGATAGAAGGGAAAAAATTCACTTAACATTAAAGTTAACTTTCTTGAATCTCATGTTCCATCATCATGTGAAAGTCTCCGAGATTAGTAGGAGACACAAAAATACCCTTTATGTATTTCAAAGATAAAGCTTACATTTCCATCATTTAATATTTCAAATAAAAAGTCACTAAATGCATAACATAAACGTGCCTAAATCAATTGTCGAAAAAAGGGACCGGATCTAGCTAGTGTTCATCCAATCACACATTCCAATAATAGAATCAAAATATTTCTAACACCATCCACGCATAAATATACCAAGCTCACAACATCACATTTAGATTCACATTTCCAATCTAAAACTAGAATTTTTATCTTTTAATTTAAATAAAGTAGTTCAAAGACTCCAAATTCTCAATCCAAATACATACTCATTACACTCTAATACTTGTACACCAAACAAAGTCAAGGATGAAAGAACCAAGCCCAAATTGCCACTTTATGGGAGGAAATAACGTGCTGAAAAGTTTTTAGCAATCTAACACCATCTTATTGAACATTTCATGGCCAAAAGAACTCATTCAAACACCCAATGGCTAGAGTACTCAAATTGACCAAGACTCGTCATTTAGAATCACAAAATATCACTTGTCATTGAACTATAGTTGTTGGAAAATTTTCCAACACTTACTTCTCCAAATATCATGAAAAGAACACAACACTTAGGCACGTATTCAAGGAACTACAACCCCCAGTTAAATTCCTACATTTTAGGACCCAATTTCCACCTTCAAACATTGTTTTTGCTGCATAAAAATAGCCCCTAAACCCAATCATTTCAGCACTACTACAATCCCCCCTCCAAAAAAAATGGCTAGACAGTGTTGGAAATTATTCAAGAAATGCAAAGCAGAGATAAAAATTTTCTGCACATGCTGTTAGCTCCAAAACCTTGTCAAAATGCACTAATCAATTTTGAATGAAAACAAAGCCAATTTAAAGAAAATGCTTTGAAGAATGACTAATGGTTTTCTTGAGTTTCTTGTAAGATTATAATAGAATTCTATTCTTTAGCAAGAGTAAGGCTTACTCAAATGTGCATAAAATTCACTCTACATGTGTGAACATGTTTGTTTCACGTTAAGAGATATGAACTGAAATGAAAGTGAAATTATATCCATATTTAAGTAATTGATAGCTAACAATTTGAAGAAGATATCAATGCTACAAAAAAACTAAGTCTTGAGACTTCAAAAAGTAGGACTAGACATCAAAAAGTAAACTTGCAAATGAAGATATCAAGTACTCTCTAAAAATCAAATGTTACACTATATTCAATCAGCAGAATCGCAAATCAGTCATTATCATAAAGCTTGAATTAAAGATCAGCAAGTAAAGAAATCATCAAAGATCTGTTACCACACATCAGAAAACTCACTTCACTGTGAAGTGCTAAGCATCACTGGAAATAGAGGGAAATTCGAATTTCAAATTTGAATTTCAATTACAAATAGTCAAATCCCGATGTCAGAATCGACTAATCATCTCTCTTGCCTTTGAAGTCAACTATTCCAAATCTTAGAAGAAAAAGTTCAAAAACCAGGGTCCAAAAAGTAAGAGTAATTTCTAAAGGACATCAAAAACCTCTTTTCTACAACGGCTTCTGCAAACTAATCTGAAAGACAAACAGACTACACTTCTATACTATCTTTCCAATACATAAATAGATGATCAACACGTGTCACCGGAAGAACTTATCAAAGGCAATGGTCACAAGGAAGAGCTTCTTTAAATAGAGATGCTGTGTTTTAATGTTAATAAAACAGAGACTTCATAATTAAAGAGGAAATTCTACAAAAACTTTTCCTCGTCTCCAATAAAGTTCATATCATAATGTAATCAGATTCCTTACTTACATGAAAATCTTCCTTCTATGTTCTTAAATAGATTTATGTTCTTCCTAGGAAGAAATGATAGAAAGAAGTCATTCAAGGTTTCCTAGGATCTTTTCATGTATATGTTAAGATAACTTGAGTGTAGGTTAGTTTTGAGTGGCAACCCAAACACTAAACCTTTGTATCCTCGATCCGTTAGTGGTCACTGTGAGATAGCTCAGAGGGGCTAATATAAAACTATTTGCAACGCAATAGTGAGGTGTTCTTGCTGATCACGATTTAGCTTGGAAAGACTAGTTAAAGACTACTTTCAATGGGATAGTAACAGGTGGTTTACTTGTCACGGGTTCAGCTTGAAAAGGCTAGTGAATAACTACTTAGGTTTGTGACAGTATGGATTTGCCTACTAGTCACAGGTGTTAGCTTGGAGAGGCTCGTACAAGACTACTCGATTCAGCTTGAAAAGGCTAGTGAAAAACTACTTGGTTCATCTTGGAGAGGCTGAATCACTACTTAATTTGTGGCAGCAGGGGTTGTCTGTTGGTCACAAATGAGAGCTTGGGAAGGCTAATATAAAGACTATCCAATTGTTTTTCTCTGGTTTGAGAAAGATGTTTAGTGGAATCTTAACATTTATTGAGTACTAGATGTAGACAGTTTTGGTTGATATATATCTCCGGTGTCATATCTTCTTCTCCTTGATCTTCTTTATCTCTTCTTCATTATTTTTTCTTGCTATTCATATTATGAAGAAATGCTTACATCCTTTTTTTTTATCATTTTCTAAATTAATTCTCTTCTGATATATGCTTCACAGTTGAACATAATCTAACATAATGTTTTATGTTATATCATTATCTAATAATTACTTCAGAAATCTACTTTCTGAAACTACTAACAGAGTTTCCATTGTACTACAAGTTTCACACTTGATAGTATTTGTTTTAAATATTTCAGAAAAGTAAAACAAAGCAATGCACGATTCAACCCCTATTCTCATGCACTCTTTCACCTTCAAGTGGTATCAGAGCCAGGCCTCTAAGGGGTTGAGTAATCTAATGATTGCAGAGGATAAAGATCTGAAGGACAAAATGACATATATCCACTACATAAAATCAATCTATTACTTAACCACCATTCGCTTATGAGATATCAGGATCTATCCTAGCACACTCAAATGTTTAAAGGAATTTCAAAAGACTGGTGGACAAGAACAAAAAAAAAGGAAAGATTTTAGTTGTTCACTAAGTCAAGCTCCTGTTCATATATGCACTAAGCTGAAGATTGAATATGTTAAATGTGTATTACTTGAGACATATGAAAGGCTATATGGAATAATCTATGCATGATGTTTGAAGATCTTAAACCTTTTCAAGATACTCTTAACCCTAAGATTGTCATGTCAAATGCAATGCAATGCTAAAGCAAATGAAAATTGCTAAAACTTCATATGAAGTAGAAAGATCTGATATAGAAGTCTAAGATTAAAAATGGAAATGATATCTCTCCATCTGTGGAAAATATCAAAATTCTATAAAGATTAAAATAAAGAGACATCAATCTCAAGAAAGACAAAAAAGGTAAAAAATCATCTTGAGAAAGCAACCTGCTAATTGTAGTTAGAAAAAAAAACATCATGTATCAGGAGGTCTAAGCTCAGAGCATTATAGAAATATCCCACCTTCAAGAAGAAGAGTATGTTGGCTACATTGAAAGCAAAAAGAGCAAGTCAGAAAGTCATGATGAGCTAGAATATGTTGCCTTTCTGTGTTTCATGACTAAGGACACTTTAACAGAGATAAGCCAGGTAAATGTATTAGCATCTTATCCTTCATATCATGTTATAATTGCTTTTTATGATGGGTTGCTAAAAGTGCTTCAACATATTCTTCTTATCTCAAACCAGTCAAAGAACTCATAAGGTTGCTATGAAAACATGAGAAGATCAAGCCTGAAGCTAGAAAGCTAAAAGTAAGATATACTCCAAGGAGATTTCCTTCTTCTCAAGTTCTATAAATCTGAAGCCTCCAAAAGAAATGTAAAGAATATCAGGAAATTATTTCTGAATCACAGAAAAGACTTCAGGGCTTCTAAAGATCTGACCTGGAACATTCGATATATTTTAGAAACTTTGTTTTGGTAAAAATGGTCAAAATCCATAGTTTCAGAAAACTAGTGTGGGATATACAGAGGAAACAATATATGAAAAAACTATGCAACCTTATCTATTATATCTATGCTCTATTACTTGTTCTCACTATTGTAAGAAGAGATACTTTCCTGACAAACAGATCTTGAGATAGAAATCTGTTAGAAAGGTTAAAAAAATCTTTCTTTGAAACTAACCAAAAGGACCCAAGAAAGTTTGGGTACCGAAATCAAATTCTTTTCCTGCAGGTATATCTGAAAAGATTCTCTAGTGAAGTATCTAGGAGACAATAGATGATGATCATTCCAAATTGTTCTAAACCTGGGATTTTCTCTAAAACTTGAAGGATAAATACTAGGTACTTCTGAAGTATAATGATGAACAAGCTTAAAGAAGATCTTACTAATAATCTCGATAATCTTGTGGAAAAGTCCTGAGAAGTTAAATCTCAAGGAAGTTCTAGAAAGCTAGTACATGAAAGCCAGAGTTTCATAAAGAAAGCTCCAGAACATCAACACTTTAGAAACTGTGCTCGAATCTCTCAAGATAATGAGAAAGTAACCTTTCTAGAGTACAGAATGAGCAATATGAAGATGACATAAAAGCTGAAAATCTCAATGTACAGAAACTACATGAAAGTTTCTAATTTAAAGATAGTCTTCTAATGTCTAAGTTCATGGAGTGACTCCCAAGAGTATGAGAATCATGTCATTCCCTGGAAATATATCTAAACTATGCTTTCATCACCACCTTTGAACCTGAATGTATTGAAAAAGTTTTGAATAGTCAAAGTTAGGTAGAGGCTATGCTAAATGTATTGATCAACTTCGAGAGAAAGGAAAAGTTGACACAACATGTTAAAACATCATCATCAGTACAAAGTAGATGCTCAAGGACATCTGATTAAAGCTGACATCATCAGGGCAAGCAAGGCTGCACAAGGTTATACTGACCAATAGAAAACTATTTATGATGAAGCCTTTGCACCAGAATGCTACTTGTTGCTACTATCTTCTCTAGAGAAAAGGCTAAAAGAACAAGCACAAATAATGCTACAATCTGTTGCACCCAGATATTGCAGATAAGGAATCAGCTGAAAGACAATTTCTTGAGGTATTTCTTTCTTTTTTTATAATACTAGTGTTATTTATCTTATCGAGAATCCTTTCAGCACTCTAAATCCAAGTTCATTTTGTAAAATCCTTTTTATTCTATATCTTGTTTAAAACAGAGATGTTGAGTTAGTAGATATGCATACTAAAGACCTTGTGTCAAGATCTATTCACAACATCTATTGCCAAAGATCTCTTGCATGCTTTTCTATTTTTCAGAAAAAAAAAATTTAAGGTCTTCTCATTTGTATAAGAATTCATGCATAAAAAATCTATGGGCATTCTCCCTTCATATCTCCTATCTGAAGACCTAGTAATGGCATCAGAAATCATTAGACGGAGTATTCTCTTGAAGATATAATATGTCAGTCTGCAAGGACAACAAAAGTTCAATCTACATGATCAGCTGGTTGGTCAGAACATCAGAAAGTCAGGATACTGTATCAGAAGTCCAGTTTGCAAGATCAGAATGAAGATGATTTGATCATATAGAAGATGGTTTGTTCAAAAAGAAGACTAATTGGTTAAGAAAAAGAAATAATGGCCAAAAAATAAAGGGTATATGGGAGCATAAAATTCAGTACAGAAACATGAACCTATAATGAGTTTATGAAGATTCTTTAGAGGATCAGAAAGAAAAATTGTGATGTTCAGAACGTAACTCCTTCAGAAAGTAATATCAAGAGTCAGAAAATGCTCTTTCTAAAAGAATGATGAAAAGGCGGAATAATTCCCACTCTTTTGTGTTTCTTTCTCCCATATCGCTTTGCCTTCAGTTACATCTCATCACTTAAAACCCACGTCTTACACATCACTTTTACCTTCATCTTCCTAAACACGTTACCATAAACCATTCTCTTCTCTATGATTGTAATTGTTTCTCCTCAAACCCTTATCTCTACAACTGACACCACTTTCCTTCACATCTAAACCTTTTCTTTCCTTACTTTTAATCCTCTTCAAGATTCAATCTTTCAACCTTTTCCTCGCAAACACACCCATATACCTCACCAATGGTGAAAGGAAAGAGTGTGGCTCAATTTGTCTCTATAAAATCATCTTTTCATATGTATGATGATGCTGGCATGCAGGATCACTATGAAAAGTTTTTCGCTTCTAGAAAAATGGCACCCAGAAAGTCTTTGAGAAAAGACCTTGGCAAAGAAATCACTATTCTTGACGAAGTTTTTACTTTGCAAAAATAGGAGGAATTTCTAGAAATAAATGAACTAATCTTCACATGATTAGTTAATGCCTACAATTCTCATCTGGAGAGACCATCACCATCTTATGTCAAAGCTATGATCAGAGATTGCTCCATCAAAATCACAACTTTGGGATTTGCCAAAATCATCAAAGCTTAAAATGATGAAATCATCTGCAAATCCTTACTAGATTAGGCCAATCTCTTGGAGTGAAGGAAAAAGATGTGTTTAGGTATCTCACTGATTCCATTCTTCATAAGCCCAATGAAATTACCGCTGCCATGTTAAGTGCAAGGGCAAGAAAAGTATATACAATAGTTCAATTCTCTATTCTATCATGCATTGGCAGCATAGATGCTCTAGTTGGCATGGATTGCATACTTCTTTATTGCCTGATAGAACAAAAAAGAGTGAACCTATCAATGCTCATTCTGGACTACATGATGAGTGTAGCTACAAAGGAGACATGGAGAACTGCAAGTTTCCATATGGAATGCTTTTGACCAAGCTGCTTCAACATATGAACTTCCCTCTTCTCATGAGAAGCTGTGAGCTTTTAGAAGGAACTGTCTTCACACCTTCCTCCTTCAGAATTTCAAGAAAGAGGTCAACCCTCCAGATTACTGAATCAACAAGGCAAAACCCCAGAACAAGAGGTAATCAACTCGATAAGTCTCCCAGAAGGCTAAATCTTAACAAGAAAAGGAAAATGGGAAGATAAAACATGTCCTTATTGAGATTGAATCTAAAAAAGAAGAGGATGTCCCTTTAATTCAATATTTTGAAAGAAGGACAAAAAGAAAACAAGAGCTTACTCCTCAAGAAACTCAAACGGTGGCCAAACTAGTAAAGTCATCAGTAGGAGACAAGTTTGGCTCAAAAGCAAACAGATGGCCTTGGGAAAGTCAAGAATCACCATACTAAAAAGGGAATTTGAAAAATATGAAGTAGTTAGATACCAAGTCATTTTTTATCAGTCATCCACTGAAGAAGAAAAAGAACAACAACAACAACAAGCTTCATCATCATTAGAAGAAGAAAGCTTGTTGAGTAGCGAAAAGGCTAGATTGAGCGCTACAATCAGTTCTAGGCCCATGCATGAAGAATCTCGAATGAAGCTAATCATTGAAGAACCAGATGAAGAAGATCATGCGCTAAGTTGTGCCCTTGTTCTGATGGCACCTTAACCTCCTTCTTCCATCCGTATTTCTCCAGTGGAAGAAGAATAGGATAGAACATCTGAAGCTGAAACACCTCCAGTTCAAAAAGCTATTGCTTCTGTATTAGCTCAAGATGTTCTTACTTCCTCTGCTCCATTTCAAAAGGTTGCTGCTTCTTCCATAACTCAGATATTAGATATTGTTAGTGTTACTTCTAAGCCTACCCCTGCTCCTACTGCATCTGCTTTTGCTACTGCTACATTTGCAAATGGTCATGGACACTCTTCTTCACTTCAAACTGTTGCACAAGATGAGATTTTGGCTGATTCAGCTAAGTCAGGGGAGACTATACCCCTAAACATTCCTAAACCATCTCCCAGAGTTGCTCCTGCACCTATCAATCTACCTCCTCCATCCTCAACTTTGTCTTCCACAAGCTATCAAGTCATCTTGTGGAATCTGAGGGAGATTTTCTCCAGATAGGACAAATTTGAAGCAACTATCATAGAAAATGGCACCCAGCTCAGACAAATCTACAACTTCAGATTCTTCATATGCTATAGCATCTGTTTCTAAGTACATCTCCTTTTTTATGATGCCAAAAGGGGGAAACAGAAAAGATTTGAAGAAAATCATTATGTGGACATGAAATTCAAGGGGAGTACTATGGAATTCAGGGGGAGCTTATGCTAAGGGAGAGCTCAGAGATTGTTTGTGTTTAGCATGCACATTTTTTTCTTTTGATATTTTATTTATTCTTTTTTTTTTGTAAATCCTTAACAGTTAGCTTTTTATGTTTTTATATAAATCATCTTTCTTTCTCTACTCATATATATCATGATCTTTTATATATGTCATTCATGTTTCATGCTCTGTTTCCTTTAAACTCTGAATACATATGTGTGTGTGTGTGTGTGTTTTAAGCTTTGATTCATATCAATGCTCTTTTTATGCTCAGTAAATCATATATCTTTTGTAAAGTGTCTACTTCTTATCTCTTATGCGTATGCATTATCTTGTTTAATCATTAGCATGCTGGGATACTTAGCTTACATGGTTTCTATGACTAGCTTTGGCAAGTATCTTTTAAAGCACAAGTTGTTTGTTGCTCTACTACTCATTTTTATCTATTGAGCCTCAATATGTATGATGTGCTTAATCGATTTTCTTTAGCTTTTACAGAATACATTATCTTTGACACACATATGAGATATGTTTAAAGGGTTGTGTATAACTTGATGAAAATATAGTTATGTATAGTTTCTAACAAGCCTTCAAAAACTCACACTTACACGTCTTGATACAACTAAGATCAACTAAAAAGCTTTTGAACTTTCTTGCAGTGTGCTATTCTTTTTGTATCTTAAAATGTGTTTTGCTTCAAAAATGTATTAGTGGGCAAACTTATGTTTTTGTGTTTACAAATATCCTTTCATGCTTTGATACTTATGAGAAAAGTTTCACAGCTCAATGTAAAAAGCTCATCCTTGCTTGTTCTATGATTAAATCCTAATGAGCTTTAGAAACCTTGCATAGTAATATGTTGATATTATCATATTAAGGTTTCTCTAAGCATCAGAAATAACATAAGTGTCAGTGTGTTTTTCTCCAAAATTATGAATGCTCTAATTCGCTTATTATATATCCTTGAGCATTCCTTTTAAAAATTCTTTTGGATAAAGAAGTGCTGAAAACAAATCTAATTAAGATAAAATATCACAAGTATTTCTTGTTAAGTTTTTCAAACATGTAGATCTTCAGAAAGTTTCTTTTTATGGCTGAAGATTAATCTGTCTATGTAATCTAGGCTCAAAACATTTTCTTTCTTTAACATACTGCTCTGATACTCTTCAGAAAGTATGTTAAGCTTGACCTGAGCTTCAAGTAAAATAACAACAGCTATGATTTAAGTCACTTAAGGCCAAAAATGTTTTTATAAGATCCGAATTATGCCTTAAGAAAAAGGACTTCCTGAAAATCACTTTCAATGATAAAGTTGAAAGAATATGAACTATCACGCATGTATTTCAGTAATATTTCCTTCCATATCTCTTCAAAAGATTTTCTTCAAATTGGTTTATCATTGCCAAAAAGGGGGAGATTATTAGCTCCAGAACCTATCAAAATGTGTCAATCGATTTTGAATGACAACAAAGCCAATTTAAAGAAAATGCTTTGAAGAATAACTAATGATTGTCTTGAGTTTCTTGTAAGATTATAACATGATTCTATTGTTTAGCAAGAGCAAAGTTTACTTAAATGTGGAAAAAATTCACTTTACATGTGTAAACATATTTGTCTCATGTTAAGAGATATGAATTGAAATGAAAGTAAAATTATATCCTTACACAATCAGAAAAACTGCTGTTACCGACAGATTTTACCGATGAATTTTTTGAGTTACCGATAGAATTGTCGACGAATTCTATCAACCGGTAATAACGTCGTCGGAAACAATTACCGACCGAAAAAATCTATCAAAAAATTTTACTAACGGATTCTTCGATTGATTTTTGCAAAAAAAATCCGTCGGTAATTTGATTCACAAATTCGTTAGGAAAATCATCGATAGAACTTTTTATCGACGAATTTTTTATTAATTACCAATGAAAAATTCGTCGGTAATTTTTAATTAGAATAAAGATTTTTTTATTTTTTAAATTTACCGACGGATTTTCCGTCGGTAATATTACGATGGATTTTCTGTCAGTAATCCTAAAATCTAAAATTTTTATTTTTATTTATTTTTAATTTTACCAACTGATTTTTCACCTGTAATATTTTTAATTTTTATTTCTTTTAATTTTATCGACAGATTTTTCGTTGATAATTATAAATTTCGAAATTTCAAAATTTCAAATTTTACTTATTTTTTATTTTACTGACGGATTTTTCGTTAGTAATATTTTTAATTTGACTTTTATTTTTTAATTTTACTAGTAGAAATCCATCGGTAATCATAAAATCCAAAATTTCAAATTTTATTTCATTTTTATTTTACCGACAGATTTTCCGTCAGTAATATTTTTTATTTTACTTTTATTTTTTAATTTTACCGATGAATTTTCCATCGATAATAATAAATTTTGAAATTTCAAATTTTATTTCCTTTCAATTTTGCCGATGAAAATCGGTCAATAATTTTTTTGTTTAAAAAAATAAAAATTTAGTAATATTTAGATTACCTTATTATTTAAGAGTTTATGTTTTATTTAACAATAATTATAAATATATTTAATAATAACAAATTATAAAAAATACTTAATAAATAAGCACAACAAAGTTCCACTATCGTCTACAAACATAAACACAAATGCAACAAAGTCTACAAGCATAAACATAAAGAAGTCAACATATGATAAATAAAGGAAAAACAGTAACTCAAATTAAGAAAAGTCAGCAGCATCGTCAGCATCACCATCGTTGCCACCACCATTAGCATCACTATCGCCACCACCACCACCATCATCATCATCAATGTCTGGTGGTGCGGAAGAGCCTGCCTGCATCTTCTGCAACAAAGACATCATCTGCTTTCGTAATCTGATCCCCAAGGCCTTTTCTTGTCTTTAATGTTCTTTTTCACCCCCTCCAACTCTCGCTGAGTCACCGCATCCTTCTCTTGCATATGATGAAGTTCTGCATTGAGCAAGTGAACTTGCTCGCAGACCTTATCATCATCAGCGGTGGACCCAGTGCCTGTAGATGCCCCAATGACAAAGCCAATGGATAAACTACTCGCATAAAATGATCCCATGCCATAGATGCGGTTCTTGTAAGGACCGCCAACAACCTTCTGCCATAACTTGTCCTCATCAAGTGGTGGGCAGTCCTCACAAGCTGCGATCCTCTACTCTCGCTGGGTTGTGGCCTGCTGATAGCGCTGCTCATAGGTATGCTATAAAAAAATAAAAGTAATGACAGTCAAATATATGAAATAATAAATTATATATATATATATATATACAATCAATAAGTGCATAGAATATATATACCAAACATTTTTTGAGCGAGGATCGACCCATGTCTTCTCTAGCTTGTGCGTGTGAGTCTTTCTAAGCAACTCACTCTGTGTAGGTGGCCTCTTCAACTCATTGGTCTGCATTTCGAGTGAAACACGTAAAACATTAATATGATAAAATATAAATTTAACAAGAGAAATTAAAAGATGTTTAAAATAATGACTAAACCATCCGGCAACGTGTAGACTCGATACTAGCAAAACCACCACAATGAAGGGAGCCACCCTTATATGACGCTCGGCTCTCCTTAGCCTTCAAAGACTTCGCTTTGAACTTGTCACCTCTCCAGTATTGCCACAAATAGTCCAGGATGGCCTAAGTCATCCACTTGGAGTTCTCATCCCGCCGTTCTCGAATGTCGATGTACATGTCTTGCAGCCTATGAGCTGCCTTGGATTTGATGCACTTAAACATAAACCCTTCATCTTTGAGATGGATAATGAAGTGGCTCTACACATGAAAATAAACAAAAAAAAGTAATTAAAAGCATTTCTGTAGTAAATCACACATTTCGTAATAATTATTTTATTAACCTTCCACTCAAGAAACCAGTGCTCCTTCTCAGGCTTCGACAACTTGCCGAAGGACTCAATAGCCGTTCATATAATTTTTGGATGGTGTGTGTCACCTCATGCATGGCCGCTGTGTTTGGCTCCCAACTGCTTAGTAAAAAGTACAAAACATCGGAGATCATATGTAGAGAAATTGTTCAAATTATTACAACACAATTCATATGAAATTGAAAAATTAATTTACTTACTTGTCACCGACATGTATAAGATTTATCCGGTTATCTACTGTGGACCTATGTCCTGATTGCCCCACCGAGGAACCACCAACTGCCCCACTTTTGGAACTCCCTTCTGAGTCATGTGTGGGGGTGAGCATAGGATCTGCCAATGGTGATGGAGGTAGAGGTGAAAGATTGCTCCAGTCACATGCCCAGGAGTAGGTATCATGGTAAACTCCCTATGGGCACGGGGTGGTGGGATGGAAGGGATAGAAGTAGAGGTGTGAGCGGCTGTGGTGGATGCCTGAGTGGGAGGGTTGATTCTTTGATTATTTGGGACACCCTTTCCTTTACCCTTATTTTTGAGTTTAGGTGCCATATCTGAAAAAGATTTAACAACGTATGAAAAATCAATTCATAGTATAATAATTTAAAATGAAAAGAATTTAATAAATTGAGGCTGGACACATCACATTTAATCTGAAAGTTAAGGACTATCTTAATCATTCTCAGTCTCAACATCATCCTCAAACTCATCTTCCTCGTTTTCCCCATTCTCCTCATCACTACCATCACTTTCGTTGCTTTCACTCACTAGTTGATCACTAGAAGAGTGAATTATCTAAACATCACCCGAATCAGAATGTAAAGTTGGCAATGTTCCCATATCAACGACTACCTGAGAAGGAATTGGGTTATTCACTTGATAAGCATCGTCAGGTAGTTCTTTGGCCTCAACTCGACCCCTAGGTTTAGTTTTCATGACCATCTTCCAATCCTTTTTGCACTTTCCAGGGTATGGTGCATAATATACCTGTCTTGCATTCTAGGCAATAATGAAAAGATCATATGCATCATATCTCTTAGTATGATTCACCTTAGTAAGTTAATATTGATTGTGTGTGTGTGTGTTCTATCAAGACATCTAGGGTCGTACCAATCACAACTGAACAACACTACCAAATTTTGAGGTTCATCACCTACATATTCAATCTTCAGTATTTGTTTGATTACTCCATACCAATCACTCTCCCCACTGCCTGCATCCCCTTTGACACATACCCTACTATTGTTTGTTGATTTCCCTTGGCCTCATTCAAATGTATGAAACTTATATCCATTCACATAATACATTGGCCAACTATTTGCTTTGTTAGCAGGACCCCAAGACAAACTTTGTAAATAAGGACATGTTACATTATTTTTTTTACCGAACACCCACATGAATAATTGAACTTTAAACATCAACACAAAAAATGACAACTAGAACATGTGTATGTATTTTGGATCAAATGGTTAATAGATAATTAGAACATGTGCCAAGGATTATACAAGTTAGAAATATGTAAGGATCTTTCATGCACATTTGAAGAGGCAGATTGTAAAGTTTAACAACCACAGGCCAGCAGGAATAAGGTTTGCTAAACTGATTATTTGGAGTAAATCCGTCTGCATAAACCCCAACCTAACATTCCTAGGATCCGCTACAAAATCAAGATAAGTTTGATCAAAATGTTTCTAGGCTTCACCATGCGAATAGTGGGTCATGACACCATCATTTCTCTTATTCTCAAAGTGTCATCTCATGTGAAGTGCTGAACTTATTAAAGCATACAACCTCTTTAACCTTGGAATTAAGGGCAAATAGTGCATTCTTTTGTAAGGAACATCCTTATATCTTCTATTTCCATATCTTTTTAGTTTAAACCTAGGGTTTTCACAAAATTTACATTCGATTAAGTCCGTATCATCTTTATAGTATAACATACATCCCTTCAAACAATAATATATATTTTTTTATTTTAGCCTGAGTTTTGAAACTAATTTCTTGGCCTGATAGAAATCATTTGGAATAGAACTAAGTTGTGGACTAATCTCACTCATCAATGTTGCCCACTGATCAAACGAATTTTGACTTTGGTTTGCTTCTGACTTTATAGCTAACATTCTAACCGCTAGAGATAACTCTGAGTGTACACACTTTTCCCACAGAGGGGCCCTCACAGCCTCTAATATAGAGAAAATTTTCTCAGCCTCCGCATTAGGAGCCTTGACAGAAGGTTCATAATCTACATGAATTTCAGGACCAACTGCATCATAAATCATTTCCTCATATCATCTAGAGTTATCCTCCCAATTAATATTTCTCATGACATGCTCACCAATATTAACTCTACTTGAACTACCTCTCATACAGGCATTTTCAACACTAGTATGTCTAAAATTTTGTGTAGCAACTTACCCATGCACAGTTCAAAACCAATAATTCGTCATAAAATCATCCTTATATAGGTGATATCTAATAGTGTCCATATCAAAATATTTCCTATATTGGCACCTAGCACAGGGACACCTAACTTTTTGCTCATTCATAAATTAAACTATCTAATAAGCCACCCTTATAAATTGTTCAACTCCCGCGTAAAATTCAAGTTTGATTCCCCTCGACTGGGGTGCACCCGGTCATATATCCATAGTCTGTTTGTGGGAATCATGGTTCTTGCTTATGTAATTTAACCTAACAAATTCATTTAAAGATTCAAAAATTAAAATTTTAATTAATTATAAATATCTTTCAACATACCATCTTTTGAAAGTAAAAGTCTTTTAAGTAAATGGATTATGGCCTTTAACTTAACAAAAGATCAGTAGAACCTCCCCTTAAAATAAAATTCTAGTCTTTAACTTCAAAAAAACTCAACAGAACCTCACCTTAAATTAAGACATCCTAAGAAATTGATTTCAATATACATACATACATACATATATATATATATATATATATATATATATATATAGTCAAATAAAGTTCACAAACAATCAAACAAACATTTAAACATCCTAAAACCGTTCTAGAGTACACCCCCTTATAACATCACAACATGCATTTCCTCCAATCTCCGCATACATAATCAATCTCCACAACAAACAATGCAAACAAGTTGGGGAAGGACCTCTACGCCCTTCCCCCCAGTCATGCAATCCCAATTTCCTACAACTCTAACTTACAAATCATAAGTCTCTATCCTAACAAAAATATAATTAAATAAGGAGAAGAAACAATTACTTACCTCAGAATTGTCAGATGGTCTTTATATATGGCTTAGCTCTTTGAAAGAATTCTTCTGTTTGTGCCTTACAGAAGTAATAACCTTCAAGGTTTTCCAACATAAATAAGGAGTCCAAAAAGTTGCGATATCAACAATGATACACTAATAGAATTTATTTTTCTATACAAACATCAAAATTCATAAAAATCCCTTATGACTATTGGTCGTTTTAAAGGTAGGTAAGATTCAAGAATAAATATTTTATCAATGTCAAAAATGAAATTTAAGAATCTTCAGCATTATCAAGAAATCACTATCAAGCTACAACAACAAAACATGCTGCCAAACCAAACCTTTTATAACATGGCAGTAGGCCCAATAACAAAATTAAGCAAATATTCTTCTCATATATGAATACTAGTTTAAATTTGATGCTACACTATCATCCAATCAAATATCACCTTTTGCATGACTTTTTAGGTAGTGGGGGTGAAAGTTAACCATATTTTTTTATATGACATTACATGACTGGATCATTATGTAAAACCTTTTTATGAATATATGATGAACGACTTACATGAGATTAGAAAGAAAACAAAAAGGCCATAACAGAGTTAATCAATTAATTAAAAGGAAGTTGTGGTAACTGGTAACAACTAACGAGTCCTTATTTCCCCACTTTAGGATGATTTTGATGCCTAATCATACTATAAACTAAAAGGAAAGCAAATCTTTCCAATGTGCCCAGTTAAGTTAAAGTCTACCCCTGAGTCAGTACTATTCATAATAATTAAAACCTCATTTATATCTGTGCTACATGGTGAAGCAAACCAATGAATAAATAAAACAAATGTTTGCATGCCAAAATAAAAAAAATAAAAACAAATGGCAAAAATAAAGCAATGCTTTATAGCTCAGAAAATGCATCATATTATAAGAACCAAAAAAAAAACTTGGTCAACATCGGATTTCACAATTAACTGAAGGAAAATAAAAATATTAGAATAATTAAAAAAATGGAAGGTGAAAAACATAAGTTGAGATTAAACTAGAAACATTACCAGAATGGGGGACTTGATTATTATTGTGCTTGCAATTCAAGGGAGCAGTGTTGGATCCAGGGAGCGAGGAGAAGGCATCGTTGCCACCGAAAGAAGAGATAGAGCACTTGGGCACGTACTTCCTGCGACGGACTGGGAGGCGCGAACTAGGGTTCCGGGGCGCAGATCGAGGCGGCAGGTGGTGGAGGGGCCGGGTGGAGGTAGGGCCGCGGTGGGAGGGGTGTGCCGGAGGTGTGCCATACAAAGGGAGGGGTCGCGGTCACTGCGCTGACAAGTTAGGGCGGCGACCAACTATCGTCGTTCAAAGAGAGAAAAAGAGAGTTGAGAGAAGAGAAAGTGTGTTCTTTGAAATGAAAGAGAAAGAAGAATATGTATTTGTATTACCGACGGATTTTCAAATTACTGACGGAAAATCCATCGGTAATAATTAATTTAGAAAAAAAATTTTAAAAAAATTACCAACGGATTTTCCATTGGTAATAATTAATTTCAAAAAAAATTAAAAATAAAATTACCGACGGATTTTTCGCCAGTAAGAATTAATTCAGCAAAAAATTAAATAAAATTACCGACGGATTTTTTGTCAGTAAGAATTAATTCAGCAACAAATTAAAAAATAAAATTATCTACGAATTTTCCATCTTTAATAATTGATTCCAAAAAAATTAAAAAATAAAATTACTGACGGATTTTCCGTCAATAATAATTAATTCCAAAAAAATTAAAAAATAAAATTACCGATAGATTTTCTGTCTGTAATTTTTAATTTTTATTAATTTATCATTCCTATTAATTACCGACGAAAAATCCACTGGTAATAATTGATTCTAAAAAAACTAAAAAACAAAATTAACTATGGATTTTCTATCGGTAATTTTCAATTTTTGTTAATTTATCATTCCTATTAATTACCGATGGAAAATTCGTCGATAACAAAAAATTTAAAATAAAAAATTTTAAAATAAAATTATTGACGAAAAATCCGTAGGTAACAAGTGCACCATGCTTCGCGTCTCTTGACGAGGCGCGAAAGTTATCTACGGATTACTGATGGAAAATCCCTGGGTAGTGTCCTCATAGAAAAAAAAAAAAAATTTACTCGGATTTCTCATTTTCCGTCGATAAATCCGCTGGTTATACCGACGGAAAATTTCCATCGGCAACCTGACTTTTTCTTGTAATGTTATTTAAGCAATTGATAGCTAATGATTTGAAGATATCAATGCTACAAGAAACCAAGTTTTGAGACTTCAAAAAGTAGGACTGGAAATCAGAAAGTACGCTTGCAAATGAAGATATCAAGCAATCTCTGAAGACCAGATGTTACACTAACTTCAATTAGCACAATCGCAAATCAATCATCATCGTAAAAATTGAATTAAAGATCAGAAAGTAAAAAAATCATCAAGGATCTATTATTGCGACATCGTAAAGCTCACTTTATCGTGGAGCTAAGCACATTCTTGAAATGGAGGGAAATTCGAATTTCAAATTTGAATTTGAATTACAAAGAGTCAAATCCCCATATCAGAATTAGTTAATCATCTCTCTTGCCTTCGAAGTCAACTATTCCAAGTTTTAGAAGAAAATGTTCAGAAACCATGGTTCAGAAAGTAAGAGTAATTTCTAAGGACATCAAAAACCTTTTTTCTACAATGGCTTCTGCAAATTGGTCTGACAAACTGACAGGCTACATTTCTAGACTATTTTTCCAAGACACAAATGAATAATCAACACATGTCCCTAGAAGAACTTATCAAAGGCAACGGTCACAAGGTATACCTTCTTTAAATAGAGATGTTGTGCTCTAATGTTAATAAGAGAGAGACTCTGCACTTAAAGAGGAAATTCTGCAAAAATTTCTCCTTATCTGCAATAAGGTTTATATCATAATGTAATCAGATTCCTTACTTGCAAGAAAATCTTCCTTCTACATTCTTAAATAGATTTATACTCTTCCTAGGAAAAAATAATAGAAGGAAATCATTCAAGTTTTCCCAGGATCTTTTCATGTATATGTTAAGGAAACTTGAGTATAATTTAGTTTTGAGTGGCAACCCAAACATTAAACCTTTATATCCTCGATCTAGTAATGATTGCTGTGAGATAGCTTAGAGATGTTAATGTAAAACTATTTGCAACATGACAGTGAGGCGTTCATACTGATCACAATTTAGCTTGGAGAGGCTAGTTAAAGACTACTTTCAACGGGACAGTAACAGGTGGTTTACTTGTTACAGGTTAAAGAGGCTGGTGAAAAACTACTTGGTTCAGCTTGGAGAGGCTAGTACAAGACTACTCGGTTCAACTTGGAAATGCTAATGAATAACGACTCAATTTGTAGCAGTAGGGGTTGTCTGTTGGTCATAAATGAGAGCTTGGAAAGGCTAATATAAAGACTATCTAGTTGTTTTTTCCCTAGTTTGAAAAAGATGTTTAGTCAAACCTTAACATTTGTTAAATACTGGATATAGGCAGTTTTGACCAATATATATCTCCGGTGTCATATCTTTTTCTCCTTGATCTTTTTTATCACTTCTTCATTATTTTTTCTTATTATACATATTCTTTTACCTTCACATGTAACTATCAAAATCAACATAAATTCTTCATGTTTTCAATCTCTTTGTCCCTTTAAAATAGAATTGAGGGCAGTAATAGCAAAAGATAAAAGGCAATGTGATTTGCAATAGTTAGAAAGCTCTACACCACATTTCAACACCTACACTTGTACCCCGAGCATCATAGAATTTAAGCTAAACCATTATGTGCTGCATTTCCAGCCAAGTAAATGAACTTACAGCCCAAAAATTAAACCCCAAACCCATGTAATTTTAGTGTTACTGCAATCCCAGAAAAACTAGAAAATTACTGCCAATTATTCAAGATATCCGAGGCCAAAGAGTTCAAATTTTTTTCTGCACTTATGTATTTCAATACCAACATAAAACTTTCATGTTTTCACTATTTTATACCTCTCCAGCCAAGATTTCCAATAGTGGCAAAAAAACATAAATAGAATCATAAAATGGCTCATTGGCATGAATTCTAGCAATCAAACATCAATGTTCATGAGTCTCAAACCTTATTCAAATATTATCACCTAAATTAGTAAGTCAAACAACTCCCAAACACCCATTAAAAAAATGTAAATCCAAGAATAACAAAAAAAAAGGAACAAACTCAAATCCTCATTTATCATCAATCCAAGTCAAGAGCACAAAACAACCTAAATCCTCAATCCCTTACCAAAGCCAAATATGTAAGCATATCCAAAACCTTCATAAAATAATTTCACTATTTCCAAAAATCATACTACCAAGGATATTATTTTATTCATAAATCAATTATTCAAGTGTTAATCTACAAAGCAAACAATACAAGTCAACTCTTAGTATCACTTAAAAATTTTAGCAAACACTTTGCATGCACTTTTTCATAATTTTTGTATGTCAAGTTTCACACCATCAAACACACCCATATGGCATATGCATTAAAAACAAGGAATTACATATGTATATAGATCAAACACTTAATTTTTATTAAAATCACACCCAAAACATCACATAAACATAGTATAAGGAGGTGCTCCATATATGGCCGAAAATTAATTTAGCCGAACACATAGCTTCAAATTTTTCAATTCTCATCAAATGAAAGAGCAACATATCAACCAAGTAACCTTTTTCGACCTCATAAAGGAAATGAAATAGGAAATTATTCAAATCCCATTTTTGAACTCAAAACACAACATAGAAGAGAGATTTTTGCAAAGAAACCCCTATCAACTTGAAGGCTGGAGAGAATGGGAGGTCTTGGAGCTCTAAAGGAGTTAAGGATGTTAAAATCTTCTCTCTTCCTACACCTTACAGCCGCGGCCTTACTTCAAGATAGTGGGGTCTTGGGCTTCTCTTTGCACAAATGGGTAAAGGGTAGAGTTTAGATGAAGAAGATGATGGTGGATATTGGATTTTGGGAAGGATTGGAGGAGGTGAGAGCTAAGCTCCCATGGTGGAAATGTGAGGGAATGAAGAAGATAAAGAGAGTTGGTGTTTGGGAGAAAAAGAAATGTGTGTGTATGTGTTTTTAGGTGAGGCTGCACCCTAATAAGAGAAGCGGGTTTAGTGGGTGTTTCATTAAGGGTAGTGTAGTCTTTTAATGGGATGGGTAGTGGTAGTTTTGTAATGTGATACATAAAGCACTAAAAAAATAATAAATCAACCTAAGACTACAATCAAATACTATTGTCCATACACTACTTATCCAAATAAATTTTATTTTAATAACATGTCTTGAAATTTGGATTGGATGGTGTTCTAAATTTTTTAAAAACACTAATGGTCTTTAAAATAATTAAGCACAATAATTAACATAACCATGTGTTTAAATTATTAAGAAGCTAAAATTAATTAGGAAAGATTAATTATATATTAATTAATTAATTAAGAGAATTAACTATTAATTATACTCAACTAATCTTAATTAACCACAATTAACACACAGCTAAAATAACATAAAAATTGGGATATTACACGGCATGAAAACCACCATTTAACAAAAATCATCCTAGCACCATAAACACAAATAAAAGAGACAAACTCAAAATTTCTTAATCCCATAATACAAATCAAAGTCAAAGCACTAGAGAAAATCACAAATTGCAATCCCAAGAAGGCAAGCATAACCATCATCTTATCCATCATAGCTCCAACCATAGCATCACCACAAAACTGTCATGTCAACTGTCTAAGCCGCCATGCACACTTGCAATACCATCTTCCCACAAATCACCACTGTGCCACTCCTTTGCATTTGCACTAGGCCTCAGCCTCCACAATGACCATTGTCACCATTGTGTGAATCACTCTAGGACTGCCGTGGACATGCACCAATCATAATCGTCTCCATCGCGTTCAATCCTCAAGGCACAAAACTGTGATTTGCCTCCGAATTTGCATAACCTTCAACCATCGCTCTGCCCTTGCTTGTTCGTCGCCATCACATAGATTTAGGGAGGTTGCAGTATGATGGAAATGGAGGAGAATGGCTCATTTTAACAAATCCTTGTTTCTGACTTGTGAGATTCAAAGAGTGTTTGAAGACAATAAAATCATATATTCACACAATTGCCATTGCACTTTCACTCCTTTTCTAAAACAAAAAAACAGAAACACCTTGAAGTTGTTTTCCATTTTCTATTTTTAAATCTCACTTGCAACTTTATATTTTTCAAAATCGATTAATAACAGTTTAATTTTGATGCAATGATAGTATAAAATTTACTTTATCATCCAATCAAATTATCCCTTTGGATAACTTTTCAAGTAGTGGATTTAAGACTCACCTTTACGGATGTAATTAGATGATAATATAAAAAACTTTTACACTGTCAATATTAAAATTAAACATTTAATAATATTCATTTAAAAATTTATCAGTGTAATTCAAATATCAATTTATATGGTTAAACATTATAATTAATATTATATTTAAATTAGGAATTTTTTATGAAGATAGATGTGCCATGTTATGGTTTTACTTCTCAATTATACAACTGTTAATTTTTTTTTTGGGTAAAGTATATAATTATTAATTGGAAAAACAACAATGTTATTTGAATATATAAAAGTGGGTATGTGATTTTGATATATATTTTATAATTATTAAATGTAATGAATAGATAAAACGAGTAGAGACCATCATCTCATCTAATGATGATGAGAGAAGTGTCCCAATGGACACTCACTCTTAGATATTCAAATAATATTTTTATTCGAGAGTTTTATTACTTATTTGATGTATTTAACAGAAACTTAACAAATTCAAATCATAATTCTTAAAAAAGTGAGTGTAACATTGCACTTTAGGGAATACAAGTCGAAATAAAATTGTACTTATTATATATAGGACATTGTGCTGATTCATATATCATTTATCATTAGATGACATGTAGATTACATTAAAGTAAAGTCCATACTATCAAGTCGTAAATGGCATATGAGTTAGGCATGATATACACTCTATGTATATAATACTCACTATGAATATAAATACTATTTTTTGATAAAATCTTTCAATAATAAATTACACGTGCCTATGAGCGACCAAGTAGGAACCAGCGAAAGAAAAAAAAAATAACCTATCCCTCTCGCACACATTACGTCACTCAAAAGTGATTTAATAAGTTCCCATTAGTTAATCACATGATGAGTTGATGAAATTGGTCTGTGCAAATAACAATACAGCACCCTTTTTAATTCAAATTAAATATTATATTTAAATTAGAGGTTTTTGTTATGTTAAAATTTTAATTGTAATTAATTTTTATTTAATATTAATTAGTATATTTATTATATATAAATTTAAAATATCACAAAAGTACGTAATATATGAATTATAAATTTAAAATAAGTTATTTAATTAAATGGACTTAGAACTGTTAAAATTAAAATAATAAATAAGAAATGATAATACATATTAAAAACAAAAAAGAAATGACAATAGATAATTAACAATTCTTAATTTAATTTTGAAAATTAAAAAACTTTAAAGGTATTTGAGAAACAACACAAATAAAACAATTAAAATGAAATAATAATGGACAAATAAGAGTGATAATAATCACTATATTTTGGTGCTTCATTTTTTTTATTGTATATATGTTTGAATTGATGGAGCTGGATGGAGCAAAGTAGCATGAAGTAGTATTTTAATTTACTCTATTATTTGGATTTATCAAATTTGAATGGAATAGAGCAGAAATTGATAGATTTCATTCTATTTATTCTTCTCAACTTTCTTGCCCCTAAATTCAGAATAAAAATATTCAAATAATAAAACAAAATATCTAAATAGTAAAGCGAAATAATTATTTCACTTTATATATATATATATATATATATATATATATATATATATATATATATCAGTCCCATTTCTAGGTAACACTGGAACACATGCCACTATGAAATAAATAAATAATAAAAAAAATTATATTCACAAATTTAATAACTCACATTTATACACAATAATAATAAAAATAATAAGACTCATAATTAAATAATTATATCTTGAATATAATTGATAAAACTCATTTTTATTATTAGTGCGTATAAATTTGAGCCGTTAGAATTATTGGATGCAATAATCTCTCATAAATGACGAATGATAGGTGTACGTCATTATACATCCACTGCCTACATCCACCGCTCTAAAGGACAAAATTGGCGTAGAAGGAGAGTATACATATGGAGGGGCATTTTGGGGAAAAATGGAAAAAGGAAAGAGGGAGTAAAACGCGCGCGTGCACACACATTTGGCGCTTCCCATCTGTCTCTCTCTAGTTCGAATCAGAAGCTTTGACAACCCTACCCCACAACCCCACGTCTGCCACGTTGGACCCCCATTCACGTACGTTTGAGCTCACGTTTGCTTCCCCTCCTAAAGCTCTCTTAAGCTTTCATTTCCCACTGGATTTGGTGCATTGTTCGCATTGTTGATCTGACAAAGTTCGTGTTCTTCCTTCTGGCATTTGAATTGTAAGTAGTAAAGAGTTATATTTTTTTTTGCAGAAGATTTACTATCTTGTTGACAGTTTACAGCCTTTATGTGTAGGGTTTACAACATTTCTATTCATGGTTTACAACATTTTTGTACCCTGGTTGACAGCAACTTATTTGGCTGACCGTGTTTAGTGGGTGTGCTCAATTGGCGTGGAAGTTGTTTGAACATTTTTTACCAGATTTAGATCTTTTTTGGTTTCGTTTACTGGTTTTGGGTAGTAGTCGCCATGAAACAGGTTTATGCTTTAGGGTTTTTCATCAAGTCCTCTAAATTTTTTGTTTAGGGTTTACGGATTGTGAGATAAGCTTGCAACTTTTTTATATTAGTTTACAGCATTTCTATATTGGTTAGCAACTGATTTTGCACTGGTTTACAAAATTTTAAGCAAGGTTTACTTCATTTTGAATAAGGTTTACAGCTTTTTCTTTGGTGGTTTACAACAATTTGAACAAGGTTTACAACTTTTTGTGTTCTAGTTTACAACATTTTGAACAAGGCTTACAACTTTTTATGTACTAGATTATAACATTTTGAACTGTGCTTACAACATTTTGAAGAAGGTTGACAACATTTTCAACCCGGTTTACAACTTTTTGTTTGTTGGTCTACAACTTTTTTCCCATTAGTTTACAACCGTTTTCCCACTGGCTTAGTTTTTTTTTGAACAAGGTTGACAACATTTTTAAGAAGGTTTACAACATTTTGAACACGGTTTACAACTTTTTCTTTGTTGGTCTACAACTTTTTTCCCATTGGTTTACAACCTTTTTCCCACTGGCTTACAACATTTTGAACAAGGTTTACAACTTTTTCTTTGTTGGTCTACTTTTTCCTATTGGTTTACAACATTTTTTGCCACTGGTTTACAACTTGAATTGGATTGGTTTACACCCTTTTTGTTTAGTGATTTACAACAATTTGTACATCGGTTTATAACTTTTTATACATGGTTTATAGCTTTGAATCCCAAAACTGAAAAGCTTGTAAAGAAATGATAAATGTCCACCACCAAACTTACACCATATACTTACACCAAGTTAAAAAGTTGTAAACCAGCATGCAAAAAGTTGTAAACGAAGATGGAAAAAGTTGTAAACCAATATGCAATATTGTAAATCATCTTGGTTTACAACTTTTTGTAAATTGGTTTACAACATTTTTGTATATGGTTTACAACTTTTTATACACAGGTTTACAATATTTTACTTGGCGTAAGTATATGGTGTAAGTTTAGTGGTGTGCATGTATCACTCCTCGATGGCGCTAGCAGTTTGTTTGGATATTTATATTAGTGATGTGAGACTGAAATATTTTATTATTTTATTTTTCAGCTACATCTGAGAGATGGCTCCTCACAAGAGTGTTGAAGCTGCGCAGGGCAGCAGTGGAAGAAAGGCTAGGCTTGTAAGTGTGCTACAATTAGAGGATTTGTGAATGTTGCGTACAATGGTTGTGTATGTTAGTTTGTTGCATTAGGTGTTTTTAAAGGTGATATGGTTTACAACTTATATTTTGGTTGTATCATGCATAACATGCAGTCTGCATTCAATAGCCGATGCTCCCCTATGATGATTCTTGATTTGTGGGACAAGAGTTTAAGTGTCCCTCAAAAAGAGGTAGTTCAGGCCATGGGCTTTGGAGGCCTTTTTGAACTGAAGATGAAGCAAAAAACATGGTGTTCATATTGGAGGTTGTGAAGGCATTCGATCATGTATAGCGGTGCATCATTTTGAACGACCGCTCCGTACCTATCACAGCCTTATCTATGGGTTTAGTGCTTGGGCTTCCTTGTTCTGGTACTAGGTTAACTAAACTTCGCATGCTAATTTTCATATTTCTTTTTTTTCCAGTTTTTCTAAATGTACGTTATGATTCCATTAAATTTTTTGTGTTTAAAGGTGAGGAAGTTAGACAAAATGCATCGAATGAGGAGTTGACGATTCTGGAAGAGTTCCAGAAGAAAACCATCAAGGAGTTGGAGATGATCATTCGGGAAGACACAACAGATGATAGGTTTAAGAGAGCCTTCATCCTTTATGTTCTCTGCACATTCCTTTGCCCATCTATGAAGGGGCTAACAACCTTTAAGATATTGACCCATGTAGTTGATGTTGATGACCCAACAAAGTACAATTGGGGTCAACTCGTTGTTGACAATTTGGTTGACAGCGTGAAAGACTACAAGGATGGGAAATGGGTGGTGAGGTCAATTGGAGGTTGTGTGTTCTTCCTAATGGTATGTCACATTGATGGAAGTTTATGTCCATAATTAGTGGTGCAAGAACAAATTAAGTAATCAAATTTATGATTGCAACAGGTTTGGTACCTCCACTCAGTATTTGGGTCGCCTTCAGGAAACAACGACCCTCCACTAGTCAAACACTGGACTAAGGACGCTACCCAAGCTCGATTTGATGATCGGAGGAGGAATGAAGAGGTACATTGGTGCTAACTTTTGTGTAATTAAGAAGGTAAATGTGGCCAATTGCTGTGTGACTGAAATTTAACCCCTCTTTTTACAGGGTCTCGTCAATCCTCCGAAGGACAGTGTTGATGGCGCTGTCCAGGAGTTTCTTGACACCCACTTCAAGTATGAGCTACTTTGATTTGAATGCAGTATTCGCATAGATGTGTATATTTTTATGCATAGAATTTGCCGTTACATAACAATAATTTAAATTAAAATGAACGATTTGAATTGTTGTTGTGCAAGATCTTAATGAAATGGTGAATGGGGTCATTAAGACAGCGTTGAAGCAACAGAGGGAGAGGATGGAGGGGAAGATGTCCTCTTTATCAGAGAAGGTTCCTTCTAAGGCAAAGAAGGGTCCTCCTTTGGCCAAGAAGGTGGATGTTCCACCTGTTGAGTCCCCCCTCCACCTCCACCAAAGAAGGCCTCTTCTAAGCCAAAAAAGGCTCCTCGTTTGGCCAAGAAGGTGGATGTTCCACCTATTGAGTCCCTCTTTCCACCTCCACCAAAGAAGGCCTCTTCTAAGCCAAAGAAGGCTCCTCCTTTGGCCAAGAAGGTGGATGTTCCTCCTGTTGAGTCACCCCCTCCACCTCCACCAAACAAGGCCTCTTGTAAGCCAAAGAAGAAGCCTCGTTTGGCCAAGAAGGTGGATGTTGCACCTGTTGAGTCACCCCCTCCACCAAAGAAGCCCCAATTGGGGGAGCTTCTGTTGATGATGCTTCCACTGAGGGTCATAAGACTAGTCCTCTAGTTGACTCTGATGATGTAGCTGAGGACATTGGAGGTAGTTTGAGTGAGGGCTCAGTTGCTAAAATGGAGCACTGCTACCTTGAGGGTCCTTCCACAGTATGTGCACATTATGTACTTGTGTTGTTTATGTTAATTTTATTTTGTGGAAGTGGATAGCATGTCATGGGTTGGATTTTATCATGTTTTCATGTTTTGGTGTGATATAAACAGGAGATGCACTCAGAAGAACGTGCAGATGTGGAAGGTACTCCCTGCCAAGGTTTGCAACTTGTGGTTTTGGGCAAGGATGTTCCTTTATCCCGTTCGAGCATTCAGCTTCCATCATCTGAGGTAATTCGTATTTTTTATAAAAAATTGTGAGGGTTGGTTTTTTCCCATGTTTTGTGTAGCTTGCGTTGAACATTATGTGTACAGTGCTTGGGTAATGACATATTGTGTAGTTTTTTAGGAGATGAATGCATTGATTGTCAGCCTATTATCTGTGGACAAGGCTGGACAACCTTCAGCTTCATCTTCTGCTTCCCAACCAATAACCACCAGCAAGATTGAGGTTTCTGATGCAGTGGCCGATGCCGTATATGCTTACTACACGAAGAACCATAGCAGGCGTAAGAAAGGCAAGAAACGAAATAATTCAGGCGAGAAAGATGAGTAAGTCCTATCTTTTTGTTGGTTAAGATAGTTTGGAAATGCTTAATAGTTTAGTTTAGATGTTTAATGATTACGGTTGACAACATCAGCTGGGCTAGTTTACACCTTCTTCTGTGATGGTTTACAACTTTTTTGCACTAGGTTTACAACCCTTTGTTACAGGTTTACAACTTTTAAATAAGAGGTTTACATGTTAGTGGCAAGAGGTTTACAACTTTTTCCAGAGGTTTATAACCAGTTATTAACCAAAGGTTTACAACTTTTTTAACACAGGTTTACAACCTTTTTGAGAGGTTTGCATTATTTTTGTAAGAGGATTTCAACTTTTTTGTTATGGGTTTTGCAACTTTTTTTAACGGGTTTACAACTTTTAAATAAGAGGTTTACAACCTTTTTCAGGGAGGCCTTCACCTTTTTTGTAACAGGTTTACAACTTTTTAAACCTCGTTTCCAACACTGCATTTTGGCCAAGTTGGCAGCCTATTTTGCCACTTTAGGTCAGCATGTTGTGTTCTGGTTTACAACATTTCATGTATTAACCAGTTTGTTTGTTATTGCTTAGAGAAATTGTCAGTATTGATCGACATTTCCTTCACTGCGATGAGCTTCAAACTCTGGCACGAAGACAATGGATAAGCAACATTGTATGGAATATGTAAACGCCCATAGTTTTCTATACGATTATGGTGATCCCTTTCTGACCAATTGTGTTGTCCTGTGCTTGTAGGTTGTTTCCTTCCATGCTAGGTACCTTAATTTTTATGAGAATAAGAAGCCTAACCCAAGCAAATTCTATATGAGCTCTTGGTTTGTGGTATTTAGAACTTTGTTTTAGCATTTCATGTTAATAAATGATAGTTGTCAAGTTATGAGTTTTGGGCTATGGATATCGATGTTTTTGGATATGTTTGTAGGAAACAGTCGCTCATGATGTGGATAAGCACAAGCAGAGAGAAGCTCCCCTATTGGACCCTGGTTTATGGAAGGCCTATTTTGATAGGGATTTGTCACGGTGAAATCTGGTATGTGATATTTTCTGAATTGGATGCAAGGTAATTTGCGTTATTTAATTTTGAAGGATAAAGTTTCATGAATGGCAGTTCATTGTGTTGTGCACGATGTTATAGATATTTGTTCTTTGCGTGTATAAAGAGCATTGGTGGTGCTATGTCCTCAACCGTGAAGCCAGACTAGTGTCTATTCTGGATTCACTGGGGCGTGGATCCAAAGATGAAGATAACCCAGAAAAGGAGACTCCAACTGAAAAGGATGTCCTGGACTCTCTCATTGTATGTAAATTATGTGCCATAATTTATTTAGAGGGGTGATACATGCACACCACTAAATTTACACCAAGTAAAATGTTGTAAACTAGTGTATAAAAAGTTGTAAACCATGTACCAAAATGTTGTAAACAATCTGCAAAAAGTTGTAAACCAATGTGCAATGTTGTAAACCAAGATAGTTTACAACATTGCAAATTGGTTTACAATTTTTTGCATGCTGGTTTATAACTTTTTAACTTGGTGTAAGTATATGGTATAAGTTTGGTGGTGGACATTTATCATTTCTCACTTATTTATGCATCCCTCTTTCAACTAGATTCTGATAATTCACACCAATTCACACAGTTGGTGATTCATTTTGGCAGGTTATACGGTTCAAATAGTTGCTGGCATGGCTCGACCCAAATATGGACCCTGAATTTGAGCTTGAGCTGAAGATACAGCCCCTGCCTATACAACCAAACAAGTGAGTCATCATAGACCCTAACATTTGCTTCCGTTAGCAATAAATATGTGTTGATTGTTTCAACCCTTACTATCTCCACCTTCCATCATGCAGAGACGATTGTGGTGTATATGTGATGAAGTATATGGAGATGTGGGATGGGGTTAGTACATATGAGGGGGGTCTGACCATGCCAGTATTGGATGAGGTAAGTTCCATGTTTTATTTGGAACCCCTTAAATTCCTAGTAAGTTGTGGACGTGTATGGATAATTGTTGCTGTCTATTATCACAGGTTCAGCTGGCGTGCATAAGGCATGACTTATTGGTTGAGTGGGTGATGGATAGGGAGAACAAATTTAGGGATAAATTCATTTCAGCAGTTGAGCCTCAACTAAGGGCTGTAGGCTTTGTTCCTGCATCTACTAATGGTTCAGCTACTGAAGAGGCATCCAACCCCACTTAACTAAAGAAAAGGACATATTCCCGTAAGTGGGCCAGGCAGCCCAGGCCTCAACTAACCACCCCATATACAACATCACATGTTAGGCCCAGGACAAGGAGGAAGACGGCTGATGGTGATTGATTTGTATGTAAATGATGGGTTAACGTTTTTATTTGTTTGGATATTTGCACCATTCTTTGTGGACGTGTATATAATCATTGCCTCAAATATATTTGTAGATGGGCTAGGACTTTGTATTTGTTTGGATATTTCCACTATTCTTTGTAGCCATGGATGTATTCGTTGTAAATCAGTTAATAAAAAAGGTTGTAAACCTATGGGAAAAAGTTGTAAACCTCACGTAAATCAGTTGTAAACCTGTAGAAAAAAGTTGTAAACCTCATGTAAAAAAGTTATAAACCGACGGGAAAAAGTTGTAAACCTCACGTAAAAAGGTTGTAAACCTCACGTAAAAAAGATGTAAACCTGCAGGAAAAAGTTGTAAACCTGTGGGAAAAAGTTGTATACCTCACGTAAAAAGGTTGTAAACCTGTAGACAAAAGTTGTAAACCGCAGGTAAAAAAAATTGTAAACTTGTGGGGAAAAGGTTGTAAACCTGACATAAAAAGTTGCACACATGTGGGAAGTCATCTTGATTAGGAGTCATTAAAAAGTTGTCATTCTTCCAAAAGGTTTACAACTTCTTACCATATGTTTACAACATTTTAAATTGTGGTTTACGATGTTGTCAACTTAGTTTACAACTTCTTACTCTTTAATTTACATCTTTTTCATACAACCATAATAGCCCTTATTTTTGTTTCTAAATCACATTCGTTATTAGGTGTAGGAGTTTTTCTATTTTTTCAGGGGCTAACAACCTTTAAGCATAGGTTTACACGTTTTTAATCAATGATTTACAACTTTTTGGTCAGTGGTTTACAACTTTTTGTGCGTAGGTTTATAACTTTTGATCCAAGGTTTACAACTTTTTTTATGTAACACAAATCATGCTGAAGGTTATGAGTCCTTCCACTTGCAACGTAGGTTTACAACATCTGTTGAGAGGTTTACAACTTGTTGTGCTTAGGTTTACAACTTTGCTCCATGGTTTACAACTTTTTTTTCTAATCACAAATCTCCTGAGAGTTAAGAGTCCTTCTATTTTGGCACAACTCATACATACAGTATTCACTTATGTGGAATATTTAAGGGCACACATGAGTTAGCTCCTTCCAATCTTACATGATCCACCTATGCATCTATCAACAAGAATATAATCACAAGCCAAACAAATAATGCTTTTAACACGTACTCCCTTTATCTTGCACAAGACACACAACGTAGGTTTTCACTATGCAAAATGTATACTCTTCCCCAGCACTATGCAAAATGTATACTCTTCCCCTGCACTCAAAACAAAAAATGAAAATCAATGCATTGGATGAGATTACAAATGATAATTTATGATATACAAGTAGCAAATACCATTACATAATTATCATTAAATTGGGCATATGGTGGTGATGGTTGTACCTATGTATAAAAAACAAGAACCACCGATGAGCCACCAACGTCAAAAGAGGCCACCTGCAGGAAACTTAGTTATTGGTTCGTGTAACAACTAAGTGGATCAGTTGACTGCATTATCATTGCGTTTAAATCGCCACTAAGTAGCACACTACTCAGCGACATATCATCCATACAAAGATCTTCACTATATAATTCAAGCACCTGCAGAAATCCACCATGTTGTTGGTTTGAACCATGTGACACTAAAAAGTTGGAATCATTGTTGGCATTCTCAACACTTGTGTTAGAGCCAACACCCCGCTGCACAATTGTAGTGTACAAGGTGAAAGAAATAGTATTAACAATATAGTAATGAGTTCTACCTAACAAATGAACAACATAATGTGCAGTCCACATCATTTTGACGAGTGGTGATTTACATCCACTAGTGGTCAGAACATGCAATCTCAAATAATGAATACAAATTGATATAGGGAAATCATTATTGAAGGGTACTATGACAACTGCATAATTATGCCATCATACCCTAAATCAATTTGCAAATTAAAAGTTACTTCAGTCTGAACACACACCACTGTCTTTTGATCAGGTACATTCCCACTGTCTCTGACCTCAATGTATGACTCCACTGACAAGTTGCTAGCACATGGCTGGGAAATCGTTGCCTCAAATGATTCCTGCAACATTGAGTGGAAAGAGCACATTAAATACAACAAACAAGTCCATAAACATAATATTATTATTCACACCGACCAAGTGATAAAAAGATATGTAACACACCTTCATTTGCAACTTCTTCTGTGCTAGCATTCTTTTCTTGGTACACTTGTGTACTGCTTTCTCTAATTCAGACACTTTTCTCTTCATTGGTGGTCTGCTTTTATGCCGTTTACGTAGAAGGCTATGGATTTGAACATGCTCATTTGCACAACCCAGGCCAACATGACCACCAAGGCCATCATCTTTTACAGCACTATTCATATCACCCAATTTTGGCATTAATTGCAACCAACCATTTAATTTGTCTAGTGCGCTATGGACATAATTGCTCTTGGCCTCAGAAGTTGTAGCCAATTCTACCACTTTATATAAATGCCTAACCAATTTATCATACCTGTCCATCGTAGGCATACACTCCGCAGAACTGGTACCAGTCTTTATATATGCGTGCCTCCTTTTTATCCTTCTACTCCATCTTGAAAGAATGTACTTACCTGGCACCTCTTTTATCCTTTCGAAAGACTGGACACAAAAGGAATGTCTACACATCACCTCCCTAAATTGAAACAACAAGCATTGGCAGCTGATATCATGGTTGTTACGATTAAAGACAACCTCAAAATGTTTCTCCGTTGCTCGACCAAACAATGTGACCTCTTCCACCACCTCAAATGTCACAATTGCACTGCACAATGATTTCACACTTGGAACACAATTCATTTGCCTCTAAATTCTGCTTGCACTTCTTGAAATTTAGCGTGGGTATACTCCTCCTGGAATTGTTGTTCCATAGGGGAGCTCGAGCCACAAGGGATGACTGTGTTTATGGATTTAAAGTCAACTTTAACCTCTTTCTCAACCCTGCTCCTCAGAGCATTATCATATTGCCTGACAAATTGCTGCAAGCTTGCATTTGAATTTACATACCCATCAAAGAATGAGTGTATGCTCTCACTTCTTTGTGTAGTGGAAAGGCCGGCCCAAAAATCCTTCTTCAAGTATATGGGCACCCACTTATGTCGATGCTCGAATAGATGACACAACCATTCATTGCCCTTAAGCTCATATTCTCTGACAAAGGCAGCCCATTTATCTTCAAATTCTCGCTCCCCCAAAGTTTCGTACACAACTTCCTGCAAACCCCTTTTAATGTTGTCATATTCAACGTATCCTTTAAGTTTTTCTGGGATCTTCTTCATTATATGCCATAAATACCACCTATGCCAAATGTGTGGCATAGTGATCCCTATCGCCTTCTTCATCGCCCTGCACTGATCAATGACAATACCACTAGGTGGTTTAGAAAGCATGCATGTAATCCAACTATGAAATAACCAGGCAAACGAATCAGTGTCTTCAATTGACACTAGGCCACATCCAAGCAGAACAGATTGCCCATGGTGATTCACTCCCACAAAAGCAGCAAACGACATGTCATACTTATTTGTTAGCTATGTTGTGTCGAAGCTAACAACATCCCCAAAATACTCGTATGCTGCTCTGCTCCTTGCACCGGCCCAGAATATATTTCTTATCCGAAACTCATGATCTAGGTCTATCTCATACCAGAAATCATTGTTCTCTGTCTTCATCTTTGAAAAGTACTCAATCAGGGCTTTTGCATCGCCTCCCTTGCCAATCGCACACCTCTGTTTGCCCATGTAGTTCCGCACTTCCCTTTCACCAAATGATAAGTTTTCATAACCATCGGACTCCTTCACGAGAGTTTGAAATGTCTTTGTTATCCTAACCCCTGCAGAATCGCTCAATTCAATAGCCCTCTTCACATGGAGGCTTAAGCTCTTATGCGCATTCAACATTCTTGACTTGGTTGGGCTAACAACATGGTTGTGATCAAGCACAACTTTATTAATGCACCATCTACCATCTGCTGCCTTGCTTGCTGTGATCTTCGCATCACATTGTGCCTGCTTAGTAGGCCGCATCTTCAATGCCCTAAGGGTTTTTGAGGTGCGTCTTCCCTCCTGTGAATAAGAAAGTAACATGTAAGTTAATTGACCCTTTGAATCCTTCCTTGAATTTCTTACTTTGAACTCAAAACCTATATTGCTTGCATAATTTTTGTAGAATGCTCGCACTTCCTCTTCTGAATTAAATACCATCCCAGCAACAGGCACCTCCATCTCATGATTCACTTTAGGATGATCTATCTGCACTTCCACATCAACATCAGCATCAACATTCACTGTATTCTCCATTTTCTGCACTTTTTTATATCAACAAACCTGCAACAAAACCCAAAGCATTTTGCAATTATTTCTCACAAATTCACAAACTGGTTTACACCCTTTTTCCTTCACTGATTTAAAAATTTTAACGGATCCATTCACAGTTTATTTTTTTCCTGAAAAGACTCTGATAAAAAAATACAATAAAAAATAGTACCCATGCATAACTTCCATCCATGCATAACTTCCATCCATGCATTTATGGGATCACCGTTACACTATTAACACTACCTCGCAAGTTCTAACAGAGCCCTTGCCACTTTATTTTGTTGCTCAAGAGACTAATGCAAATGAAACATACATTAATATCAATGTATAACAGGAGTTTACAACATCTTTGAAAAGGTTTACAACTTCTTGCTAATGGGTTTACAACATTTTGCCCTTGGGTTTACAACATTTTCCTCTTGGATTTATAACATTTTGCTCATGAGTTTACAACATCTTCCTCATGGGTTTACAACATTTTCCTCCTGAGTTTACAACATTTTGAAAAGGTTTACAACTTCCTTCACGGTATTTACACCTCACGTTTGCACTCAACGTTGGCTTTCACCTTCTAACACAGTCATTCCCATTTTCTTTTCTTGCTTAACATATTCTAATAAACAAAACTATATTTTCTCACACCAACCACAAACACATAAGCGCTCATACTGGAAACATGCACTCACATACCTTACAATGAAAATAGAAACGCCTTCACAACTCTTCAACAGTTGTCAAAGAACTCGTTTTCAAGCTCCCTCTCCTGCACTTCCTCATAGAATTTTCACAAAAACACGAATAACATGAGCCACGCCAAGAACGAGAGCTGGTTTTATGCTCTTCTTCTTCCTCCCCTACACGCTACCAACAACGACAGCTCTGAGGGCATGGGAGCAATGATCGAATGATGGACAAACAATCGAAGCTTTTAGAAGCGGGGTTGGAGAGAGTGAGCCCGGGGTTAGAGAGAGTGAGCCTTTTCCAACCTTTTTACTTTGTCCACCGTCACATCTGCACGTTTCTTCTTTTTTTTTCTCTTTAATGTGTGTTGACGTGCGTTTTACTCCCTCTTTCCTTTTTCCATTTTTCCCCAAAATGCCCCTCCGTATGTATACTCTCCTTCTACGCCAATTTTATCCTTTAGCATGGTGGATATAGACGGTAAATATATAATGATGTACGCCTATCATTCCTCTCATAAATTAGTTAACAAATGAACGAGACTGATCATAATTTAGAAAAGAAACTTTGCCTCCCAATTCCCATTTGTACTTTCATCTTTGTCGGCACGAACAAGGAAAAAAATTGGTCAAATTCATTGATGAGTACTTATGGCCCAGCGTCTACAGTGTGCCGACCATTTTCGGGACATTAAATGTGCTCGATATATTTATCGATTGTAACTAGTTCACGCGGTGAATTTCTTCTCACGTTTTATTTGTTTTTACTTGGGCATATTAAGAAAAACCAAGAGAATAAATTTACGTGTTTAGAAAATGTATATGTATTTTTTTCAAAATTATCTAACCTATATATATATATATATATATATATATATATGTGTGTGTGTGTTAGTGAGTTCAATACTGATCATTTCACCAAGACGTATGTTCTTGTGGGATAGAGTCAATTCCTTACCATATTTGTTTATCCTTATTAGCCAATTATTCTCTCTTTTACATACTATTTAATAATGATATAGGAGAAAAATATCAGTAATATTGTCTATATTTCTTAAAATGACATAAAATTATAGAGATTTAATTTCTATATATTAATAATATAAAATCTTTTTATATAATCATTTACTAATATATTATCACATTAATCATGATTATTGATTCTCTTATCCATCACTTAAAAAGTTATTTAAATAAAAATTTTTGAAGGCGATGATATAAAAAAATTTTATACTGTCAATATATCAAAACTAAATTCATATCATAGGAAAATAAAATTTTTAAAATATACGATTATTGAAAAATAAAAGTAACACTTTATTCTGCAACTACAGAAACACTATTATAACCTCCAAGTAAAGTCCGTTGCATCCGCCCCTTATTTCAAATGGCCAGCTGTCTGTCATCTTCATCATTTGTGCTCTATTGATTCAGCAAGCATTCTACCCTTCAAACTAATAACAAAAGTTCATAATTGTTAAAAACAATATATTTTGTCTTATATTTATGTTTTAATTATTTAAGATTTGTTTTAAAAATCATTTAATTCAATTAATTTTGAATGAATTAAAATGTTGAATAGTATTAATAATTAATATATCATTTTGGCTTAACTATATAGTGAACTTCAATTTTGGTCCTTATAATTTTTCTTTACTCCAACTTAAAAAAAATAAATACATTTGGTTTTGTTATTCCTTTGGTTATCCCATTATTAAGAGTGATATTTATTTATAAAAACTAAAGCAAGATTCATAAAATTGTTATAAGGACCAAATTCAAAAGTTTCAGTATTTGACGATACTAAATGCAAATTCTGAAATATTTGTACGGCTGAAATTCAAAAAATAGAGACCAAAATAAATATTTTTGAAAATAGATCATGACAAAATGTAGAGATCACAGCCAAAATTTACTATGTGCATTTTCAAGGATCAAGAGCATATTCAAACTTACAATTTTTATGTTCTTAGTGGATGAATTTTTCACTTAATTCATTTAGATACAAGATAAATATGTCGTCAATAATCTGATAGATAAATAAAAGAAAACAAGAAAAAATATTGAAGACAAATTTAGGTAAAGGAAATTTAGAAAAGATTTGATCAGGGCTTTTTTAGTTTCTTTAGGTGTTAGGAATGTGTAATTTTAAGGAATTGATTTTGTATTGACTTTTATAATTTTAATTTTTTCAACTCATTACTTGACTTCCAATGCTCTTAAGGTTTAGGCATGCCTAATAAAATAAGAACCGATAATATAAAATCTAAAAGGATTAGGCCTAATACGATTAGGGTATCCCCCGCTAACTAATCCCCTTGTTGTGGAAAATCTCTCGAAGAGATGAAACGGATAGCCATGAAATACGCTTCATTCCTATAAGTGAGAGTCGAACCCCTGGTCATATTGTTAAGGGACAAGGTAAGTTGCCATTATGCCACAACTCATGATTATATTGTATGAAATATTATATTTTATATTTTGTAATATGATTGAGGATCCATTTACTCTACAATAAATCATATACACTTATTGCATTCAATAACTCTTCATTCACATTGAATTTAATCAATATGACCGTTGATTTATATTATATTGTATTAATGATTACTGTAACACCCTAGTAATTAACCAGATACACCTAGGTTGAATCTGATTAATGACTAGACTTTACTCCTTGCTTTGGTTCTTTCTTCATAATTTGAAAATACTTAGTGAAATTACGAGCCATTTTTTTTTTTAAACACATAATTGAAAACGTGAGTCGAGTACAATGAACGAGTAAGCGGAGTATAATAAGACGTTTAAGAATATATCACATCATATCACTTAGGCTCCATCATATAACATCCATAAGCACATTATAGCATATATTTACATACAATAACCTCACTCAAAGGGTGGGTTATGTTCATACATCATTATCTTATACAAACCCATAAAAGAAAATATACTTAAGGGAAATTCATGCCCCTAAACTAGATAACTCCATAAGCCGAAGGTTATCCTAAAACTAGGTGCATGATCACACATAAATCTACTAAGAACTCTCTAGGGCCATCAGTCTCCGAAATGGGGGAATAAATCCAATCCACGATGAGCTCCCTCGAGGGACACACGAGATGCACCAAGTCAGTCGCATGGGACGGCCTTCTTGCTAACCTCCTCACTGACAACTGCTTTCTCACTACCTCTCTTACACGCGTGGGAGTAGGAGCAGAGCTCTCAATATATGAGTAGGAGTGTCCTCAAGGATCAGCTAATATCTCGTCTCGGAACATACTGAAATCCATGGACAGCAGATGAAGCGGATAAGAACGTAACATCCTTTCATCAAGTGGACGTGCATGTTCGAAACCATTTCATCGCCATAGGGAGAAGTAGGAGAAAATCGATAACTAGGACAGGATGTGCAAATGGACGACCTATGTAAATAAAAACACGAATCAAGGCTGACCTCCACTTCAAAATGATACGAGCGATGCAATCATCATAGTGAAATTCCCAAGTAGGGGTATCAACGATCAGACGAATGTCGCCATCCTAACTGGAGACAATGACGGAAATAAAGAAAGGGAGTGAGAATCTTGCTAAAGAATTCTCAGAAGGTACCTCCTTCTACAAAGGTCATCATCAAAGTCCCGTGAACCTCGAGATTATTCTAAAATAGTGAGCATGCAAAGATCTCATTTAAGTTCTGGACAAATACTTAACCGAGGTTCACACTTTAATCATGCGCCTTATAATGCATCTTATTCTTAACATGTCATATTTACAATGAACTTTTCTTTATCATTACATCATATTCCTCATCATCATTATCAAAATAACATGCATAAAAGAACGTCATATAATATTAGCTACACATGGACACAAAGGCACATATTTCATTTCTTTAGTGCCTTAGGTGACTTAAAATCTTATCATCATCATTATTTTCTCTTGGGCCACCCTATACTCCACCCTTTTGGGAGTAATTTCTAGGTTATGAGCTCATACTTTACTAGTCGTCACTAGCATATACTTATCCCTTTGATAAGCTAAAGTCCCGACTACCCTTTGAGAGAATCGTTAGGGCTAAAATCACCTTTTCACCACCTATAGTCCATGGTTCCAAAGGATCATTTTCTTATAAGTTTAAGTCACCATTAAATCTTTGCATGTTATATCATAATACAATTCATAAACATCATAACATTTTCTTCTCATTTATAGTCTTAAGCTAGAATAATATATATCAATCAGAATCATGCATATGGAGATTCCCAGAGCAGAGTCACAATGGACACGCTTAAATACCAAGTCTCTTCCTTAGCCGTAACCTTTCCAAATTACACTTTTACAATGATACACTTTCTTCTAGCAACAAAGGTGAATTTTACATAATAAAGAACATTTCATGTATAAGCATTCTTATTATTTGCAATAAAGAACTATAACATGCAAGCCAGAAATCATTCAATGATATCAAGTACTTAATAAGCATCCAATCCTTACATAGAATTATCAATTATAGAACTAATTAGTTACTAAACCAATTATGAATCATTCTCTTAACAATAAACCATAATTATCAACAACTTCAATCATATCAAATCATTATCACACATTGATACTAAACTCAGATCAATAATCATGAACCTCATGCAATTACATAGAATCATATTTTAAGTGCATATAAAATACTAGTTCCCCCGTAAAAATCCTTGCAAAGCTCTTAAAACTCATTTAGAAACTAGTTCTTTTGTCAAATTTGGGAGGATCTTCACAATTAAAATTCTCACTTAAGATAAAAAGGAGTAAGTCTTGAGCTTTAGAGATTTAGGTGACATCTTAGAATTATAAACATGCTATGCAACCTTATTTTAATCTTATCTTTATAAGGTCATAGCTTGGAATTATAAACATGATATGCAATTCCATTTCTTTATCTTTAAGATTTAAGGTGATGACTTGAAAATTAAACATGATGCAAGAACTTGAAATATAAACATGATACAAGAAATCTGGAGCGTGCAGAATCGACAAGACGATAGAGGAGAAGAGAATATTAAGAAACCGGAGCGCAGTAGTCCGCATAGGACCAAAGAGAGGGAGAAGAGATTTATTATTACATCTTTTTAAGCTCCAATCTCAACACTTTAAAGAATAAATTCTTTAACTCCAATAATCATATTTCTTTGCTTGTGATACATGGGCAAGTCTTTAAGCTCTAGGATCTTTAGGTGATGGCATAAAATAAACATGTCACATGCTGATTTTTTAATTATAAAATATAGTGAGAGCATAAATTAAATATGAGATGCAACCTCTTAATTATCTTGAAAGATTAAGTGATGACTTGAAACATAAACATGAAATACAAGCTTGGAATTTAAACATGAGAAATGCAAGTTCATTTATTCATTCTTGAAAATTTAGTGATGACATAGAAGTTAATCATGGATGCAAATTCATTTTGTTTCTTTACTAGAGCTCCTTCAAGACTTTAAAAGAATTATAAATTCAACCCAATACATATCTTAACAAGAAATAAAACATAAAAGGAAAATACATCTTTCAAGTTCTAAACTAAAAATCTTTGTTTTAGCATCATAAAGCATTATTCTTTAAAGTTTTGCATCAAGTGGAATTTTCAAGCTTTAGAGGCCTAACTTGTGATGGATTTACAACCCACCCTCAAGGTCCTCATCATCAAGCCATCATCTTAGTTCCACCTAGGCCATATGGTTGAATTGGTTAAAGAAAAATTGAAGAGGGAAAACCAAAATGAAAAGCTAAGATAAGTTCATAATTTCATCATTTTGAGCTAAAAACACAACTCCTCAAAGCATAGAAATAAATTTAGAAACTACTCCCTACCTGATCTGAGTTGAAGAAGAGGAAGAGAACTTGGTTTCTTGAAGTGAAATGAAACAAAATCTCTTTGAAAAAATTGAAGAAAGAATTCAGCCAAAGAGGAGGAAGAAAGAAAGTTTTTGGTGCTCCTAAAACTAGTTATGAACCTGAAGCATTCCAAGACCACTCAAGCAAGCCTATTTATAGAAGATTTTGAGGCTTCTAATTGGCCAAATGATGAGGTAGTGGACGGAATTTTGCAGGAGAAATAAGGGAGGAAAATCATTTTAGACAAAGTTGTATGAAATTAAGGAATTATGTCTCTTATGGTGACATTTTGGCATTTTGTTTTAGTCCAACTTTTTGGCAATAATTCAACATGCATAATGGCATCAATAATTTCTGTCCATTACAGCCCAAAGAAGTGAAATTTGTGTGTTCCATGCATTATTTAGGTGTAGGCAAGATATTCATGTAATTTAGAGAATTTACTTTAAGGGTTTAAGTGAATTAGTAAGCAATTTGGGTGTTTTTGAGCAATTTTGGGTTCTAATCAATCTAAATACATAATTTTGACTCTAGATTAATATTTAGAATTTAATAAGCTTTAGTTTGAGCGTAATATTGCTTAGGTTTCTGTTATACCAATTAAAAATCCGAAATTGCAAATCGCCTAAAAACAGGGCAAAATCGTATTTTCACTTAAAAATCGCCTGAGGCCACGAGCTTAACCAATGGTTAATCATGGCTTAAAAACACATTTTAAAACATTTTAGTGAGGTTCGGCTCGCCTCGCACATCTGAGTTAAAAACAAAGAGGGCATTTTTTTGGCTGGTTTCGAAGTGAGACTCAAAATCGGTGCATCCTTCTCGCTTCATTAACACACATAACACAAACAATCCCTTATTATCCTCAAAATATCCCCTTGAGAATAGGTGGGGCCCACGATCCTCATTTTCTGAGTAAAATAACTTCATGATTTTGGTCATTTTATACGCATGTAAATTTATCTGGCGACTGCATTTAATCGCTCCTAACCTCTCTTCTAATGTTATATTCCTTTATCGAGGATTGTTCCTCAAATCTTATGTAATAATTACCTACTGTGAATTGAGTAATTTCTAACGACAAGAAATTACAAAGAAAAATTGGGCGCATAATTACGCATGTCAACTTTAAGAAAAATTGGACAATAATTGACATGTAATCTCACAATCAATATTTACTTATATTTTCAAAATATGTTATCCATCAAAATAAAATGAAATAATAAGCTATCAAATCATTTTGAAATTGTATAAAATTTTACAAACTTAATCTAATTGATAGGAACTTTAAATTTAGTGGCTGAATTGATGAAATTTTTTGCCCAAAAATAGCTATTAGATGGAGTAAATTATGGTAAATTTACTCTTAGAATAAATGGATCTCTACTTCGATAATATTATCATGTATTTTATAATGGTTTTAATATTATTAGTAATTAAATAAGATAAAATATTATTAAAATAAGAAATTTTTATTATTTATTTAAATATATTTTTCAAATATTATATTTATGTACATATGTACTAATTAAAATATAATTTATATAAAATATTATTATTTATTTAATATTTTATAAATATTTATTATTTTAATAAATTATCATAATTATTTGAAGTTTAATTTAAAAATAAATATTAAACCAAAATATTTTATTATTAATCCTTACTTTTATGTATTACATATTACTTATTATTTATTTATATTTTTTATATTTAATAATTTATAATTTCTTATATTATATATTATTTATTTAAACTATTATTTGTTATTAAATATTTATTTATTTTATTTTATGTATTATTTATCAATTATAATTATTTTGATTTTTATCATATATAACTATATTCATATCATATATTATTTTTTAATGATATTTATTTATTATGAACTAATTGTATTAAGAATTATTCTTATTTATATACATTTTATGTATTAATATTTATTTAAAATTATTTTATTTTAATAAAATGTTAGAAAATAAAGTGGTCTTATATACATCAAAAACTAATCAAACCTAATCCGACATCCTCATACCAAATTAAGTTATATAGCATTTTGATATATAAATAAAGTTATAATGAATAAGCTTATATAATATGTTCTATATATTACCTATCCTAAACAATAAATAAAGACATAACGTATAATATTAATTTATTATATCATGTTTAACAATGTATCAAATATGCCCTTAATTTTTTTATTTATTTTGGCAGATGCAACCATTTAGTAGTATAACTAAATTGTGTTTGAGGGATTATATTGGTAGTTTAAATAAAAAATAGTAATTTTTTAGAGAAATGTTAGATGTAAAGTATTTTTTTTATAACTTTACACTTCTAGTGTATAGCAACATATGAATTCCATACTTATTTTATTTTTATATATCTCTTTTTCTTGGTAATTCATGTATTTCTATTTACTAAATATGTAAAGTTAGATATGAAAAAATATTATATATTTAAACATTTTTCTATTTTTTATGGTAAAATGGGGGGCTAATGCGCAAACAACACAAAAAGACTAACAAATATCTTAACTTTCCCTGAGGAAAGTACCATTTCTCCTTGAGGAAAGAGCCAAGCCCTTGAGGAGGACGTTCAAAATAATAAACACCCAAATCAATGAATGGTATGCCCAAGAAATGCCAACAAGTTTCGAACAAAGGGTGACTTCTAGAGACATCTCCAAAAAGCAGAGGCAAAGCACACTCCTACCTACATCACCAAAAATCAAGGACAAAGCACATTGGGAATCCATAGAAAATATGGAAGCCTTTCTTCCGAGCAAGATCTATAGCATAGTAGGCGCCCCGTATTTCCGCAAAGACACATCCTAAACTCTCCCAAATCAACTTTAAAGGGCAGAATTAATTTTAATCTTTCGCGACCAAACACAACAATAAAACACAACGAAGCATAATCAATTTGGGACCTCCATTCTAACCCCCAACTCAAATCCAAGCACACTTGCAAATATGTTTCCGTCTTCTCCAATTCAACATGCATACGTCAAGTTCTGAAACTATGATCTATTGATCTCACCGTCATTCTAGACGTTGCCCATAGCTTGATCCTTGGGCATCTGTTTTGGGCATTAATGCAGCGAGTTAATTCCTCTGCACGAAGTCTTCGTTGGGAATGGGACCCATATCCATTCTCAAATCAGTCAGAACGCATGAGCCCCTTTCATTCACGCCCTCGCTCGCTCCCTCTGCCACTGTCGCTGTCACACACCCCTTCAAGTTTGCAAATTTCCCATCCCCCCCTCTCTCTCTCTCTCTCTCTCTCTCTCTTCCCGGTTCCACTCGTTACCGGCAATACACGACCAACAAATACTCTCCTTTAACATAAAATCACCTTTCAAAATATTTATTAATTTTATATTATTAATAATTATAAGAATATATTAGTTTATATGTTATTATTTTATATAAAAATATTTTATTATTATATTATTTATTACTTTTTAATATTCATATTTATTTAAGCTTAACAGTAAAACACGCGAAGGACCAAATTGCACTGCTCTGTCCTTTTCTGCCACATCCACCGCTTATTCTTATATCCAACTTCTATCAACTGTCACACTCCTCAGCTTTTGCTCTTCTGCTCTCTATTTTTTTCACTCGAACTCAGGCACTTTTTTTTTTTTTTTCAGATTTCACAACCAACTTTTCTTCTCTGAATGGCCACCCCACACAACACTCTCCTTCCACTTTTCTACCCTCTTCTCCTCCTTGTTCTCTCAGCTCCATCTCTTCAACAGCACCCGAAGATGAACCCCTTCGATATCAAAGCCCTTCTCTCAATCAAGAACGCTCTCACTGAAGTCTCACCCACCGCACCATTCTTCTCCACCTGGAACCTCTCCGCACTCGATCCCTGCTCCTCCTTCTCCGGCGTCACCTGCTCCCTCGGCCGGGTCACCATCCTCTCACTCGGCGCCAACTCACTCAGCCTCGCCGGGTCACTCCCTCGATCCATCTCCGCACTCACCGAGTTGACCCAGCTCATCCTCTCCCCCGGAATCGTCACCGGTTCCATCCCACCCGAACTCGGCCGACTCACCAAACTCCGAGTCATCTCGTTATCCAGCAACCGCTTCACTGGGACCATACCAACCACCTTCTCATCTCTCAAAACCCTCCACACCCTCGACCTCAGTAACAACCAACTCGCCGGGTCAATCCCACCGAGTCTGACCGAGTTGCCGCAACTCAAGGTCCTCATCTTAGCCTCCAATTCCCTAACTGGCCATTTGCCGGACACCGTTTCCGCGCCGCTACTTCATTTGGATTTGAAGAACAACCAGCTCGTGGGACCGTTACCGCCGTCGATGCCGTCATCACTCCGTTATCTGTCGTTGTCACAGAACCGAATGTGGGGTCCACTCACCAACGGCTTGGAGTCGCTCTCAGAGTTACAGTTCCTCGACTTGAGCGTGAACCAATTCAGTGGGCCCGTCCCGGCCCATCTCTTCTATGCCCCGACGCTCTCGTCTCTCTTCCTTCAACGGAACAATCTCTCTGGTGGGCTTCCGCAAAGGCCCAATAATAAAGGACCGTTGATCTTGTCCCCATCGTACGGTCAAGGATCGATCGTTGATCTAAGCCACAACTCACTCAGCGGGGAACTGTCAGCGGTGCTTGATGGCGTGGAGAGCTTGCTCCTGAATAATAACAGATTCATTGGTAGAGTGCCTGAGGAGTACGTTAAGAGCCTGTGCCGCGGCAGCACCAGAACATTGTACCTTCAGCATAACTACTTAACAGGGATGCCGCTGGAGGTTGGAACGGTGTTGCCCGATACGGCGTCGTTGTGCTTGTCTTACAACTGCATGGTACCGCCGGCGAGCCTGATGACGTGTCCAGCCAGTGCGGGGGAGCAATTGTCGAGGCCAGTGGCCCAGTGTCCCGTGTTTAACCATGGCAGCAGCAAAGGATAATTGGTCATATTTAACACTAGATTTTGAGTACACCTTTGAATTTTTATTTATTTTCTCTGGATAATGTAAGATGTATTTTATGGTACAAACATATTATTCTAACATTAAAAGTGTGTATTCTAATATACCAATTTTATCATGAGATGATGCTCCCACCGAGAGAGGCAAGGGCACACCAAGTTGGTAGTATGTCTATGTGTCAGATACGTGTCGAACATTGATATTCATATGATATGTGTCCGACACGCATCCATACATGTTCAATTAAAAAAATAATTTTTCTAAATCTGGACACGCATTGGACACGTCTGGACACGCATCGGACATATCTCTAATTCATTGTGAACATGGTTTGGACATACCATGGATATGTTTGAGTTAGTTTTTTTAATTTTTAATATTAACATGAGCCCAAAATCAACTATAATTGTTTAATTGGATATATACTGTTGAGTCATTTCATTTTAAAAATTCTTTAGTTGATTAAAAAAAATAAGAATTAATTAAATAAAAAATTATATAAATATGACTAAAAAATTTAAAAAAAAAATCATATAGCCAAATAAAAAAATTATACACACACACATATATATATATATGTTGTGTCCATGTCTTGTAATTTTTTAAGTTTGGTGTGTCTTTGTGTCATGTTTTATGTCCATGTCAGTGTCTATACTTCATAGTGTTTCCATTTATTTCTACTCATCATATATTTAATAATAATAAAATGAGTATCAAAATAACACATATTTTAGGTATTAAAATAATAATATTGTTTATGATGAGAACTAGTTCTGCCATGTGAGTGTACAGGGGGCCACTATTGAAGTTCTTAGCTTGCTAGTCCCTAATTTCTTGTATATGTATTTTGTTATTGCCCTTAGCATGTCCTTTTTCATGTTATAGTGCCAAGTTGGTTGTTGTCAGGAGAACAATTTTTGTTCCAAGGACAAAAATGCTGGTTGATACAAGACTCTTACTTTTATCTTTTTTTTTCCAGGATTTTGCGTATTATACTTTTGTTTGCTTTTATTTTCTATATATTAATAATATAAAATAATTTTTTTATTATTGTCAACTAATAAAATTTCATTGAAATAACAAAGGAAAAAAATTTAGATCCATTTCCTTATATCTAAACAACTAATCTCCCAATTAAGTTATGACATGTGGAATTTTTTATTGAGATGAGTATCTATTTTTAAATTTTAAATTACTCATTTCAATAAAAAATCTACTTATTATGATTTAATTGATAAAATGAACATAAAGAAATGAACTTGAATTTTAACCAATAACAAATTTTGGTGGGTATAGTTGTGATTATGGATAATTATTTTTAATGATGTACCATTTTGGTAATATTCTGTTAATTGATGGCATGAATTTATTCTAGATTGCCGATTTATAAAAATTAAATTCTTTTTATTTAACAAGCTAGATATGTATTGCAGATCCTCGACCTGAACCTTGCCTATGGCCTATTGCAAATACTTTGTTATAGCTTGAGCCTGGCCTATTTGAAAGAAGCTGGCTTGTTTAGTAGGTTGAGATTACATAAATAAACTAGCATTTGTTACCGTGATTTCACGGACTCATTTTGACTTTTATTTATATTTTTTTTATTATTTTCTCATAATTTTGCATTTTTTCAAAATTGAGTGTATATATATATTTTCGTTTATTCATAACTAAAATAAGTTTCTTGTACTAAAATGTATCACTTCTTGTTATCGGTAACTTTAAAATTAAATGGACTATTGAATAATTTGTTGAAAAAATAGCACACACAATGTCTAAATTTGGCAATCCCCAAAAACCCAAAATTTCATTGATGAGTGGAAAAACAGCTTGAGAGAGTAAACAACATGTGTGAGAGAGTGAAGACTGCCAACAATTTGAGCGAGTAAGCAATGTGAATAACACAATGTGAAAGAGTAAAAATTTTTAGGATATTGTAATGGGAATAATTATTTTAATCATAACTGAGAGTTATCACACGACATTTAGATGTAGTAGTTATATACAGTAGTTAATCGTTAGATAGACAGATTTTAGCAGCAATAACTTTTGTTTGATGTCTAATTGTAATTAGTTATTATGTATACTTAGAGATTATTTATTTAGTTATAGATAATAAATATACTTTAGCAAGAATACCATTTTTAACTATAATCAAAAGTTGGCATGTACATAGCATTATATTTAATTATGTATAGTAGATTGGTAGATTTTAGCGAAAATAATTTTTTAAAAAAATTGTAATTAGAAGTTATTGTGTAGCACTGAGAGGTATCCATTCAATTATATTTAATATATGGATAGATTTTATCGAGAGTAAATTTTGTTTAATTGAAATTAGGAGTTGTCACAAGACATTTAAAGATATTTCACTTAGTCATAGATAATAAATAGATTTTAGTAGGTGTCGCTGTCTAGAGTTTTGAAAATGGATTAAAGAAGTAAAACAGTACCTTAATCCTTGAGTTCGTGAGCTTGTGAGGAAATGGTGAGAAAATGGTAGAGTTGAGAACTTCCTCCCACATGGCTTTGGACAGAGAACAGGTAATGTCAGCCCTTGGAGATGGTGATGAATGAATGGAAACCTTTCCTTTCCCTCTATGCCAGGATGCCATTTGTCTCTCTCTCTCTCTCTCTCTTTGTGCTCTCAGCTTTCCAAAATAAGGTGTATTCTGGGTCACCCTTACTGGTTCTGGACGTCACTATATGAAAGGGTGGTGTTGTGGTTAAAGAAGGGTGAGCATCGTTCATGGGCTACAAGTTGCGTTCTAGTTCTTACAGTTATCCATGTGTGAGGGATGGATTACAAGCTATGGTGTGGGTGCTGAGTTACAGGTTCTCATGGTTGTTTGAGGGCGTTTGTGTGGTTGAATGAGGGGCATTGCTGTGTTTTGGGCATTTTTGTGTTTTTGGGCATTATTGTGGGAGAGACAAGTTACAGGCACGGTATTCTTGTTGCTGTAGGAGAATGATGAGTTACCAGCCATGGCCATGGGAGAGGGCTCTCTCCTTTTAAAATGGGGTTTGCATGTGTGCTTGTGGCTTCGAGCTCCGTCCCATAACGTCGGGCTAAGGAAAAAGGAGCTCTAACACCTTGCTAGCTATAAGTGATGGAACAGCAGCGTGAACAGTATGCTTTTTAGCTGGCTCAAGGTGCTGGTGTAAAGTTGTGATACCCGAGGTACACCGGTCAGCAGTAAGGTTCTGTATAGCCTCAAGGATTCCCTGGGAACCACCGTCGGGTCTTGAATTTTACTAAGTCTGGATCCTACACCTCCTTGGAGGGCTATATGATAGAACCATATTCTTGGGATCAAAAGTCCTGATAATTGTTCCTTGAGGGAAAACAAGTTGAAGGGTGAGTTTTAATGAATTTTATGAAACTTGCAAATGTTTCGTTGTTAGCCCACAAGTTTAGAAAACCTCAGAAATTCCCGGATTTGAACTAAAACCCAAAATTTGGATTCTGATTTGATGGAGTTTTGATTTTTGTGATATTTTATTTGAATCCAAATGGAGGTTATTTCCTTATTTACATTTATGTTTTAAAGTTAATTGACTTAAAATTAGTAAATGTAAATAAGTGAGTGTTGAAACAACCCAGATACTGGAATGACTGAAAAACACAGAAGTTGGGAGCTGTTGGGAGTTGCTGTCACCACTATAGCGGTCCAGGACCGCCATAGCAGTTACCATCACTTGTTCAAGCGGTGCAGCGGACTGACCGTCAGACACTGTTAGACCGCTATAGTGGTCATATACCGCTATAGCAGTGTCAGTAAGTTTAAAAACCCCCCAAATCGGATAGAAGAGAAGCATAAACGCGATTCTCTCCCTTCTCCTCCATTTTTTCTCTCTTTCTCTCAAATTCACTCCAATTCATCGTTCCAAGCTTCAAGGTAAGTTCATGTTATTAGATTATGTCTTTATTTCTCCATGATCTTGGATTTGGACCGATTATTTTTCTCATTTTTGTCAAGTGGGGGTATTTCCCCAATTTTAGTAGAGTTAGAATAGAGCTCTCTAGAGATTTTTAAATATTAATCTAGAGTTATGGTTGCTCCATGGCAGTTGTTGATGCCATTCCAAACTCTTCAGGTCAAGTTGGTGGGGCCCATATACTCCCTGCTTTAAACGGTGAGTGGGTTCAAATCCTATGATCCTTATGTTGATCATTATAGTTAATTTCAGTAAATTATAGCATGAGATATATATGTTTTTCTGAAAACTCATGGGACTATTATTGTTAAAGTGATTTTTATCAAAGAGCTAGAGTATATATTTAAAGATTTATGGAACATTATGATGATTTCCATAGTAGAGAATATGTATATGATAGAGTTTTAGAGAAAATAAGTGTTTTTATGATTCTCAGAAGTATGGAATTCAATATGATTTGTAACAACTGCCAGATACATATTCTGTAGGCTTGAAATCAGAATGCGTACAAATGGGTGATCCCTTGGGCATGATTTCACAGTCACAGTTATGCTAAAGTCAGATTGTTAGAGTTATATGAGATCAGAACTTTTCAAGTTTCAAGAGTTTTCATATTTAAATAATTTTATGAATTTTAGAATTGTTGATTTATATGCTAGAGCTTGTGAACTCTAGGGTAGAAGACTTATGAGATATAGAGAAAAGATTTAGATTTCTGATTAAACTGGACAGTAGCTATAGAGAAACAGATTGTGAGTTAATGACAGTTATTCCGTTAACCTTGGTATACCAAGTCGTCTTAGGGCCAGAGAAATAACAAACGGGACCTATTTAGGTGCCCCAGAGATTAGAGACTTTGTTATGCTATGCATAACCAGAAATTTGTTATGTCACATGAATTAGGCATAACCAGAGATTCCTGTTTCTTTATTGTATTAACTGGTTTGATGAATATATGTATATATTATTATTTATTTCCCTTGACTGTCCCATGAGAGGGTTATGGGTGAGGACTTACTCACTGAGTTTTAGATGAAACTCACCCCTCTCCCTTCCTTCATTACAAGTGTAGTAGACTCGCAGTAGAGATTTCCCAGTTGATGAGCTTCACTTTGTGAGTGAAGTACTTTTGGTATTTTGTTTAGAGATAGAGTGCTCCAATGTGCATGACGGGCAAGGTCCCGGACCATAGAGATAGATTGACATGTTTTTATCATGGATATTTTATATTTTCATGGTTACAAGTTCTATGGAATATTTTGTATTAAGAGCAACCCGTGTGTTTTTGTATTAGAGATATTTACCAGAGCTTGATTATGAAAGTATTTATGATGATTTGTTTTTCAAAGAGTTAGACGTTTATATCAAAGATGAATTTATGTTTTGGAAAAGGACTTTATATGAAATTATGCATATAGAGGGACTCAGAGATCACGAGGCTTACGTGGGAATGAGGATTCCTCATGTGCCGATCATGTGCCCAAGTCGGGTTGTGACAAAAGTGACGTGAATAGTGACATGTGTACAGCAGGACAAGACTTGGCCTTTGAGTGGATGGTTTAGCCTCGGCGTAGGTTGTAGGAAGCTCCTAATGTGTTTTAGCTGGATGGGTTGCTTTATTTGGAATGTTCTATAACTATTGTGAACCAAGTTGGGTATTTTACTAAGAATAGGTTGTAATGGTTTCAGCTCTCTCTTTCTTTCTAGACACGGCGTCATTACTGACAGACTAGAAGAAAGGCTTCTTTACATCTCTTTGGGCTGCCCCTTATTGGCCTAAATCCGTGGGCAAGGATAACAAAACCCCAAAGCCTACCAAGCCACATGTAGTTAGTTCCCTAGATCCTAATATCAACCCTTCAAGATTACACCGTAATGGGCTTCATCCCATGTACCCATTTACTTGAAAGGCTCATCTTAGGATCTATTTTCTTTACCACAATCATCATGATTAATTAATTCCTTTAATCATATTTTAAACCGATTTATAAAAAAGGATTAGGAACACAATAGCCCCCTTACACAATAGAAGGCGTAGCTTCTTCTTATTGTGCATACTCTACGTGTCACCTTCTCACACAGGATGTCTTTATTCTCCGGGCGTCCTTGCCAAGCAGAGTCATCATAGTTTTTGAAATATGTGAGAAAACTTATTGCATTTGTTTATGTTTCTGGACCTTGACACTCATCATGTTGCCCGCCTTTAATGATGAATTCAAAGCATTCGACTTCTCTTTGCATCTTGGTTGTTGTTGCGTTCCTCCTCAGCACCATTTGAGCATCCTCTCGAGAACTTTCCTTGTTTCGCTACTATCTGGGCGTTCTTGACCTCGATCATTCTTGCAAGCTTGTGATGCCCATCTATGTTGAATATTTATTTCAAGCTTTAACTTTGCACCACAATGTGGTAACTTGTATCATTTTCCCCTTGTGTACCTTTTTGTTTCCTCTCCCTTTGGAAGACCTTCTTGTGACTTTTCTCCATGCATTGTTTTATTTTTTCATGCACCCTTAGGAATTTTGTATGATCTTTCTTGTACATCCTTGTATCTTTATGATACCATTGCACATGGTTTTCTTTTGCGCACATTCTTTGCCTACTAGAGATTACACAAGGTCCTTGTACATTTTTCATGATATTTTTTTACATTTGGTCTCTCCTTGTATACATTTCTTTGCACCCTAGAGACTACATATAACTTTCATACAGGAAGGAGAGTCAGCCCCCTTGCAAAGTTTATGGTGAAAAGACATAACTTACTCGGAGCCCCCTTAAGGGAGATACCTCTTTCACCATGGCATTAGGGATGCCTCACAGGGCCTTATCATTTCTTTGAAGCGACTACTAGCTTTGACCATATCAGGGGCATTAGTTGGAAGCGTCCTAGTAGACAGGGCATCTTTTGTCATTAATTGTCCTTCGAACAATGACTCTTTGAGCCTCCTTGACTTGTTTCAATCTACTTGCACATTTGACTTGATCCTGAGTTTGCTTGTTTACACCATGCTTTTTGCTTGTTCGCCTTCTTTCTTACTTTGTTGAGCTGTGCATTTCTTTGCCTTGCTTGTATGGGCATCTTGCGTATGATTCATTGTCTTTCTAGCTTCTGCTTCTTTGAACTGTTTGTTGCTTTATTTTGCTCATGTAGGCTTCTTGCATATGGCTTGGCGTCTTGCACTTTTACTCTTTCTATGAATAATAAATATGTGTTGTTTAACCCGTTGTAGGGTGTATCTTCCCTGTTTGTTCTTTGAACCTGACATTTCTGCACTTTATAAGGAAAGGACTTTTCCTTGGTTCATCCTCTATGCATTTTATTGGGCAACGGAAACAGATAATCTTGTCTTGGCTTATCTCTTGTGCATTATATGTTGGCCAGCAGAAGGCAAGTATCTTATTTCATTTCATCCTTTGTGCATCATATCAGGCACAAAAAGCACAAATCTTATTTTGGTTCAGCCTCTGTGCACTATGTTAGGTAGCGAAAGAAAATGACGCTTTTATCTTTCACGCACTATATTAGGCAGCGAAAGGAGAGGACACCTTATATTTTGTGCACTATATTGGGCAGTAAAAGGATTTTTTCGTGCACTATATTAGACAATGAAAAGGAAGGAACCATTCTAGTTTTATCCTTCGCAAGATATAGGGCAACGGAAGGAAATGATCCATTTTATCCTTGCGCACTATATTGGGTGGCAAAAGATCCTTCGCACACTATATTGGGCAGCAAAAAAAAGGAACCTATCTAATTTTATCCTTCATGCAAGATATAGGACAATTGAAGGAAAGGATCCATTTTATCCTTTGCACACTATATTAGGCGGCAAAAGGATCCTTCGCGCACTATATTGAGCAGCGAAAGAAAGGAACCTATCTCATTTTAACCTTCATGCAAGATATAGGGCAATTGAAGGAAAAGGTCCATTTTATCTTTTGCACATTATATTGGGTGGCAAAAGGATGCTTCGCGCACTATATTGGACAGCAAAAGAAAGGAACCTATCTTGTTTTATCCTTTTCCCTTTTAAATTTCAGAAACAGAAAAAAGTATACAGCTCCTTTAACATGGTCCTCTTTTGATCTTTTCATAGTATCAATTGTTTATTAATCATGTCTTGGTCCTTCATTTAAAGAGGCCTAAAGTCACCTAATCTAGTGTTGGATTCCTGGTGCTTATTTAACAGAGCATACGCAAGATCATGCCTTAACCGTAACATATGATTAGATTCAGGTCATTTAATCAGTTTCATCACGAGATTTCCTATAGGCTACTATAGCTCTTGTACATGAAATCTAAAAAAGCAAAATACATTCAGTGATATCCAGCATATTTGGAAAAGCATAATATTCCATATCCTTTCTTTCTTGGCATGACTTGTGCAACAGCAGAGTTTCATTTTCCTGATCTTTCATGTTGAACTCCAAGGACGCCTTAACAATTCATAAGGGCTAGTTTCCTTATCATGCTCCTGACATTCATTTCAGCGTCTTTCCAAATCCAGTTGTCCTTAGTAAGGCGTCATGCACAGCTTTACCCCTGAAGGTGTTCAGCTTCCATGAGTTCTCATCTAACGTAATGAATCCTACTTCGTAACATGGGGAAGAAGTATTGCCCTAATCATCATTGTCATTCTCTTGACTCAGCAAAACTTTTCCTTCTTCCACTTGCTTGTAAAATGTCTTGCGAATCACTTGACAATCCATCATGCTGTGACTTTTAGATCTATAAAGGACACAGTATAAAGGATCTTCCTTTTGCTCATCTTAAGGGGTCTCTTATCTAGCCTTGGTGTTAAAGTGCCATCATTAAGTCATTCCAGCACCATTTCTGTCAACCACGCCTTGGAAATAGGAACAGGGGGCGGCTCTAGTCTTGAACCATAGTCTTTAGGCAAGGGCATCTTGTGCCTTTTATTCCTATTGGTAGTTGCGCACACCTCAATTGCTGCACTTGCTTCTTTGGTGCTCTTCCTTCCCTTTTTTAGGGCTTCTGACACATCAGCTGCTTTCATTAGAAGCTCAGAAAAGGTACAAATGCTTCCTAAAGAAAAGAAAATTTGTGATCCATCTTAAATATTTTTAATACATCCATAGACAAGGTCTTTCTCTAGCAAAGTCTCTCTACATTGCAACGTACAGTCTCTATATCTTTTTATGAACTGAACCAACCTTTCTCCATTTTTCTGTCTCAACCTCCCTAAGTCCATAATGTGCATAGTACTCTTCTCCTCTAGGAACTTGTTACAGAACTTGGCGGCCATCTACTCCCAGGTGTTGATAGAGTTTGGCCTAAGCTTTGCATACCATGTGAAAGCTCTTCTTGTTAGGGACTTGGAAAACTCCCTCAACCTCAGGTGATGGTCTCCCCTATGAATTCCTAGATCATCGAGAAAAGCTATGATATGTTCCCTTGCAATCCCAATGCCGTCGAACTTTCTGAAGTGTGGGGGTTGGTAACCAGCAGGGTATGGTCTGGCCACCACTGTAACATCAAAGGGTGGATCCAAGTCCCAGCCAAACTCACTTAGGTCCTTTTTGCTTTGAAGAAGGCGCATTGCCTCCGCCCTAGTCATAGGACATTCCCAAACATCTTCCCTAGCATTTCCTCTTTCTTGATCGGCCCTTCTGACCCTTGCCATATCTTCGATTAAGACTCTCATCTTCGTGGAAGGACGGTTTTGGTTATCCGTTATGGTGCTGACAAATTGAGAAGGCATGGTCACTTGCATAGCAGGGGTGATGTTTGTGAAAGGTTGAGTGATCTCGATAGTGTTGGGGTTGGGGAAGTTCACAAAGTGTAGCCCCCTTAGTTGCTCATTCCCTTCCCCACCTGACTGCCCTTCTTGCATTTTTGGTGTCCTATCCTCCCATTGGTTCTTTAGGAAGTCATCAAGGTTTGAAGACAAAGCTCGATAGGTGATTAGTGATTGTTCATTCTGAAGAGAATGTTCTACCATTCTCTCACCATTCTTCCCCAGTGGAGTCGTCATTTGTCGCTGTCCACAATTTTAGAATGGATTAAAGAAGTAGAACAGTACCTTAATCCTTGAGTTCATGAGCTTGTGAGGAAATGGTGAGAAAATGGTATAGTTGAGAACTTCCTCCCATGTGGCTTTGGGCAGAGAACGGATAATGCCAGCCCTTGGAGGTGATGATGGATGAATTGAAATCTTTCCTTTCCCTCTGTGCCAGGATGTCATCTGTGTGTGTGTGTGTCTCTCTCTCTCTCGGTGCTCTCATCTTTCCAGAATGGGGGCATATTCTGGGTCGCCCATACTGGTTTTGGGCATCACTATGTGAAAGGGTGGTGTTATGGCTACAGAAGAGTGAGCATCGTTCATGGGCTACAGGTTGTGCTCTAGTTCTTTTGATTGTCTATGTGTAAGGGATGGATTACAAGCTATGGTGTGGGTGTTGAGTTACAAGTTCTCGTGGTTGTTCGAGGGCATGTGTATGGTTGAATGAAGGGCATTACTGTGTTTTAGGCATTGTTGTGCTTTTGGGCATTGTTATGGGAGAGAAAATTTATTGGCGTGGTATTCTTGTTGCTGTGGGAGAATGATGAGTTACCAACCATGGCCACGGAAGAGGGCTCTTTCCTTTTAAAATGGGGCTTGCGTGTGTGCTTGTGGCTTCGAGCTTCGTCCCATAACGTCGGGACCAAGGAAAAGGGAGCTCTAACACCTTGCTAGCTATGAGTAATGGAACAGCAACGTGAACGGTACGCCTTTTAGATGGTTCAAGTGTTAGTGTAAAGTGACGTGAATAGTGACATGTGTACAGCAGGACAAGACTTGGCCTTTGAGTAGATGGGCTAGCCTAGGCGTGGGCTACAGGAAGCTCCTAATGTGTTTTAGCCGGATGGGTTGCTTTATTTGGAATGTTCTGTAACTATTATGAAACAAGTTGGGTATTTTACTAAGCAAAGGTTGTAATGGTTTCAGCTCTCTCTTTCTCTCTAGACACGGCGTCCTTACTAGTGGACTAGAAGAAAGGCTTCTTCACATCTCTTTGGGCTGCCCCTTATGGGCCCAAATCCGTGGGCAGGGGTAACAAAACCCTAAAGCCTACCAAGCCATATGTAGTTAGTTCCCTCGATCCTAATATCAACCCTTTAGGATTACACCGTAATGGGCTTCGTCCTATGTACCTATTTACTTAAAAGGCTCATATTATGATTTATTTTCTTTACCACAATCATCATGATTAATTAATTCCTTTAAACATGTTTTAAACTGATTTACAAAAAAGGATCAGCAACAGTGGGGATGTTTTAATTGTAATTAAAAGTTGTCATGCTACCCATAAAGGTAATGCATAGTGGATAATTAACAGATGGATAGATGTTTTGAAAAATATTTTTCTTTAATCGTAATAAAAAGTTACAGCATGACACTTACAAATATTTTAGAGTTAATGTCCATTTTAGTCGTTGACTTTACACTCATGAGTTATTTTAGTTTCTAACTTTTAAAATAAGTTAATTTAGTTCCTAACATTGCAAAACGTGAGTCATTTTAGTCCCTTAACTCATTTTTATTTAATATTCTATAAATTAAATAATGATAGTTAATTATCATCATCATAAATGATACTTTAATATACTTTATGTCATTTGAAGTGCAATGGAGTTTAAAATAACTTACTTTGATATCTAAAATTACACAAAATGAATCATTTAAATTTCTATTCTAACTCATAAAATGACTCATTTTGTGCAATATTAGACACTAAATAAGTTATTTTAAACTTCATTTTACTTTAAAAGACAAATGGTATGTCAACGTATCCCTTAAAATAACCTATCATTATTTAATTGATAAAATATTAAATAAAAATGAATTGAGGGACTAACATGACTCACATTTTATAATGTATGTCAGAGACTAATTTGACTCATATTAAAATCATGGACTAAAATGACTCAAAAGTATAGAGTAAAGGACTAAAATGAATATTAACTCAATATTTTATTTAGTTATAGATAATAGATAATAATCCCTTTGTTTCATAATAAGTGTCTAAAACCAATCAATATACATATTAAGGAACAAAAAATATTTGATAAATGTAGAAAATTATATGGGTTGAGAAAACTATTCTTATACGATCATTATTATGTATCTTAGTAAATATATTAATTACTTAACTAACAGATTTATATTAAGGATATAAATGGAAAAAATAATACTGTATAAATATTGTAAATAAATAGATATTATAAAACATGAAAAATTTAAAAAATGACAGCTATTCTGAAATGAATGGAGTAGATAAATAGACTTTACGGGAACATTTTTTTCTTTGACGGTAATTAGAAGGAGTCACATGACCAAACTTAATTTTGCATACCTCCTACTTAATAGTGGAAAGAGATAATACATAAATAGATAATTTACAGATAGAATACAGGGAGAATAATTTTTTAAAGCTACTCAGTTAAAGATAATAGATAAATTTTTGCTTGAACAATTTTTTCTTTTAATTGGGATTAGGAGTCACCATGTGGCACTTAGAGGTTTTCCATTTACAGTTATAGATAATAGACAGATTTTCAGGATATTTTAGCAAGAATAATTTTTCTTCAATTATAGTCCATTTAGTTATGATTATAATTAAATACATTTTATCGAGAATATTGTGCTTAATTATAATCAAAAGTTGTTGCATGACAGTTAGAGTAGTCCATTTAATTATAAATAAGAGATATGTTTTAACGGAAATAATTTTTCTTTGACTGTGATTAAAATTTGTCGCGTGACACTTATAGATAATTTATTTAGTTTTATTAATAATAGATAAATAGATCTTAATGGGAATAATTTTTCCTTAGTTGTAATTATGAATTGTCACATAGCAGATATAAGTAGCTATTTGATTAGTTACAAGAGAATAGACAAAAAGCTACATTTCTTTTAGTTTTAGTTTCAGGTTTTACATTTTTCTGTTTTGTTTTGTGAAGAAAAAGCGAAATCAAAATTGGCTGTTCTTTCTTTGTTTTGATTTTTTAGTTTGTGAAGGAAAAATCAAAAATCGAAATTCGATTTCGCTTTTTCGCTTTTTCTTCACAAATCTGAAATCAAAATCAAAATCAAAATGAAACACGCCTTACATTTTAGCGTGAGTAGTTTTTGTTTAATTGTAATTTGGAGTTGTCAAGTGAACTTACAGAGCATTTGGCATAGCGTGATATATCTGGATTACTCGTATTATGACTTTAAATTTCTTAGGTGACCTCATTATTAACAATTCAGATTATTGAGACAAATTACATTATGTTCTCAATGGTATTCCGGATTGCTACATGAGGATGCCTATGTGGATTACTGCTCTCGATAGTAATCTTAAATCATATTATAACATTATTATAACATTAGTATTAAATAATAATTAATATTTATATCAAGATTTTTATTTATTATTATTATTCATAAAAACTAATTATTAATACTAATATTAATCTTAATAATAATTGGTCATTAATAATGATTACTAATATTTAAAATGATAAATTATTAATTATTTCAATAATTATATATTATATAATATTCTAGTTAAAAATTATTATATAAGTATTTTTAATTATTAATAAGTTCACTAATTATTATTGATCTATATTAATCAATATTACAAATGGAATAAAGAAAACAGAATGTCTCTAAAGTTAAAAACATGGTACTTTCTTTTTTTTTTCTTGGTCATGAAAAACATGGTACTTACAGTGTACAAAAAAGAATGGTACTACCGTAACATAAATAAAAACAAAATAAAAAAGAATGAAGGAAATCACTTACAAAACAAAACGCAAGAGCAAGATTGGGTAGCAATCCACATTCCCAGGTTCCAACTGTTCGGCGCGCGGGGGATAACTAGAATTGGCAGGAAAGATTTTGAGTGAATTGAAATTAGCGAATGCCATGTGGCATCCAGAGGCAGTCCAATTAGTGTGTATTTTTTAGCTCAAAACTATTATTTCAATATTTAAAAATAGATGTCCAATTAAAAAATGTTCTCTACTATTGTTGGATATAATAGTAGTTCTAACTTTCACTTCTCATCCATTGCATCCAAAAGATTGAAATACCCATTTTTAGGTATTAAAATAACAATACTTTTTTTAATTTTCTTATTTTAAAAAAGATAGCATAAAATTTTTAATAAGAAAAATTAAAAATTAACTACAATTAGAATATTGCATATTGCACTTAGAAGTAGTTCATCTAGTAATTATGGTGACTATTACCTTACAGTTATTGGTCAATGCATAGCTTGCAGTTGGCATTTAACCACATTTATAAAATGTGGTTAACTGAAATTAAATATGTTGACAAACATCATCTCCTCCCTTCCTCCTTCTAGAAAATATTGGGCAACTGAGGAATACTATTCCTTTCCTTACCCAAATTACCCAGCCCTCAAACACCCCACAACCTCCAATCTAGCACTAGCCAAACACCACACCGTATGCTCCAATCCATCACCTATTCATATAACCGTGCAACCCAACCTCCACAACGTCATGCACTACCACCTTTAGCCTCCGATCAACCATTGCAAAGGGCGTTGCCACCCGCCAACAAACAACCACTGCAAGTCACTCCATCATTGCTAGTGAACACAATAATTGTCACCGCATGACCTTATCAGTGCTGCTCGTATAAACATTTTATAAATTAAAAATTCAAATGATTTAAAAAAAGGAAAAGAAAAGAAAAAAAAGGTCTTGTTCATTAAATACAATTCGATTTGGCCGAATTGTGTTAAAAAAAAAGAAAAAGTTGTTGGAAAAAAATATGGTGAAAAAAAAATGCTCTTCACTTCTTTATGTAAAATGGTAAACATTTTATAAATTAAAAATTTTAATGATTTAAAAAATAAAAAAGGAAAAAAAAGGGTCCTACTGTTCATTACATACAATTTGGACACATCGAAATTTTGAAAAAAAAATGTTCACGTAACACAATTCGAACAAACCAAATTGGGCAAGAAAAAGGAAAAAATAAAAAATAACATTGTTCACTAAAAAAAAAATAGAAATTGAGTTCTTAAAAAAATAAAAAACTAAAAAATTAAATATTGAAAATAACTGCATCTAAGGCATTGACCTTTGACTGTAGATGAGAATCCCCCATGTATAATAAGTTCAAATGAAGAAAAAGGAAATACATTTATTTTTTATAGCGAACACATCCTATTAAGTCTTAATTCATACTCATTAAGGGACAATAAACCGCAACGCTACCATGCTAGAAAGATCCCAGCATGGCAGCGAGTCGACGTAGGATGAGTTTTTCCTGTAGGTCAGGACGAGTGTGGATTTGAACTCGCCCCGTATCCTATATATATTTGAAAAAAAATATATAATTATAAGTATACTGTGTGTATACATATTTAAAACAAAATTACCTAACTGTAATATATTAATACAATAATGAGTATCAAATTATGTTAAAATTATTTCAAATTTAGTTATTTTTTATATTAAGTATATTCTTTTTTTTGTATTGATAATTGCTACTTTAAAATTTAAATATTAATAGTAGTTATATTTTATATATTTTTGTTTGATTTTTATACTTTGAGATAATTTTATAAGTTTTTTAAAAAATAGCAAGGTGAGACGGGTACCCACAAGGCAGGTGCATGTTTAAATTTGTAAAACTTGTGGTTAAGGATAGGACGGGTTGAAACTCATGTTATTTAGTATGGATGAAGTTGGGTTGAGTAAAATCCACAATTGCCATCCCATTAGGAGACTAGTAGAGTGATTGTTGGGAAAAAATACCACTTCCCCTCCTTAAGAACCATCCTGAACAGAGAAATAAAACAGAAACACAACCATAACACAAGAATTTAACGTGGAAAACTCCAAAACTGGAGAAAAACCACGGCCGCTATCAAACGACAACCAGAGAATAACACTATGTGAAAATTATTGCAACACATAGATTTCTCTCTTAAACACTCCATCAACCCCTAGTACATCCATCCTCTCCAAAGCAAATATTTAAATTGCATCTCACAACACTCTAAAACAAGAGTATAGAAAAAGAAAAGTCATATACAAGCTTAAAGTGTTTCCGACCGGTGCAAATTGAAATGGAGAACTTAGGCTCATATATATAGCCTTGGCAACCCCCCTCTATCTCAATTCTTAGCAATGTGGGACTTCTTCCCCAAATTAAATTTCAATAAAAAAAATTAACAATCTCCACATTGATTGAAATAAACACAACTTCAGCTTCCATTCTCAACACTGACAATCCCTTGCTCTCATTATCTATACCGAAAATCATAGTTCAAAGAACTATCATGTTTGCACATGTCATGTGAAAATATTTTCATTTTAAAGAACCGTATATGCTAACGTGATGAGACCTGTTTGTTGCTTCAAGAAACTGAAGGGAAACATTAATCCTTCTTCTTATTTTCTCAAAATTGTTTATGTTATCACTCAAAACATATAGCATTGAAGCTATCTTAAGGGTTCCGGAGCTAACAACGGACACCAACAGTAGGCATTTCATCCCTCTCCTCTCCGCAAGCGGACAAGAGAATAGCCAATAGAAGTGTTCACTATGACTGCAACCCATAACTTGCGATGAGAAATCCCTCAACTTGAAGTGGTGGTATAAATGCTACACCAACCTACATTGGTGGCTCGTGACGGCGGCGTGTGATGATGGTGCTATAGTGGCACATGACAATGGTGCTGTAAGGCTACATGGCCTATTGCAACTTGTGGGGGGCTTCTTCTTCTCCCCTATTGCTGCGTGGCCACTAGCATCACCAACTATAGGAGCTGTGATAGCCATCACAACAGATTTTAGTTCACTACATCAAATGGCATAAGCTTTGATAAAGCATTGAAGAAATAGGAAAAAGAATGATGGGTTCCCTTGTGAGAAGATTCGAACATAGTCCTTATTGTGAAGGAAAAAGATTTGCTCATGTTCACTATTATGCCACCACATTTTCAAATGAAAACTTTTCTATAGATGATGAAGGAAACACCAAAAATGTCAAAATGACATTCCCAATTTTGTGGCTTTTTCAAGCAATATTTTCAAGAAAATGTTTTCTGTAAATCTAACCAAACATGTTTTCATGATCATTTTCCATTTTCATTGAAAATGAATGAAAACGGAAATCCTCTAAACCAAAGACGCTCTTAGTGTTCCTTCCCATTGTTTGTTGTGGTGTTTGGTTGTGTTATACAAAGATTGAAGGATATGCATGACATGGTGTTAGGGTTGATTGAATTGTTTGTAGGATTGAATTGAGTCTCCTAATGTTGATTAAAATGAATCTTATTGTGTCCTAATTTAATAGGAGATTTTGTCAAAATTTTGTTAATTGAAAGATGAGATTCCTAAGAGAAAAAGGAGAGACTCTATTTAATTAATATTTATATTAAATAAAGTTTGTTAGAGGCTTATAATTTCAAGGGAGACATTTTTGAATTAATTTTTCACTTAAATAAAATTTTGTGGAAACTCCTAATTTAAGGGAAGACTTTGTTCAATTAATTGATCGATGAAATAAAATTTTGGAAGATTCCTAATTTAAGGAGAGACTATGTTCAATTAATTTTTTATGAAATAAAGCTTTTTTCAAAGACTCATAAAATTTTAGCTATTGATAGTTTTTAATTAATGTTTTAGGTTAGGTTTCCTATTCAAGAATCATGTTGCCCATCGTCAGACTATGGATGTATACGTTGCACTATAGTTAGGGGGATTAAACCAAAATTTTTTGTGGGAGTTGATGACTTCATAAATTTTGTCTGTCAATTACAACAATTTATGAATGAAGGGAAAGTTATGTCTTTATGCTAAGTGCACATGTAGGAACTATTTTGATATTAATACCATTAAGTATTAACTCTACAAGGATGTTTCTTCTCAAATTATTGGGTTTGGATTGAGCATGACAAAGTCACTACATAATATTTTCAATATATTGGTATTCATATGGATGTTGGAGGGAGCTCGAGTGGGGTTCATCTACGCGACTATGACATGAGAAATGTGAATTGGGAGGATAACTCCAAACCATATAAGGAAATGGTTTATGACACAGTTGGTCCTTAGAGATTTTTTTTTTCTCTACTAGAGGCTACAAAGGTGCCTTTGTGGGATGGGTGTGTGTATATTTAGAGTTATCTCTAGTTGTTAGGATATTAGCTATAAGGTTAGAAGGGAATCAAAGTCAAAGTTCTTTTAACCAATGAGAAATATTGATGAGTGAGATTAGCATATCTGATCCCTTTATTGTTCTTAAAATACAAGACAAGTGTATTATGCACCATACCATAGAAAGTACAAGTCCAATTTGAAGGTGGTTATCAAAATCAAACTTAGGGGTCAAGTTGAGAATAAGGAACTACCTAGTAACACTTATCAAGTGAATGATCCAATCTCTTCTCTGGTAGCTATTGATACGAAGCTACCATTTACCCGATGTTCTGATTCAGTCAAGGTTGACATTTCTAATGAACAATTGATGAGAACAAAAAACAATGTCATGGTAGCACAAAGGATGAACAAGATGAATTTGGGGATGATGTTGAATTTGGAAGTGATGAAGGTAGCCTTCAACTTTAGGATTAGATGTCATACTTTTATCTTGTGCCTTTTGTAGTTTGTGTTTTAGCTTTCTTTTTAATTGTCCTTAATTTGTGTTTAGTTACATGCATGATTTTCTTTTTTTCAAATGTGCAGGTAGAGGCAATGGAAGATGTGACCTTCCAGTCAAACCTCCATATTCTTCTCCTAGTGTGGAGGATTGAGCACTCTAGCCTCCTCCATCCCACCTTGCCCTAGCTAGATCAATCAGGTGTCTATAAGGAGTTCACAATGATACCTACCCTTGGGTACGTGACTCAGGAGTAGCCATTGGTGCCTTCACCACTTAGGCCCACGGCCACCATCACCACTGCCACCTGGGCCCACCCCTACACTAGATTAACAAGCAGCAGTTGAGAGTTGAGTAGTGAGTGGCTCTTCGACTACTCAAGTGGGTCGTTGTCTTAGGCTCATACACATCTGAAACATGATAGGGAGTCTTGGTAAGTATTTTAAAATTTGATTTCATATATGAACAATTTATATATATATATATTTATATAAGTGTGAAATTGCATGCCTATTTTGTTCTCTATACTTGCTATTTTACTCTTCAATTATATGTAAATTATCGTTATTTGCATGAATCCTATGTTTAAGCCTTTTTTCGTGCTTATTGCAAAATTCTTGTTCAAGCATGCAATCTTTGTTGAATTATTATGTTTTAATTGACAAAAAAATTCTAATATTTATAAGGATTAAATGGAGTGTAAGTTTGATGCATTGATAATATAAAATTGTTTTATATACCGTCTTTCAATCAAAATATTTCATTTAGATAACTTTTCAAGTTGTGGGTATAAAAATCAATTATCATGACCAATATAGTAATACATGATTGGATAACTGTACAAAATATTTTTATACTATCAGTATATGATAATTAAATTCAATGTATATTTTAGACTTTTACACAGAGACTTAAATTTAAAGCATAGTGATAGAACAAAAATATAATATGATAAAAGAGAACCAAAAATAAAAAAATTTAAATAATACGGAGGCCAAAATTAAAAGAATCTATATCTATAGGGATCAAAATCATATTTCGATCTAGAAGTTTTGTTTTTTTTGTCATCAACCTTAAAGTTTTTAGCTTTTTTTTTTTTTTTTTATCGTATATGAGGCATAGGTGGGCTGGATGAAAGAGTCCGATAGTGTTCTCATGAGTCGTGAATCCAACCCAACCCAAACACCATCGCACTTCTTTCTGCTGCATTGAGTTGAGATCTCTGTATCTATCGCCAAATTCCATGGTGGGTTCTCCTTTCTCCCCTTCTCTCTCTCTCAAATCACTCAACCTTTATGCTTTCGTTTTCGAGGAATTTCGGATCCCAGTGGTAGTCATGCTTTCGTTTTGATTCAATTGTTCTGTGTGCTTTTGTTTTCCTCAACGTTATCGTTCTTATTACTTATTACTTTGTTAAGTAGTTTCTTTCGTTTTTTTTTTCTTGTTACTATTTATGCTTTTATTGTTATTCTTCGTAGATTAAATTGTGTTTTTCGTCGTTCAATGTTCTTGTTCTCCTTGTTGAGTTTTGATTATGTTATTGAATGCTGTTATGGGTTGTCGTAGAACCAATAATTTAATTTTTTGATCTGGGGTCTGGGCTTTTTATAATCTGATATGTGGCGCCTTTTGTTCACTTCTTCCGGTAGACAACAAGTTGATCTGATATTTTGGTACATAAGAAATTTGGAAGGCAATGAAATTTGAACTTACGACGTCATGCATATTACTCAAATTGATTTCATTTGAAACCTTTGATGTTATATATATATATATATATTTGGTGTCTGATATTGGAATTTTAATGCTTTTGTAGATTAGAAATTGAATCCATCATTGTTGGAGTTAGCATAGATTGACAGAAAACGTTTCAGCATCTGCTGTTGTATTGCATTCGAGGAAATGGAGTTGATACGAAAGCAGATGATCTACAGGGTTTTCCTTTCTATCATTGTCTTTGCTCAGGTTAGCGATGGTTTTTATCTGCCGGGAAGCTACATGCACACATATGTAAATGGAGATCCTATATATGCCAAAGTTAATTCTTTGACCTCTATTGAAACTGAGCTTCCCTTCAGCTATTACAGCCTCCCTTACTGCGAGCCCCTTGGTGGCATAAAGAAAAGTGCCGAGAATCTTGGAGAACTCCTTATGGGGGATCAGATTGATAACTCACCCTATCGATTCCAGATGAATGTTAATGAGACAATCTACCTCTGTACAACAACACCGTTGAATGAACATGAGGTAAAGTTACTCAAACAAAGAACGCGTGATCTGTACCAAGTAAACATGATCCTTGATAACTTGCCGGTTATGAGGTTTGCTGTTCAAAATGGGGTTAAATTCCAGTGGACAGGGTTCCCTGTTGGATACACTCCACCTGATAGTAACGAAGATTACATAATTAATCACCTCAAATTCACAGTTTTGGTTCATGAATATGAAGGAAGTGGGGCTGAGATTATCGGGACTGGGGAGGAAGGCTTGGGTATTATTTCTGAAGCTGATAAGAAGACGGCATCTGGATATGAAATAGTTGGCTTTCAGGTTGTCCCTTGTAGTGTCAAATATGATCCTGAAGTCATGACAACGCTCCACATGTATGATAATATCACTTCTATGAGCTGCCCTACTGAGCTTGACAAGTATCAAGTAATAAGAGAGCAAGAAAGGATATCTTTCACATATGAGGTCGAATTTGTGAAAAGTGATATAAGATGGCCGTCACGTTGGGATGCTTATTTGAAGATGGAGGGTTCCCGAGTTCACTGGTTCTCAATCCTAAATTCACTTATGGTTATTTTTTTCCTTGCTGGTATTGTTTTTGTCATCTTCTTAAGAACCGTGAGAAGGGACTTGACAAAGTATGAGGAATTGGATAAAGAGGCACAAGCTCAGATGAACGAGGAGCTTTCTGGATGGAAGCTTGTTGTGGGTGATGTGTTTAGGGAGCCTAATTGCTCAAAGCTTCTTTGCGTGATGGTTGGAAATGGGGTCCAAATTCTTGGAATGGCTGCTGTTACTATTGTTTTTGCAGCCCTTGGTTTTATGTCACCAGCTTCCAGAGGAATGTTATTAACAGGGATGATAATGTTATATCTTATCCTAGGGATCGCTGCTGGTTATGTCAGCGTACATCTGTGGAGGAGCATTAAGGGAACTTCAGAAGGATGGAGATCAGTTTCCTGGTCTGCAGCTTGCTTTTTTCCCGGAATTGCTTTCACAATTCTTGCAGTACTGAATTTTATTCTGTGGGGCAGCAACAGTACTGGGGCTATTCCCATTTCCTTGTATTTTGAGCTGTTCTTCCTCTGGTTCTGTATTTCAGTACCACTCACACTCATTGGAGGATTTTTTGGGACAAAAGGTCAGCCAATTGAGTACCCTGTCCGGACGAATCAAATTCCAAGGGAAATCCCTGCTCGGAAATATCCGTCTTGGCTCCTTGTTCTTGGTGCTGGAACACTTCCATTTGGAACCCTCTTCATTGAGCTATTCTTTATCCTTTCCAGCATCTGGCTTGGGAGGTTTTACTATGTGTTTGGATTCCTGTTGGTTGTTCTTCTATTGCTGGTTATCGTTTGCTCAGAATTGTCAGTAGTTCTCACCTACATGCATCTTTGTGTGGAAGATTGGCAGTGGTGGTGGAAGGCATTCTTTGCTTCAGGCTCTGTTGCTCTTTATGTCTTCTTGTACTCGATTAACTACTTGGTTTTTGATCTGAAGAGTTTGAGTGGACCTGTCTCGGCTACGCTTTACCTTGGCTATTCACTACTCATGGCAGTGGCAATCATGTTGTCCACTGGGACCATTGGTTTCCTTATGTCATTCTACTTTGTCCACTACTTGTTCTCATCAGTAAAGATAGATTGAGGTTCTGGCTGCTGTATCTTGTCAACTAAGTCAAAAGATCAATTGATATAACTTCTGCTGAGTTTATTTTTCAGCTTTGATTTTGTCCAAGAATATCCAGTTATGCAACACAAGCTATATAGATTGGGTGAGATGGTTAGTTGTGAATTGATTATATATTGCAAGATCTGCAGTTTGTTCGTCGTCTCCCCATCTCCCGAAGTGATTTGCTCATTCAGGTATTCAACTTAGTGTTGGAGCTCATTATGTTTCAAGTACTTTAGCTAAAGTTGGTTTAAGAAGTTGTAACTGCTCAGACTGCTCATCCCATTCCGATACTGAAGAAAAATATTAGATGGATGCTCAGATTTCATTGAATTTCAATTTTTTCCTTTGGATTCAGTATTGGGAAAGTGATATAGTATACTATTGAAGGGATTCAATATATTGTCCACAATTCTCGCTAGTTATTATAAGGGATTCAATATATTGTCCACAATTCTCGCTAGTTGTTATTATTATTATTAAGGCAAATTACTTTGATGTTTTTGAGATTTGGTGAAATTCAATCCAACTTCTCTTTATTTGTCTAGGTGAAACTGACATCCTTTGGAGACACCGTACAATGTGCAATGAAAAGAAGGGCAATGTAATAATTTCACTAGTTGAGTGGTGTAATAATTTCATAAACTTAGAAACCTCCTGAACCATTGCTACAAATAGAGAATTGTTCAAACAGAGGAAAGTTAGTATGAATTTCACCGTAAGTCGGAGCAGTAATTATAACTTGCCCTTATTATTATTATTATTATTTTCTTTTTGGTAACAGCAATTGCTTGTGATCTCCATTCAATGCTCCTGTATTTGGAAAAGCATTGGGTATGTAAACCGTCCCATATAGAACTCAGCTTTCATTGAATCGAAGTTCAACTTTTTGACATGTACTTCATTGAGATTTCTAAGGTGGTCCTTATGATTTACACATCGTTTGGTTCTGCGAAAAACAAGAAAAGAATGAGTTTATTGATATGGTTTAACAGGGTGTTTAGAAATCCTTGGAATTCAATTTTTGATCTAGGAGTAACATAAAAGGAATTGAAATTTGATAAGCATTAAAATCCACTAAAATTATGGAATTGAAATCAGGTCGATTTTGATTTAGTGATACAATTGAGCTTGAAAATTAGAGTTTCCAAATTACCCTTGCACAAATGACATCCAAAACACCCACTACTTCATATACCACTTTTGCACTATTGGTCTGTGGCCTTGTAGACTTTTGTCGCAGGAGATGCAAAAATTGTTGTTGCCCGAGCCTTTATACACACATCCACCCACCCAAAAAAAAATAAGGGGCACGGTCGGAAAACCAATTGCAGCAGCATGAGTAATGTTCTAAAAATTGGACCGAACCAGCCGGTCGGATCGGGAATCGGCCTGCTATCTGGTCTGGGTTGGACCTGAAAATCATCTTGCAAAAAACTGCCCAAAAATTGTGAATCGTGCGGGAACTGATAAATCGGGCAAACTGCCTCGGCCAAAAAATCGGTCCAATCATTTTTTTTTAACAAAAATGCAATATTTGCATTATTTTGGTTTTTTTTATAAAAAAATGCCTAAAATCTTATATTTCCTAATTTTTTTCTCTTTCTAATATGGGAAGTAGTAGCTTGAGAGATTTTATTCATATGGATAATGTTTGTTTTGATTGAGAGATAAATTATGTTATGTTCTATAAGTTTTGTTAATGCCTAATTTAATTTTTAGTTATTTTATGACATATATTTTATTTTGTATTTTTATATATTTATATAAATACATATTTTATTATATACCGGAAGAGAAAGTACTCAAATATTGAAAAGAGTTCTTCAATATGTTGAAGTAATGCAAAAAGAATGCATGATTTTGAAAAATATTTGAAAATTGCAAAGATGTGAGCACTTCGAACTTCCACTGAAGTCTCAATGCCTCACAACTTATTTTTGCATCTATTTATAGAGAAATCCTCCTTAGTTATTGAGCCTCTTCTTCAATTATTGAGCATCATTAGCAGTGTCTTCAATTATTGATTTGCTTTAATTATTCTTTAGCAAAAACTTTAATAAAGCAGTGTATTATTGAGCTTCTTTATTAAAGTTGTCAGCCAGTTATTATTAAAGCATTGTTGGCAAAGTTTCTCTCTCTGTCGGCAGGAATCTTGTCTTGACACGTTGAACATACTTTTGTTGATCTTTGCCATTTTCTCGTACCAACTTGTGTAGCAGGGCATCTATCCTGAAGTGAATTGAAACAAATGCTTTGCAATTTTCAACAAGCAAAGCAATTTTCTTTAGGAAGAAAAGTTGCTCATTTTTTGAAAAGTCAATGCCAAAGCAATCATCATCATTAAGGGGGCTAAAACTCCTAGAAGATTATACTTCAACATCTAGTTTTATGGTCTGACCACTTTTGTTCATGACTTCATGAAAACTCCTGACAAATTCTTGTTGAGAACTGGCAAAGGCTAATTTAGCCACTATTTGTGATTTTTCATTTAGAAACTAATTATCTCTTCTTCTTTTTTACAATATTTAGATATTTTGGATTTCTTATGAACCATTGTTGAAGCTTTTCTTCTATGACATATTTGAGGTCATATTTCTACAAAAATGATAAGAAAAGACATTTTTTGATCCTATCGGGAATGTAGTGTGATCTTTAAATTTTTGTGTAATATTGGCAAGTGCTTCCGGAAAAATATTTGGATGGGGGCCGAAGTATGAAAACTAATTTATGAATGATTTTGGAAATTTGAGGGAGATTCCTCTTTTGAACCATATGAACCATGAATGGGAAAAAGGGTCTTAAATAAAGCATATTGTACCATGTATTTAAGTAATCAAAGTAGGTAAAATCGAAAGGTTGAAAAGGTCTTGAAAACTCTTTTGGTTGGTATAAAGATCCTTGCCATTCTGAGGGGGCTAATATTTTGAGGATTTGGATCTGTAAGAAAGAAATTTCTTCTTTTTCATAATTATGGACTAATTTTATTAAATTTGCATCTATTAATATATATTCATAAAACATTCTTGTTTTGAGAGGATGATTTGGAAGGTATTCAAAGTCTTCAAGGAATATGTTTTGAGCTGTTATTCTTGGGGCCTCAACTAACCAATCATCTTCTATCAGACAAACAATTATTACATCAGGATTTTCTTGGTACAAGGGTTTTGGATTGTAGTTAATGGCTTTGGTTGCTATGATGATTGGTACATTGGACATTATTGAAATAGGTCTTACTTTTGAACTGGAAAAAGGTGTGATTATGGCTTGATGGTAAGTTAATGGCTCGAACCAATTTGGACTAGTAAGAGGTTGAGAAGGTCTTTTTGAACTTAAAGGACTAACAGGACTGGTTGCCCTTATTGAACTTATAGGGGGATATTAAACCATAAGATCATGGTCTAGAGACTTGTATTGAACCAATTGCATTTTTGATCTATTTGGTGATCCAAGAATTGGGGATGTCATCCCATATTGATCTTTTGTCATCTTTCGATCTTTACTCATTTTGTTTTCCTTGTAAAAACTCTCTTATATGAAAGTTTGGAAGTGCATTGTGCTTTCAATCAATGTGTTGTATTTCGAAATCAAAATAGAAAAGTAAAGATTGCCATCTTGCAAAAATGTGTTTGGAAACTAGATTTTTAACATCCTTTCTAAAATTGATTTTGCTGCCTTGTAATTTGCTTGTAATAAAAATCTTTTTGAAAACAAATTATCTTGGAATTTCATGATACATAAAACTATCGAAAGTACTTGCTTTTTGATGGTATTATATTTTTCTTTATGTCTTGTTCAAATTCCAAAATGATATCTAATAATTTGTTCTTTATTGGATCCTTTCTTGACTTGCTTCAACACTCCTCCATATCCTAGATCTAATGCATTAGTCTCTACTATCATAGAGGCTTATGGATCAAGGATTCCTACACATGGAGGTTTTTTCACTATACCTTTTAATTATTGGACACTATTGGCCATTTCTTCAGTCCACTGAGGAGAGCCTTTACTTATTTTTATATATAAAGGCTTAAAAATTAGTCTAAGATTTATACATCTTAAAAATTTTTGTAACTAATTTTTTATATTTAATTTCATTTGAGAATTTATCATCAAATTCTGTTAATCAACTTATAGGAGTTATTGTTCCTTGATAAATTTCAAAACCTAAAAATCTAACCCTAGGTTGAAATATTTCATTTTTCTTGCTGAGACTGCTAGCCCATTTTCTTTCATAATTTTGTAGAATTTTTTGAGATGTTGATTTATTGATTTTGAATAAACCAGTGCATCATCTAGATATACTAGAGTAAAGTCAGAGTATTTATTAAAAATGTCATTCATTATATTTTGAAATTCACTTGGAGCATTTTTTAATCCTTGTAGCATTACATTCCATTCATAATGTCCAAAGGGTACTACAAAGGCCATTTTGTATCTATCTTCATATGGTAAAGACACAATATGTTTCTTGTTATCCCAAAAAGCATTAGAAAGTTCTGCACATATTTCTTTTTCAAATTTTTGTTGTAATTCTTTTATTTTTATTTTGGACATTTTCATTATTGATTTGTTCTTCAATTCTTTTGTACTTAGTTTCTTCATTAAGCATATTAATTTGCATTTGTTTTATACATATTAAATTTATTGAAGAAGTCCATTTTTCTTGGATTGCATTTAGCTTTTTTTCATTTTTGGTGGTTCTAAAAATTCAAATCGCACCTCCCTCTCTCGGGTTTTTTTGTAATAATGCAAGTCTTAGTTATATAGAAAGGATATAGTGTAGATAGAAAAGCGCAAGAGAATGGGTTGAATCGTGTTTTGCCTTTCTTTTCCTTTTTTTTTTTCTGAAAAAGCTTAAACAGTAACTATCAAGTTTTAGACTTGAAGTGTACCGGAACCAACGTTAGTTATGTAAGAAAGTTTAGGGTTTAAGTTAATGAGCACAAGGCAGTAAATAAAGGAGAGTGAAGGAAAAAGATGATACTACACAGGTGTTTTTGTACTAGTTTGGTGAATTTGCCTACATCTAGTTCTCAACCACCATTGAGTTCCACTAAAAACCTTTCTTAACCCATGAAAGTTGGATATTCTTTACAGTAACCTTCCCAAACTCTGACCAGTGACCAATTGCTCACTCGATTGTCACAACAGAGTAGTCCTTGACCAGCCTCTCCAAACTAACATAGTGACCAACAAGTACACTTTACTATCACAACCTGAGTAGTCTTTGGCCAGCTTCTCCAAGCTAACACTATCACCAACAAGTACATTCTGTTGTCACTTATAAGTAATATTTGGTTAGCCTCTCCAAGTTAACTCATAGCAATCACTATCGGATCAAGGTAACAAAGGTTTGTGTTTGGGTTTATCACTCAAACTAACCAACACTCAAGTTTTCGGAAGATATACAATGACAGACCTAGAAAACTTGAATGACTTCATGCTATGATTCTTCTTGGGAAAAACATAAGACCTACTAAGAATGTAGAAAGAAAAGTTTTACAAATATGAAACTGATTACAAGTAGTAATGTCTTTACAAAAAAAAAGATGAGGAGAAAATTCTTCAGCATTTCAACAATGTTTTTCTTCACTAAAGTCTCTATAGATGTAAGCACAGCATGTATATTTATACATGATTTGCATTTATGACCATTGCCTTTAATCTGTTGTCCAAATGACATGTGTATGTCTTGGAAAAGTAGTTTAGAGGAGTAGCTCGGCGTTTGTTAGAGCTGTTGTAGAAGTTGTTGTGAAATAGAGGTTTCTAAGGTCTTCTTCAGAAACTACTTTTTATTTTCTGAACGTGGATTTTGAACTTCTCCTTCTCAAAGCTAAGATAGTTGACCAAGTTGATAAAAGAGATGTCACGTCAGTTTATGACTGGGTTTGACTTTAAATTTGAATTTCAAATTCCCTTTCTTTTCCTGTAAAATGCACCATTTTACTGTGAATGTGCTTTCTGAATAGCAGTATCAGTTTCCTAATTTTTCTTTGATCTTCCAATCTTCAATTAGAGTTACGAAATGATGATATGATTGCGATCATGATGATTGGAGATTGTAGCATACTCTTGCTTCAGAGTTAGATTGAAATCTGCACTTGAAATGTACTTTCTGAAGTCACGTTCTACTTTCTGAAGATTTGAGCCTTGGTTTCTTGCTATTGAGAACTTTCTTCAGTACATTAAGCATATATTCGTTCATTTCACAATATAATTTTCACTTTTATTAAGTTCTCATCTTTTCAAACAAGATTAAATATGTTTACACATGTCATGTGAAAATATTTTCATTTTAAGAACTATGTTATGCTAACGTGAAGATTTGTATGATGTTTCAAGAAACTCAAAGCAAATATTAGTCATTTTTCAAAATATTTTCTCCAAAATAGTTGTATTATTACTCAAAACATTTTACATTTAAACTTTCCAAACAGTTCTAGAGTTAATATATAGTATTATAAATGGGGTGCCTAATATTAATGATTAATGCATAGTTTTAACTAATATAAAAGTTGTATAACGTACTTTGTTTTTGCAAATTTTGTCTTTTGATAGCTTATATTTTATATTCAATAAATGTATTATCAAATTATCAAACAAATACTTTAGTAAGTATTGTAGACAAAATGGAAGATTTAGAATCAAAGACTGAATTTTTGCAACAGTTAAAAAATTTGCTAGATGAGCAAGATAAGATAAAAGATGATGTTCCAAGAGTAGAATTGAAAGATATAATAACGAACCCTTCTGAGAAAATCACTACTAAAATAATTATAAAATTAAATCAAAATTTTAAAGCAAGAAATAAATCAACTAAAACAAAAAGATTTTGAACTAGAAATAGAATATTCAGAATTAAAAGGAGAATTAATATTAAACTCTCAAAATAATAGAAACTCAGAAGGAACAATCTCCACTGCTAGAAATATGCAATTAATAGAGAATATTGAAAACGAAGAGGGTTCAGAAAATTATATTAACATGATTACAAGAGCGTTAACTCATAAATGGCTTTGACAGGTAGATTTAATAGTTCATGATCAAGTTTCTGAAGTAAAAGCTTTAGTAGATTTAGGAGCTGATTATAATTGTATTCAGGAAGGTTCCGTTCTAACAAAATATTATGAGAAAACATATGAAGAATATACCTAGAGTTGATAATAACAGATTTAATATAAAATATAAGCTATCAAAAGCAAAAATTTGCAAAAATAAAGCGTGTTATACAACTTCTTTTATATTAATTAACAATATGCATGAATCATTAATATCAGGCACCTCGTTTATAATGCTACTATATCCTTTCTATACAATTGAAACTGGCATTATTACAAAAACCCAAGGGAGGGAAGTACGGTTTGAATAACTAACTTCTTCAATAAATTTAATATATATAAAGAAAAAACAAATTAATATGCTTAACGAAGAAATTAGGTAGAAAAGAATTGAAGAACAAATTGATAATGAAAATATCCAAAATAAAATAAAATAATTACAACAAAAATTTGAAAAAGAAATATGTGCAGAACTTCCTAATGTCTTTTGGGATAGGAAGAATCATATAGTGTCTTTAACATATGAAGATAGATTCAATGAACGAAATATTCCAACAAAACAAGGCCTATACAAATGAAATTAAAGATAAAAATCAGTTGCAAAGATTTTTAGGACGTTAAAAATCTGGTTTCCAAAAATATTTTTGCAAGATGGCAATCTTTACTTCTCTGTTTTGATTTTGAAATACAACATATCGATGGAACCAGGCTTTCTTACAAGAGAGTTTTTACAGGGAAAACAAAAAGTTCAATTACTTTGCAAGTTCTTATAGTTTAAAAGTTTCTATGTAAGTCCATACAATGTATAAGATTTTTCAATCAGGTCCCTACCGTTATAAAAAAATAGAATATTCTATAGAATATGGAATATTCCATTTCCATCTCCCACTTCACAAAATGGCAAGGACCTGATTGAAAATTCTCATATACTATAAGAACTTACTTAAAAACAGAGACCTAATTGAAAATTAAGTGAAAGTATAAGCACCTAAAGAATAATTAAACCTTTAGAATATGCTTTTGTCTTTCTATTGATGTCTCAGTTTCAAGACAGGTACAATTTCAGTTTCTTGGTGGAGTATAAATTTTTTATTATATATTTTATATTACTTTTAGTATTGGATCTGTTTGTCTATCTAGAATTATGTTTTCTAGTTTATTATATTTATTTAATTTTAGTAAATATCCAATCTCATTCTAATTATTACCTTTGTAATTTTGAGGCTACATTATGTTAGTTTTCTACCATATCACCCAATCTTTTCCTTGTATGTCTACTGTCTTCCCTTTACTATTAAATTAAAATTGACTAAAGTTTATATTATTAAATTTCAACTACCTCCATTACTTCCTTACAACTTAGTCATTCTTTGTAGTGATAAGTTGTGTTGTTTATTTATTGTGTACATTATGTAGGGTTTCCTCAAGAACTTGATGCATGATAAAGTCTATATTATTTGAAGTTACTTTTTTTTATTATTATTAACCCCTTTTGAAATTTAGATTTTGAAGGTACCTTCTTTTCTTTGTTGAGTAACCCCTTATAGAATTTATCTATTCTATGATTAATGAAGGAAAAAATAGTGTAATGATATTCCAAGCTTAGAGAATGATAGAATAATGATTTTTAAAACTCAATGCATAGAGGGACAAACAGGTCCAATACCATAAGTAATGTAGAATATACAATAAAAAATTTATACTCCACCAAGAAATTAAAATTGCATCTTTCTTGAAATTGAGGCACAGTTGTAAAACAAATGCATATTTTGAAGGTTTAATATTCTTCAGACCCCTACAGTTTCACTTAATTTTCAATTAGATCCTTGTTTTTAAGTAAGTCCTTATAATGTATGAGAGTTTTCAATCAGGTTGCTATCATTGTGTGAAGAGGGAGATAGAAATGGAATATTCCATATTCCATAGAATATTATATTTTTTTATAATGGTATGGATCTGATTAAAAATTTTGATACACTATAGGGACCTACTTAGAAACTTTTAAATTATAGGGACCTAATTGAAAATTGAGTAAAATTATAGGGACCTGCAGAGTAATTAAATCGAAAAGAAAATAAGTAAAGATCAAAACATGATAAAAGATCTATATGGGATAGCATCCCCAACTGCTGGATCAACAATTGGTTCAATATAGGTCTCTAGACCATGATCTTATGGTTCAATATCCCCCTATAAGTTCAATAAGGCCAGCCTGTCCTCTTACTCCTTTAAGTTTAATAAGGCCTTCTCCCCTTCTTACTAGTCCAAATTGGTTCAAGTCATGCATTAACTTACCAACAAGCCATAACCACACCTCTTTCCAGTTCAAAAGTAAGACCCATTTCAATAATGCCCTATGCACTAACCACTGTAGCAACCAAAGCCAATAACTACAATCCAAAGCCCCTATACTAAGAAAATCCTGATGTAAAAATTGTCTGTCTGATAGAAGACTATAGGTTAGATGAGTCCCCCAGGATAACAAATCAAAAGATATTCCTCAAGACTTTGAATACCTTCCAAACCATCCTCTCAAAGCAAGAATTTTTTATGAATACATATTAGTAAATCCCGATTGAATAAAATTAGTCCCTAATTATGAAAAGGAAGAAGAAATTTCTTTCTCATAGATCCAAATCCTCAAAATACTAACCCCTTCAGAATGGCAAGGATCTTTATACCAACCAAAAGAGTTTTCAAGACCCTTTCAACCTTCTAGCTTTACCTACTTTGATTACATAGATACATGGTACAATATGACTTTATTTGAGACCTTTTTCTCATTCATGGTTCAAAAGAGGAATCTCCCTCAAATTTCCAAAATCGTTCATCAAAATGTTTTCATACTTTGGCCCCCATCTAGATATTTTTCCTAGAGCACTTGTCAATATTATGCAAAAACAAAAGATCACACTACCTTCCCGATAAAATAAAAAAATTTGTCTTTTCTCACCATTTTTGCAGTCAGTTAGATTATCACTTGGGATTACACTTATGCCATAAAAGAAGGTGATAAGTTTAAGCTCAAGATTATCAAGATCAATTTGATCCAAATGGTGGGAAAAATATGACCTCAAATATGTCACAGAAGAAAAGCTTCAAGAGTGGTTTAGAAGAAATCCAAAATATTTGAAGACTATTAAAAAGGAGATAATTAGTTTCTGAATGAAAAATCACAAATAATGGCTGAGTTAGCCTTTGCCATTTCTCAACAAGAATTTCTCAAGAGGCTCCACAAAGCCATGAACAAAAGTGATTAGGCCATAAAGCAAGAAGATGACGAAGTAGCATCTTCTAGGAGTTTACCCCTCAATGATGATGATTGCTTTGGCATTGACTTTTCAAAAAATTAGTAACTTTTCTTCCAAAAGAAAATTGCTCTGCCTGTTCAAAATTGCAAAGCATTTGTCCGATTCACTTCAGGATAGAGGCCCTGTTGCCCAAGTTAGTACGAGAAAATGACAAAGATCAACAAAAGTATGTTCAATGTGTCAAAACAAGATTTCTGCCGACAGAGAGAGGAATTTTGTCGACAATACTTTAATAATAACTAGCCAACAACTTTAATAAAGAAGCTCAATCATACACTGCTTTATTACTGTTTCTACTAAGGAATTATTAAAGTAAATTGATAATTGAAGACACTACTGAATATGCTCAGTAACTGAAGAAGACGCTCAATAACTACAGAGGATCTCTCTTGATAAATAGATGCAAAAATAAGTTGTGAGGCATCAAGAGTTCAGCGGAAGTTCTAAGTGCTCATATCTTTGTAATTTCTTAATACTTTTCAAAACTGTGCATTCTTGTTGTATCATTTCAATATATTGAAGAACTCTTTTCAATATTTGTAAGTATTTTCTCTTCCATTATCTTAGATCTTGTTTCCATATTTGCTTATGATTCCTCCATATATCATTAAAACAGAAGTCAGAAAATTAGACAGAGAACAAGTTAGGATACTAGATAGACTACTTTTTATAGAAAACAATACTCTAATAATTTATCAACCTTTTTTAAATCATTTATACTTTATGTTAAATGTTACTGAGTTTTACATTAATCTATATCGGGAAAGGCTCAATACTTTAAGCCACTGTTAATGTTTCAATATATCATTGTAAAAGTTTTAAATTTCTTTCACTTATGCTACTGCCATTGTTTTTCTGACCCTGCATATATATAGGATCAAGTGAGATGAGTGATTTTATATAAGAGTGAGGAGCAAATCTAGGCCATCGGATCTTATATTAATGGAAATGATTAAAACATAAAGTGTTGCTATTTTTCAAATAATCATGTGATCTTTTAATAACTTTTAATCCTAATTATCCATGTATGATTATATGACTTTGATCTAATCCTTTCTCTCATATAAAACCACTACTCTCATTATATATATACATATTTCGTAAGGACTAGAGTGTTACATCTCTAGCTCTAATCAATTAACAAATTTGTGTAAAAGTGAATTGCAACAAAATGTAGTATAATGGTGCACAACTCAGGTCATCTCCCAACGATATTGGTGAACTAACAGACTATGCAATAAAGAGGTCTTCATTGAGTGCATCAAACAAAAATAGAATATAAACTAAAACAAAGAAATAAATAACAATTAACTAAAACACTAGCACAATGATTTCCTAGGCCTAGAATCCATCTATCCATGTGATACATATTTCATCAAACACATGGTAGGTGACTAACTTGTGCCTAGAATCATACAATCACACCATCTTGGCACCATAATTCACGTAACAATCAATCAATCACTAAGCATTTGGCTAGCATACAACATGTAAGCAATTAAGGTCTCAATCTCTAAATGCATACACTAACTTGAGCACCAACTACATTACTCTAACCTCAATCAAGACTTAATCTCAATTTCCTAACTAACCAAGCATTCATTAATCAATCAATCAACTCATGCCTAGTCAATGATCCCAATTATGCATCTAACCCATAGTCATGAATTAGTCAAGATTCATTCCAACCACATTATCACATATTCATATATCATAATCAATCAATTAATCAATATAAATACATAAGGAATGGAAGCAATGTAAGAAAATGAAAATCAAGAAACCAAACCATGTATTCATTGAATATGCAACCCTCAAGACAAACCATTGGACTTGGAGAATCCTTAATGCTAATTACAAACTCACTCATCTATAGAGAAACTATAATAAAAATAGAAAGTAAAACCTAGCCTAAGAAAAAAAGATAGTGGGTAAGGAAGAAGATGGATGAAGAAGAAGAAAGGGGGGGATGGGAACAAAGGGAGAAGAGAAGGAAAGCCTAACCTAAGCTAATTTGAGAAGATCTTATGTTTCTATTCTAAGGGTATTGGGGGTCATTTAAAGACCCAAAAACTCATTAAAACACGTACATCAATGTCACAAAAATTAGGAAGCTCATTGAAATGACTCTGGCTCGCTGCAGCATGTTTTCTCAATTATTGACCCCTGAAACGATCAAATTACCTCTTGGTGTCTATATGAAAGTTGTAGATATTTTTCTTATCTTCAAAATTGACACCTTATTTGCCTTATTTAGACTTTGGATGAGGAAGATATGCCCTGATTATTGAAGCATGCCCAATCTGAAAATTCAACACCTCAGTTCTGACTTCCAAGCTTATTTAACCAGTTAGACTTTTGATTCGGCTTTTGAGCTCTTCATAAAGGTTTTAGATAATCTTTTTAAATTTCCTACAAGCTAAAGAGCATAAGTTTTAGAGGTCTACAACTCTAGTTAAGTACAAAATACAAGGACATAGGACATGGGACCTTACAAGGCTATTGTTTACTACTCAAGTCTGTCCAAGTGTTTTGACTTAGATCTTGATGCTCAAAACTTATCAAATAGAAATGCATTACCATAGGCTTGCAGCTCATCTAACTCTCCAGTAGTCATACACATGCATACACAAATCAAAAGGCCTTATTCAAGGTTGTAATGAGGCTTGGGTGAGGGGTGGGAAATATCAAAAAGGCCAAGCAAAGTTAAACTTAAGGTCAAGAGAGCAAATGCATATGCACAGGAGCAAAGATGCAAAAAATGCAATTTCCAAACAAAATATACTCAAACAAGCTTCACTTCCCATAACTTAGCCAATTCCCCACAATTTTATATTCACAACAACTTTCCTTTTGCAGAATTTTCTTTTTTTTCAATTTTTTTATCCTTTTGATTTTTTAATTCTCATGCATATTTATACACTTTTATTGCTACACTTCTCTTTTGGGGTTCTCTTTACAAGATCATTCACCCCCCAACACTTAAAACAATGCATGTCCTTATGCAAATCCCCACACTTATGCTCAAGCATATATGAAGGATGAACAAATGCTCTCCTAAGGTTCAATTATCTGAAACAGAATTTCCAAAAAAGTGGCTAATAGATGGTATTTAGATAAAAATCATAGATTGGGGATCAGAACATTTATTGATAGAACTTAAAGAGGGGTCTTGAAAATTTTTGTTGGGCCATTATCCTTTCGAAAGAATTCTAATTCTAAAAAATTTGGAATTGTAGAAAGATAATTAATCTATCCATAAGAGGAGATCATATGAAAAATATAACCGATTCATTCCTTTGTTTGGGTTATTGGCTATTGGCCGGAAGTTTCGGGTTTAATACCAATATTTAAGCAACAAATCCAATAAATCTAAGTGTAGTGCTCGGCTCAAATAGAAATACCCCAATATTAGTTGTAATGGAAACGGATATGTTTAATAAAAAGTTTGAGGTAATATCATTGTTTTCCACTTTGGCTTATAGCATGCTAAAACAAAAGAGTGATCATTAAAGCTCAAAGTGGGTGCCAACAAGGGCAATATAGAGGGTTGACCACGTAGTCAAGTAGCTAAAAACAAAAAAGAAATGCCTTTATCATCTTAATGCATGCACATGCTAAGGACAAAACTTTAAGAAAGACAAAAGCAAAGTTCTAGAATGCATAACCAATAAGAGAACACATAGAAAAACAAAATAAGAATGACATGCAACATATCCATCTATGAAAAGCTCAAAAGCTTAACCAAGAGTCATGTCCATATACTTAATCCATGTGACGGAGAGAAAATTACCAAGTATGCATTACACAAAGCACAATTCATAGTCAAGCATGTTAGGAAAAATGCCAAATGTGCTAAAAGCCAAGCAAGTAATCCTCAATAGCATTAATGGAATGGCACGCAACATAACTAAACAACACCTAACAACCTAAAATTAGTAGCACGTGAAATCCTACACTAAGCTTGCTTGTATTAAAAATTAAAGATAGAAGACTAAAAGAAAAAAGGTGATGAGAACTCCTTTATGGTGGCTTATACTTGAACAGTTCCCATAGCTCCTATCCAAGTTTGCATCTCCTAGCTCCACTTGGGTCCTATATGGTTTGGACCATATCACAAGTCACTATCCCACTCAAATTTCTAGATCCAAATAAAGTTTGTAATGCAATCCTTGGAGCCTTGAAGCTCCTCCCAATTTGAACATCTAAGCAACAAGCCACTCCTATTAGGAAGGGATGGGCTTTCCCAAAAGGATGTTTCCACCCTCTTGCTATTTGCCTATGTAGTCTGCAAGGAATGTGAATTTCGTCTTTTGTAGGCACCCCACATAAGTCTAAGAGCTAAACGTCATTCTCTACAATACCATACTCGTGCGGCCCAAAAATAGGAACATATGACAGGCCCTAACCATCCATCTTTAGCTCAATTGCATGTGGAAAGAAATCCTAGCTCACATCAATAATAACATCTTTGCATATGATTGACACCGAAGGCTCCCCTCCTAACATATCGATGTCATCCTCATGCTCCATAGTGAAAGGTTCACCCCATATATTGGCTTTGATTTCCTAGCATGCCATACATAAATGATCACCATAATAGTCATGACATACAAATCTCACCAAATCATCCAGTGCTATATCAGGGAGCAAAGGGTACAAATCATGCAATGGATCCTCATACTCTACTCTCACTAGTTCATCCATAAGCATGGAGACTATTGATAGAGAAATTTTTAGGCATCTATTATTGTTCATACTTGGCCTAATTTGCTTCTATATGTGTTTAATGCTAATGATTTAATTGAGTTTTGCATTATTGGGCCTCATTGGATTTAATTGTTGAAATTTGGTTAATTTCGGATTTTACACTCACTATGACCTTTTTGTCTTCCACAGATCATTTTAGGCTCTACAAATATCGGATTTAGGTGATCTTGGTAGCTCCTGAAAGTTAAGACCGAGATTTATAATTTTGGGTTTCATAGGCTTCATCAAATTCGGTCCATTTCAAGGCTTAATTGGGCTTCCAAGTTCCGGAGCTAATGCTTAGGTGGGTCCAAGACCTTTCCTCACATAATTGGGCATATCTCACTCATTTCTGATCCAATTAAGGCATATAATATGTCTCTGGAAAACTTATCCAGAGAGGATTATTTTATCTAGATCAGATTTTAGAAATCAGGAAAATCTGGATAAGATAAGGTTAGTGATAAGTGGAAATCCGGGTAGGGACATTGGATTGCCTATAAATTTCTGTTTCCTTTGCAATTCTGTACTCAATCAACAATAAAGAACCAGAAACTTGTATTTTCATTTTTCCTTTCAAACTCAAGGTGTTCATACAGAGAGCTTGCCAATGGAGATGTCCATGGAAGGCTAAACTTCTCTCAATCCTTGACATCATAGATAGTTGGTTTGAATTCGGAGTTCCTATTGTATAAATCTTATTTGTATGTATGCTTTCCTTTTCTAAACCTCAATTTCGATTATGGATTTGGTTAGTTAACATGATCATGTTTGAATTATATCTAATTAGATATAAGACTGAATTCGTTAGTGAAATTGAAGTAAAGGCTGAATAACCGATTGGTTGTTCAGGTTAATCCAAACTGCACATAATTTGACATTCATTTAAATTGCGATTGTGATTTAAGGATTGTTGAGTAAAAACTGTATGATTATATAGTTGATTCGGATTAACAGAGTAGCATACAAAGTTAACTCTTTTGAACTGTGATGAATTCTGCCAATAGTCATGATGTCTGGGATTGATTCTTTGATCAAGTGTGATTCTATTCTATTTCTGTTTCTATAATCCTTTCATTCTGTTTCATTCTAAAAATCACAAACTCCCCCCTCCCCCCGCCTTTTTATTGTTATTAGTATTTACAATTCGATAACATAACTAATGTGTCTTGAGGAAGAATGGCTTGAGTCTACTTATACTACAAATAAGGGGATTTAGACTATTTTGATATTGGATGCGACAGTACATATCAAAATTTGGCGCCGTTGCCGGGGATGCATATTATGTTATCTGATCTTGTTATATATGTGTGTTTCAAATAATTCTGCACATATTTCTGCTTCTGTATTTCACTAACAGTGGTATTGCAGGCTGTTGTTTTTTGTTGCTGCAGAAAATACAGGTATTTTTCGACTTACTCATTTTACCTCGAAAAATTCTAGAAAATCAGAAAAAAAAAGTAATAGACCCAAGACAATTATCAGAGTAATTGTCTTGCTATGCTTATTTTTCCAAAAGTCCTTCATTTAGACCACTTATTTTTTATTTTTTATTATTTTTTTTATTTTTTAAAATGAAAAAAATTAGTCAGATTACTTCCCTAGTATTTTAGAGTACTTCTATGGTGTTATTTATTTTTTTAAAAAAAATTAATTGATAGGACTTTTCAATTTCTATTATATTTCGCAGTATATAGGCTATTTTGAGTTGTGTTCCTGAATTCTAGCTGTGCTTTTTGTGTGTGTGTGCATGACAAGGTCTGATCCTAGTGAATTGTATGCACATGATCCTGAAATAGATAGAACTTTTCATAGATTGAATAGAGTGAATAGGAATTTGGTTTTTCATAGTGTTGCTGGTAGTAATCAAGGTGTTAATTTGAGTGATTCTGCAAGTGATTCTGTATCTGATTGTGCATCCGATATCAGTGTTCTTGTATCTGAAATTAGTATTGATAACATGGCTAATAGAACTTCGAAAGAATTGGCTGCACCTGATGTTGCATATCAGCCTTTGTGTATTCAATATCCTGAGTTAGAGGTGCCATTTGAGCTTAAGTCTAGTCTAATCCATTTGCTGCCCAAGTTTCATGGTCTTGCAGGAGAGGATCCTAATAAGCATCTTAAGGAGTTTCATGTTGTGTGCTCCACCATGCGACCTGAAGGAGTGCCTGAAGAGCATATCAAGTTGAAAGCATTTCCTTTCTCTTTAGATGCTGAAACAAAGGACTGGTTGTATTATCTTCATCCAGGTTCTGTTACTACATGGCAAGAAATGAAGAGATTGTTCTTAGAGAAGTTCTTCCTCGCATCCGAGCAAAGATCTATCCGAAAAGATATTTGTGGCATCGTGCGGTTCTGCAGGAGACTTTATATGAGTATCGAGAAATTCAAAAAGTTGTGTGCAACATGTCCTCACCACCAGATTAATGAACAGCTTCTCATCCAATATTTCTATGAAGGGTTGATTCAAAATGATAGAAATATGATTGATGCAGCAAGTGGTGGAGCATTGATGGACAAGACACCTGCAGGCTTTAACTCTAATTGCTAACATGGCAGCCAACTCACAGCAGTTTGGCTCAAGGTCTTTTGCACCAGCTAAGGGAGTCAATGAGGTGACTGCAGCTGCTGATAATCAGAGGCTGGAAAATAAGATAACCGAGCTTACATCTCTTGTAAGATAGCTAGCTGTTGGACAACACCAGCAAATCAATGCAGCAAATCCATGTCCTTCACAAGTATGCGGCATATGTACCACCACAAGTCATTATACTGATGCATGTCCTACATTACAAGAAACTGATCCAGGAGTACAAGACTCAGCTGTAGTGGCCGGAATGTTCATTGGATGGCCGCAAAGAATAAAGAACTATACAGACCTCAACAACAGCAAAAGTATGATCCATTTTCTGAGAGGTACAATCCAAGGTGGAGAGATCATCCTAACATGAGATATGGTCCTGTGCAGCAAAATGTACCACAGCAACAAAAATTTCAAACAGCAGGACCAAGTCCAAGTCAAAGCAATAAGTACCAACCACCTCCATTTAGACAGCAGCAGAATATGCAGTAGAATGTGATGCAACCCATGCAGAGTACCAGTTCAGATCCTACATTAGAGGATTTGGTGAAACAGATGGCAACCAGTAACCTACAGTTCCAACAAAATGTGAATTCTACAATTCAAGACTTGCAGACACAGATTGGACAGTTGGCAACTTCAGTCAACAAAATGCAGTCAGAAGGTTCTGGCCAAATCCCTTCTCAATCAGTCACCAATCCAAAAGGAAATGTGAGTGCAATTACATTGAGAAGTGGTAAGGAGTTAGAAATGGAGAAACAGAAAATTGAATCTGGCGGCAAGAAAATAGAAAAAAATGATGCAGCAGAAAAAATGGAAATTCAGAAAAAGTCAAGTGCTGTAGATTCTAATTTCATACCCCCATTACCTTTTCCCAACAGAATAGCTCAAACAAGAAAAGCAGCTGAAGTAGATAAGGAGTTGTTTGACACTTTTAAGAAAGTAGAGGTCAACATCCCTCTCTTGGATGCCATAAAGCAGATTCCCAAATATGCAAAGTTTCTTAAGGAGTTATGCACTCATAAAAGGAAAATGAACGGTCATGAAAAGGTGAGCATGGGTAGAAATGTTTTTACATTGATTCAGCCCAATATACCCAAGAAGTGCAAAGATCCAGGTACTTTCACCATCCCTTGCACCATAGGCAACTCTAAATTTGGGAATGCAATGCTAGATTTAGGTGCCTCCATAAATGTCATGCCTATATCAGTTTATAGATCATTGAAGCTTGGAGATTTGAAACCAACTGGTTTAGTAATCCAACTAGCCAACAGGAGCACTACACATCCAGCAGGTGTGCTTGAAGATGTGCTTGTTCAGGTAAATGAGTTGATTTTCCCAGCTGATTTCTATATTCTGGAAATGGAAGATGAAATGTCCAGCAATGGACCCACACTAATTTTGGGAAGACCCTTTCTGAAAACAGCAAAAACTAAGATAGATGTGGATGCAGGAACTCTTTCTATGGAGTTTGGTGAAGATGTTGTGCAATTCAATATTTTTGATGCAATGAAACATCCTTCGGAAGAGCATTCTCTTTTCTATCTTGATGTCATTGATTTTCTGAATGATGATTACGCAGATTTAAGCTCTGAATATGATGATTTTGCTGATTTTGATGAATTTGCTGATTGTGTAGAATTCAAAAGTGTGGAGATTGATTCTACAGAAACTGTTGCTGTAGAAAATATTTGTGCAGATTTGAATGTTGCGAATGTAATTGAAAGAACCACCATTACCATCCATTATGCAACCACCAACTTTAGAGTTGAAGCCTCTACCTTTACACCTAAAATATACTTTCCTAGAGGCTAATGATAAGCTACCAGTTATTATAGCAAATGATCTCCAATCGGATCAAGAAGATAAGTTACTGCAAATGTTGAAAGATCACAAGAAAGCTATTGGCTGGTCTTTAGCTGATATTCCAGGGATTAGTCCTTCCACTTGTATGCACCGGATATTGTTAGAAGATGGTGCTAGAACTGTAAGACAGCCACAAAGGCGGCTAAATCCTACCATTTTGGAGGTAGTGAAGAAAGAAGTCAACAAGTTGCTAGCAGCAGGGATCATTTATCCTATATCAGACAGTGAGTGGGTTAGTCCTTTGCAAGTGGTTCCTAAGAAGACTGGCATAACTGTTGTAAAAAATCAGAATAATCAATTGATTCCAACTAGAATCCAAAATAGTTGGAGGGTGTGTGTAGACTACAGGAAGTTGAACCAAGCCACTAGAAAGGACCATTTTCCTCTTCCATTCATTGATCAAGTGTTAGAGAGACTTGCAGGCAATTCTCATTATTACTTCTTGGATGGATTCTCAGGTTACCTTCAGATCCATATAGCACCAGAGGACCAGCACAAAACTACTTTCATTGGTCCATTCTGCACTTTTGCCTATAGGAGGATGCCATTTGGTCTGTGCAACGCTCCAGGTACTTTTCAGAGGTGTATGGTAAGTATTTTCTCAGATCTTTTAGAGAGTTGCATAGAGGTATTTATGGATGATTTCACTGTTTATGGATCCTCATTTGATGCATGTTTAGAGAGTCTGTCTAGAGTCTTGGATAGGTGCATTAAGACTAATCTTGTGCTAAATTTTGAGAAATGTCATTTTATGGTGACAGAAGGGATAGTCTTAGGGCATTTAGTATTTAGGAGAGGCATTGAAATTGATAGAGCCAAGATAGATGTTATTGCTTCTTTACTTTACCCCGTGTCTGTGCGGGAAGTGCGTTCTTTTCTTGGCCATGCAGGTTTTTACAGGAGATTTATACGAGATTTCAGCAAGATAGCTTTACCTTTATCCAGGCTGCTACAGAAGGAAGTGGAGTTTGTTTTTGATACACCTTGTCAGCAGGCATTTGATGAGCTGAAGAAGCAACTCACTACAGGCATGTGATGCTTCTAACTTTGCACTTGGAGCTGTCTTAGCTCAAAGAATTAGCAAGATTTCTCATGTTATAGCCTATGCTTCATGGACATTAGACACAACTCAAGCTAATTATACTGTAACGCCCCGATTTTCTGTCTGAGTGGAAAATAACCGAAATGCCCCTGAGGTCATTTTCTACTAATCGAGGATGGCCGACCCGGCAGTCCTTGAAGGGCCAACTCAATGTTTGAAGGGGATTGAATGACCCTTGAGTGGTTCCGGAGGTGAAAGTCTCATTTTCTGCAATTTCGGGTCGAAATGACCAAAATACCCTTGTAGCGTTTTACGCGGGTAAAGGTACCGTTTGAGCCCGAAACTTTCCCCAGAGGTTTAAAACCATGTTTTTACATGTTTCAAAACATCTGTTTGAGTCCTGGTAGTCCCAGACAGTTTTAGTGCAAAATTACGATTTTGCCCCTAGAATAGTATTTTTGAGCTTAATGATGTAATTAAGCAAACCTAAGCAATATTAGGCTCTAATCGAAGACTAATTAATTTTCATAATTAATCTAGAGTCAAAATAAATTATTAAAATTAATTAGAACCTAAGATTGCTTAGATTAGATTTAAATCTCTTTTCTAAAACTCAAGATTTCACACTTGGAATCTTGAATAATGTCTTCTTTCTCCAATTCCTTAAATCAAGGAATTGTGTCTAGAATTGTTTATACACTAAAATGAGTTTATAACTCACTAATGATGCAAGAACACTCCTTAATTATGTCTTGACAACCTTGATTACCCATTTTCTCACCTAAACACTTTCTTATAAATTCCTAATCTTAATCCTAATCAAAGATACACGTAAACACAATTCTAAACCACAATTAAAATGCAACAAAACCCTCCCCATGGCTGATGCAAGTTTCGGCCATCTCTCTCCCTTTTACATCACATGTTGAATTATTTCTCACTCAAAGAACCATGCTTGAGCCATACTTTGAACCATACCTCACCATACTTTGAACCACACCTCACCATGCCTCAAGACCACATTATCTCACCTCATGGAACTCATGGGTTCCCTCCAATCTGATGGTCGAACTCCCTCCCCCTCCATGCACCTTTCATTTGCTTTATTTCTCTATAAATAGCTTGCTTGGGTGAACTTGTATCATTTTGGGTTCATTTGCAAAGAGTAAGTTCTCAAAGAAACACTTCAAAGCTTCCTTTTTCTCTCAAGTTCAAGTCTTCAAAGTTCTTCAAGTTCTTCATCTTCTTCACCTTCTTCTTCCATCTTCAAGATCATCACACCAAGTAGGGATTTCTTTTCATGAATGTTCTTCTTTAAAGCTTGATGATTATGGTTTCTCTTGTTTTCTTTTTAGAACTTCTTCTCTATTCTTTTTCTTTCTTGTTTCGGCCATGAGCCCTTGAGAATAGAGAAAGGAGAGGTTGATGATGAGAGTTTCATGATGATGTTCATCACTTGAAACAAACTCTAGAGCTTGATCTTTGTTCTCGAGCAAAAATGTTTCTAGTTCTTCCTTTCTTGAACTCTTGAGAATTCTATCTTTGGTGATGTTTCAAAATAGTTCTAAGAACTCAATGATGAGGTCTCATGATGTTGGTGTTAGTACATCATCAAGATCATGGACCCTAGAGTTTTAAAATGTTCCTTTCCTTCTTGAAGTTTCGGCCACTTCCTTTTCTTTTAACATGCTACATGTTTTGACTTTCTAAAAATGTTATGTTGAGTTCTAAGGTCTCTAGACTTTACTTGATCTTGGTTTGATGAGTTTGGGTTGAGGTTTAAGTTCCTTTAAAGTCTTGTTAAGAGCTCTAGAAAGATAAAATGAACTTGCATAATTTATTTTACGCTTGCATTTATATTTACATTCTTGCTATGCACCTTTACTTTCAAGCTATCACCTAAGAACATAAAGATTAAAATGGGACTTGCATCATCACTTAATTTAATTCTCGAAGCCTTTCTATTTCGGCTTTAAAGTCGATTGTTGTTGGGCCAAGAGCACTAAAATAAAGAATTGAACTTGCATTATCACCTAATTAATTTCTCGAATGCCTTTCTATTTCGGCCTTAAAGTCGATTGTTGTTGGGCCAAGAGTACTAAAATAAAGAATTGAACCTTGCATATTTACTTTCAAGCTTGCACGTTTAAATTTATGCCTTGCATATTTATTTTAAGTCATCACTTTATTTTGTAAGCAAGATTAAAAATGAAAAGCATGAGCACGTTTATTTTATGTCATAACTTAAGAACCTAGAGCTCAAAGACTTGCCCATTTCATTTCAAGTTAAAGTTTAATGTGAATGCATTCTTTGAATGCATGTTTCGGCCAAGTAGTGATGATGGACTTGCAATGAGTTTTCATCTAGCTACAAGGGCCGATAATCTATGTCCTAAGTTTTTCCTGAGACTTTACAAATCTTTATAAGGTTATGTTATCATGAGTTATAATTTTATTCCCTTTTTGAAGATGAAATATATTTTGGTCACTGACCTAAGGCTTCTCTTAGCCTCCTAATGAATTTAAAATGATTTGCAAAGAGTTTTAGAGATTCTAAATTGATTCCAACAGAAATCAGTTAACTTATGTACCTAGAAATGTCAATTTAGTTCTCTTATTAAAGTTAGATGTTTTCGGTACTGTCATGATGAGCTTGTGGCTGTATGATGATGTTTTGATGTGTTAGAATGTGTGAAAATATCACATGATGATGTAGAAATGATTCTATGCATGATAGGTAAGAAACTAGCTAACTAGAAATACCGTAAAGCTAGAATTTAACATAGTTTAGACCCATTTGTTTTTGGAACTTATCCAAAATATTTTAATGGGAACATAATCAGATTAGGATTGTTTAGACATGAAAAACTTGGTAACATTTGGATTAGAATTGAATTTTAGCACCTATAGGGAAACTAGTAACTAGAAAACCGTAAAAGTGCAAATGTAGAACTCTTAGAACATTTAGTTTTCTGGATTCTGTCCAGAAACGTTACAACATGATAAATGTGATTTATAATTAGTTCTTAAGCATAGGAATGTCTCATAATTGATTTATATTTAATTTATAGCACCTTAAGCGAAGACGGAACCGAGAAAGGGTCTAAAACGTAAGTTCTAGAACCCCGTAACCACAAGTTAGAAATTCTGCCCTATGCTTTTCAGATTTGAGTATGAACATGAGGATTAGGAATGATGATTAATTATGAGCCCTTAGGTGCATAACATATGAATGACGGATGTTAGAGAACTATATCTCAAGATTAAGACCCGTAAGGGTCAAAGCATAAGCTACTGTAAGGGTAACCGTTTGAATATTCTATGATTGATTACGAGAATGATTTGATGTCTTATGATGATGATGAATGGTTGTGCATGTCCTACAAGTTCCGTGGCATAAAGCAAGTTTGAAGGAAATCCGGTGAACGCCGTTATGCTGCCGAATTTCCCATCAAACTTGAGAATTTGAGAAAAGTTTGTGAAAACTCCTGGGTGACACCGGTTCGGCTGAGCACCCCCAAAACAGATGTGACATAACACTGAGACGCATTTCTCCCGCTACGGTGGGGAGGAAACAAATCCGTGAGGGTATTGATATTGAGCTTGCCAAAGCGGACAATTTGCTGTGTACTAGATACTAGTAGAGCATTTCAAAGAAGGAAATGATCCTAAGATAGGTGATCCAAGAAAGTTATGTATACCCCCTCTATTAGCCCATATTAAATCTAGTGATGACTAGTTAGGATTGAGCTCATTCCTAGGCGATAGGTGAGATGTAGTTTGGTGACCAAATTATCGCCGGGCTAATGAATCGGTTGGACTTTTGGTGGATATGTTAAGAGGGTGATCTTTAAGAAAAAGAACTTAAGAGTTTTACTTATGAGAAAGATGTCACATGAAAAGTAGTATGCCTTTTTATGCCGCGTATATGATTTATGTTTCTTTATGATGTGCCCAAGTATTACGATTTTCGTGCTAATGTGCATATGGTATTGTCATGCATTCATCAAATATCTGTTGCATTCATGTCATTAAGACACATACTAAAAGACACCCACTTCGAATAAATAGATTTGTAAAGCCTAAAACCAATCCTTATGCATGTACACCTTTTTCATAATTAAAACCGAGGTGGCTGGGGACGACGACGATGACACTAGTGTTAGAGTCGGGAATCCCTACTGAGAATCTCGAATGAGTTTCTCATCCTTTCCTTTTCTTCCATGTCGTCTCTAGACAAGGATTACAACGAGGTTCGTGACTTCTTTGAGGCGCGCACTTAAGGGACACACTAGCAGACGGAGCAGAGGGTTGCTGCGGGGGCATAGATAGCTTAGCTTTTGGGTTGACACTTATCTACTAGAGCAACTGGTCACTGAGAATAGCTATCAGCGAAATGTTTTTGGTCCACATGATTATTAAAAATGAGAAGAGTGACCATATTAGAGGTGTGGTCAGCACAGAGCTTTCCTTTAGCCATAAGGATTAAGAAGGTGTGAAAAGGATTTATTCTGGCACATAGAGATGGAGATTGAGGTTAAAGAGAAGAGTGATGAAAAAAAATCTTGAGAATTGGAGAAGATGAAACGGTTTGAGAAAGTGTATATGAGATATGAGAGTTAAGGTGGACATGAAACGTGGAGGCTTAAAGGGATGTGACATGATTGAAAGTGAAGTGACATAGGGGAGAGAAAGAAAGACTTCTGACAAGATGGACAAAAAAACTCCCACCTTTTTCAACTTTTTATCAAAAAGAAAGTCTTCTCACTCTTGCTCTTACTTTCTGAAGAGATTACTTTCTGAGGCTTTAGGATTTACTTTCTAACCATTAGAATAAATTTAGTAACCTCTCCCAAGTTCTTCTTTTAGCTCTGAGAGCAATGCCATTGGTCACTAATCCTTAAGATAGTCTTTCTGACCAAGCAACCTTCTTCTGAGCACTTCTTCTATTTTTGATTGATTTGTCTTCATACATGTCATCCCGATTCTAGTTTTACAAACTGATACACTATTCTTCACGGGAGTCTGTGGTCTTGGAAACTAGCTTCTGAAACACATCCTTGTAGACTTGGTCTTGCAAACTGATCTTCTTCTGTTTCTATAAACTGATATAACATACCTCACAGATAATTGTGGCCTTGCAAACTGACAAGCATAGTTTTCAAAAGGATATGTATGCTGATGATTTCTGATACTATGCTTGATCTTCAAAAGGAAGTACTGAAGAAAGACCACCCAGAGAGTTTTTTATGCAAGAATGCTTATACATAAGAAAATCTTGAAGACTTTTCAAAGACGGAAACAACCAAGAGATCCTCAGAAATAGATATTGTGAATTCATCTAGATACAAAATCTTCAGTAGACACATCCATTTATCAAGCATCTCCATTTTAAAAGCAAAAAGATATTTTTCACAAACATACTTAAATAAGATGTGCTAATCAGATTCTTTTAAAGATAGATACCACACACACAAAAAATTTCAGAGGAGGGGAAGACAACTTACCTCAAAAGATAATCTTGCATTTGATTCCTTATCTGCAGCATCTGGGTTCAAAGAACCTGGTAAGCCTTTGGCTTTATCTTTTGATCTTCACTTTCTGAATATATTTTCTTGCTCTGATGATGTCAGATTAATCCATATGATCCTTAATCTTTTCCTTAGCAATGATGATGATGTCTTCAGCATGAAGCCTTTTCTCTTGAACTAAGGTAGCCCATTTAGCATAGCTTCCACCAAGCTTTAACAACTCAGAGCTTTTTCAACAAATATAGATATCATGGTGGTGATGAAAGCATGGTTGATAATATTCCAAGGAATAACTTGGATTTTATAACTTTGAGAAACTCTCAAAACTTTGACAACAGAAGATAATTTCAAAACACTGAGCTATCGTGAAGATATAGTACATTCGAATCATTTAGCTTTTGTGTCATTCTTAACTGCTCATCTTGTATGTCAGAAAGAATTACTTTCCAATCATCTTGAATGGTTTAGGCATATCTTTCTGAAAGAATGAGATTCTGGAGCTCATTCTTTGAAGCTTCTAGCTTTCATCAGTTGGCTTTCTGAAGATACCTTGAGATAGAAAGTCTCAAGAGTTTCCTCAGCATAATCAAGATATCAGCAAGTCCTTCTTAAACTCTTTCTTTATCATCATCATGAGAGATCTTCAAAGAAAAAATAGCTCTTAGAATCTGTGACACAATTTAGGACCGGAGCTTGATATTTGGATGAATCATCATCAGAGTGCTTCTATTGATGTTTTAGTTAGAGAAATATATCAGGAATTCCTGCAAGAAGAAGTGTGACTTTTGGCACCCAGGCTTCCTTGGGTCCTTATCAGTTAGATTCAGATAAAGAAGTTTTTCTCAACCCTCATTAATTGTAAAGGTATCTCTTTAATCATCTTTAAAGAACAAAAGTAGAAGGTATCAGATAAATGAAGTTGTATAGAAATTTCTTCTACTGTTTCATCTATATATCTTAATCTTGTTTCTTTGTAGCAAGGGATGCTGACCATTTGTTACAAAAACATGATTTTTGAATATGTCAGATAAAATAGGTCAGATCTTAAGATGCCATGAAGCTTTCTTAAGAACTTTGAAGAAAGTTCTATCATGATCATACAGTTTCTTGGAGACTTCAAATAACTTAAGAAAAGTAAACTCTCTTGGAGAATTTCTATCTTTCAGCTTTCCAGTTTTGGCTTAGACTTTCTCAAGTGTCAAGGCAACTTTACAAGTTATGTGATAGATTTGAGAAATATAAATGAATGAGCTTGATGGATTTCTAACAACTCATCCCATAAAAAGAATTGACGATGATAGGATATAGAGATCTTTACCTCACGAAATCCTGATAAAGTTTTTTGGATATGAAACACAGAATGGCAGCAAGATTTAGCATGACGTTTCCTTTTGACCAAGATTTTCTAGATACTAGGCACATTTTCCTCTTTACAAAGAGATATGACATGTAAGAACAGATCAAATACATGATGTGTTGTACAACTGCAATAGGCGGATATGCTTTCTCAATATGATCTTTGTTTGATTTGTCATTTATAAGATAGATGCCTTTTGATATGATGGTTACAATCTTCAAATATGGACACCAGATGAAGGAAATATCTTGAAAACACCAACCTCAGATAACAATATCAGATTTTCTACTTCTCAAAGAAGCTTTGGCAATTTTCATTGCTTGATCATTGGAAGACATCTGATATGTCACAAATAGGATCAAAGATATCTTGAAAAACATTAAGATCCTTCGAAATCATGAGCTGATGTCTCATATAGCCTTTCTTATGTAACACATAGTATATAAATAACATACACAACTGTAGCTCAAGGCTTATATGAACTAAACTTGACTTGATCAAGAGACTAAACTTTCTGTTTTGAAAGATACTTGCTAGCTGATCTCTTTTGAATCCCTTTAGTCATAAGAAGGAAATATGCCATGAACTTGAGACTTGACAGCAAAGAATTATCAAATAAAAACTGATTTTTCGGAGGTGATATATATCATTCTATCCTTTGGATCTTTGTCCTCTGCAATCATTGGATTGCTCAACCTCTCAAAGGCCTGGCTCTGATACCACTTGAAGGTAAAGATGTGTGCAAGAAGGGGGGTTGAATCGTGCATTGATCCCTTTTTGGATTTCTGAAGGTTCTGAAAAAGATTACTATCAAATGTAACACTTGAAGTGCAGTGAAGAAAAAGTTAGTGGCCTCAGAAAGTTACTTTCTGATACTTATTATTTAGAATGCTCAGTATTAAATCATATAGCATAAAAAATGCATGATAGATGTAAAATAGATTGATAAGGTAAATAAGCAATACAAGAAAATAAAAGAGATTAAGGTAAGAGAGAAAGAACACGAAGGATTTTATACTGGTTCAACCATCATGCCTACATCTAGTACTCAAAAACTGTTGAGGTTCCATTATAACAACAACTTTCTCAACCTGAGAAAATACAGATGGATAGTATTTTCACTAGCCTTCCCAAGCTATTGTCCAAGAATTTCAGAAATCACCTGTAACCAAGGATTTCGAGTAGTTCTGTACTAGCCTCTCCAAGCTAACATGAGTAGTCTTGACTATGGTCTCTCCAAGCCAACCCGTGACTAACAGGAAACTTCTTCAGCACGTTGTTAGTATTCTTCCCCAGCCTCTCCTGGCTACAAGTAGTCTTGACTCCAGCCTCTCCAAGCCTAACATAAGTAGTCTGTTCCGGTCTTTCCAAGCCGCAAGCAGTCTAATCCCAGCCTTTCCAAGTCGCAAGTAGTCTTTGACTAGCCTCTCCAAGCTAAATCGTGATGAGTAAGTCCATCTTACCATCACGTTGCAAGTAGTTTTTACCTTAGCCTCTCCAAGCTATGTCTTACTCTGATGACTAACAGATTAAGGATACAAAGGTTAAGTGTTTGGACTGCCACTCAAACTAACCTACACTCAAGTTTCCTTAAAGATGATACATTTTTTAAAGATCCTAGGAGAACTTGAATGACTTCCTTCTTCTACTTCTTCCATAAGAAGAATATATATCTAACAAGAATATAGAAGGAAGATTTTCTTTACACTTCAAGAATAGAAACTGATTACATCGCTAAGACAGAATATTCCAGGAAGTGGGAGAAGATTTTTACAGAGTTTCCTCTCTTTTAATCTTCAAAATCTCTCGACATTCTTCAAGCTTAGGATCTCTTTTTATAATGGTCTTTTTCTTTGTGACCATTGCCATTGATCGATTCTTCAAGTGACACGTGTTGAACTTCAGTTGTGTCTTAAAAAGAACATCTGGAAGAGAAGTTGACAGAACGGTCACATCGGTTGCAGAAGCTATTGTAAATATGAGCTTTCTAATCCTCTATCAGAAACTACTTTTCTACTTTCTGAGCAAGCTTTCTGAACTCCTCCTTCATAAAGCTAAGGCTGTTGATCAAATGGCAAAAAAGATGACGTGCCAGTTTTAAACTGGGTTTGATTTGATAATTTAAAATTCAAATTTCAAATTTCCCTCCCTTTCCTGCAGCATTCTTTGTTTTACACACAGCTGTGAGCTTTCTGATGTGCGCAACCAGTTCATTGAAGAGTATTTGACTTTCTGATCTTCAATCAAATCTTCTTTGTTGATTGTTTCATTGCGATTGATATGATTGAAGATTAAGTAACACGTTGCTTGTGGACATATTTTGATATCTTCATCTTGAGAGTACTTTCTGATGTCCCATACTACTTTCTGAAGTCTCTTTCCTTAGTTTCTTGGCTTTTGGCTTGATTTCCTCCAGTCTTTAAGCATTTACACATTCTTTGCACAAAATAATGATCACTTCATTTTAAGCTTAATCTCCTTATATGAGATAAAACATGCTTGTACATATGTGGCGAAATTAATCCCGATTCAAGTCCGTTTCTATGCTTTGTTCCATAAGTATGTATACATGCTTTGCTTAAAATAATATTTACTTTCTGTTTGCCTCATCTCTTCCTATAAGATAAATCATGTTTGCACATGCAAAATGAAACATTATTCTTGCTATAAGTTTGTAACATACTAACCAGATTTAACCTGTTACGCTTTGTCAAGAAAATCAAAGGAGACATCAGTAGTTCTTCAAAGTATTTTCTTTGAATTGGTTTTGTTATCATTCAAAACTCATGAGCACAAGGGTTCTAGAACTAACAGAAAGCAACGTGAAGCTATGCCCAACAAAGAAGAAAAGCCATTTGTTTTTCCTTTTCCTATATATAATAAAACTAACGTGGAGAGAAAGTGAGTAGTATCACTATTTTCGAATCAATTTGCCTTGTGTCTGTATTGAAAATGTCTATGTTTATTTGATTGCCATGAGTAAAAATTGTCTGAGATAGGATAATATCCAATATTTAGACCAATTTCAATGTTTTGGTGTACAAGTTATTATCATTTCGGTGTACCGATTATTACCATTTCGGTACCCGATTGACGTAAAAGAAACTTTACCGGGTTAAAATATCAATTTAACCTTATCCTTATTTTAATCTATGTCCATATACTATTTATAAGGTCTCATTTTATATCCTTGAATAAAATATTATTATATTAAATTTGTAATAATATTAAATTAATTTTCATTTTTTTTAATACAAAATCCTCATACTGTCGTGATCATAACTGTGTCTGTCAAAATTTTCAAAATCCTTATAGATTATTCACATTTAATTATTTTATCATGAACAATACTAAAAAATGAGTCGTTACACTAGCTTGCTGCAGTGAGTATGCCTGAACCAAAACTTAGAAATGGTATTACCAGGGATCATTGTAATAACCAAGGCTCACTATAGCGATATTTCTCAATTTTTGACCCCTTAAACGATCAAGTTACCTCTCAGTATCTTCATGAAAGGTGAAGATATTTTCTTGTCTTCAAAATAGACACCTTTTTTGCCTCATTTAGACTTTGGATGAGGGAGTATGCCCTGATTATTGAAGCATGGCCAACCTAGAAATTTAGCACCTTAGTTCTAACTTTCAAGCTTGTTTTGGCCAGCTAAACTTTTAATCCAGCATTTGAGCTCTTCATGATAGTTGTAGATAATCCTCTTAGCTTTCCTACAAGCCGAAAAGCATAATTTTTAGAGGTCTATAACTCTAGTTAAGTGCAAAATACAAAATAGTGCCAAAAGCAGTTTATGCAGAAAATTCTCATTAATACTCAAATCAATGTCCAAACTCAAACATGATGCAAATGCTTATAATTAAGCATGAAAGAGAGCTAGAAAACTAAGAATATGGTATAAAGTTTGTATAGAAATACATACTTATCAATATTTAGAACAAACTGAATTGGGAATTGGGAATGTGTGTGGTCCCACCTCTAACTTGGAAAATTGCAATTTTTAGGAAAAAAAAAAGTTTCCTGATAAATTTATTTTATCAAGTCATTTGGTTTGATTTTTATTGTGTCACATTGTCTAACAAGTAATTGACGTTATTAAAATATGATGTTTTATTAATGAAGGAAAAAATAATCGAGATGTACAATTCATTTTATATCAGGTACATTTAAACCAACTAATTGAATTCAATTCTCTCAAACATAATAATTTAATTTAAATCCAAATGGAATTCCATTCTTAATGAAATTGAATTCAACTCCATCAACTAATAACTTTACAAATACCTTGTAAAGAAAAATATTTCAAAGAAGGACAGGGAAGGAAAGAAATCAAGTACTAGCAGGGCTCACAGTTTTTGGCCTCCACTTGCTAAAAAAACTATAGAAGGAAGAAAATGGCTTAAATGACAATTTTAACCTTGAAAAAATTTAAGAAAACTTAATTATAAATCTCCATATCTCTTTTTCATTAATTAATTGTCGAGAGTTTGATTCTTACTTTAAAAATGAAGCATGTTTAAAACTCATGCCAACATCTACCCTTTAAATAAATCCACAGTATGCGAAAGGATTAGTCAATGTGTCCAACAATGGATACCCTAAAAAATCAAAAAAAAATTATAAATATCTAAATGTAGATGAAAAATGGCAGTATTTTTTTTTTGTGGCAAAAAATGACAGGATTTGATAAAAAAAAATGACATTTTTTAACAAAATGTAGGTACTCTAATAAGATGAAAAAATTATACTATAAATTAAAATATAGGTTAATTTTATGCATAATTTGATAAATTGAACTTATTTGATTTTTTATTTGAAAATTATTCTAAAATAAAATTTACAATTAAATTTAATAACTTATTTTTTATTATAAAACTTTTATTTGTATAGTTTATAAAATCTATTGAAATTGTAACTTAAACTAACATATTTATACTCCATTATGTAATAATTATTATAATACCTCCCATTTTTCCTCTCATCATTTTCTCTTTTTTTTTCTCTCTCAATCCAAACAAACATAATTTTCTCTTCATTTTCTTTTATGTCATTTTTTTTTTCAGTTTTCTCTCATTATCCAAATAATAGCTTAGTGTCATTGTTAAGCGATTTTTCAAATTATCAGACAAAGGAATTTAGTGCTCCTCTTACTAAAATTTGACTAACATAATAAAAGATTGACTGATGTCATGGAGGATTTGGGGCATATTTAATCCCTTTCAATCACATAGGTTGTGAAGAATGCATATTTATGGTTTTGTTAGCACCTAAAAATTGCTCGAACCATTATTGATTTCACTTGAACCAGTCAAAACTGGATAAAACTGGTAACCCATTTGAACCAGAGCCAATCTGTAATAATTGACCGCTTCATCACACTCACAGCAACTTGACACAACCACTTATCTCTCACTATTGTCCATCAGCCCACTGGTTGTGACATTAAGGGCTGATTTTGATAGCTGTTATGAGATAGTGACAACAGAGACAATAAGACAATAGAGATAGAAATGCTGTTAGAGACGGAGACGAAATTGTATTTATTAGTTGTGTATAGAATATGACAATTGATGAAAAAATGAAAAAGATTAAGTTATAATTTAATAAAAAATTGAAAAGTTAAAAGGATAAAGATGGAATATTAAATGTTTAAATGAATATTTTTTTAAAAAATAAATTTGTATTCCAGAGACTTATCTCTAGTGTCCCTCCATTTTAGGGACATGGGAATTGATTTAAAAATTGTCCTGGGACGGAGACAATTTTGGCATTTCTATCTCCATCACCTTCTCCAAACACATTTCTATCATCAATGTCTCCGTATTTTTTGTCCAAAGACATTTAGGAAACGCTATCTAAATAAATAAAAATGCAGAATTCTTGTATCAAACAACCATTAAAACTAAAATGAATGTGTTAATCTTCTGCGGGTTTGATGTATGCTAGTACTGTTCTTGTGCATTGCATGGGAATTTGAATTGTCTTTCAGCAGTGCAAATAACAAATAAATAAACAAATAAAATATAATATTCAAACTTTGGAATAACCATTCAAAATAGAATAACATTAGATATGAGGAAGACTATTATTCATTTCAAAGGAAATTAGAAAAAAAAAATTCTGAAAATCAAAGCAGGCCAAAATAGTAACATGATAATTGGTGAACGGTTAGCATATTCTCTTCCTGGGTATGATAGATTACCATCCAGAATGTGGGATTAAATTGGGCTATTTTTCACTTCTGAGAATGAAAATTACCTGGGCATTGGCATTTTTTTTTTCCATTCTGCTTAGCAAATATAAAAATATTGTATTTCGATAGACATTCTCGGGAAGGTATAAATAATACACGGAGCCAGATTTCACACTGGATATTAAATGCGTTTGTTTCATAATTTTTCAGAAAAAATAACTAAAAAAATCATTTTTCATACAAGTTACTCATCCCAGCCTCTACTCAAACTATTTCTTTCTTTTAAGCTTTTAAATATAATATGAATAACTTCTATAAAAAAAAATTAAACAAACATTCATTTCTCATTTAGGAAAAGGGTACAACTAGTATAAGCTGATTGCATAAACAGAGCTGGAGTATCTCTACTAGAATCACATTGCCTAAAAACCATAGCATAGATAGAAATTCAATTCATCCTATTGACAAGTCATCCTCGTTTATGCTAAGACATTGAACCAGGATAACAACAACAAATACGATGGCACTGATTAACTTCCTTTTCCTTGTTGGATTTGCTGAATAAGAACAGCAGCCAGCTGTAATGTTGCTTGTAAACGTTTCTGTGGATCTGCTTCAGCATCTTCCGGCAAGCTACTATCTGTAAGTTGCTGGTTTCCATTAGCCCCTCTTTGTGGTTCTTTTTGAATCATCTGTGACGATTGAGGCACATTTGACATCTGCTGTTGCTTATGCAACTGTAGAACTTGACCAAACTGTGATGCTGGGAGTTCAGAATTCACCAGGTTTTCTACACCAAATTTCTGGGTTGGTCTGGACGAGCTTTCAGACCCATTAATTCTGTTAGTCTGCCTAGGATCATTCGATGCAGATGCACTCAAAGAGCTTCCTGATTGCCTCTGCTGTTCAAGAAGAGATGCAGCTAGTTGTGCAAGCTGTTCTGGTTGCAGGGCCCCCACAGGCAGAGATAAAGGGTTTAAAGGTCTTACATCTGGCTCTGCCCTTGGAATCATGACCTGACGATCCTCAGCAATAGGCTCAACAGCACCACTTGATAGCTGTGGTGGTAATGTTCTAGCAGAGACTGAGTTCTGCAGATTGTGAGAAGACCAGTTTGGACCAAATGCAGGGTTCTGCTGCTGGATAGGAGGATAGTCATGACTTCTTTCATTGTGAGGCTCAGAAAAGCTAACCGCTGAAACTGATGGAGCTGGTGCAAATTTATTTCCCAGAAAAGAAATATTGCTGATTCCAGAATTACCCAATTCTGAAATTGCTGATGGAAATGATGGCTTTGAATACATTATATTCTCATTATAAGGCAACAGATTCTCGTTTCTCGTTTCTGTTGGAATATGCACAGGACCGTGATTTAAGCCAGGGTTCTCCAGCCTTAGAATAACACCAGATATGCTCAATTTCCCAGGTACCTTCAACACTTTCTCTGAGAAATCTGAAGGAGGTACAAGAAATAAGGTGGTCTTGTCATCCAACTTGGCAACTGCTGCCCGCTGCTTTTCCTCCAGATAATGCATAAACTCATTGTAGAATTCAATGTCAGCATCACTTCCGGGCACAAAAAAAACAACCCAAACACCAACAGCCTGGTAATAATGCTTTGAAAGCATATCTAAACCAGTTCTTGCAGTGCAATCCAAGAATTCAGGTCTGAAATCAATGTATTGACAATAATTAATCCTTAAAACGATTGAGTGGAAAACAAAGACATTACAATTCTCCGGCATTGTGTTATTGCTAGTTGCATAGTTGTATCAGTGCAGTGCACAAGTTTTCAATCAGGATATCTACGTATGAATGAAACAGATTTTAAAGACACGGAGGACGTTGAAAAACATGAAATCCTATAGCAACAACTTTAGAACCATCTAACTTGATGAAATAATGATATGCCGGGGATACATGCATTTTCAATGCTATAATAATCAGTAGAAGTCATATCCAACTATTATATATGGGATTAATGCATTTTCTTTTGTATCACAGTACATCACATCAAATCAATATCAATCCCACATTATTTCATAACCTTATTGCCTCTTTTCTTCCTCCTTTGCCTTAAACCCATAATTTCAACAGTTTTGCAAATAAAACCCATTATCATAGACCATAGAATAAACTAAATTTAGTAGGAATTAGCGTTTTGCTCAAAATTATCTATAAATGATTGAATTACAGGTAGCAATAATTGAAGTCTAAACCATTTGATCAAGCCAGATTTAAAAAAAGCAAAGGACTCACCTCACAGAGACTTAGACCACATGACATAAATGACTCAGCAACCCAAGAAAACTATAAATATGAGAGAACCATAGATTATGCTAACCCACCAGAACTCAATACATAAAAAGAACCCTTGGATAGTGAAAGTAAATTAAAAGAATAAGGCTTTCAATAACGACGACCGAGGCACTATTTTGACCAAAAGTCAAATTAAATATGAACTATGGAATATGCTTAAAATATTAATTTGGACAAATGTTAGCTATCTCAGTATATCCTCCTTTTTGTATGGTAGAAAAAAAAAAATTTCGGGGAAGAGGAGGTTGCCCCATTCCAAGGTCAAGCAATGCCAAAAGCCTAGTGAGGGCTTATAGATTCACAAGAATTTATCTTGTGTAACACAGGCAATTTTTTTTCTTCCCGTTAAAATCATCTCCTTGTTTACCTTCTTTTAAAAAAGTGGTTGCCTCATGGGAGCCTAAGTAAAATTTGACTAGTTATAGAAGCAATAAAAATATTTCAAAGCTGATGCAAGACATTCTAAACTACAATAATATGTTTTAAAAGGAACATTTTATACTTACAACATGATATCTAGAACTTTCCCCACAGGGAAGCAGCGTGCTCGACAAACAGGGGTTCCACCTTTAGCAATGGTTCCTTCCCATTTCCACTCAGTTAAAGATGAATGATCAGGTTCAGGCGTAAATCTTTTCTTCTCTACAAAAGTTGAATGCAAAGCACCAGGACCCATTTGAAAACTATCATAAGGTCTCCCGCCTTCAAGTCTCTCTAAACAAGCCATAGGTGAATTTGGTGGGTGATCAAGGGTCTGTCTATAGGCAACATTTCCAGCATCATTATTAAAAGACTCACGTTGGGAAAAATCAGGCAATAACCGCGGGAAAAAACCTTTCTGTCTCTCTAGCTCAGAGAAAGGATACTCTGGAAGCTCTCGCTCAGAAGGAGGAGAACCTGTCCTTAGCTTCTTAGCCTCGCGTAGATAGTGAACATCTTCTGGCAAGGCCTGTGGATCTTCAAAGAATGCACCTTTTTGAGGAAATCTCAGTGGTAAATCACCCAGATGAGCATGTCTCTCTCCCGAAGGAATACTCATATATTCATAGATTTCTTGTGATGCTCCAAGTCCTTGTGGAGTCCCCTTCTCTGCAACTTTCCTTTGCTCACATGTGTTTGTTCCACCAGCCCATGAAGAATCCCTTCTGTCAAAATCATAAGTATCAGAATCTCCAGGAACCCAATTCGGGAAAAAGTTTGGAGAACTAATGTTATGGTCTCCAATGAAGCCCCTATCCTGCCGAAGGTTATCAGAAGATCCTTCCCGACCACTTGACCTATAGATTGGGGAATGAGGGGCATTAAATGAACTCCTCCCACTGCTCGATGAACCTGCTTCACTCTTGGCAAAACAAATATGTACACGGGGATTCCCAAATAACTTTCCTTTAAGAGTATCTCTTGCTCTGCATGCTGACATCAGACTACGAAACCGAACAAAGGCATAACTACGACCAGGAAATGTAGTAATCTTCACAATCTCACCAAATGGTGAAAAAGCCTTTCTCAAAACAAATTCATCCACCTTCAGCTGTGCTGGGAACCCAATCCACAATATCTCACTGGGCTCGGGATTTTTATCACTCAGCTTGGATTTGTCAGAATAAAGCGGCTCAGGGGGGCTACTATGGCGTCCTCTAAACTCCCTTTGAGAGAAAGGAGATCCCCTAAATGTCGAGCTTCGTTCACCCCGTGAGTAATGTTCATCACGCGATACTGTCGCTGGCTTATCCTGTTATTAAGAATATAAGCTAAATGTAAAATTATCACACATTCCAAGCTTTCAGATTTTAATACCGAAAGCAGGCTTACATCACCAGATGAAAGCATAAAGGTGATTACCAACATTCAACATAACATGGAGCATTAAGAATTGTGAATAAGTCTCTGTTTCCACCTTTATTTGCAAATGAGTTAGTTGAGTCATTTCATTATAATATCTCTCAATTTGCAAAACATAGTGTCATCATTGTTTCGTTCAATGATGATCGCACTAGAGTTACTTGGTTTTTCTTAATAAAAGATGAGTCAGAGGTTTTTCAATTGTTTGTTCAATTTTATCACATGATTCAAACACAGTTTGGAAAATCTATTAAGCGTTTGGATTCAGATAATGGTAAGGAATGTGAATTATTAGTTTTTTACTTTTATTAAAGAATATGATATTGTCCATGAACTTATATGTATTGATACTCAACAAAAATAAATGGTGCTGTAGAATGGAAAAATCATCATTTACTTCAAGTCACTCAGGCTTTACCTTTTCAAATGTCTGTCCCCAATTCATATTGGGGAGAAGCTATTTTAACGGCTACTTATTTAATTAATAGAATACCTTCAAGAATTCTCAATAATATAAGTCATGTGCAACTTATGTTGTCTCACTTTCCTTCTACCCCTATTATGCAAAGTTTAGGGCCTCAAGGTTTTGGTTGTGGGACTTTTGTTCATGTGCATGGTCAACATCGTTCCAAACTTTATCCTAGAGTGTGTGTTTTCTTTGGCTAAGCTTTGGACAAGAATGGCTACCAACCGTTTTCACTCATCTAGTCATCATTTTTTTTCCCATGGACATTACATTTAATAATAAAGTCAGTCTTTAGTTGCCCTCAACTTCAAGGGAAGAGTCTTTTGAAAGCTAAGTAATTTTTCCCAGAGTCCTTCCTTCCTCTTTCGTCCACATAGGAATTGCCATCTCAAGAATTGATGCCTACCTCTAGTCCCCAATCGGATTCTTCCTAAGAGTTTAACACCTCCTGCATCACCTCTACCAAATACTAGAAGAAAAAAAATGGGTAGAACCAATTTGGGTGTTTGAGAGGAGAAAGAAACCCAAAGCAGTCCAACAACAGCTCCAAGAGCCTAGATAATTCCCCTATTGCATTTGATAAAGGGAAAAAGGACTTGTGTTAAGTATCCTATTTCTCAATTTGTCTCCACTAAAAACCTTTCCCCGAAACACCAAAGTTTTATCATAGCTTCTGATTTCATACGAATCCCAAACTCAATAAAGAAGCATTAAAAGATGAGAATTAGATTCAAGCCATGAATGAGGAAATGAGTGCATTAGAAAGAATGAAACATGGGAGATCATTGAGAGACCGGAAGATAAAGGACCAGTTGGATGGAGGTAGATATAGACTCTGAAATATCAGTCTAATAGCACATTAGACCGATTTAAAGAAAGATTGGTTGCAAAGGAATGTACGCAAACCTATGGGATTGATTATAAGGAAACATTTTTCCCAGTAGCAAAGATGAGCACTTTAAGAATCTTGCTTTCTCTTGCAACTCATTTTGGATAGGAGTTAAATCAATTCAATGTTAAAAATGCTTTCTTGCATGGAGACTTAGATGAAAAGGTTTACATGGAGATTTCTCCTAGGTATGATGTCACTGGTGGAAGAAACGAGGTACGTAGGTTGAAAAAGACCGTGTATGGGTTGAAGCAGTCCCATCATGCTTGGTTTGGAAGATTTGCAAGATTTGCAAAGACAATATTATCCATAGGATACAAGCAAACTCAAGGGAATCATAGCCTTTTCGTTAAACATACTCTTGGAGGTAAATTTGCTATTCTGCTTGTGTTTGTTGATGACATTATTATATTAAGTGATGATCCATTTGAAAAACAGCTCATAGAAGAAAGACTAGGAGCAAGAAGCAAAATGTGGAAATTGCCTTTTTTTTTTCTTTTTTTGTACAAATTTGGTGACTTGGAGTAAGAAGCAAAATGTAGTGACTAGATCTAGTGCTGAGCCAAAGTTTCGCACTATAGCAAAGGGTGTTTGAGGGCTGCTATGGATGAAACTTATACCGGATGATCTAAAGATTAAATATGAAGCTCTTATGATGTTTTGCAACAATAAATTAGCTATTAACATAGCTCATAATCCTATTCAACATGACAGCACTAAGCACATTGAGATTGACTAGCACTTTATTAAGGAAAAGTTGGATAGTGGATAGATAACCATAACACGTACCTTCAGGAAACAAGTTGCCAAATGAGTTGACTAAAGGGCCTATCTAGAAAACAGTTTTAAGAATTCACTTGCAATCTGAGAATACTAGATATACATTCAACAAATTGAGGGAGAGTGTTGATTGACCATATATCTTTTTGTATGTACTATACAGGTATTTTATGCCTAAACCTTAAATCCTAAACCATTAAGCAATAATTACTATTTACTGATAATAATTGCCTATATGCTATACATATCATAAACATTTTCTACAATAGCATCATCAGAAGACAATATTCAATTTTCTCATTTTCTCACATTTCTTTTCAAGTCATATAAGAGAGAGACGGAGAGAGAAATATTGAAGTAGCTGACGTTATTAAGGAGCTTTAACCGGTTCATATCACTTTAAACTGACATCCGAACAGGATAGTAGTTGAGCCTCATAACACAATGTTCCTTGAACATCTACAATAGATTTGGATCGGAAGAGGATGAGGATGGAAGAAAGAATTATGGAAGCCCAGAAGGTTAAACTTCAAATCCCAACTGTTACTAGTCCTGAGAGATCAGTTTTAAGGGGAGCCGGGGATTCTTTCACATCAAGGACCAATTTTCCTAAAAACTTAAACTATTTGGTGAAGATAATAATTCTATATCTAACAAACTCCCTATCAAAAGAACCCATCAAGCTTTATGCACGAACAGCAAAAGCCAACTATATTATTTTTCTTTGTAGAAAGAAATTTATTAAAGAGAAGGAACCCATTAAGATTGCTGACATTTTAACTATCAAACTATTGATTACATGGTCAATGGATCTCTGGTATCATATCATCACCTAAAGACAAAAGCTATTAGAAGATGGCTCAAAATAGTTTGATATCCAACATTATCCATTATCCAAATAAAATAAATAGATATTATTCCGCTTAGTGGTTTATTACGCTCTTCATCATGGTTGTTATGCTTTCGCTTTGTGGAGACAACATTGACGTGTGCAAGGTCATTGATTGATGTTGCCAATTTTTGGAAGAGTTCTCCTTGTGGGGGCTCCACTTAGTTGTATCCCACTTAGTACGAAAAGTTTTAGTTGCTGTTGTTCAATTTATTGGTACTTACACCTAGTTAAGATCATCAGAGCTGACAACACGAAACTAGAGTAAATGGACAAATATTGAGCTTCAAAAGATATAGCTCAACACTGCAAATGCTTAACAGTGTATTTACAATCATTAATCATTAATACTAATAAATTACACTGCCAGTCTCTGGTCTTTACTTCAAGTAACAAAGGCAAGCCGGCTTCTCATTCATATGCATATAAGTACGTCTTTCGGAAGCATGCCCCCTTTTTTTTCTACAATTTTACCCTTTTTTTTCTCCCAAATCCTTAATGATAGAGAAGTTTTGAACCGTGATAACTTTTCTGGTCTTTCCTCCCTTATGGTAGGAGGATTTAAACACTTTATTCTTCCATGGTCCATTTATGTCACTCCTTCAACTGACTCATAAATAAGGTAAGAAGACTCCTTCTTGATAATATACTTTGACGTAATAAAAGATATATATTCAAGATTAATACTTTAGCTTGGACTGGAATAGTCAATAAGATGCTAACATGAATCATGTTTGGCCACACTGTTCCACATCATAAAGGAACTCCAGATAAATAGAAGTGTGTTTGATACGTCTAATGGCTTAAGGACAATAGCCATAATCACTTTAATGTGGAAAACACAAACTATTTCTCTCCTGCAGATAGATGCACGTATTTGGAGCTTGTTGCAGGAAACAGAAACAAGCAGAAACTAGCGACAGTGATTTGTTTTTAAGAATGATTGTTACAAAAGAACTCTTTGCAGACATTCTAACGATTTTGCTATTCTGTATAGTGATGCAGGTATTTCCCCTCATGCGGAATACGCACAAATATTAACGAGCTTTTGCAGGTTTGGAAGCCTTACAAAGCCATTTTTTCCACCATGCATGTGCACTATGTATTGCTCTAGCTCCAAGTAATTGACACAAATTTATGCTGACTACAAACAACACTCATTTGGATTAAGTTAGTTGTTTGGTTAATGCAAAATTTTCCAATTGAAGGGCAGTTTACCTCAGTGAGATTTTGATATTTTAGGATGGAGAATCAAAGCGCTGTACAAATGTATTAGATATGCAGTTATTTCTTGTATTCGATAGAAGCAGAACGTTGTTTCCAAATTTTAAGTTTGACCTTACATCTGCTATTGAAAATGTGTATTTTGGGTTACTTTCTGGTTCTTATAGAAGGGTCTCCTTTATGGATATTTACTGGGGTTTCTTGTTCAGCTTTTCTGTTCTTTCCGTCTGTTATGTTGTGATTTCTTTCTGCCAACAATATACTATCCACCTACTTTGTAATCCTTCTATATGTTAATGACTAACAGCATGCAGGGGAAGTTTAGTTTACAGCTTCATCCCAACAAGTGAATGTACATGCGCATTTGTAGCTTTATGTGTAGCAAATCAATAGGTTTCAGTTCAGCTTCTGTACACTTTCTTCTATCTAATGAAATTTCTTTTGTACACTTTCTTCTATCAAATGAAATTTCTTTTTCTATCAAAAAAAAAAAAAACCAATAGGTTTCAATTCAGCTTTATGACTAGACATGAGACATAATCAGTTGCTTGCTTTAGTAATCAACATTATATTCCAATTGCACCATAAGCAAGCTAACCGAGTATCAGTATCCTAACTGCAAATCCCCCGTAATAGTAGTGGTTCAAATTATTGGAAGCTAAAAGAATAACACGAACTAACTAATAATAGTCTGAACTATAAAACCATGGAATCAGTAAGCCATATGCCCAAAAAGTGAGAATTATCCAAAAACAGGTGATATGATGTAGAAATTTGCACATACTTGCAAAGCCTAAATCGTAGTCAAACTTTACCAACTCACTGGATGCCCCACTGCATATTTTCCTACTTCAGACAGATGTTAAGTAGTTAAACCAAATGATTAATCACAATATAAATTTGACAAGAGAAACGGGAGTTTTCATGCCTATCCTTTTGTTCTATTTATGTACAGTGTTGATAGTATTCTGATTTGCACCTTCTTTTATCACATTTCATCGCTCTTTCAATGTAAATACTGATCAATATTTTTTTTTCTCTGAAGCTCAGTCAATATTTGACCAGGTTCTGACTTTTAATTGGAAGCAATAATTATAAAAGTAAATGGAAAATGTGAGGCAGAGGTGACTGAGTTAAATATGGAATATGGCGAAGACATGGGAAGGATCGAACCGTGGGAATGAAAACATGATTTTTTAATTGTAGGCCATCCATGTTTACTTTTGCCCACACAAGTACACCTTGGGTTAGGAGGATATCAAGCAATGTTTGCTGAGATTCAAACACATGAACACTGAACAGATATCACCACCTCTTGCTGCATTTTTGGACAAGTGTGCTGATTGAATTTTTCAACTTATTGACCAAGTATTTTTTTCTGCTAATCTTGCTGCACTATATTCTTTAAACTCAGAATGGAGATATTTATTGAAATTGATATGTTGCAACTTCATTAGAGATCTGTGGGATTATCTCCTCTTCATTTTAGTGAATTTCTCCTTTCATCAAAAAATCTTGACTTAATGTATTTGACACCCCAAATTCAACTATGCCACTGACCTATACTGCGTTCCATCACACTAAATCGCTGACATACAATCCATAGAGAAGATTGGCATTCTAGGCAATGCGTTATAATGAAATGAGTCATTGACTTGATTGGTCTACAAATCTATCCTACTAATATTTTTGCAGTTATGTTCTGGAGTATAGTGGAAATAAATGGAGCTGATAAAATGAAAAAGCTACCACAAGTTTCAATTTTCAAATAACTTTTGACGTTGAACTGTCTCTTCTTTTTGCTCATTCCACAGCTGAAAACATCTGCAGTCTTGTCTTGTGGGATAAGATTAGAAGCCTAGCATCTATTTAATGTAAGGCACATAAACTTTTTAGAGAGGTCTCCATCTCTGATATGAAAACAGATTGGAAAGCTTTGATCTTTTGATATTTTCTTTTGTTTTTTTCCCTTGCTTTGAGAATCTCTTTTCCTCTTTACTCTATGTATTATTCCTCTCTTCTTCTTAATGAAATTCTTCTTTCATCCCCCTAAAAAAAGAAATCTACAGTCTTATTCAGAGCTGAATAATGTGATAACTAGGTTACTCTCCTCATACTCTACAATTGATAAACCATCTGCTAGTAGTTTCTTTAATTTCCCTACAATTATAATCTCCCTTCAATCTGCCATTTGTGAAGTTCCACTCCACCTTTGTCGACTAATCTTTCGCATGTTATTTACAACCATAAACCACACAAAGGCTGTCAACTTTATGGCAGATGAAACTCAAAAGAGGAAGAAGGGGGGGGGGGGGGGGGGGGGAATACAATATTGCTAAAGAGGCCCAATTGAATCTGAAGGAATTAACCATTGAGAATATGAAGCACAGTCAATAAAATCCTTAATTCCTTATATACTTGTTAATTTCATTGTATTGATTACTTTGATACTTTAATGTAAAATGTTCGACCAAATTGACCAATTCAAGCTTTTCATTTGTGTAATCTCTATCCTCATAATTAAATTCCAGATTAAATATCAAGGCTTTTACTTGAAATCTAACCAGAAGATGCTGATATGTGGTTATTCAATTGATCTGGGGTAACAAGTGCAGTACACTCCACTAATCCACCCATTTTTTGACTCTTTCATACCTTGGATAATGAATTTGGTGAGGAATTTAATATATATGCACTGTCAGTATGAAAAAGTTTTACACAAACATCCAACCATGTATTGCAAATCAGCAAAAGTATTTGACCTAACTACCTACTACCTTGAAAATTTTACATACAAAAGCTTATGATTGGATGGCAGTGTAAAGAGAGCTTTACACTGTTAGTGCATCAAAATTAATCTCTTTGGTGAGGGCGCAAATAAAGATATTAGTTACCATGAGGCAACTAAATCAATTCTTGCCCCAAGAATCCCAGATTCTGCAATATGGAAAACCAATACAGGACTTGAGGAAAGGGTATCAGCTGAGCTAATGCTGCATGCATAGATCCCTGTACTGTATTATCTTTGTCATAAGATGTGTGGAGTTAATATTTTGTACCCTGGGCTAGAGTGAATTACTGATTAAACATGGAAAAAATAATCTTCCCCACCATGTTTTTCTTGACTGTAAATGACCATATTTAGTATAGCACCTTGGTGTAATGGATTGAACCTATGGTGCAAGGAAAAAAAAGTGACTAGTATGTTGTATCCCCACATTTTTTGTTGCAAGTTTTGTTGATTTACTTCTGAGGCCGCTACTATGGCCATGATCAAATGAGAATTGAACTGAACTCCTAGGGGTACTATGTACATATACACAATAACAATCAACTGGAAAAAGTAACATAACAAGCAGTAAAAGGTGGGCAACACTGACCGCCTTAGCAAACTCGATCCTAAGCGGGTTTCCAGCAAGAGGAAAACCTTGAAGTGCTCTCATGGCATCGATGCCATCCTCGTCCCTCTTGAAGTTGACGAAAGCATAGCTGCGGCCCGGCTGGAACGCGATGCTCTCCAGCGGCCCAAACTGTGAGAAATGATGAGCCAGTTCATCCTCCTCCACAATATTGTGGGACAGGTTCCCAACCCAAAGGTGCCTGGATGGAGGGTTGTTGCTGTTGCTGCTGCCACGCCCGGTGGCGCCGCCACCACCATTATCTCCGTATCTTGAAGGGTAATCCCTCCTAATCCGGTCCCTTCCACCTCGACCCGACTATTGCCAAACACAAACACAACAGAATCAACAACAATACCGTAAATTCTCTATCTTTGAGAAATCTAACACAACCGAACCAAAACATGATCCATAACAAAAACAAATAAATAAAAAGAGAGAAATAACGGTTTAGTTTATTGTGCTACTTAAATATAGATTAAACCAATGAACGTCAGTGAAAACCTAGTAACCCCAGTCTCAAAAGAGAGAGAGAGAGAGAGTTTCGGGGTATGGTGATGATTGTGGTTCCCATTTTGAGAAGTAAGGGAATGATTGGTAGAGAGAGTGTGCGAAGCTGGGATTTTGAAGTAAAGTGAGGGGATGCAAGCAGATAATGGTAGGTGAAGAAGGAGTGTGGATGAAACTGACCATGGTGGAGTGGAGAGGGGGAGATTTTGCACCAATTTCAAAGAGGAGCGAACAGCGAATTGCAAATATGCTCCAATTTCTGCTTCATAGGTTATGTGGATCGATGAAAGTATGTGGAATGGACAATCTGTGTGCTTAGTGTTTAGGGTTTCTGATGATTGGCGGTAATCAGTCAAGCACAGGGATTCACCCACGACGAGGGGATAAATAACAAATATATATATATATATCATTTCTGTGCAATATTCTTATAACATAAATTATCAGAAAACAAACAAATAAATATGGTGGTGAATCCATTTCAATTTGTTATTTTCTTGAACCTACTATCTTATTTGTTTTCCTACCTACATTATAAGAATATTGTACACATATCGATATATAATAATCCATGTTAGCAGTTGAATTTTTTGAGAAAAATAATATTTTCAAATGGGTTTCGATATATGTATTAGAGTATAAAATCTTTTTACATTCTTACCTAATAATCAATTGTTAAGGTGTTTAAATTTCATATTTATTACTTAAATATCATGTAAATAAGATGATTTCATTTGATGATTGTGTAAAACAGTTTATACTATCCATATATCAAAATTAAAACCTTTTTGAACATGTTTCGTACAAATTTTTATTTTAAATTTAAAATAAGTTAATTTAAACCAATAAATTTAATTTCTGTGTATCAATGAAATTTCAATAAAGTGAGAACCCATAGAAAACTAGAACTTTACGTTGCAAGGATTTATTAATATTTTGTAATAATTATTTTCAATAAATAATTTTAAAAAATTAAATATAATAAAAATTTATTGATTAATTTGTTTAATTATTCTTCATAATGGAATCAATTTGAATGTGATTATTAGGAGAGAACTATTTCTTTATTTCGATAATAAGTACTTAAAAATATATTTACTTATGTATTAGCTTCTGTTTTCCTAAAAAAATTGAATAAAAATAAAATTATTTTTTCTTAGTTTCATAACTCAATGTGCATTTTTTCAATCAGTAGTATAAGAGCGAAAATGTAGCATAAAAAATGATGAGGTCAATTATATATATTTTCAAAATATTCTTGACACTTAATTAGGATGACAAATATGTGTTCATTGATCTCTGAAACACCATAGCCGATTGTGAAAATCACAAAAATTATGTCATTATGAACAATCAAGTTGAGATAAGAATTAAGATTCTAACATAAAGTATTACGTTAAATTAGTTTCTTTAGGATGTTATGGTCATTTTTTGTTTAAACTTGACCACTAAATAAATTAAAAGCAAAAGATATTTTTGATTTAAAAATGAAATCAAATTAATTTTTTATAATTCTGAAAATTAAATTATAAAAAGTATGATGTAATGACCTGAAAGATCAATATAGTTGTTTTAATTTTAATCTAGTTAACTTAGAAACAATATAATATAGATATTCATATGCAACTCAATTGAGAAACTATAATTTTTTATTAGAAAGTCTAACAATATTAACAAAATTTAATTTAATTTAAGTGGAAAAATATTGCAAATAATTTTCAAATACCATCATATTATAGCAAAATAAAATTCTAATCAATATACAAAATAATAAAATACATGTAATATAAAAAATATTTAGTAAAATTAAAATTAGTTGAAAATCAATTTTAATTTAATAAACTACAAATTTTGTAAGCTACAACCATTAAAAAAACATAAATCAATTATTTTATTTCATTTATCAACTATTAAAATTTTATTTATCTTATATAATGTATTAAACTAAAATGCAATAAAAAATACATAATAATACAAAAGGAAAACCAATAAAATACAAAACCAAATACCAAAAGAGAATAAACTACATTCTTTGTGTGATGAAAGATAAAAGAATGGTTGCGAGCTTTTTCTTTGACAATTATAGTGAACATGCGGAAAAACTGAAGATAACAAACCATGTCAAGGGACAAAAAAAAAAGCCAATGCAAGGACAATACACTCAAAACATAACCTGGAACCCATAGGAACATCAAGAATAAACCAGCAAATATGCTCTAGCTTTCATCTTTGTTACCCCATGTCTTGATATATACCATTGATCTGAGAATTTTCACCAATATTGCATATCAGCACTGAACACATAGTTTTAGCTATTCTTTTTTAGTGTGACAAAAAATAAAAGGGAAAGCTAACACTCAAGCTTGGGCAGTAGTCCCCATTTCCATTCACAAGATATGGACCTCTTATCTTTCACAACAAACATTGAATCTTGGATTCTCTCAAAAATTAGACCCTGCAATGACAAGAATTTAAAATTAGCTGCATAATACTATAAAGAGGAAATTTCACAATTATTCATAGAACTTCAATCCATTTCTTTTATTTGATTGATAGACCATCATAGGACAACTATGATATCAAATGATATCTCTAGACAAAATAGAGAAGAAATCATTCTATAATCCTTTTTTTTCCAACTAAATATTGAATCGAATTTTTCACAATGATATTTAGGAATCAATGGTAAGCTATTAACTACTTTCTTTATTTGTTAAACTAAGTGATGTATGAATCCGGACCTTGCATATGTTTGAAGCGTAGAGACTGTAAGTCGAAGGTAGCATGAGAAGAGAGGGTTGAATCATGCTTCTAAATTTCATTCTGTTAATTTTTGAAAGCTTAAACAAGACTTATCAAGTGATTTTCACTTGAAGGATACAGAAACAAATGTTAATGAGCTTCAAAAAGTGACTTTCTGAAGTACTTAAAACCAAAAAGACTTTAGAAATTGTTTTAAAAAGACTTTCAAAAGTCACACCTTGCTAAAAGATAAAGAGAGAGATGTTACTCAAGGATTTTATACTGGTTTAACTAAATACTACCCACATCAAGTTCTTAACAACTTGTTGAGTTCCACTAATCAACCACTTTCTCAACCTGAGAAATTAAGATATTCTTTGAATAGTCTTCTCAAACTATCTCCAATGAGTAGCAGTTCCAAATTACTCTTACTTCCAAATAGTCTTCTCCTAACCTTTTCAAGCTAAACTCACTTGATTACTACTAGATCATGATACAAAGATAAAATTTGGGTTGGTGCACTCCAATAAAGAATACTCAAGTCTTTCTAAGAATATAATAATGTTTGAGTAAGTGAATTGAGAGACTTCTTCCTAAGTTCTTCAAAAGAAGAAATGTTAGCTAAGAATTACAAGAAAGAAGATTTTCTGTACAGAAACTAATTACAAAGAAAATGATAAACTTTAGAAAGTATTAGAAAATTTCAACACTTGTTGTGCAAAATTTTTTTGAAGACTTCATCCTTTTATACTTGGATTTTGAATTTGACTGTTGTCCTTTGATTTCACCTCCTCTTGACACGTGTTGCTTTTCTTTTCATGTCCTAGGAACTATCCTCTAGAAAAAGTAGTTGAGCTATGTCAGACTGTCCTTGTTAGTGCAGAAACGTTAATATTTTAGTTTTTGAATAAACCTTTAGAAACAACTTTTACTTTCTAAACGTGGTTTCTAAACATTTTCTTCTAGAACATGAGGAATTGTCCAAGTACAAAGATAATATGTCACTATCAATACTTTTCTGAATATCGACTAAATTTGAAATTCAATTTTTCTTCAGTTTCTATTGACTTGGTGGTTTTTGAAGTAAATGTGTTTTTGATGTGGTTCCATACTTTTTGAGCTTATTATTAATCTTTTGAGCTTAACTCTAAACTTGATGAAGATTTCCTCAACATGTGGATAGTCTTCAAAGATGATAGCCAAAGTGATTTGTGATGATGATTATATGCTTATGAGAAATTAATTTCTTCAATGGATGTCTCACTTTTTGAATACATGAATCACTTTATGAAGATCCAGACTTAGTTCCTGATGCTAAATGTTGCTATCTCGAGTCCCTCACACGTCTCAGTTCACTTTTTAAACTATTTTTCACCTCGTTAAAGTTCTAAATCTCTTTGAATGAGATTTTAATCATATTAAAACATGATATTGTGAAAATATGTCATGAATTGAACTTATATATTACAAGAATAGCCTTATTAAATATTATAGAAACCTAAGCAAATTATTTGTTCTTTCTTCAAAATATTTTAACAAAATTTGCTTTGTTATCATTCAAAATATAAGCTACAATGGCCTAAATTAACATAACCTAGGTTAGCATTGATCTCTAAGAAGCATTCTCGTATTCTTATGTGGTTCAAAATGGCCTCAATTAAAATTGTATTTGCATTACTTACGATCCTCAAATCACTCCTACAAAAAAAAAAATGCCACTTTACATTTCTTTCTCATAAAAATTATTGAAAAAAACACAACAAGTGAAAAACAATAAAAGAGACACACACCCTAAAGCACAGGTTATTTTAATGTTGGGGACAACTCTAGGGTGAATAGAGAATGCTTTCCTAAACTTTCACAATTTCTAAAATGGTTTTCCGATTAGAAAAAAGCTCCTTCGTCATTGTATTCTGTAAAGTCAAAACCAATAGTGAAAGCCTCATTTATTTCTACCATGAACACGATACAGATTATAGCGACAAAAATATAATCATGAGAACAGCAAAAACCAAAAGGACAAATTCAGAGAAAAAATAAAAACTTACTATGAGAGTGTTCCAAGGCATGGTGGGAAGGAGCTAGAACAAATCGGTCAAACCCAATTCATTAACAACTCAGTTGTCACTATCACATTCAATGATGGTCTTGTCAAAGCCGAACACCACTATAATTCCACAAAAATATGTTACAAATACAATTGATACAAAACTACCTACGAATGACTTATTTTTTAGTAAATTATAATTGGTACTAGTCAAAAACCCGTGCTATGCACGGCTCATTTAAAGATATAAACGTTATTCTTCACATCTACCATACCAAAATTTGAACATGAATTTTTAATTTTTTTTTAATCCCTTTGCGTGTCTATTTGATGTATTCTGAAATAATTTGTAACTTTTAAGCAACTTTTTTTTTCTTGTCTCAAAATAAATATTATTATTTTTTATAATTTTTTTAACATGAAAATGTTATGTTGGAAAAAAGTTTTAATGAAAAAAATTTAGACTACATGAATAGAAAGTAGTATAAGGCTGGCTTTCAAAGCATAGAAAGAGTAACTCTCATGAAAGATAACCGAACTAATGGCGATTGGCCAAAGCCATGAGAGGTCACTCTTTTACACCATCAATTAATAAACATCCAAATTCCTTGCTACGTTCCAAATGGTAGCCAAATATTTTGTATCCAAAAGGAAGAAAGAACTCAATATAATAGAAGTTCTTTAATTACATTACAATAATAATAATAATAATAATAATTATAAAAAATAGCAACCTTAGTAGTTAAGTAAAATACACAACATGAAGCACACCTATCATTTGCAAAATCAACAGAAACCATCACTCACCACTTATCATACATAATATGCCAAGGAGTGGGTGAAAAGTTTCTACCAGATAATGAGTGAACCATGGAGTAAGGAATCTATGGATGGAAACTCTTACTGCCTAGCATTCTTAGTTGCCTAGGAAAATTGGGCCTAAAAAATGGAGGTGGATAAATGTAGAAATGAGTCATAACGAGTTTGATTTACCACATTGAAACTTTGCTTGGCCATTCACCATCTGTTGAGTCATCCCATCCAACTTAACAATAGTTCAAAAGATCACTACCTCAATAAGCTGAGGTAGTGACTCATAATAGTCCTCTTGTTGCATTCAGAATAGTTATATTGGCAGAGTAGCAGTGCCTAAACAAAGAACATGTATCAAGTTTATGTGAGATGATTAATTGTCCATGTGTGCCTATTCAATCATGACTTGTTACTTGTTTTAAATTATATATTAAGATTCGAGAAGACACTAGCTGTCAGAACACAAATATTTCTGATTCCATCATAATAGAGAAATAGACAGACGCATGCACATATACATACAAACATATAAAGAGAAAGTTACATATCCTTACCAATGATCTGGTGTTTGAGGAATATAAGCCCCAAAAGGCCTTATCACTACCTCTGAGAATATCAGACTCATTAAACTTTACTTCAAAATAAAGCTTAGCTTTCACACAACCACTTTTTACCAAGCGAACAAATCTCAAAATGTTCTCTTCAAGAATCACAAGTGAGCCCACATTTAGCTCTATTATGTCAAACCTCATCCGCTTTCATTCCAACCACAAACAACATACCCCAAAAATAAAAATCACGTAAACAAAGCCACATTAATCGAGCAATCAAAAATAAAAATCAATCACCAAAAATAAAAAATAAAATCCAAGAAGATGGAAAAAGGAGCATTGAATCAGATGAGAAACCTTGACAAATGATGTGCTCAGCCCAATCAGCAGTGCTAACATAAACATCATGCTAATAAGCCATGTCGATCACTTCATAAAAGCCTTTGGCATCAAGCTGTATGACCCTCCGGAAAACTTCAATATTTTAACAGACTCTCCCATTGATTCAAAATATCCTGCATAAAAACATCAACACAAACTTAAAACAGTGCTCTAAAAATCAAAATTAAAAATTAAATTGGACCCATAAACATGATCTACCACTATAAGCACGACTCACAAATAAAAAAATTTAAGCTCAATTCAACCTAAGTGGACTCAACAGAACAGAAATAGATGATCAAGAACATGTAGATTGTAGACATCACAGCCAAAATGAAAGTTATAAGTTACTTTAAACTAAGCAAATAAAAAACTTTGTAGTCTTCGAAGACTAGAAGCGTCAACAAAATATTCATACAAATTCCTTAAAATAGGAGATAAAGTGAAATAAATTCATTTATTTTTTGGTACCAAAAGGGTAGAAACCATGGAAGCAAGAAAACAACGAAAAGCAAATCTTGGGCTGCAATTAGCCATCCAATTAATCAACTAAAAAATTAAAACGAAAGAAAATTTCTACACAAAATAATAGAATAACATAGAAAATTTAATTAACAATTTGAATTTTCACATGGAAGCTCAGATTCCTAATCTCAAAGCCCTAGATTATATTCCAATCATAGGAAAATTGATCGATTACTATGTAGAGGACATCATCATCCACTTGAAACTCCTTAGCTTTGTTGTTGACATTAAACCACTTATTGACCAATGTTTTGGGCTATCAAAGCTTCCCTAAGAACAACCAATGGAAAAATACAAAAATGCAGAAGAAATATAAAGTGTGGTGAATGGTTGAGCTTCCAAGAAATGCAGGAGAATTAAGCTTTAGAATTACGAAAAATTCAATTCTAGACACCAAATCTTGATGAGCACTCTTGCTATTTTTATTATATTCTAAACTACAACCTACTAAATTTTTGTTATGATTATATGCACTCTTGCCCTTTGTCTATACTCCATTGGTCAACTTTTTTCTTAGTAAGTTATAACATAGAAGTCTATATCAAAGCACAAGCCTCCAAGTGTAGTATTTGCAAAAGATGGATTCCACATCATTGATTACTAATAATAAAATTTCTCCTCTTTATAATTTGGTTCATGTAAAGTAAAAATTTGATTATTATTGTCTTTGTTTAATATTATCACTGGAAATGTGCTTGTCAAAGTCAACATAGTTTTAATAGAATATCATTGAAATAACCTTAAATCATCTTAACTTGAAAAAAACAAAGAACTTCAGCATTTATAGTGAAAATAATCAAAATGATAATATGTACAGTTCACTTTTTGTTAATGTGTTTAATAAAAAGAGCTCAACTCATGGCAATAAGTAGTACAAGAGTATAAAAGAACATCCCAAGGGAGCTATGATACATATGCCCTACTAACATATATCTCAAGAGTACAATTAGTTCATTGAGATTATCTAATCTGTATTACAAATTGATAATATTTAAATTTCCAATAACATAGTTCAAATACCTTATTACAAATGTAACAAATCATCTGTATGTATTTAGCATACTTAAAATGTGAATATAGCTTGACTCCATCTACTATAGGTTGGAACTCTTGGCATTGGTATGTTTCACTGATAAAAATTTGGGTTCTTCTTGCATGGTTACAACATAGTCACATGTCTTGTTAAGTATGATTATAAATTTCCAATCACACATTTTACATAAGTAGTAAAGTGATTCCTTATTGTTGCTAACCTTAATCAAAATGATAAGAATATTAATATTGTTCTTTGAGGTAGGACATTATTTGGTCATTGCATATAACTGTTGAATATTAATGCAGCTAGTTATCCATACCTAATAAATCAGATGATGAAGCTCATTATTGACGCAAGCAAGAAGACCTATGATTTAGTGATGGGAAAAGCAAACTACACTAAAGTTGCAAAATTTCATGAGGTGAAGTTCAATGCAATCTCGGTACATATTACAGCCAGCCTATATGGCTAATAACTTGCTAGCAGAGTTTGAGTTTCAATATGAAGCAAATAGATCTTAGAACAAATATCAAAATCAATCAGTGACTAAAATAAAGACATCATAAAGGAGAATAAATAGACAAGTCACAAAGATTAAAAAGCATATTCAATTAGAAACAATATGGACACCAATGTCATGATAAAATAGCTTAGACTTTAGAGTAAGAAATACAATGTAGATATCAAAACCAATACCAGAGTGATGTGGGTCATGTGTCAACATAGAAAGAGAGCGAGAACAATTCAACTAAAAAAATAAAGGAATCCAAGAAAATATTCCTACCAAAGATGATTGAAAGATGCATAATTTTTTTTAAAGAACGTAATAATAATCAAATGTAAGTCAAATGACTCAAGCATGATAGCTATCACTATTCATGCTATCAATCACCACTTATTTATTCCTCCTATGCTTACTTGGACTAATAAAAGATGGATCTTTTCCACTATCCCTTCTAGAAGTTATCCTTCTTGAAGATAAAGTTGTTTTAACAATGTAAGACACTATCTATTATGATAAGCTTTTCACTTGTCCAAACTAGCTATATCTCATCACTTTGTTTTCATTATTAGGGTAGGTAAGTTCTTGCCAACCTAACTGTGTAATTAAGCCCATTTTAGTAGAATAAAAGTGAGAAAGAATATGCCAAATCTTAATAGCACCGAAACTGTCAAATACATTTCCTCAAAGGAAGGATATGGCCATATCTAAATGAATATATTCACAATTTTAGGAAATTCAACCCCAAAGTGAAAAGATTACATATATGAACTCATTATGTTCATGACTTACCTATATCTACATAGATATGTATTCTTACTACAGTTGCCCTTCAAATTGTGAAAATTGACTGTGATTTGCTATCTCAAATTCAGTAGAGTAAACAAGCTGAAAAACAATCACCCAACAATGAGCTAATAGAAGTTGAACTCTTGACCTTGAATTCAGGTTGAAATTAACCATGTTATGTGCTCCTAAGAGAAAAAAAACAACTTTAAAGCACAATACATACAAACCAAATATAACATCACCTATAAAACTAAATGAACACTTCTAGCCAACATCTATGAGAAATTATCTTAGCTACCATGAAAACAGCTCTCTTAAACTACATAAAAGAAAAACGATACTCACCTTATAATAACTCGATATTTCACCAGTTTTGAAAGCCATGTCAATGTTTCCCTAGAGAGCTTAACCTTCTAAGCACCATTGTCCTCTTGTACCTTTCATCCCTAACAACATTTTCTGCCTCTTGATTTTATATTTGTACAACATACTCAAATAAATAAGCAATCAGTTAAATGGTAAAATAAAATTAAAAAAAAATTTCCTTCTTCCTCTTCATTTTTACTGTGCCAAGCAAAAATCAATAAGTCTAGCATCGTGTTCAGTCCATCAAATCAAACAAAAAAGAGAGAAATCAAATACCCAAAGGTGAAAATCATGAAATAGGTTGATAGGATGCACTCTGTGCAAACTAAAACCCAAAATCAAAGTTCTAAAGTAAGAAAAATCAAACAAACCCTAACTTTTTAAACACAAAATTCACAGTCAGTGCATTTAACAAAACCTAGGTTAGAAATAGCAAAAAAACAGACAAAGAAAATTAGAAGAAAGTCACCCAAAGCAAATGGGGAAGAGCTTCAGTCGAAACCAAAAGACTAACCAAAAGTTGCCGGCATTATGGTTCCTCTACTTTAGAGGGGAGTGTCACGACTTGACTTGGACATGTGATTTGCACGTGAGAAATCTCATCTACACGTAAGCCTTCTGGGTGACGTGACTCTCTAGATGCATAATTTATCATAATATAATACTTACGATATGATTTCCTCTTAAATCAACAATCATTTCTCTATTTAAAACATAATAACCAAATTCATAAAACTAGAAGTATTTAGTATTTAAGTTTTGAAAATATCTTAACCAAAATTGTTGATCATGAAGTCGTAAATCATTTCATTAGATAATACTAATCTAAAATATGAAAATATATTTGATGCTTGAAATCTGAATTTCAAACACGTCTCTAGTTGGTTACATGAATCCTTAACCATAGTCTACATTTCAAAATACATCCTTGAACTTTGAACACATATAATGAAAATATGTAAACTCTAAAAATAGCTACAATATCTCAAAATACATGCATGACTCGAATCCTACCGGTACATTTATTAGAGCACTCTAACATAATCCTACTCTAAACCTTACTACAAAGTAAGACACACCACTAGAAACAACTGCATCTACTGTATTGGCAGCTGAACAATAATTATACCTACAACTATGAAGAAGAAAGGAGATAGATAAGTCAACAGACTCAGTAAATGAATTCTCACCTATCATCTATATGGGACAACCAAAAAATATACATAATACAATATACATGTAGCAATCATAAAACCATTTGATATTTATATATATAGCTATTTAACAATACACTTTTCATTCCATAGTTTCATAAACAAGAATTTATAAATCTATCATTAAAATGAAATCTTTTAACTGATGGTGCAGTAGAGCCTTGAGAAATAGTATGCTGAACATGATAAATATATGTGTAATAGCTATGAAAACACCAATGGCACGAACATAAAATCATCATCTATAAAGGGGTTGCCCAGTCCTTGGCAAATCGCATCTTTGGCAAACTAATCTGAATAAGAATAATTTGCCCCAACAGACCTTAGTATACCAAGGTTAATGAAATAACTACCGTTCATTCATAGTCTGCCTCTTTATCTCTACCATCTAAACTAGTTTGAATAAAATCTATATCTGAAGGGCGGGTGCCCTGTCCCTAGCAAACAAGAACCCCTAACTGAGATCTTAAAACTCTTAAATTCTTTGTACTTTGAGAGTCCTAGATTCATATAACTCTAATAACCTGACTTTAGCATAATTGTGGCTATGAAAATCATGCCCAAGGCATCACCTATTTGCAGGCATTCCGATTTCAAACCCACAAAATGTGTATCTAGCAATTACCTTAATCATACCAAACTCCATACTTTTGAGTATCATGAAAACTGAATTTCTAAAAGCTCATTTCTCAAGTTATTATCTTTTCATAAACTTGATAACTTTAATATTGTACTTTAAAACCAAAAGGGTTTAAAATCATAAAGACTCTGAAATCATACTAACACTTTTGTTCGTGAAACTAAGGCATACTTTGTCCAATATTCCTCCAACATATATAAATATCTTAACTGAATATTCTAAAAAACATAACTTGAAATCTTAACATCTTAAATTCTTAAAATCATAAATTCTTAAAATCATAGGGATATCATAAGATCATAGGAACATGTTTGATAAAATAGCAACTTTCTACAATACATATTTTCTTAATAATTTCCTTTTTCAAACATATAAAATATTTTCCATAGCATACAACATAGCAATTGTGATCCCATGGTTTTCTTAAAATACACTTTTCATCCTATTATCGTAAATCATAGTTTTTGCTATATCAACATCATGTGTAAAATCATATTCTCATATCTACTCTCATGTTTAACAATCATAATGCATCACATAATCATAATGGCTAAAATAAGCTTGTGAGTTTGAACACATTCATCATTTGGGATCGAGAGTATGTGGGTACCACCAACTTGATCTTGAGAGCTTGGAATGGCATTAACAACTACCATAGAGCAACATAGACTCATAAATAATTTATGGGTATCCCTATTTTACTCTAAAACAACTCTAGCAATATTGAGGAAGCACCCAGACTGGACAATAATGAGATAAATAACAATGCCCAACCCAAGAACATAGACAGATGGAGAGAATATGGACATAATCTAACAACATATATGTACCTTGATGATTTGGGGGAGTTAGATTTGAGTGGATTTGATAAGAAATGGGTAGAAAAGGTTTGGGGCTTGATATTTTTGGGAAAGAATGGGGAAAAATGAGTAGGGGAAGGGTTATATAGGGTAAGGGTTTCTGATAAGTGGAACGACGCTGTTTGGTACTGTTCACACTTATAGGGGATTGCTATAGTGATATATGATCACTATAGCGGTCGGGGGTATCAAAAACCACACCTCGAACCAATACAGCACTACTATAATGGTTGACAAACCACCCAAAAATTGCTAACCCATCCCTATGACTGCTATAGCAGTGATAATGACACCATCTTCAACATTTTTCTTTATCTTCGTATCTAAGGCCTTCCCAGCAACATGGGTAGGTCCCAAGGGACTTTGGGACCACATGAAATTTATCTATGTACACATGTACTTGAGATATTACAAGGAGAGAAGCAATAGCAAGGGAGAGAGATATGGGGTATAGGGTGTGCGATTATTCCATGGTGGCATGTGCACAGCACAAGCAAGAACGGTGGTGATGTTACATGGTAGAGGCTCCAGTGACGGGATCCCCAGCGACAACTATGCAGTGGCTGATTGGCGAGGTGAGGGCTAGGCAGGGCAAAAAGGTGGTAGTTGTGGTGATGTTGTTGCCTTCTCCCATTTTATTTTTGCTAGTAGATTTTTTTATAGTTATTGATGGATGAACACTGCGATTTTATGGGTTCCTAGTGATGGGTTCAGGTGTTTTTGGTTTTGGGTTTTGATTTGAGGTTTTGTTTGTGTTTATGATTATGGAGTTTGTGGCTAGGATGGGATGATAATGATGATTATGATTATGTTATGATGATAGGGATAGGGACTGCAGACCTACCAAGACTAGTAGTGCCGCTGGGGAATGGCTAATGGCGAAGAAGCAGCCATCGACAAAGAGTGGCGGTAGAGATAAGGTGGTGGTTATAGTTGTGATTTTATGGGGTGCTTCATTTCCAACCACTTACAGGAAAAGCAGAAGGAGAAATAGGTGAGGGTAAGACAATGGTTGAGACACATGGCCACCTCTTTACTCATGGACTTTGGAAACCAAGAAGTTTCATTTAGCATGTATGTAGGTGCATTTAGTACACACATGTGGAATAAAAAATGCAAACAAACCACAATCAAGGATTGAGTAAAGGAAAAGAATATGAAGCATCCACATGAAAAGAGAGACAATTGCAATCTTTCCCTAAGTGTACACTTCAGGGATGTCCACTATATGTCCAAACCTTAATTAGTTGGTAATGACTAATTCATCCTATAAAATTAGTGGTATGAAATAGATAAAACCAAATTAAATATTATCAATAATAAACATTCACATGCAGTGAAGAATACATATATGTATGTCATAAATGTATACTACAATGAAGAATACATCCATCCATATATATATATATAACTATCTACTATTATAATTATCTATAATGATTTATCATTTTAGTGAAATTTAATTGGATAAGAATATGTTTGGTTTGAGGTTAAAAATCATATGAATAAGTTTCATGTATTATTTTACATATGAAACATATATAAGACTTATTAGGATATATAACTCAGTATTAAATATTCAAATTATTCTATTTGATTTTATTTTTCAAATTCTCTTATTTTTATTCTAATTTTAGATTATTTTTTTTTGGTTTTACAATATGGCATATAAGTATAAGATAGAATATACTTCCAATTGAATAAGTTTAATCCCTCATTTTTACCATGGAAGCTGGAAATTTGTAGGTTTCTTGTTAATGCATAGAGGAATCGAAGCAAATCCCAAGAAAGGCAAAGCTATTCTTAAAATCAGATGTCCCACCTCGATTAAGGAGGCGAATAAATTGACTGGAAGATTGGCCTCTTTTTCACGTTTTCTATCTCTATCAGCTTACAAGCCAATGTCCTTATTCTTGCTGTTATGAAAGAAGGCAAAGTTCAAATGGATAGAGCAATGTGAAAAAGCATTTTTAGACCTCTCCAATCCATCAATCCTAAGCAAGCCACAACAAGGAGAAACTCTAATTCTATACTTATCAATGGAGTAGACCACCATGGAAGTTATGCTCATAAAAGAAGACTCGGAAGGGCAAACGTCGGTAAATTTTACCAGCAAGACATTGTAAAGGTTCAAGTCAAAATACCAAAAGCTAGACAAAATGGCATTCCCAACAATTTTGGCTGCAAGGTGCCTAAGGAGGTACTTTCAAGTGCACCTAATTGTCATGCACACTGATAAGCCCATCAAACAAATCTTTTAGCAACCTGACTTTAGGTCGAAGAAGGGTTACTTAGGCTGTCAAGTTATCTAAATTCGACAACAAGAACAAACCCATAAAGACAATTAAAGCCGAGGTACTTGTAGACTTTATCTAGGTGACGATAAACATAGAAAATTGCAGAGAAACCCCTAGTTAGACTTTGCTTGTTGATGGATCCTCCAATCCAAAGGCATTAATGCAGGAATTATCATGGAAAGGGATGAAGACTTCTGAGTTAAATTATCGGTAAAATTAAAGTTCCCTACATCAAACAATGAAGTTCAATATTAAGCAATAGTAGCACGATTAAGCTTGATTAAAGACATAGGTGCACCGAAATTAATCTGTGTAGTGATTCTCATGTCGTGATTTCCCATATTAAAGGAAGCTACAATTCTTGGGAGAAAGTTCTATGGAAGTATATACTCTAGATCAAGGATATGTTCAATACATTCAAAAATGTTGAAGTGGAGTACATCCCTGGGAAGCATAATGCTAGGGCCGATATACTATCCAAATTGTACAAAGTTAGGAGATTTAAATAGGAGCCTCATACAGGACACACTTTGGAGGCCATCCATCCCGAAAGATTATCTCGTAGCTTAGATATTAGAGGTCATTAATTGGAAAACACTGGTTGAAGAATATATGACCTTGGAAAAATTGCCTTAGGAGAAAAACCAAGCCAAGAAGATCAGTAAAGAAGCCTTGTTTTATGTGATGATTAATGGGAACTTATACAAAAGGAGTTTCTCATAGCCTCTGTTGAAATGCTTGAATGAGAAGCATGCTAAGTACATATTAGCATAAATCCATGAAGGATCGGGTGGAAGTTACATCAGAGGTCGTAATCTCACCCTAAAAGTTCAAAGGGCATAGTATTTTTGGCTTATGCTCCGAAAAGATGCAATTGAGCACATCAGGACTTGTAAGATATGCTAGGAACATGATCACTTCTACATTGCCCCACATGAGTAAATGGTTCCATTTTATCCTCCTGGCCATTTGATAAATAGGGAATCAATATCCTAGGATCATTGCCTATGGCCTCGGACCAAGTAAAATACCTGATTATTGCCATCGATTATTTTACTTAAGTAGATTAAGGTTGAACCCCTTTCCACTATCACATCAGCAGCTCAGTGTTAAAAATTCAATTGGAAAAATATTATTATGAGGTTTGGAATTCCAAATTCCTCGGTCACGAATAACAGGACCCAGTTTGCAGACAAAATATTCTAAATATCGTTGGCAGGATTGAAAATTAAACACTATTTCACCATGGTAATGCATCCATTGGTAAACCAGCAAGTAGAGGTCACCAATAAAGTGACCTTGAAAGGACTAAAAAAGAGACTTGACAAAGCCACAAGTGGTTGGTCTGACGCGTTAGGCAGTGTTCTATGGTCTTATAGAATGATGTCGCAATTAGTAACAGGAGAGACATTGTTCAAGCTTTCTCATGATGTTGACATGATTATCCTAGTAGAAATTAGAGAACCCAATCTTCAAGTTGAATCTTATTTGGAAGACAACAACCTTGAAAATAAGAGGACGGAACTAGATTGTATTGATGAAGTACGAGAAGTAGCTCGTAGCAAAAAAGAAGAGCTAGAGCAAAGAATCACCAGAAAATATAATGTAGTCATACCATGCCATTTTTTGGAAGGCAATATGGTTCTCTAAAGGGCGAACATCAAACCTCCTCTATCGGGTGAAAAAAAGTTGGCTACAAATTGGATGGACCTTATCTTATCGCTGAAGTCCTTGGCAAAGGAGCATATGGATTAACCACGATGTCTGGTCAGCAAATTCCAAGGTCATGGAATGCCATGAACCTTTGAAAATTTGACGTGTAACTAATAAGCATATGAGTACACTCTTTTCTCACTCGAATTTGTTTCCATAGGGTTTTTTACCAAGAAGGTTTTAATGAGGCCCAGAGATTCATAGCCCGTGCCAGTTAAATGGCCCCTTCGAATTTATCGTCTCTAATAAAGAGGTACATTCAGTTAAGAATTCTTATATTCTTCTGCATTTTCTCTTGTTTATGTTTATATTTATTTTCATAGAATAAAAGTTTTTGGTCCCTTGGGCTCAATAAAAGCAAAGATGGAAATATGACAAAAATTATTCCCCTTAACTCAAGTCAGAGTTACGCCCCCTCATAAGGTCGGGAACTATTCAATCCTCGAAAAAACCACCCGACGGCCCCAATCAGATATTTTTCCAAAACATTATTATCTAAAGCCAAGATCAAATAATTCCTTTTAAGAAAATCCCTTAAATCAAAGCAAACAAAGTCGGACGCATATAAAGTAAAAAAAAAACTATACTTTTAAATTTTTATCACTATATTACTTATACGAGCAAAATCATAGAAAATCTACTACAATGAAAAAAGAAAACAACAAAGAGCAGAAACAAGCCTACTTCATGCCTACTATCCTCCTTTCAAGAACGCGACGAAAGAGCCTAATCTAACCAAACTCGGTGTACAGGTAGACAACCCTTACCTGCCTTAAGAGTATTGTCAAACACATAGTTTTCAAAACCAGACTGATGATTGACTCGGTTGAGGCACCGAGTCACTAATTCAACCGGTGGGTCACTGGTCGAACTAGTTGAACCAGATTTTATTAAATTAGTATATAAAATACAACTAACTATTTTATATATATATATATATATATATATATATATATATAATATGGGACATATTATATTAAAAGCAAAGCTGGCTTAAGTGGTAGAGGCCCTCATTTGCTTCCAAGAGGTGCTGAGTTCGATACCCCAAGGTGGATTTTTGGGTATTTATTCCATGTTTCAAAGCATGGCATATTGTGCATTCACAGGAGCATGGACAGGCTGATGAAAGCATGGGCGTGCTGACACACGAACATGGTGTGCGGTTTTGGTAGTGGCCCACGCGGTTCAAACCAATGCTGTTAGGTAGTGGCCGGCCTGTTCAGGCGAGTTTGACCTGCTCAACTACTTAACTGATCCAACAAGAGAATCGAACCAACCACCTGGTCGGTTCACCGGTTTTCCGGTTAAACCAGTCGATCCGGGCCGATTTTGAATACACTAGTCAAACACCTCCAAAGAGGTTTTCTCCCATTGATGTTCTATATAAGCCACCTCCTCTTTTAGCTTCCCGATCCTCTTGGTAGCACTACCTTGACTGCCTTCTTGAATTGCCTTGTTTACTTCAAGATCAGAGACCCCAAATCGGGTAGCAGAGAGGTCTTGCTCAGCAAGGTCAGCTCGGTGACTTTGGGCTAAAAAGTCAGAAATCAACTGACCACTAGACTCTTGGAGGTCTTTCTTATGTTGCTCTAAAGAGGCCAACCTTTCATGGAGTCTAACATTCTCAGTTAAAAACACTCTGAGCACCCCTCCCCCTAAAAAGTGATTCATAATAATGGACGATGCTAGTAGATTTCAACATGGCTTTCTCCATCCATTAGAAGGCCTCTTCCACCATTATCTTCCCCATGTAGGATTGGAAAGTTGGACTCATAACTTCCTTATCCAAGAACTCAGAAAATGGGAAGTCTGTAGATATCATAGAAAGCTCTCGAAAAGAGGACCTCTTCTAGACATGAGACACCCTTCCACCCTAGCCTCTAGAATTGGCAGGATGGGGTTGCACTACAAGAAAGTCAAGATTATGTTAAAAACAAAAATTGTTACAAAATGTTTTTGCAACAGAATCAAAAGTGTCACAAAGTCATTGCGGAAAGCTATGTTACAAAAGGTTTTTGTATCAAGAAAAAGTTGTTACAAAAGACTTAATCTTTGGGTAAATTACACTCACCTCCCCTGACGTTTATGGAAATACAACTTACACTCCCTCTAGTTGTACACTTTACACTCACACCCCCTTTGCTTGTCAAATTTTAAGTATTTATATTACAATTACACTTCTTATTCATAGAATATCATTAGTAAACTTAACAGAATGACATTTTTGTGATATTAACTGTTCCTAATTAATAAAATTATAAAAATACCCTTAAACTTAACGGAGTGGGCAAAGATATTTTTATAATTTTATTAATTAAAAATAGTTAATATCACAAAAATGTTATTTTGTTAAGTTTACTAATACTATTCTGTGAATGAGGAGTATAACTGTAATATAAATACTTAAAATTTGATGAATAGGGGGGTGAGTTGCATTTCCACAAATCTCAAGGGAGGTAAATGTAATTTACCCTTCATCTTTTGCAACAAAATATTTTGACATAAAAGATACTATATTGTTACAAAAACCTATTGATGAAAGACTGAATTTTGTCATAATTTGCTATCTTTTGTAACAATTTTATGAAAAATGTGACACCTTTAATTGCTATAAAATTAGATCTAGAGTGCCTTTTTGTAACACTTTTATTAATACATGATGGATCAATATAATCTACAAATAATTTGACTAATATTACTACTTAATATATCAATAAAATTCCTATATATATATATAAGGTCTTACAAAATAGTTCTAAATAAAAATAGAAGTTCTACTGAATACAACTAAGAAACTTGAATTTTAACCAAATACAACATTTTGTTAACATTAACGTTTCAAATAAAACTACAAATCTTCCAAAAGACAACATTAAAAAGACAGAAGACTTCAAAAAATATAGGTGATGTCTATCATGCAGTGGTCATGGTTGTCATCTACTATTCCATCTGTAAATAATTTAAAAGAGAATATTAGAAGAAAAATAATGTTGAAAATCATTTAAGATTCAAGCTTAGCATCTCATCTCATATATACAATTTTAAAAATATATATCTATAAAGAAATGCAAAACGTCATAATGCCAACAGTCATTTCTATCCTATTTTCCCTTAGAAACTACATCTCTAGAATTCAACCACACTAACAATCATTGATATCCTTACATATAGAAAGCAGAGTCAGAGGGAAAAAAATGATAGAAAGCAGAGCTATATGGTCAAAAGTGACATGTCAAAAGATCATATTCACCATCTTGTTACAATTGAGCATAATACCCCTTTGTATTGTTCTTTCTGTTTTCTTTATGAGTTAGATTCTTTTCCTAATTGATTTTCACAGGAGAAAAAGTGATGAGGATAAGAGCATAAAAACATATCATTAGACTTGGAATCTACAAAGAAAGCAACTTGTAAGAATGAAACTAATATGCTTCAGTGTAAAGCTAAAAAATTTAAGTTTCTTCCATAAACATCCATTTGATATGGGAATTAAGCGTACAAGAGAGTACATAGACCAAAAAATTGATGAAGAATTAAGTCCAAGTGTCAGTTATGTTGATTTTGTGGCAAAGGCTAAGCACATAACACTAAGATTAGTCCCACGCAAGCAAGCTAGTGTAATCCAAAGAGATAGCTATAAACAAGGATTTGATAATGGTAATATATATTCCTCAAGGGATAAGCAAAATAAGTTCCTCGATAACTTGGTGCATATTTTAGTAGACGAAATGGAAAACATACAAAAGAAAGATGGTAGGTAGATAAAACGATCAAATTTTCAAAACTATAATCTAATAGAATAGTGACATGTGATTCAAATATTACATAAATTTTCCATCTAAATCAATAAATTAGAAGAAGAGTTACACAACTGCCCGAAAACACACCAAGATATATAACCCCATTTGAATATCCATTATAATGATGCATCAAGGAATTGAGTTTTCACATGTGAGGATAAGGCTTCATATACAAGGAATAAGTAGACAAAAATTAGTTGACAACAGAATGAAATGTCGCACAACGGCCACATATTGAGTTGTAGAGAAATACCTACCGAGAGAACATCAAACAGTATCCCAAATATAATGAAAACAATAACTAAATTTACCCAAAAAAAAAAAGAATGATAACAAAATTGGTAAACTAGATCCATATAGCTCTGCTGCTCTGCTAATCAAAATCCCTAAAACTCCCGAATACCAATTATTCTTAGTTCCTACAAATGTCAATGCTCTCATAAAACTCAAGCATAACAAGTTCCAGAATATGCCAAGCAAAGAAAAACCCCCTCACCAAAAAATTCAACAATCTAGTTCCTGTAGCATTTACCCAATGGCTTAGAAAGAGCCTGGTAGGGAGAAAATGAAGGGGAACTAACTCAAGGCAATGACACATCGCATTGAAACATAGGACTAAGGACAAAAGGAGTAGTGGAGGCAATGTAAAAGCACGCATGGAAGACCAGTAGCACGGGGCAACGAAGCAATGGAAAAAAAAGGTGATTGCTACGGTGCCCAAGCAAAATAAGGGGTTTGTTACCCTTGAATGTCTGTCACCAGCTGATCGGAGCATCTTGGAAGTGGTCCCACAAACAAACAAGGAAGGCAATCTACTTTCGTTTTTCAATTTTAACCCTTAGGGAGCGTTTGTTAATTATTTCTAGACAGTGCAAATGGAAACATAAAAAATATAACTATTCAAAGGGTATTATTAGAAAAAATATTAAATTTCTGTCTCTGTATCCTGTCCTCACTTTTGGAAGAACAAAAATATAGAAAATTTTTGTCTCAGTCGCATTTTGACCCCATATTTGCTTTTTTTCATTTGGTTTTCATCAAAAATACGCAATACACATATCGTGATAACGTCTCTCCTTCAACATACGAAAATACTCACTCAATTTGTTCAAGGTTATTATATATTTTTATTTTACAGCACCTAGTCACACAAACATCAAACAAAGTGTTACTTTTTAAAGAGAAATTGGAAGAGCCCTAGACCCCAAATAGGATGAACTAAGCATGATAAGAGATAACAACATTAGGAGTTGTAGAGCCTATCACATACACCATAACAGCCAAAACACAACAATGATGGCTTAAGCTATATCCTCTCACAACAGCTACCATCAATCACCTGTCACTACCACGATGACACCATCTTTATCCTCGCACAACAGCCGTACCACCATCACAAGCCCAATTGCAGCGGCACTGTTAGTCATCACCTGCATCCCCATGATGCTATGTTGATCCTCCACCATTTGCATCATCCACCACATTCTCCTTTTACATTACAGCGTAGCCATCACGTCACCTCCTTTGCACCGCATTGCCGACATGGCCATCATCACATCCATGCTGGTAAGCTGCGAAAGCTCTGTCATGGACCACTATGGTGTATGCCTGATCATGTTATGGCCTTCGATTTAGGGTTCTTCCAATTTTGGGGTAAAAAGTAAAAACCTCTTCCTTTGATTTTTAGGGGTTTACATGCTGTAAAAGAAAACATGCATAAAACATAGATTTACAAATAGGTGTTTTCTCAGATAAAGATGGGAAAAAAACTGTAGGATGAAGATTAAATATGGTTCAATGAAACGTGTCATGTGTTTTATATTAGTAACCTAAGGTTATGTTTGGAAGATTAAAATGGGTGGAATGAAAGGGTAATTAATGGAGCAGAAAGGAGAGGTGAGAAGATGAATGGATAATGAGATGCCACTTTGTTGTTTGGGTATTAAGGAGGAAAAGAGAGGGACTCTTGCACCAATTGTCTCTAACCCCCCAATTTAGAGGGTCACTAAATCCACTATTTAGGAGGGCATAAGGTGACTTTGGTGGCCATTGCTTGTCATGCCACCCCTTCCATAAAATAACTCCTAAACACACATCAAGAGAATTAAGGATAGAATTCTCACTGCTCAAAGTCGATTAGTAAGTTATATGGACAAACGCATAAAGTCACAAGAATTCCAAGAAGGAGAACATGTATTCCTTAGGATCACCCCTACCACAGGCATAGGTCGAGTTATGAGAGTCAAGAAGTTAAATCCTAGATTTCTTGGTCCATTTGAAATCCTTAGTTTAGCCCTGGCCCAGTAGCATACCGGTCAATTTTACCACCCAACCTATCCAACCTTCATAATGTCTTTCATGTCTCCCAATTAAAGAAGTATCACCAGACTCCTGGTCATGTGTTAGAGCCGTAACAAGTACAATTAAGGGAGAACCTCGACTTTCAACTTACCGCCACGAGGATCATGGACAAAAAGTTAAACAGCTTAAGAAACAAAGTTGTACCTTTGGTTAAGGTGGCATGGGGACAAGGTAAGACGAAGGATTTCACACGAATTGGAATCTAAATGAAGACTCATTATCCTAACTATTCACAGGTAACTACTTTCGAGGACTAAATTCTTTTAAGGAGGGTAGAAACGAACGCCGATTTTTATCATATGCAAATGACCAAAATACTCCCTGTGTCATTTCTTACACAAGATTTGAGGCCAAATTGGGCCATCTTCAATGATATTTTGATATTAGAATAACATTATATGGTGATTAAATAGCAATATGTGCAAAAATTGCGATTTTCAATTTTTCACAGGTAAAACGACCAAAATGCCCCTAAGGTCATTTTTGCCGAATCAAGGACTACTACCTGTGCTATCCTCGGCGGGTTAGTTTTATGCTTGAAGGGGATTATGTGTGTTATGGATATTGTAGATGTGAAAATATCAACTTCAAATTTTTATCATATGAAATTACCAAAATACTGTGTAATTTAACACGAGATTCAAGAATTTCGAACCTAGTCATCGCCTCGAGTTCAAAATGTTTATTACATGTGTAATTTGATATTTGAAAATGTTCGTGGTTTCTGGGAATTTTTACGAAATTACCATTTTGCCCCTAATTAACAATAAATGAGCTTATTTATTTAATCAAATAAATATAGGCAATATTAGGGTTCTAATTAAAGATAAATTAATTTTATTTATTTATCTTGAGTCAAAATAATTATTTGAGGTAATTTTTAAAGCATAAGATTATTTTAGAAAAGATTGTTTTCTTTCTTAATTAAAAACGGGTTCTTAAGACACATAATAGGAAATTAGTGTATTAAATTTCTTTTTCTTAAAAATAAAATATATTTTATATTTATTTATTTTTTTATTACTTCAGATTATTTGCACTAAAATTCCACTACATATGTTGGCCATTTAATTTTGTAGTGGAGCACCTTAAATATTTGATTATTAAGCACTTACTTTAGTTTATCAATTTCTTTTCCACTAACAATTTCTTTTTCTCAAAAATAAAATATATTTTAGATTTATTTTTATTTTATTACTTCAGATTATTAGCACTAAAATTTCCACTATAAGTGTTGGCCATTTAATTTTGTCTTGAGGAATTTTAAACTCTTGATGGTTAAGCCACTTACACTAATTTATCATTTCTAAACCATTACAAATTAAATACCCATCAAATATATGTCCTACCACTCACAAAAATTGAAAAAAATACTCCCCATTATAGCCATTAATGCAGCTGCCTCACCCCCCCAAAATCCCTATAAATATGTGTTTTCCAAGCCTAAATCACACACAAACATTCATTCTTACCATTTGTATTTTTGGTTGTAGTCTTGCTCACAAAAATTAGCCAAAAATCCTCTCTTCTCTCTAAATACAAAGCTCTCTTCTTCTTCCTTCTCCACCTCCAAGAGACTCCATTCTTGATATCCATCCAAGTTCCCAAGCTCAAACAAACACATACATACCGTAAACCAACCCCTAAGCACCTAAACTTTCCATATCCAAACACAAGAACACAACAAAAATCCTCCCACCATTTCATCTTCACTTGGCCAAATATATACCATCACTAAGATCAGATTTTTGTCATTGATATCTCATACAAGATCAAGCTCTTACTCTAATTAACAAAGAAACAACTTGGTAGGGATTTTATTTCATGTACTTTCTTTGTTCTTCCTTTATATTTTTGATTTTTATGATTTGATAATGACCATGGCTTGATGATGAGGAATCATGGTGGTGGTTGTGAATCCATCATTTAAATGTCCTCTAAAGCCCAAGATTTAATTCTTGATGACAAAAAATTTCTAAAGGAGTTACTAAGTCTTGAGTTTTAAGTTTAATAAGACATAAAAATGAACTTGCATCCATATTTATGTTATAAGTTCTTGCATATCATATTTATATTTCAAGTTTTTCATAATCATATTTATATTCCAAGTTATCACTTTAATTCTTGAAGATAATAATATAAACTTGCATATTCATATTTACTTTCAAGTTGTCACCTAAATCATAAATACCTAAGAATGAATTTGTATCTTTATATTTATATCTCAAGCCTTGCATTTCATATTTATCTTTCCAAGTTATCACCTTATAATGATAATAATAAGGTTACAAGACAAGTTTATGATTCTAGTTATCATTTAAATCCTAAAGTTCAAGATTTTACTTGTTTTATTTTAAATGACAACTTTGATCATGGACACTTCTCATCTATTTATTTTTGGCACTTATATAATTCTGATTTAAATCTTGATATACTTTTATTTTTAGGCATGATCTTGTCTTTAAATTTGTACAAAGAAATTTTGAAAGACTAAACTATAAAGGATTAAGAATACGATTTTTCTCATGATTTTAAATGCTAAAATTGTAGTATTCTGATCTAATCCTTTAGAACTGAAAAGGTTACTGATTTAGGATGTTTACATGAGTTTAAATCGCTAGTAGTTATTGTAAAAATTATTTTTGGTACCATAGATGCATAAAAGGGTAGTTACAAGTGTTAGTTTGGGCCGCTTTGCAAAATGCAGTAAAGTTGTCTTTTGAACTATCAACTATGTTATTTCAGCTAAATGATTTTATTTTAAGCTACTAATGATGTTGAATGTGTCCATGAGTCCAAAATACCATTTATGAAGTTTATATAAAGTTTTAGAAATTTCGGGTCGTCATAAATATTAAAAACAAGTTTATTTTGCACTTTGGCCCCTAAAATGTATTGAAATTTGGTTTATGGCCTTAAAAGGTTTTTACGATGAGTTTATAACGGTTTCTAATAGTTATATGTCTATTAAAAGTATTGGTTAATGTTAAAGATCTCTAGTTTGTGAGAAGGTGTTACAAAGGGGTATTTGCATTTTGACCCAGAACCTTGAGAAATTGTGATTTGACCCTTTGGGGCTTAAGCTAAATGTTGATAAATTTGATGACATGAATGCGGTTGATATCTTGTGAAGGCTATATTCATGTGTTGAAACTCATATGGCTTATGGATATATGCAATGAAGTATGATACATGTTTATGTGGTTTAAGTTATGGTATGTTATAATTATGCTTGATAAATTGAGATGCATGATCTCATGAAGTTTATGAGCATGAAATGTTGAAATGATGAGTTATCTATATTTGCATCTCTATATAACATGCCAAGTTTAAAGGTGACATAAGACACATGGAAATGATCCTCTAGACTTCGAATTAAAGGTTATGAGAGGTGATCCAAATAGAAATGATCCTTTAGACTTCGAATTAAAAGGTTATGAAAGGTGATCCCACGCCCCCTATCCCGCACCTTAAGAGTCGGAATTTATCTTATCAAAAGGGATAAGAATACGCTTAGTGACGACTAGTGAGGCGATGAGCTCATAACCTGTAACTCCTCGAGAAAAGAGAGAATTATAGGGCGCCCCCAAGGAAAAGAGAAAAAAAGAAGTTTAAGTCACTTGTAAGAATGATGATCATGATGTTCTTTATATCATATGCATTGTTTTATGAATTTTATGATACTATGTATATGATATTGACATGCATCCATGATTAATATGTTGCATTCATGACATTAAGATTCATGCTAAAAGATACGGGTCTCTGCTTAATGATATTTAGAACTTAATAAATGAACCTTATATATATGTTCACCATTTTCATAATTAAACCCGAGATTCCCCGGGGACGATGACGATGACACTTGTGTTATAGCCGGAAGCCCTACCGAGATTCTTGTATAAGCTTTCTCATCCCTTTTCTTTTTTCCGGGTGTCGCCTCCTGCATATGAATGAAGGTGTAGTTCGTGGATTTGTCTTGAGAGTGGACGAGCTACTTGAGATAACTTCCTTGGATATTTTTCCTTTAGAGTAATTGTATCTCGCTTATCGCTTTGTATATTATTGACCGATATATATTGATGTCCTTAAGATTACAAGACATCACTATTATGATACAGTTATTGATATGTCATCATTATTTGAGTTATGTTATGTTATGGTTGTATTCTCAGATTTACTGATATTCGCTTAACATCTCTCTTACGCAGGTAAGGTAATGACGTTAGGTATTTAGTATGCGCGGCTCACGATTTGTTATTTAAGTTCAAAAAAAAAAATTTTACCCATATTTTTACTAAAGTATTTTAAAGAAGTTTGAGTTAAAAACTGGAACAAAAGAGTAATGACTAATAATTAACTTAAATGCGTCTTAGGCGTGTTGAGTTAAATATTAGGGTGTTACACCTACCACCCCCCTTATTTTGATCTCCTAATCATACCCTAAGTGATTCTACAATGGTCCAAGCAACCTAAGGACCATCATAAGCAATCCTATTCCCCTTTCCCTAACCGCCCCTACCCATCATTTCATCGTGCAAGTGATGAAGATGACCACCACAAACATCTTTAAGAACGCAGCAAGAATCAATTTTGAACCCAACCCACAATCGCATTTGCTGATTCAATTAATCGCTAGGCCCGAACCCATCACCATTCACTATGATTAACGGCATCATGCTCGGAGCCTTGATGAGAACCACTATGAAATTGCTCGAACATGACATCATCGGAGGAGTACCTTACTAGTGGTGGCTGGTGGTGGATTAGATATTTGTAGTTGAAGTAATTTCTTAATCTTGAACTTTGATTTTGTGAAGCAAGCTTCGGTTCTTGATGAAGAGATCGAAGGGAGGTGGGTAAGCCTACTGCATTCTGGGGACTGAAGATCATTAATCCTTTCTAAAATGGTCTAGCAAGGCCGACATGGTGGGTAGTTGGATATGACTTTCAAGAGGAAAAAGAGAAATGGCGGAAGAGGACTAGTTTGATTTTGGAAAAAAAAAATTGAAGAGTGTGATTTAGTGACCACCATGGTCACTAAATCAATTAGCCCTATTGTAGAGTTTTATAGTAGTCCAAATAGCTCCATGCGTCATCTATTCATTTGATATAGCTTATATCTTTATGCTACAAATTCTTTTTCGTCTTTACCTGAGAATTCGCCTTACAAATATTGTTAGGGTCAAAATAGAAAAGAAAAAGTTTGTTGCGCTCAATGCTTGTGTTTGGGCCCATTGTCAAAGTTCTCCAATCAACGGCTAACGAACACACAAAGGTAGCAAACCCATCGATTTACTCTGGTATCATAGCAATCACCTTTTAAATTTTTAAACAAAATTAAAAAGTTAATTATCTTATGTAAGTAGTTTATTTTTGTTAAAAAAATTATAGTTTGTAACAAATTTTTTTTTGTTGCCAAAAACTTATTATTTTGTGTCAATAGATTATTTTTGTTACAAAAAAAATTATAATCTGTAACAAATGATATTTTTGTTGAAATTTCTACTTAATTTTGCAACAAACTCAAATTTCAATACAATTTTTTTTTTTTTTTTGCAAATGTCATGTTTCCTTCTAGTGCTGGCTAAATGCTTTCTATTCTTTGGGGTATCAGCGATGTTGACTACGTCCGTCTCTAAGGAAGTCTTCAAAGCCAGGCTCACATTTTTCATAGAAAAAGCTTTATCTTTTCCTTTCTTCTTCAACACCCGATTACGAAGAGCCGTCAAATTCGCTTTGAATGCCATATCACCTACAAATTATAAAAGGATGTCAGAATAAACACAAGATAAGTTAGAAGAAATAATAAACAGGGATTAAAAGAAAGTGGATACCAAGATACTTCTCGGAGATGATTCTATCCACATTAAGACCATTTTCAAATTGATCAATTTTTTCTTAGAATTAGATAGGAAGAATTCAGCCATAGCATGCTTGGAATCATTCAATTCATTTTCATCAAATTCTAGAACCATAAAATCCTTGTGCTAGCAACAGGGAAATCTTGGAACTATCAAAGAAGTGAGAAAGAGTAGGATAGTCCCGGAGTCCCGTATACCTTGAAGTACATTGGCTCATAAAGGTCAAAGATTTTCTGCCCTTGATAGGCCCAAAGTGAAATAATTCTGAGGTGGATTCCCTGATAAGGAGTATTTATGCCACTTATATTACTTGTAATTCTTAGTTTTTTGCATGAGTTTTACTATATTATTCATGTGATTAATTAGAATTTTGACTTGTGCCTTATTATGCATTTTTGATAGAATCATTGACTATTGCATTGATTTTAGGAATAATTATTGGATTAGAGCCTATTGTGTTTAACTTATGTCTTGAGTATGGTTTTTGTATACATGAGCTTTGAATTGACTGTAAAAGGTCAAGAACAAGGTTGGAAACTCTCTGCATCGACTTTGTAGCAACGATCAATTTGGGAGAATTTTGGAGCTAAATAAAAGAGTTCTTGCGCTCATTTGAGTACATTTGCAGAAAGTATTGTAATGAAAAATATGTATCTCTTTCTAAAATGATTAGATTGAGACAAATAAAGATATTTTAGAAAGTTTAAAAAGTCTTTTAAGACTTTCATGTTCATCTCAAAATCCAGTTCTAAGAGCATCTTGGTGAAAATCGAGTTTCAAGATTAAATGTTATTGATGTTCTGATGTTGTCCAACTTGACCTCTAGTTAGTATTTTCGTCATATATGGAGCTATAGATATCCAATTAAGGTGATTTTTATGGCGTTGGAAAGTTTATTCAAAATAGTACAATTATTATTCTAGTTTTAAGGACAAATTCAGATGTTTATCGGGCTAAAATGGATTAAATACATGAAGACATCAATTCTGCCTAGCGCTGCAGCACTCAAGTGAGCCCCGCAGTTCTCAACATCAACTGAAAAATGATTTTAAAGAGCGCAATTCACTGCTAAGTGCCACAACATTTAATTTAGCATTGCAGCACTCGTGTGACAGATTTGAGCTGTCTTAAAGAGTAGTATTTAAGCGATTGATACAGACTTTTACCCTATTTTTTGACTCATTTTAGGCTGCACATTTTAGGTTGCTATTATTTTCTCTCCACTTCTATCTACATCATCTTCTTCTCTACTTTTCTTTCTCTAGAGATTCCATAGGTGAATTTACTCTGTTCTTGTGGATTATTGCAAGCATTGTTACTATTCTTTTTAGATAAATTTTTAGATTCATTGATGTAATCCTCCAGAGATGGAAGAGTAAATTCTTTTACTAGTGTAGGGATTTTCGTATAGATTAGGATAACATTTGATATATTGAATGCATTAATTTTCTCAATATTCTTTAGTTTCTATTCTTATAATTATTATGGTAATTGCTATAATTTTTATTGGAATAACTAAATTCGCAATTGTCATTTAAGAAAACCCTTTGGACAAAAATTGATGGATCCATTGGTTTCTGTTTGAAGAAGAATATTAGAATTAACTTTCCAATTGACGATTAGGCTATAGTAATTGGTACCCTAGATCACTGTAATTTCTAATTAAATTGAGATCTTGTTTATTAGTTATTTGTATTGGTCAGATTCTAGGGATCGATTGATCACTAGTAGAATTGCCAGTAATTAATTACTAATAGTCACTAATGGGTTCAATTATTTGGTCAATGAAAATTAATTTCAATCCTAGGAATACCTTGCACTAATGCCTTCTTCACTATTGCTATTATCATTTAATTTTAATTACTTTGCTATAATCCTCAAAACCCCCAAATGTTTCCAACTAATTGATAAAACCCCTTTTAAAGACAACTTAGGTTTTACCCTCTTACTAGATTTTCTTGATGCAACTTAGTATAAATTAATTTCTAATTTGAGGGGGTAGGTGACAGCCTTCGTCATACCCCTACCACTTAGTGGGGTAATATTATACAAATAATAAAATATTCATTTGAAAATTGGAAGGTGGAAGAAGGAACTAATCTTTTCAAATCTTAAATCATTGCCTAACTATTCCAATGAACCTGAGATGAAGCAAGGAGAAATCAATTCAAAATCGAGATTTGGAATTCCAACAAAGGTAATCAGAGATTGAGTTTTACAAATAGGATATCATAAATCTAGAGGAAATGCTCATCCTCTGGTTTCTTTTCAAAATAGATTATCTCCTCAGAGTTTGGGACCTCTAATAGATAGTCCTCACTCCCCTCACTCAACGATTTAAGATTATTTTTTTTTTTGAAGATTGCGAAGATAATCCCAATCAACTAGAGAGGGGGTGCTGAGAATATCTGCATCAAGTCAAGAGTATCTATCAGCTAGCGTCCATTGGAAAACAAAGGTCAGAAATGTTTTTCTTCCCATAACCTAGAAAGGGAAACCACTAGTGATAATTTCCAATAAAGCAAATAAAAAAAGGATGGTATGCACAAAAAACGGTGGTTTCCCTCTCCTAAAATTTACAATGATGACCTAATATACAAGGAATTTATAAGGGGTGAAACAAAATACAGAAATTTATATTATAAATGATTTTCCAAAAAATAAAAAAGAAACAACATCCGATTATGGGTAGTATAATAGCAAGAATTGATAAAGGAATGATACATAGAGTAGTGCCAGTAAGCAAGAGCTTGAATAGAGTAATATCAAATAGAAATGGAAGAGAGTAGAAGAAAGAGTAGATATGACAAGTAATCATAACTGCCAGGATAAGAGTGAGTAAAGGGAAATGTACCAGCAAGAATAAACACTATGCGACCAATGCTGACAATGAAGGGAAATCCTTGCACTGTAGATAAAAAGGTTTCTACTTCTCTCTGTTTCAAAGATAGGAAGAATGGAAAAGTAAACAGAAAAGAAGTTTCAAAAATGTTTAAAGCTCCAATGCGAGGGAAACCCGAATGACAAAAAGGCTATGCATATTTTTGCAGAAGAAAATTAAAGGTATTCAAGTCATTTCCCTGGCATTTGTAATAATGACATTTGAAGAAATCAAGGCGTTACAGGCCACGTGTTGGCAAAAAAATGGAATGGAATGATGACTGAGAAGATGGGAATATAGGTAGAAACATACAAAAGAAGGAAGATTGAATCGTGCTTCACTTTTTCTTTCCTTCTCTATTTCTAAAAAACTTAAACAATATACTCTCAAGTGTTTAACTTGAAGTGCAATGGAAATTAGTTACTTTAGAAAGCTATTTTTTGAACTACAATAGATATGATAGAAATGCGTATAAGTTGGTTTTTAGAAAACATAATATAATAGGCACAATGCAGTAAATATAAGAGTTAAAGGCGAAGAAGATATTGTACAGATATTTTTATACTGGTTCAGTCAACCTGCCTACATCCAGTTCTCAACCAACATTTAGTTCCACTAAAAACCTTTCTCAATTCGAGAAAGTTGAATAGTCTTTATAGTAGTCTTCTCAAGCTCTTACCCGTGACCAATAACTTACTCTACTGTCACAATCAAGTAGTCTTTGGTCAGTCTCTCCAAGCTAACACAATGATTAGCAAGTACATTATGCTGTCACAACCTGAGTAGTCTTTGGCTAGCCTTTCCAAGCCTATCCCGTGACCAGTAGTTCACTCTTATTGTCATAACCTGAGTAGTCTTTGACCAGCCTCTCAAGCTAACTCCGTGAATAGCAGTTCACTCCTACTGTCACATTAGAAGAAGTCTTTGCTTAGCCTCTCCAAGCTAACTCAGTGACCAGTAAATACACTCTATTGTCACAACTTGAGTAGTCTTTGACCAGCCTCTCCAAGCTAACTCTATGGCCAGTAGTCCACTCCTACTATCACGACTTGAGTAGTCTTTGACTAGCCTCTCCAAGCTAACCTCGTGACTAGTAGTTCACTCCTACTGTCACATTATAAGTAGTCTTTGCTTAGGTTCTCCAGGCTAACTTACAGCAATCACTATTGGATCGAGGTTATAAAGATCTGTGTTTGGGTTTATCACTCAACACTAACTAACACCAAGTTTTCTTAAGATATACAATGATAGACCTGGAAAACGTGAATGACTTCTTTTTATGATTCTTCCTAAGAAGAATGTAAGATCTACTAAGAACATAGAAAGAATATTTTTAGAAGGATTAAACTGATTACAAGCAGTAATGTCTTTATAGAAAAGATGAGGAGAAAATTCTTCAATGTTTCAGCACTGTTTTTGCAAGAGTCTCTTCTGTCTTTGATTTTGAGCACAACATCTCTATTTATAGTTGATTTGCATTTATGACCATTGCCCTTGATCTATTTTCTAAGTGACATGTGTTTTTGTGTCTTGGAAAATGCAATTTAGAGGAGTAGCTTGACATTGTCAAAGATGTTACAGAAGCCATTGTGTGAAAAAGGTTTCTAAGGCCATCTTTAGAAACTACTTCTTACTTTCTGAATGAGGTTTCTAAACTTCTCCTTCTAGAAGTTGGGGCAGTTGACCAAGTTGGCAGAAGAGATGTCACGTCAGTCTATGACTGGGTTTGACTTTAAATTTAAATTTCAAATTTCCCTCCTTTTTCTATAAAGTGTATAGTTTCACAGTGAAACGTGTTTTCTGAAGTGTAGTATCAGTTTCTTGATTTTTCTTTGATCTTTGAGTCTTCAATCAAAGCTTGCAAATGTTGATATGATTGCGATTATAATGATTAAAGTTAAAGTATACACTTGCTTTAGAGTTGAATTGAAATATTCACTTCAAATGTACTTTCTGAAGTCACATGCTACTTTCTAAAGATCTATGCTTTAGTTTCGTGTTCTTGAGAACTTTCTTCAATACATTGAGCATATATATGTTCATTCCACAAAATATTTTTCCACTTCCATTAAGCCTCAATCTCTTCAAATGAGATTAAACATATTTACATATGTCATGTGAAAATATTTTCAATTTAATGAACTAAGTTGTTATGCAAACATAAGGACCTGTTTGATGCTTCAAGAAACTCAAGGGAAATATTAGTCCTTCTTCAAAATATTTTTTTCAAATTGGCTATGTCATCACTCAAAACATTTTGCATTAAAGCTTTCTGAAGGATTCTGGAACTAACAAGGAAAGCCTCGTTTCATGAGGAGATATGACATGGTCAGTTGGTGTGATGAAAAAACTCGAAGGTCCCAACAAGGTCACTAGTTCAAGCTGGGGGCAGTGTTATAGGCCATGGTTTTGGGCTCGTGAGGTAAGTAACTGGCCTCAAATATCGAAGGCAAATATCCTCAAAAGACATTCATAGCGATTTGGGTTCCAAAGGTTCACTTATAAATATGACTGTACGTGAGCATCAAAGTCCATGCAAGTACTCCACCTTTTTTCCCTCACCTCGGAGATCAAAGATTAGCCATTTGGAAATCCAAGGTCCCAAAGCTCTCTACGACCATCTCATCTTCCCAAACCTCTAATCCTAGATCTACGTCAGGTAATCTTTTTCTTTACTGCAACGTTCAAATAATTAGGCATAATTCCAGCAAAATCTTCTACGATCTTAAAATGGTACAAATGCAAGATGGATCTCCCACTAATAACCATAAGTATCGAACATCTATCTCACCTGCTAAATCTCATATGAATATCCCTATTCATGGAAACATAAGAAAGATCTTCTCCGAATTTATCCTTAAGATAACCTCGCTATAGAAGTGGCTAAAAGTCCCCAAGTATGAACTAACACACAATTCTCACCTCTACCACTCCTTATCCTAACCTTTGCTAACTTAGGCATTAGAGTATCTCTACAGGTATCCCCCTCTTATCTCTCTTATAAGCATTTGGAGAAACCAGCACCCTTACCAGACCTTTAGGCAAGAACAACACTGTAAAAAAGTTTACACTATTAGGGTATGAAATCTATAATCTATAATACTAATATTTAAGACTCATTCTGGGGAAAGTTTTACAGGTGTCACTCATAGAGCAACTTATGGCCCATGATTTTAACAATTTTTATTTTTAATTATTTTTTTTATAAAAATTATCTTCATATCTATTTCATTAATACAACATAAATATTTCACATTAAATATTGGATTTCAAACCATTACAATTCTTAATTTAAATTATACAACTAATCAAAATATGTCAATCTAAATTATTTAAGATTAAAAATTGATATTCACATGATACATATCTTTTTCTTTTTTTTAATAATATTTCTATTTTTTAATTAAATACATGTTTTTCCATAATTAACTATAAAATTTTAAATTTTGAATGATCACCTTGATGTTTTGAATTTTGGATTCAATAAACTACTTAATTTCTATTCCACAATAAACCAAAATCTAATCAAATTAATGCAAAAATAAAAATGGAAACAAAAACTATTGCTACCAAGAAAGGTCTACTATAATCGAAGCATAAATCCCTTAAATTACTCCTAGAATCTGTAACATATTTATTGCTATAAAAGATTACCACTTATACTAATCGAAATAAAAACCCTTAACCTCTCAATAAAATAAAAAGATATTACTTTTTTCAGTTTTCTTAAAATAACCGATTTATTTATCGTTTTCATTTTCATTGCTTATATCCAATTTATTTCTACCTTTCTTCGTTGTGATTTTTTTCTGTTTTATATAGAGATTTTCCTATATTTATTTAGTATTTTACTTTGTGTATATATCTAAATGGTCTTTTTCTATGTTTTTTGTAACAAACAATCAGTAGACTGTAGGCTTAACCGCATATTGTTCAATCCTCTGTAACAGAGGTAATTGTACTTTTCATAAATAATTTAATAAACATTTTACTAAATTTGAGATTAATTTTATTGTTATATAAATGAGTATTAATAATTTTATAATCTTTTCTTTTCAGAATTTTAATCCATAATTAAGTAAAAGAGATGTTATATAATGGACTATCTCAATCAGTCATTTCACTAAACTTAAGGTAGTAAAGATTAAGGGCTAAGAATGATTGAAGATTGTGTTTTTGATCTATTTTTACCTTTGATTTTGTTTTATTCATTTATTTGGCATAACATTTATATGAGAGGAAAATCATTGTTGTTGTGCCAAGAACAACACTTTTTTGAGTCAATTCAGTGCACAAACAAATTAGCTGATGATTCCAATAGCAATATTAGACAAAATGCATTGGCAATCTCCATTGGAATTTATTTATATTATTCCACCTTCTTCAATTTATTTTTTCTTCATTATTTTGTAAGGGTTAAAGATTGTTGGATTCAACGTATACATAGTCATTGAATTATAGTTTCAATTCCAATTATAAACACTAATTGCGGAGAATGAATAAGATTTTAGAACAAAAATATATTTTTCATTTAAAATTTCCATTGTGCACTAACGTTACATTATAGAATTAATTTTTAACTATTTTTTTATTTTGATGTGAATCAAATATGCTAATATATGTATAGGTATTGATTGATATTTCTTTCAATATATGCATTTATTATTCCCTTTTCTTTTCTCACACTAAACTTTAAGTTACTTGATAAAATTTAAAATATTATTTTTGTATCTATATACAATCCATGTTTATTGTGTTTCCTTTTTTAAGATATAATCATTATTAATATATTATTTTATTTAGAAAAATATAAGTATTAACATATTGCTAATTTTATTTTCTAAATCCCTACTTAACTATTTAAGTGACAAATTTCATTTTCAAATTCATAAGAGCTAATATTACACACACATACACACCAAAAAAATAGAAACACAACAAAAATTAATAATAAATAATATTATTACCTTTTTTTCATAAGCCTAATATTATAATCTTTAATTAATACTGATATCCATATCAATTAATAACGTATATTCATACTAATAGTATTATTATCCTTTTCATTACCATTTTTAAAATTTTTATTTTTTTGAATTTTTTTTAAATAAACTCATGAATATACGTAGAATTCAAATCTCCGCAAAAATGAGAAATGGAAACCCAGGACGGGATAATAATGGGGATGCGAGGAAAATTCTAAATGAAAGATGGGGTTAGGAGAAAAGTTTATAACTTCAAATTTAGAGCTTTTGAAAATTATATATATCTCACTGTGCTATATTTAATTTTTTGAAACTTTAACATTTCAATTGATCAATTCTACAATCTTTTCATTTTTTTTTTTGAGAAAAAATCAATTTTTCCAAATTAAAATTTTTTTAAAAAATGAATTCCACAATTTATACTTTGCTGATAATGATACTAATTATTTATTAATTTTTTAAAAAATTAAATAATTACATTACTTTTTAATTGAAAATAATTATGTAATTGATATACTACTTCAATAATTAAGATGATATAAATTAGGATTATATATGATTTTTTTACTGCATATAACATATTAATTATAACATATATTTTAAAATTGATATTTTAATTTACTAAAAGGATGTGTAAGTACCAAATGTGTAATTAAAATCACTTGAATTAGATTTATTTATTAATTTTTATTAATTAGAAAATGTATTTTTATATTTTATAAATTAAATATTTCAATTTACTAAAAAGATTTAAATTACTAAGGATGACAAAAAAATCAATAAAAGTGGGTACACACAGGGATTACCGGCAATGCGATGAGAATAAGGACAGATTTTTTCTTCTTAGGGACGGTCGATAGGGGAGAAGTTCCCGTTTGTTAAACAGAGTAGGGATAAGGATAATACACTTTCATTTTTTCAATTATCTTTGTTAGATTTGCATTATATATGCATTTTTTATTTTAATTTGGATTGTGTTGCTTTAATAGTATTTATTACTATGAATATTTATACTTTAAATTTCAAAATATTTTTAATTTTTCCATTTTTGAAAATTTTTTATAAACTTGTGAATACCTATAAGGATTTAAGTCCCACGAGGATGGGGAATGGGGAATGGGGACTCGAGAAAGGAATGGGGATGAGGATGAGGATTTGAGGAAAAATCCAGGCATGAACTGGAGGCGTAAGACATATCCCTTTTCTCATAGATACCCATTGTCAATCCTATAAATGACTAATGCTGTAGTAAAATTATCTACTTACTCTGTTTTATTATTCAACAATTTCAATTTTTGAAATATGCAACATATTCATAAAATAGGCTCTTTATTATTAGGTATAGGTCATCTATCGAGATTTTTTCAGCATTATAAACATAATATTCGAAATAAGATATAAAATAAAATGATATATTTATATTTTTTATTTATTTAATTATTAACTTATTTTCAAAATAAATTTATATATTCGATTTTCTATAAGATATATTTATATAAATTATCATTTGTTTTCCTTAATAGTCAATAAACTTTTTTTTTATTATCACCTCGTGCAATGCACGGGTCAAATGACTAGTTAAACTATATATATATATATATGGCAAGCAAGCTCATGAGCTAATGAGTCAAACATAATAAAGTTCAAGCTCGGGTTATTTAATAAATGAGCCCAATTGTTAGATCAAATTTAGCTCATGAACTCGTGAGTTAACGAGCTCAGTTTATTGAAATATTAATAAATCGAGCTAAAAATAGCTAATGAGCTGACTTAATACAATTTTTACTAGCCTTACACATGATAAAAACGCAAGTTTTATAAATAAATCAATGAAAATTGAATAATTTCCAACAAATTCTTTTGTAAGAATATGTCATGACAAGAGGTTTAGCATGATTTTTGCCATCCTCTTCTAAACTTAAATCTGATTATCTGATTATGGTCTACAATAAGCTGCTATTTTGATTGCAAATCACATCACGTAATTATATACTTATTTTAATAGCTACAAAGAAAGATTTCAATTTTCTGGGTAGGTTGAACTTGGCGTCAAAATTTGCCATAAAATCATATTTAGGGGGTATCTCCAAGAATTTCCATCTTATCCAATAAATTACACGAGGTTGTTTCTTGAAAGCAATTGATGCTAGCCTTGATATTTATAGGATGGCTCGCTCTAATTAATAGGATACTTATTCCCTGGATTTTTCAACCCAATTAAGTCCAAAAATAAAAGTTCCTTATGAGGGTTCCAATCAGAGCCAAGATTTCACAATCACGCGAAGCTCATGTTTTTGTTTTTTTTTCCAAGGGTATCCACAAACTAATTCATTCATGTACTATAAATCAATTTAAATATTAAATACTGACCACAAGTTTTAAAATTGTTCTATTTCTAATATGAGAATCAAACTCTCAAAACTTGATTAATGAAGGAGAGGGCACTTACCATCTCACTTCGCCCCTCATGCTTATGCAAAGCTCACTTAATTTATCTTTTACTCATATACCATCATCATCTAAATTTGATCTTTAGATTTATTTTGTTATTAAATGATTTATAAATATTTCTATATGTTCTGAATGAATATGAAGACATGCAGTTTAGTCTTACAATGTATTTGAATGACAAGTAAGGAGGGGAAGGAAAGATGAATTATAAGAGAACTTTTTTTTTTCTCCTTGTTTGAGAGTTTAATAATAGGTAAGAAGGGGATGAAACTCATGGAAATAATTCCTCCTCTTTTTTTTCTAAAAAGCTAATTTTCTTTCCTCTTCAAGATTGGGGTGTGGGGGAAATAAAAATTTATGAAACTAATAACTATAATTGTTCATATTGTTCATTTATTATGTAATTTGTAAACATAATTAAAGGATTTCCATTCCATTCTCTTGTTAATAATACAACCAAACAAAAAAGGACTTTGTTCTCTTCTCGTCGTTCCCTTTCCAATCATTTCGATCCGGATTAGTTCCATTGGTGAAAAAACATCTTAACACAATGTTAGACTTGACCAGCTCTTCCTCTCACCCTTTATAAAGCGGTAGGTTTTGTTTCTGTTACATTCAAAACAAAGCAAAAGCAAAGGGGGTCTCCCAAAGAAGCCAAGAAATGAGGCTACCAAGCTCTACCATTTACTATTTCCTCCCGTTCCTTCTTGTCTCTCTACTGCACAGACCCTGCTCTGCAGAGAAGAAGGTAAACGCATTGCAATTTGGTTCCTTGAAAAAGGTACAACGGGGAAAAGCACTAATCCTTCTGGTGCTGGAAAGCACATCCAATCTCCTCACTGTTTGTTTGTGGTTAGGTAGTCTTATGTTGTGTACATGGGAGCCCACTCACATGACCCAGAATTTGTTGCACTGAAAGCTAAACGCTTAAGAGTGATACTAATGTGAGCGCCAGAGTCCTTGCTAGTACTCCACCCTTTTGCCCTCACCTCGGAGATCAAAGATTCACCATCTTGGAAATCCAAGATGCAAAGCTCTCTGCGATCATCTCGTTTCCCCAAACCTATAATCCTAGATTTGCATCAGGTAACCTCTTTCCTTACTGCAACGTTCAGACAATTAGGCATAATTCCATCAAAATCCTCTATAATCTTACAATGGTACAAATCGAGGACGAATCTTCCACTAATAATCATAAGTATGGAATGTATCTCTCACCTCCAAAATCTCCTATAAATATCCCTATTTATGGAAACATAAGAAAGATCCTCTTCGAATTTATTTATTCACAGGGTAACCTAGCTGTACAAAGGGCTAAAAGTATGATCTAACAGAAAATTCTCACCTCTACCACTCCTCGTCCAAACCTTTGCTGACTTAAGTATTAGAATATTTTTACAGGTACCCCTTCTATCTCTCCTACAAGCACTTGGAGAAACCTACACCCATACCAAACCTTTAGGTAAGAACACACTGTAAAAAAGTTTTACATTGTTAGGTATAAAATTAATATATGTGTGTGTGTCGAGCAAGTTTATGAGCTAATGAGTTGAACATAGTAAAATTCAAGTTTAGGTTATTTAATAAATGAGCCCAAATCATTAATTGAAACTTAACTCATGAACTTGTGAGCTAATTAACTTAGTTTATTAAACTATTAACAAATGAAACTGGAAATAGCTAATGAATTGACTCAACACACCTTAGCTCTGCTTACACATGATATAAGCACAAGTTTTATAAATAAATAAATGAAAATCGAATAATTTCCAACAATTTTTTTGTAAGAATTCCTCATGCGTTTAGCCATGATTTTTGCCATCCTCTTCTAAACTTAAATCTGATTATCTGATCAGGGCCTACAATAGGCTGCTATTTTGATTACAAATCACATCACGTAATTATATACTTATTCCAATAACTGCAATGAAAGATTTCAATTTTCGGGGTAGGTTGAACTTGGCATCAATAAAATCAAATTGAGTGGGTATCTCCAAGAATTTCCATCTTATTCAATAAATTACACGAGGCTGTCTCTGAAAGCAATTGGTGCTAGCCTTGATATTTAAAGAATGGCTCACTCTAATTAATTAATAGGATCCTTATTCCCTTGTACTTTTCAACCCAATTAAGTCCAAAAATAAAAGTTCCTTCTAAGGGTTCCAATCAGAGTTTATTAATTAGCTACAACGTCCGATCAAAAAAAAAATTAGCTACCACGTTGATGGTTGACTATATTTGGCTCCAAGATTTCACAAACACGTGAAGCTCACTTTTTCTTGTTTTCAAGGGTTTCCAGAAACTAATCCACTTATATATTATAACTCAATTTAAAATATTAGACGCAAACCATAAGTTTTAAAACTATTTTATTTTTAAGGTAAAAATCAAACCTTTAAAACTTGATTAACGAAAGAGAGGGTACTTACCACCCCACTTCATCCCGTACTTATACAAAGCTCACTTAATTTATCTTTTCCTCGTATACCATCATTATCTAAATTTGATCATTATGTTTATTTTGTTATTAAATGATTTATAAATATTTCTATATATGCTCGGTAAATATGAAGACATGGAGTTTAGTCTTACAATGTATTTGAATGACAAGTAAGGAGGGGAAGTAAAGATGAATGAAGAGAGATTTTTTTTTCTCCTTGTTTGAGAGATTTTTTTTTTTTTTGTAAATTCCTTGTTTGAGAGTTTAATAATAGGTAAGAAGGGGATAAAAGCCATGGAAATAATCCCTCCTATTTTTCCTTAAAAACTAATTTTCTTTCCTCTTCAGTGAGGGAAATAAAAATTTGTGAAACTAATAACTATAATTGTTCATATTGTTCATTTTTTATGTAATTTGTAAACATAATAATTAAAGGATTTCCGTTCCATTCTCTTGTTAATAATACAAACAACCAAAAAAGACTTTGTAATCTTCTCTTCGTTCCCTTTCCAATCATTTCGATCCGGATTAGTTCCATTGGTGAAAAATCATCTTAACACAATGTTAGACTTGACCTGCTCTTCCTCTCACCCTTTATAAAGCGGAAGGTTTTGTTTCTGTTACATTCAAAACAAAGAAAAAGCAAAGGAGGTCTCCCAAAGAAGCCAAGAAATGAGACTACCAAGCTCTACCATTTACTATTTCCTCCCGTTCCTTCTTGTCTCTCTACTGCACAGACCCTGCTCTGCAGAGAAGAAGGTAAACGCATTGCAATTTGGTTCCTTGAAAAAGGTACAACGGGGAAAAGCACTGATCCTTCTGGTGCTTGAAAGCACATCTAATCTCGTCACTGTTTTTTTTTTTTTTTTGGTTGTGTAGTCTTATGTTGTGTACATGGGAGCCCACTCACATGACCCAGAATTGTCTTCAATTGATTTCAATCAAGTGACAGAGTCCCACTACCAGTTTCTTGGATCTTTCTTGGGAAGGTATGGAATAATACAAAAAATCTTGTCTCTTGATAGATAATATTTTTTATTTTTTTTTTCGGGTACCAATTGAAATGCTTGAATTTTACCTACCACGTAGTTCTAGTAGAGCCAAAGAGTCAATCTTTTACTCTTACACAAGGCACATAAATGGTTTTGCTGCAACTTTGGAGGAAGAAGTAGCAGCTGAGATTGCAAGTGAGAACTTACTCCTCTGCTGTCTCCTCTCTGTTTTCTCCTCTTGTCCTTCCTTGCTCTCTCATATAATACCTACCCTTTTTGATTGTAGAGCATCCCAAAGTAGTGTCAGTGTTTGTGAACAGTGGGAGGAAACTACACACCACTCGTTCATGGGAATTCATGGGGCTAGAGCATCATGGAGAAATCCCATCCACCTCAATCTGGAAGAAAGCTAGATATGGTGAAGGCGTGATTATAGGAAACCTGGATACAGGCAAGTTTCCTGATTTGTTTTGATAAAAAAAAAAAAGAATTGATTTATTCTTTTTTTAAATATAGGTCAGCCGTCACCTTGCAATTAATGGGTTTGATTATTATAAACTTTTTAATGATTTAATCTAGATCGTTGACTCCTACACACATGCACTACACAAAATCATCTTATTCTCTCTATTCCCCACCTAGGGTATTTGATTATTTCAAAAGAAGGATGTGAGCTTCTTTGAAAAGAGAGACGTGACCTCTGTTTACTTCGAATTGGTTCATCTATTATTTATTACTGAAACAAGATATTTTTATTTTAAATATTGTGTAAACAATTTTAATAATAACTAATAAATGAGTCGATGTAATATTTTAAGTAAAATGAGTTCAAATCACACTGCTAATTTAAAAACTGTTAAATTCATGAGATTTGTATATTACTAATCTGAATCTGGCCGTCATTGGGTGGTAATGACCAATTATATTATCTACCCAACTTCTGAATTTTCGTGTATGAAATTAGACAAACTGCCTAGCCTTTACTACTTGGACTTATGTTAATTAAATAAGGTCTGATGATGCATGACGGCAAAGCCGACTTCTTTGTTTGTTTAACAATATGGGCAATTGGGCATCTTTTTGTTTGCCCTATCTTAGAATTTTGCTATAAGTACAAACAATGATTGTTATAAACACTAATTCGTGGTAACCCTATAGCCAACATATCTGTTTACTTTAACATTTTAAAAATTAAGTTTAAATATGTTTTTAATCTTTGAAAAATAAGAAAATTTTTGTTTTGTTTAAGTTCAAATATTTCAAAAACTACTTAATTTTGGATCTATTGTTAAATTGTCTATATTACATTTAAATTGGCTAATGAAAGGTTAGGTTATCAAATCTTATATGATAACCAATAATTATATGTAGTAGGGACCGTAGCCAACCTATTTTAAAAATGTTTGGATCAAAACTAAATAAAAATTAACAATAAGAACTAAAATTAATATTTGCTTATTTTTCAAAAACTGGAAACATATTTAAGCCTAAAGATTAAGAATATATACTATTTCTTTTTTATAAATTAAGAATATATACTATTAAATGTATTCTATAAATATATTCTATAAATATATCATCACGTAATATTTGTCCTAAACCCTCGACCGTTGCAAATAAACTCAATATATTATACTTTTTTAGCTTTATGCTATGAATAAAGAGAAATAATTCTTGCACATATTTGTTAAGTATGTTAATCCGATATAGGAAAATGGTATGTTTACACAGTAAGAAATTCACATCCATTAATGGATGGTGAAAAATGCGTACACAAATAATTGAAGATTTTGTGTGTATATATATATATATATATATATATATATATATATATATATATATATATATATATATATATATATGGGGCAAATTACGTTAACATTTCCTCAAGTTTTGATAAAATTTATCATGACTTCTTTCTATTTGTTGGGATGATACTGGCCTCCTTGAACATAATATTCAATGTGAAGTGGAGGAGAGTTAGTATGGAACAATAATTTTATAAATTTAGAGAAGGTCGGTGTAAAAATTTCACAGACTCAGAGAACTCCAAAGTAAATTTTATAAATAAAGGAGAATTAAAGTGAATTTCATCGAATCTTAAATAAGAGCGGTGTAAAATATTGATCACTTATAATTATAATTTTTTATTTTTTTTATTGATTAACGTAAATTTCTCATTATTTATACATGTGGTTCTTATGTCAAATTGACGTACCAAACAGCTAATTACAAACAAGACTAAGTAAAACCAGAAACAGGGGTCATATTAAAATGGTCCCCCATTACTTTTGGACTTGGTCATGGTCCACCCCTGCTTCTCATAAAGTTACCAAATTGTCCCTCCTTAATTTCTAATTCTTCCATTCAACCGATCATCATTTTACTCCTTCTACCGCCCTTTCTTTTTCTGATCAACACCAACGCCACTCCATCTGATCGTGCATTGTAATTGACTTCATCTCTCCACCGCCACCGCTTCATTACATAGTAGCTGCCGCGCCTCGCTCCATCGTGGCCCAGGTTACGAATGAGCGCCACACTGTAGACTAGTCACTCCTTCCTGTTGTCGCCACTTTCTTCTCCGATCCTTTATCATTTCCCCTTCCGAGCTTACGGGTCAAGTCGCAATATTTTCTTTTTTCATTTTTTGGTTTTGGTTTTTGTTATATGTATTCTTATTTTTATGTGTAAAGTTGTAATATTTGGTAGATGTGTTAAAATTGATATTAATCTTTTTCTGGGTTTTGGAAGAGTTTTGGTAAAGGGATCTTGGACAGGTTCAAGGTGGTGAGAGGTATCAACATAACACTAACCAAACAAAAAACAATGAGTACAGTGAACAAGGTCCAAAGCTTTACACTAACGTATCTCGAAATGGTGAACGAACAATCATCCTTCTCTACCTTTCTTATTTTCTGTTTCTAGAATTTATGAAACCCAATTTATTTATTTGCTGGAGTCCCTTCTCCGTTTTGTTGGAGTCTCAGTCACGCTTGTCTGTGATGTTGTTAAGAGAGAGAGAGAATGCTAGCTGCATCCCAAATTTTCAAGTGACCATCGTGGAGAAGGGTTATGGCATAGAAGTGATGAAAATTAGAAGAGCGGGAGAGGATAATTGGAGCCTATTTGGTTCGATAAAAATAGCTTTTAGCTTTCAGTTTTTAATTTTTAATTTCTGAGTTAATGAAGAAAAAATGGAAAAAATTGAAAATTGAAAATTTTAGTTTTTAATTTTTTAGTTCTTCCTTCATAAATTTAAAAACCTAAAAACTGAAAATTAAAAATCGAAAAAAATAAACCAGACACCCCTTATATCGTTTGAAAAATATATGTTTTAAGTTTTAAAATTACTACTTTATTTTATTATTGTATATAGTTATTAGCTTATTATATCTTCAAATCTCAGCCATTAAAATTTAATCCGGTGATTGTAAATGATGGATTATCAAAATGTCCAAAACATGTGGTGTATCACCGTAAAATGATCCCAAATACAGCGATGCTTATTCAGTTTTAAGTGGGGCGGAGGGGGTTCCAGGGTGGGGCTAGTCCAAGGAGAAGAAGCTAACAAACACAAACAGATCAATTGTTGTCATGTTATGTGAACAAACCAGCTGAATTTCTGAAAAAAAAATTATTTTAATATCTAAAATTACATATTAATTAAAACACTCATTCTATTATTATTAAATATAATTAATGTTGATAAAATAAGTATAGTGTCACAATAAAATAAATATTGGTATTGAAATATCAGTACTCTATTAAAAGCCACCTAATAATTATCGCCGTGAAAGGTGGGTTGGGCAATGAGAACATAAACAGGACCATCTTGCTAGCTTTAGGCCGAATTGGACGAGCGATGGAATGAGTAGAAGCTTCGTTTCAGATTGAGCATGCTTCAAATTCAAAAGTGGTTTATCTTTATTTGTCCACGTTGCTCACTTTTGCTCCCACTGCATCCATCTAGGCGTTTGGCCTGAATCTAAGAGCTTTAGTGATGAAGGGTTGGGACCAATTCCACCGAAGTGGAGAGGAATCTGTGATAGTGGATCTGATCCCGGTTTTCACTGCAACAGGTATCGTATTGTTTTATCTATTGCTGTTATTTTCTTATCTATTTTTTGGCCATGTATTTTTTTTTCATTTATCGCTTTATTTCTTTTTTTTTTAAGATGCTGCTTTTGAAAATAGGACAAAATATCAAATAAAAGTTTGAACATTTCAATATACGAGAATTAAAAGCAATTAAAATTTTATTCTTTAAGTAATTAAACTCAATATATGAAGGAAAAGAAATATTTATCAATTAATTATTTAAATAGTTTCTTCAATACTTTTATAAAATTTAAGATATCGATATTTCTTAGTTATTTGTGGTTAAAAATAAATTACGTATCCTACCAACTCTAGTTTTTATAAATTTATCAAATCACAATTATTGCCTACACAAATGATGTTAGTATCCCATAAACCATTATTTAATACTAGTTTCTAGCCCTTGCCTTACATCCATATTTCTTTAAACTATCAAACTATGGCACCAAAAAAAAAAGGTTAACTAAATATGCAATGAAAGTTTAGATTCATTCCTTTCACAGGTACAATGAAAGATAAGAAATATGTTAAGGGGTAGGTTAGACTGTTAAGAGAGCTCACTCAACTTTGAAGTATTTAATATTTATTAATTTTTTTTTGGTATCATCAAACAGAAAATAAATGTTTAAATTTTAGAAAAATTTTAGTGATATAATAGGGATTGAATTTTTTTTTCTCCAACCTTTTTTTTTAAATAATATTTGACGAAGATATAGAACATATATCAATGTTCAAATATCAATGTTCAATTCGGTGGATATTCATAGTTATCTACTACGAATTTTATAAATAATAGTGTAGTTGAGCACACAGTATCTTTTGAGCTAAAAATTCCCACTTCTGAATGAAAAATCTCCTAAGTTTCATACAGAATTCTCACCCAACCAATAATATGATAAAAAAAATTTAAAAAAAATTATTAATAGTTAAAAAGAGTACATTTATTTAAGAGAATAATTACCATACACTGATATTGTAATTATTTTATATTACTATGTGATAAAAAGTTATCATATGTATCTATCACAAAATTATAGATGGTTTAAATTTTAAAAAACTATTTAAAATAATGGATTATTAATGTCTCATATAAAATTCCTGAAGTATTCCAACTAATTCCTTTGATAATTCTCTCAACTTTTTCGAAAAGACCATGGGAACGGCGGTATGTTAATTGTCGCATGTTCTTATCATGAAAAGGCGACGCTTTTAATATGGTTGACTTTGTGTGGTCCACCAGAAAACTTGAGCCTTGTGGGGATTGGTAGATTTCTACCAGTGAATTTAATGATTGGCCTCTTATTTTTTTATGAATTATTAACTCTTTATTATTATTTTTTAAATTAAATTATTTAATAAAAAAATTATTATTTAATAATTAATAACAAAAAATTTATAATAAATATAATAATTTAATGTACACCTTATAATTTATTTTCTTTCTGGCTAAATTTTCCAAAAAGTTAGTGGGAGTAGCGGTCAATTTACTTCTCTCTGAATCTTCTGTCAGATATTGTGTGCGATGGCCAAAAGTGAATGGTAGTTAAGTTTATGCACCAAAAAAAAATGGTAGCTAAGTTTCAACATTCCTACCATATACGGACAATAATTGTTTTTCTTTGTTCGTAGATTTTATTATTAATTATTAGATTAAATTATTTAATAAAAATAATAATTATTAAATAAATTATAATAAGAGATTTATAATAAATCTAAAATTTTAAGATACATTTTATAATTCATCATATTTTTATAGATAAAAACTTTTATAAATAAAATTGTAGTTGAAAAACATAGTGCCATATTTTCAAAGGAGCAAAAGCAATACATTTTAAAAAACTATAATTTGAGTTAAAAACAATTATACAAGAAGATTTAAATTTTATATCACTTAAAAATAAGAAAAGTTTGACCTTGATTCCTGTAAATAATTCTTTAATCTCGGTCCAAATATTTAAAAAATTGATTAGTTTTAGCATGTATAATTAGATTGTTTATATTATATATTTAATTAAGTAATGGAGAGTTACATCATTCAATCTTACATTACAGCCAACTATTACATGTAACATTGATTAAAACAAGTTAATTTTAAAAATATTTAAAAAATATTAGAAGTAAAATCAAAATTCGCATATTTTGTAGAGATTAAAAATATATTTAATCCAATTTCTACCTTAAGAATGCATAAGTTGAATAGTGTACGGTAGAAAAAAATTAAAAAAATATTCTTATGAATATTCAATCAGTAACATTTTTATTCAGTGCTATAACATTTTTCCACTACAAAAATAACCTTTAAAAATATTCCAGATTATTATCCTTTTGAAAATAGTATTAAAATGTGTTATTAATTTGCTACAATTTCTACGAGAAACAGTCCAATTGACATTCTATTAATCAAAGATTATTACTACTTTTCGCCCACTTTATTTGATTTTTTTTAAAAAAATTATTATTATATTATATTTTTCATTTTTTCTTATCAATTAAGCATGTATTATCAATTTTTAATTTTATTCTTTCGACAATTCTAAACATAACATCAATCGTGAAATAAAGAGTGAGATAAATAGAGTGAATTAACTGTATGTTAAAATTTCAAAAAAATACATTTTAGTGAACATGTATCATAAAATCTTGATTTTGGGTTCTTATGCATACAATTAAAATGACAGATGGCGTACCGGAGATAGCATTGCCCCAGTGGATAGAAATGCTTAAATTTAAAGGATTTTCATAACTAATCTCTCAAAAGGCATTGGTCAATATATCGAAAATTGAAGGTTTTAAAATTTTAATATACTCAATATATTCAAAATTTAAAACTTTTATTGTTTTCAATCAATTTTGTTTTCTTAATTCTTTAACCAGTCAGCAAAACTCAAGATTAATTAAAACGTTGACAGATTTTCATCAACAGTAACTATTCGCACTAAATTTTTCTGATTTGTTATCCTTTTATACGGTTCTATACGATTAAAAGGGGAACAAATTGCACATCGGGTTTAGGGACTGATTTGGGTATTTAGAGGTGGTAATAATTCTGTGGTGACTCTATTCCAGGAAGCTAATAGGGGCAAGGTACTTCAACAAAGGCTACGGTTCCGTCGCTGGCGCACTCAACTCCTCCTTGAACTCACCTCGTGACAATGACGGCCATGGATCGCACACCCTATCAACAGCTGGTGGCAGCATGGTACCTGGGGCCAGCGTCTTCGGCCAAGGCTACGGAACAGCAAAAGGTGGCTCGCCAAAGGCACGTGTGGCAGCCTACAAGGTTTGCTGGCCCCCTATCTCCGGCGGTGAGTGCTTCGATGCGGATATCATGGCGGCATTCGATGCGGCCATCCATGACGGTGTTGACGTGCTGTCTATTTCATTAGGTAGCTCTGCCTCCGCCTTTTTCAGTGACGGCGTTGCCATTGGGTCCCTCCATGCTGCCAGGCATGGGATTGTTGTTGTTTGCTCTGCTGGCAATGGTGGCCCTGCAGATGCTACAGCAGAGAATCTTGCACCTTGGTATATCACGGTTGGGGCCAGCACAATGGATAGGGAGTTCCCCAGTTATGTGGTCCTTGGCAACAAGATGAGCTTGAAGGTTTGGTTTGTCACTTTGCTATTGCTTGCTGGACCTAATGCTGTTATTGCAAGCAAAGGCAAATTATATGAGATGTTCGAGATGTTTTTGTTTTTATGTTACATTACACCACATGCATGGCATTAATGTTCTTACACCATTACATGGAGCATATCCCACATCCGATAATGAGCGACCTCTGTTTTTCACTGTCTATATACATAAAAATGACCGGCACAGGTGTTCAATGGTAAATAAAGAAATTCTTATAGGATTTTTCTTTTTTTTTTTAACAAGTGCTCTAGGAAATCAAAATTAGTAATTTTTCAAATTTTTTAATGCACACACTAGTTTGGAAACTTCAAAAAATTCATTATTCAATAACAAACTTGCTATTCTTGAGGGCATTCACTAGAATAACTCATTCATATATACTTTTTGAGTATAAGAAACAGCACTGGTTATATATCATTTATTATTTTTCATGGGTCATTATTATTCCTTATTTTTTCATCCATCTTTACTACAATAGTTAATATATCAATTAATAAATATATGTTGACAAATGTTTTTCCCAGATAAATTTCTTACCGTCATTCACTTGCTAATAATTTCTAGTAATCTTGTTATTAAGGGTCCGTTTGTATACTACACATGAACTCGTATGTTTCATTTGCAGGGCCAGAGTTTATCAGCTGCAAGATTGGCACACAAGTTCTACCCAATTGTTAAAGCCACAGATGTTAAATTGGCCACTGCAACAGTTGATGATGCGTAAGTATCAAACATTTGAATGTCATGACTCATTATATTCTTGCATAACCAGCATCAACATTTCACACAAACACAGCACTAGACATGGAAAATAACATTTAGGTGAAGCTGCTTTAAATCTACTTCAATTATGCAGCGTGCTATGCCAGAATGGAACACTGGATCCCAATAAGGCGAAGGGAAAGATCGTTGTGTGCCTCCGTGGGATAACTGCAAGAGTGGACAAGGGAGAGCAAGCTTTGCTAGCAGGAGCTGTGGGAATGGTTCTTGCCAATAATAAGACTAATGGGAATGAAATTTTGGCCGATCCTCATGTCCTTGCTGCCTCTCATGTTAATTTCACCGATGGTGCTGCTATATATGATTACATCAACTCAACCAAGTAAGAAATATCTAGCATTCTAGAATGGCAGTAATTAGTAGTATCTGCCTGTTTTGCCGTTTTCTATAGCTACTTTGCTGGTTTGCTCTTATACTGTGGGTACACAATATATTCAATCAGAATGCACCGCTACTTTTAGGGTATGTTTGGTTGGAGAGTAAAAAGGGGGTAAATTTTTCATGAATGGAATTCATGTATAATTTTACACATGAAATTTATTTATGAAAATTTACACTCTATTTTTATCCTCTAACCAAACGTACCCTAAAATAATAATTTCTAGTGAGTAAATGAATATTTATTCTAGCCTTTGAAGCTGCATGTGAGTCACAAATGAACAAAATTAGTTCTTTAAATACTCTTCGTCAAATCAAATTAGTTCTTAAAACTCCGAAGTAATGTTATGATTTTTAGGAACTATTTTGACTCAAAATTAAATACGGCATTAATTTGATTAATTTGTATATTAAGGATAAATTTGGCTTATATTTTACAATTTCAAAGACTGAAAATAATAATTTCTTAATTTTAGAGACGAAAAAAATGACTCATGTTTACAATTTCAATTGCGAAAATACGAAGTCCAAAGTGGTTAATCTTATCCGCAGTATGGAGTGGCCAAAAGTATAATCATGAATTCCAGTTTTCCAATTTGACTGCTTGGTGTTTATCGCTAGGTTCCCAGTGGCTTACATTACACATCCAGAGACCCAGTTGGATACTAAGCCAGCCCCCGTCATGGCTGCATTTTCATCAAAAGGACCAAATACTATTGTACCAGAGATCCTAAAGGTGTCACATCATATCCCACAAAAATGTACATGTTTCCTCGTGATTTTGTTTTCAAGTGATGATAGATATATCTAACAACTCTGGTTTTCATGCTTCTTCCAGCCTGATGTAACTGCACCGGGAGTGTCGGTTATAGCAGCCTACACTGAGGCCGAAGGGCCAACAAATGAGGCGTTTGACAAGCGCCGGATTCCATTCAACTCGGTCTCAGGCACATCGATGTCATGCCCTCACGTTTCGGGCATTGTTGGATTGTTGAGAACGCTGTATCCTTCATGGAGTCCTGCTGCTATTAAATCTGCAATCATGACCACCGGTGAGCTGTTCTCGATTTTCTCACAATGCAAATCCTTCTGTCTCATGCTATTCTACAATAGAATGACCGAGAGAAATATTTAGCATCTTGACACCCAATGATTCTTCAATTTTATTTTATTTTTTGCCAAAAAACATGTTTTAGTCCTTTACTTTTATCCATTTTTTTGAATTAATCTCTTGTCTTTAATTATTTTTTCAATTTAATCCCTTATTTTACAAATTGTGACCTAATTAACGTGGCGTACATGTAGATGTGACATGTCTTGTGTCAAATTAGTTTTCGGTTTGTTATATGACGATTTTAAAATAATTAGAAAACAAATTATGAATTATATGCAACATAAGAAATCAAATTATAAAAAAAAATAAAGATATGACTATTATATGAGAACAAGAATTTTTTTTTTTTTTTGAGTAAATAACTTATGTAGTCCCTTAAAAAAAATTTAAGACTATCTAGTTCCTCAAAAACTGAAACTGTACTCATGATCCCTTAAGATTTTAATAATAAAACATATTAGTTTCTCTGTCTGTATTTGATTCTTTAAACACTAGTAAAATTGTATATTAACATGTTAACAACAAATTAAGTAATGCATATGTCATCTGAAGTAAAATCGAGTTTAAAATGACTCATTTTGATTATTACAATTCATAAAATAAGTCATTTAAATTTTCATTATAAATCATAAAATAACTCAATTTATATAATTTTAAATATCAAATTGATTGCAAAATGTTCCAAAATAGCATCATTTTACATGCATCTAATGTTTTAATTTCACATCATAATTGCATTGTGCCATATATATAAGTCCACTAATGAAGAACTAACAAAGGGATTAATGTGTCTATTATTTTCAATCTTGAAGGATTACGAGATTAATTTTTTATATTAGTGGATGAAATAGTCTAACACAAAAATCTTGAAGGGTGAAAGAAGGTGTTCACTCTCTTTTTTTTTCCCTTCTCATTTGTAAGGCCCAGTTGGTCACCCACACAGAGCTAGCCAACTGCCTAAATCATTTGTGTATTTGCACATGTGAAAAGTTATAATTTTGTTCTGCCACTTTCAGCGACAACACTAGATAATGAGTTTGAACCACTGCTTAATGCTACAAACGGCCAGGCAACACCATTTAGTTATGGGGCAGGACATGTTCAGCCAAACAGGGCAATGGATCCAGGCCTTGTTTATGACACAACGGTTGATGATTACCTGAACTTCTTATGTGCATTAGGCTACAACGAAACACAAATTTCGGTGTTTTCAGAAGGTCCTTATAAATGCCCCAAGGATTTCAATCTCCTCAACCTCAACTATCCTTCAATCACAGTTCCAAATCTCTCCGGGTCAGTAACAGTCAAAAGGACATTAAAAAATGTTGGTTCTCCAGCAACATATATTGCTCACGTTCAGAACCCAAGTGGGATATCCATTTCTGTGAATCCAAACATCTTGGAGTTCAAAAATGTTGGTGAAGAGAAGATATTTGAAGTCACCTTGGAGGTGCAGCAAGGAAAAGCTACAAATAACTATGTGTTTGGAAAGCTGATATGGTCAGATGGCAAGCATCATGTCACGAGTCCAATTGTGGTGAAGGCCCTCTAGCTAAAAATTGAAGTAGTGCATGCAATTCAGCTAATTTTCTTTTCTAAGTGATTTGAGTTTCTAATGGCATGTTTGATTTTAGTTTCAAATTTTTAGTTTTTATTTTCATTTTTTAAGATTTTGTGAAGGAAATACTAAAAACTGAAAATTAGAATTTGTAATTTTCAAAATTTTCAATATTTTCTTTATAAAATCTAAAAAATAGGGAAATTGAAAATGAAAACTGGAAACTGGAAACTCAAACCAAACAGGTCCTAAGTGATTACCGTATTCCAAATTGTATCATACAACTTCTAAATGTGTGCATCAGGAAATTAGTACTAAACATTGATGGAAAATAATGATTACGTAAGAGGAAAAAACATAGGAAACAAAAAACATTGGTGAGGTGTTTGGAGTGTAAAAAATAAGAAATATTTGATTTGTAAATCAGATATTGTATTTGGATGTTTAAAAATGAGAAGTGATTTCTTTTGCCATATTTCATGAATCTGATTCCATTGTTTTTTAAAATTCTGTCAAATTTGATGTGATTTCATGTGAATTAATGTAATTTTAAAAATTCAAACAATTATCAAATAAAATTAAGGAATTAGAGGTGTTTGGAAACTTTTGAAATTCAATCCTATTAGGGAATTGAATTTAAATCCCTGAATTGGAAGCAATATAACTGAAGGAATTGAAATTTGATCAACATTGAAATTCATGAAAACCATGAAATTGATATCAGACTTATTTGAGTCTGATCTGATGATAGAATTGGGCTCAAAAATTAAAATTTTCAAATTACTCTTACTCAAATAGAACCAAAACACCCATTATACATTGTTGCACCACGGTTGGGGGAGTTTAAGCCAAAATTTTATGTGGGAGTTGATGACTTAATAAATTTTGTCTATCAATCACAACAATTTACGAATGAAGGGGAAGTTATATCTTTATGCTAAGTGGCCATGTAATAACTATTTTGATATTAAAACCATTAAGTATCAACTCTACAAGGATGTTCCTTTTCAAATTATTGGGTTTGGACTAAGCATGACAAAGTCACCACATAATATTTTCAATACATTGGTGTTCATATGCATGTTGGAGGTAGCTCGAATGGGGTTCATGTAGGTAACTATGACATAAGAAATGTGAATTGGGAGGATAACTCCAAATTATATGAGGAAATAGTTTATGACACAATTGGTTCTTAGAGATTTTTCCCCCTCTCTCCTAGAGGCTACAAAGGTGCCTTTGTGGGAATGGTGTATATACTTGGAGTTGTCTTTAGTTATTAGGATGTTAGTTATAAAGTTATAAGGAAATCAAAGTCAAAGTTACTTTAACCAACAAGAAATATTAATATTGATGAGTGAGAGTAACATATATGATCCCTTTATTGTTGCCAACTACGCAAAACAAGTGTATTATGCACCATACCATAAAAAGTACAAGTTCAATTGGAAGGTGACCGTAAAAACCAAACTCACGAGTCAAGTTGAGAATAAGAAACTACCTAGTAACACTTGTGAATGATCCAATATCTTCTTTGATAATTATTGATAGGGAGCTACCATTTATCCTACATTCTGATTCATATTTGACTTTAATATGACACTATTTGTAACATTTGAATGGATTGGCGCTCTTCACTTATTTGGCTTGTCCATAGACCCCTCTTAAATGTTGACAAACTCTGATAAATAATTCTGGCTTTATAATACTAGTCGGTTATTAAAGATCTATGCAATCTTTGAGGAGGTTCAAACTAACAATTTTCGGAATGTTGTGCAAAATCATTAGAGAGAGAGGCTAGAGGGAAGGTGCATACCTCATCATGTAAGTCTCCTAAGAATCGAAAGAATTTTTCATGTTGCAAACAAGTCTTTCCATCTTTGCCAAAGAAATACGCCAAGAGACCCCCATTTTCTACAGAAGCTTTAATGCGAAGGCGACGTCCATCTCTGTGGTTGGCCCCTTCCCTTGTCTGTTTTGAGATCGCGTCAAAGCCATCACTTTCGTGAATTCTCCCTTGTCTACTTCCCTATTAACAGAAGACACCTTCGAAAACTCAGATGGACAAACAAAGTCGAAAACCAAAAATCAATTGTTTATTAAAAAAAAAAACATACATAATTTAATCATGGACATTCTGACTTAGATATATGTTACCAAAAGGATCAACCCAAACACCATCGCACTTCCTTCCGCTGCCTTGCCACAGAACAATCCACTGTGCTGACTTGAGATCTCCGTATCTATCGCCAAATTCCATGGTGGGTTCTCCTTTCTTCCCTTCTCTCTCTCTCTCTCTCTCAACCTTTATGGTTTCGCTCCTCTGTTAGCCGAGAAACGATGCCGTATCCAGATGTCATCGTTCGCCTTTTCTTCTGCTCCTTCTTAATTCTCTCTCTTATTCAATTTTTCTTAGTCTTTTAATTTCCATGAAAGTCGGTGTTTGAGCCACTGATTCTTTCGACATCTTTCTTGCTGCCCATCAATTTTTCTGGACGTTTTCTTACTTCTTTTCTGCTTTCGACGTGTTGAATATATATGTATATATAGCTTTGGTTCTGATATTGGGAATTTTAATGCTTTTGTAGATTAGAAATTGAGTCCATCATTGCTGGGGCTAGTATAGATTGACAGAAAACTTTTCAGCAATCTGCGGTTGTATTGGATTCGAGGAAATGGAGTTGATACGAAAGCCGATGATCTACTGGGTTTTCCTTTCTATCATTGTCTTTGCTCAGGTCAGCGATTGTTTTTATGTGCCGGGAAGCCACATGCACACATACGTAAAGGGAGATCATATATATGCCAAAGTTAACTCGTTGACCTCTATTGAAACTGTGCTTCCCTTCAGCTATTACAGCCTCCCTTACTGCAATCCCCTTGGCGGCATAAGGAAAAGTGCCGAGAATCTTGGAGAACTCCTTATGGGGGATCAGATTGTTAACTCACCCTACCGATTCCGGATGAATGTTAATGAGACAATCTACCTCTGTACAACAAAACCGTTGAATGAGCATGAGGTGAAGTTACTCAAACAAAGAACGCGTGATCTGTACCAAGTAAACATGATCCTTGATAACTTGCCGGTTATGAGGTTTGTTGTTCGAAATGGGGTTAAATTCCAGTGGACAGGGTTCCCTGTTGGATACGCTCCACCTGATGGAAACGAAGTTTACATAATTAATCACCTCAAATTCACAGTTTTAGTTCATGAACATGAAGGAAGTGGGGCTGAGATTATCGGTACTGGGGAAGAAGGCTTGGGTGATATTTCTGAAGCTGACAAGAAGACGGTATCTGGATATGAAATAGTTGGCTTTCAGGTTGTCCCTTGTAGCGTCAGATATGATCCTGAAGTCATGACAACGCTCCACATGTATGATAATATCAATTCTACAAGCTGCCCTCATGAGCTTGACAAGTATCAAGTAATAAGAGAGCAAGAAAGGATATCGTTCACATATGAGGTCGAATTTGTGAAAAGTGATATAAGATGGCCGTCACGTTGGGATGCTTATTTGAAGATGGAGGGTTCCCGAGTTCACTGGCTCTCAATCCTAGCTTCACTTATGGTTATCGGTATTGTTTTTTTCTTCTTCTTAAGAACCGTGAGAAGGGAGTTGACAAAGTATGAGGAACTGGATAAAGAGGCACAAGCTCAGATGAACGAGGAGCTTTCCGGATGGAAGCTTGTTGTGGGTGATGTGTTTAGGGAGCCTAATTGCTCAAAGCTTCTCTGCGTGATGGTTGGAAATGGGGTCCAAATTCTCGGAATGGCTGCTGTTACTATTGTCTTTGCAGCGCTTGGTTTAATGTCACCAGCTTCCAGAGGAATGTTATTAACAGGGATGATAATTTTATATCATATCTTTGGGATCGCTGCTGGTTATGTCAGCATACGTCTCTGGAGGACCATTAAGGGAACTTCAGAAGGATGGAGATCAGTTTCCTGGTCTGCAGCATGCTTTTTTCCTGGAATCGCTTTCGCAATTCTCACGGTTCTGAATTTTATTCTGTGGGGCAGCTACAGTACTGGGGCTATTCCCATTTCATTGTATTTTGTGCTGTTCTTCCTCTGGTTCTGTATTTCAGTACCACTCACATTCATTGGAGGATTTTTTGGGACAAAAGCTCAGCCAATTGAGTACCCTGTCCGGACGAATCATATTCCAAGGGAAATCCCTGCTCGGAAATATCGGTCTTGGCATCTTGTTCTTGGTGCTGGAACACTTCCATTTGGAACCCTCTTCATTGAGCTATTCTTTATCCTTTCCAGCATCTGGCTTGGGAGGTTTTACTATGTGTTTGGATTCCTGTTGGTTGTTCTTCTGTTGCTGGTTATCGTTTGCGCACAAGTGTCGGCGGTTCTCACCTACATGCATCTTTGTGTGGAAGATTGGCAGTGGTGGTGGAAGGCATTCTTTGCTTCAGGCTCTGTTGCTCTTTATGTCTTCTTGTACTCGATTAACTACTTGGTTTTTGATCTGAAGAGTTTGAGTGGACCCGTCTCGGCTACGCTTTACCTTGGGTATTCACTACTCATGGCAGTAGCAATCATGTTGTCCACTGGGGCCATTGGCTTCCTTATGTCGTTCTACTTTGTCCACTACTTGTTCTCATCAGTAAAGATAGATTGAGTTTCTGGCTGCTGTATCTCGTCAACTTAGTCAAAATATCAGTTGATGTAACTTCTGCTGAGTTCATTTTGCAGCTTTGATTGTGTCCAAGAATATCCAGTGGGGCAACACAAGCTATGTGGACTGCGTGAGATGGTTTGTTGTGAATTGATTATATATTGCAAGATCTGCAGTTTGTTCCTCGTCTCCCCGTCTCCCGAAGTGATTTGCTCATTCAGGTATTCAACTTAGTGTTGGAGCTCATTATGTTTCAAGTACTTTAGCTAAAGTAGATTTAGGAAGTTGTAACTGCTCAGACTGCTCATCCCATTCCACTACTGAAGAAAAATATTAGATGAATGCTCAGTTTTCATTTTTTTTCCTTTGGATTCGGCATTGGGAAAGTGATATAGTGTACTATTATTGAAGGGATTCAATATATTGTCTACAATTCTCGAGTAATAGATGTTATTATTGGTGTTGTTGTTATTGTTATTATTATTATTATTAAGGCAAATTATTTTGATGTTTTTGAGATTTTTTGAAATTCAACCTAACTTCTCTTTATTTGTTTGGGTAAATATCATATAATATGCAAAGAGAGGAAGAATAGTATAATAATTTTACAAATTTAAAAGAGAATGGTGTAATAATTTCATAAACTTAAAAATCTTCCATTTGTAAAGAAAAAAAAAAAGAAATTGCAAAACAAAAAGAAAACCCAAAAGGAATTAAAAGAAGAAGAAATGCTACGGTTGGGTGAACTTGAGAAAAACGTGAAAGCGTAAGTGACACGAAGTGGAGCGCCGTGGAGAAGGGAAAAAGGGGAAATAAAAATGCAGTGGATTCATCATGAATAAATATACTTTATTTATCATAAAAATTTAATATATTATTTTTGATATTAAGCTTAGTTTGATATAATCTATTAATTTTATTATTTTTTCTAGTGGCTATTGTATTTTACTTATATTATGGAGTTATATAGTTGTGTTTTATTCATTGGATGAGTATTTTGTTGATTATTTATATTCTCTAGTACTACTAGGAAGACTGATTATATTTTCATTTATCATAGTGAAAGTTTTTTACTGGACCAAGTCCCATAAATTTTTTGTCTCTCTAATTAGAAGTTTTCCTATATTAAAAATTATTGTATCTCCTGTTTTATTTTTCTCTTAAATTATGATATTATCTAGAGTATTTTTGATACTATCTATTTGACTGCATAGATATAGAGAAATATTTATTATTTTTACTATTGATAATAAGTTTATTTCTAAAATTTCCTCAACATAAACAATTGTTACAAATAGAGAATTGTTCAAACAGAGGAAAGTTTGTTTGTATTTCATTGTAACTCAGGGAAGTAGTTATAACTTGCCTTTATTATTATTATTATTATTATTATTTTGTTGTCGGTGACAACAATTCCGGTCAATGCTCTTCTGGATTTGGAAAAACATTGGATGTGTACATGTCCCATACAGAACTCAGCTTCCGTCGAATCGAAGTTTAACTTTTTGACATGTACTTCACTGAGATTTCTAAGGCGGTTTAATATCAAAATTGATTTAATATTGGAATCGAAGTTCGATAGAATTAGAGCATTATTAAGATCAGAACTGAATACAGAAAGGCATTAGAGCATAGAAAATATATAGTTACTGATCTTGTATCAGAATTATAATCCAGCACAATTTTCTCCAATTTTTCACAACTAAAACTTGTAATAGAGTATCGCTATCAACTTTTATATATATATATATATATAAAAAAGCATTTTTAGAAAGTATGTATCAGAGTGTGAGTTATATGTGATGAAAATAGAATCATAGTTTCTCAACTAATGTATCAGACTATATGTATTAGCAACAAGATATCAGGCCATAAACAAGGTATCAGAGCAACAGCATAGATAAGATATCAAAGCTAAAAGAGATATCAGAGCATAAACACCACGGAGAAGCAGTATTAATCACAGAAATAATTGTTCAAAGCTTGTTTCATAAACAACAAAAAATCAAAAATAAATAATGATATGCATGTGGAAACTTGAACTTTTTGAAGCTCCCCTTGAGCATGACCCTTGACACAATGCTGCACAAAAGTTTTTTCTTTTTCTCTTTCTTTCTACTCCTTTTGTCATCAGCAAAAGATTTTGCACATGGTCACACCATCATTGGCCTCTTCTTCTTAATTCATGAAGAATTTACGAAAGCAAATCCTCAGGTCTCTTGAGTTATGCTCCAAGGTCTTTGTTAGAGGCTTCTACTCTGTCCAGCCTTCCAACCATATCTCTCTAGTTATGCATCAATAGTTGGACCTCAATGAGATGTTGTTGAGACTCTGGTTGAGATAGATGTTGGTTTGGCAAATGAATGGTTGGAACAGGGGCAACTTTGGGTGCAACTTGTACTTTAGGAATATTAAAGGGAACATTATCCCCAGATTCTTGTGATTTTTGAGCTTCTTCTAGCTCAGGTTTAGCTTCAGTAGCAATGGTAGCAAGAGTAGTATCATCAGTAGTAGCAACTTGGACTTCCTCTTGATGAGAGCCAACTCCTAAGGCTTCATCACCTTCCTCCAAAGATGTGATCCTGATGAATGGTGGAGGTTAAGGCATGTTCTTCATAATTATGGCTGGATGGCTTAGCAGGTTGTTATTCCTCAGGCTTCTCAATGATTGCGTCCAGAGCATGAGACGACTCACTCATGAATAGCTTTAGGCTTTAACTCTTTAGAACCCTTCCTCTTAGGTTGAGACTCTTCTTCCATGTTCTCACAAATCGATTTTACAATCTGATTCTAGGTCATAGAGTCTTCATCTTTTTCAGGGGTGATTTCTGGAACTACTTTCTTAGCATTTTCAGTAGCTTTTTCAACTTTAGAAGCCACTTTCTCAGCTTTAGCAGTAGCTGCTTTCTCAGGCTCCATTGGCTCTTTAATGGTCTTTTTAAGTATAGCACATGAAGCTTCAGGAGCAATTGTAGATTCTATTGTGGAAGTGATTTTTGAAGGGGCTTGACTCCTTGGGGTGTAATAGAGATAGGAAAGTATGTGTACCCAAATTGTTGGGTTATGGGCCTTGAAGGTTGATCCTTGATGACCACAAAGGGTTTAGAGACTTGTGCTATTGGGCTTCTTTTACTTGAGCTCTAAATCCTCTTGTCCTGTTGGATTTTCTGAGCTTCTTCCATCGTTCTTTCCTCTTGGGGAATTTTTGTCACAACTTGACTTGGGCACATGACCATCATGTGGGGAATCCTCATTCCCACGTACGCCTCGTGACCTCTGAGTCTCTCTATATGCATATTTTGATAATAAAATCCAGTTTCAAAACATAGTTTTATCTCTGATATAAACCTCTAACTCTGTGGAAATCAAATCATCATAAATACTATCATAATCAAGCTCTAAATTTGTATCTCTAAGATAAAACATGAGTTGCTCTCAATACAAAAATAAATCATAGAAACCATAATCATGAAAATACAAAATAATTATTGTAATCTATGTAATCCATCTCTGTGATCTAGGACCCTACCCATCATGCACACTGAAGCACTCTATCTCTAAACAAAATATCAAAAGTACTTCATTTCAAAGTGAAACTCACCAACTGGGAAATCTCTACTGCAGGGGAGGAGATGGAAGAGAAGAACCTATACTGTTTACTGCACCTGTAATGGAGAAAGAGATAGGGGTGAGTTTCATCTAAAACTCAGTGAGCAGATCTTCACCTATAACCCTCTCATGGTACAGCCAAGAAGATAAATACTTATATAGAAATCATCAAAACCAGTTAATGCAATAATCTCTGAAAAATTCATATTCACATTCATATATATATATATATATATATATAATATCTCTAAATAAACTTTCTCTAAAAAACATAACAACCATACTCTACGAGAGAAACAGGAATCTCTACTCTATGGTTCTTCAAGAATTGTAAATATTATACTCTATGATCCATTAGGGATCTAATATGGATACCTAAATAGGTTTTATTCTATGTTCTATGAGATTGTCCTCTCAGGACAACTTGGTACCAAGGTTAACGATCAGGATCCAGCCATTAACTCTCTGTCTGTTTCTCTATAGCTACTGTCTAGTCTCTAATTCATAAAACATATGATTTTCTCTAAAACTCTGATATAGCATTTCTCTAGGTATAAAACTCTATAATTCATAAGTTGTCTCTCTTTGAAATCATCGTAATAATATTATAAAATCTCTATTCGAATCATAATTATACTCTAGCTCTTTGAGAGCTATCATTTAGCAACAATGGTCCCATGAGTTTGCATTAAAACAAATATTTCATGCTCTAATTGAAAATCATCTCTTCAGTAAACATATATACCGTTCGAAATCCCTAATCTCTTTGAAACGTTTTCTAAAATCATGCAATCATGTTATCTCTTAAGGAAATTAACTCTAATGACTAACATAAGAGCCATAGGTTTCGAACCCACTCACCTGGAGGGGAGGAAGTAGTGGCATCAACCTCAACGAAATCCCCAAGAGGGTGAATGGATTGAAGGCACAAAACTCTATGTTAGTCTCTAACAACCTCTAGATTACTCAACATAACTCTAGCAATATTGGGGAAGTAAAGTTGTGATCAGCCCTCTCACTTCAGTGAATTAATCTTGCTGAAGCCAGACCACTTGTTGCAGCGAACAAACCTTACTGCAGCGAGACTCTTGGCCCATTTCCTTGTTGAAGCGAGATATTCTTGTTGTAGCAATTCTGCCTCTGCAGAACTCGCCCATTCAACCACAGTGATGACATATAGCGATACTTATACCAAAAATGTGAAAGAATGGAGAAAATAACTATACCCAAACTCTAGGTTATGAAATGGGAAAGAAAGGAACAACAAAAATCCATAAATCTCTTACCTTTGGTCTTGGAAGGTGATGGAATGGAGTGGGATTGAGTGAGAAAGGGTTTGGAGAGAGTTGGGAGTGAAGGGTTTCGGAAACGGGATGGAAATCTTGACTTTGGGTGTTATGTAGGGTTGGGGTGTTCATTTAACTAAACTGCATCGTTTTGCACTATGCTGTCACCAAACCCGCTTGCTATAGCAAACAAACCTCGTTGCAACGAGCCTTCTTGCCTACTTGCTCACTGTAGTGAGGCTATTCTACAAAATTCTGTAACAACAGCATCCAACCTGCATTCCATTACTCCCCGCCCATCTGGGGCTTTCCCGATGGCACGGGTGGGTCCTAGGGGACCCTAGGGCAGTATGGAATTTATCTGTTGCCACGCATACACCGGGTATCACAATTTTGTTCTACTTTAGAATTTTCTCAGCCTCTACTTCATCCTTAGAGAAGTCATTGTCTTCAGCAAGAAGTCTTGCTTGCTCAACTTCAAGCAAGTCCTTGAGGATCAGAGCACTTCTTGGAATGTCTTTGGGCAATTTTCTATATTTGTGCTTAATGTCCTATCTCATGATAGGCAGCTTGTTAGATCTACTTCTGGGTTCTTTATTTTCTGAGGGTTCCACCTCAAGTTCTAGAGTTGGTTCCACCCTTTGCCTTTTATCCTACCTCGGCTTTGACCTAATCTTAGTGCTAAGTGGAACTTCAATAGATTCAGTCTTCTCTGAGTTTTCAGGCTCACTTTCTATAAGAATTAGCTTTGTTTGTCCTTTTATTTTTTTTTCCTGTTTAGCCTTTCCTTTTTCTTTCTTTTGTTATTCTTTTTCTCCTCCCTTATCCTAGGCCTATGCCTCTTAAATTGGTCTTCACAGCAGCTTTTTTGTTCTCCTCATGGTTTTGAAGGAGATCATTGTGAATTTTGTTCCCAGTATATACTCATACCATTCTTCGCAAAAAGGTACCTCATGTACTGGAATACTCTGGTCAACAACATCGTATGTGAGGCACCGGCAGTTCTCCTTTTGTCTTTGTGATCGCACTCAGCATGTAGTCCATTATAAGTCTTAGCAAATTCACCTTTTTTTATTGCCAAGAGGCAGTACAATAACATGTAATCCATACTAATAAGCACATTTGTGATTCCTAGTCTTGGTGAAATAGAAAATTGGAAAAGTTTTTCCGGCCCTAGCACTAAGCATTGTAGTGGTAATCTCCCTAGATTTGTGTATAATAGAATCAGTGAGATACCTTGAAACATCTCCTTTATTCACACCCAAAGAGTGGGACCAATTGCTATAGGGCACGCAGATTATTCCTTTATAAGGTGCTCCAACAACGTTTGATAATCCTATAGGGCCAACATCCAATGAAAAGTCTCTAATGATGGTTCTCAAGGGAGTATTAGGAGTTCCCTTGAGTTGGCAATAAAAAGCAGTCACCATCCCAAGAAAGACTTTATCATTGATCTCTAGAAAGTCTTCCCATCCTTGGAAAGAAAAGACTAATTTTAAAATAGGAACTTCTTCAAGAAGCCCCCTTCTAAGAGTTTTCCCAGCAGCGACTTTTCTGAGAGAGAAATTGTTGGCATAGTGCTCCTGCATATTAGGTACATTGTACATGTGGAAGGTTCCTCTTTTGGCAAGGCAATCAAGTTGCTTTTCTTCTGCCATTGATTCTAGTGTTTTAAAGAGAGTATTGGATTGAGAGTTTGTGGTGAAAAGAAGGTTGAGGAAGCACGAGTTTGCAGTGAATATGAAACAGTTGTGGTAAAAGTGTTTAAGGTTGGAGATAAGAGGTTTAAATATAGGGGTTATGTATTTGGGAGTTTTGAAACTGATGTGATGAAAAGTTTGGTAACTGACAAGACATGGGAAAGAAAAAATCAAAATGTAGGAATTATCCCGCTATAAATAGCACTTCAAAAACTAAAGTGGTATATGAACTTCTTTAGAAACCAAAAGCAGTATCTGAACATGGAATGTAGTTTCTGAATCTTCAACCCATTTTCTAAGCATGTAACCCATATTCTGAACCTTTTCTGATCTTTAATCCATTTCTAAACTTCATTTTCTGAATAGTCTTCCACTTTTTGAACCCATATAACATTTTCTGACCATATGTCAAATCCACAACATTTGTGTGCAACAATTTGTAGCTACAATATATTTAGCTTCTACTGTTGAGAAAGCAATTGTGTTATGTTTTTTGCACAACCAAGTGATAAGGCATTCTCTAAAGCAACAACATCCACTTGCACTCTTTCTGTATACTCTATCTTTAGCAAAATCAGCATCACAGAAACCTACAATCTCACTAGATATACCTTTCTTATACCATTGGCCAAGATTAGTAGTGCCTACTAAATATCTTAAAATTCTTTTGATAGTTTTTATGTGTAATTGCTTTGAGTTAGATTGAAATCTAGCATAAATATCCACACTTAATTGAATGCCATATCTATTAGCAATAAGATAAAGGAGTGAACAAATCATACTCCTATAATTACTTTCTAAGACCTTCTCATTATTCTCATTTGCATAAATAACTTGAGAATGATGCATGTGGGTGCTTATAGGTTTGGTTTGATCAGTATTGAACCTCTTTAAGAGTTCCTTGGTATACTTTTCTTGATGGATCAAGGTTACCTCTTTCTGTTGTTTGATTTGAAGACCCAAAAAGAATTTTAGCTCTCTCATTATGCTCATCTCAAACTCACTCTACATAAGCTTAGAGAACTTTTCACATAGAGAATGATTAGTAGCAACAAATATAATGTTATCAACATATATTTGGACTATCAGAAAGTGACTATCTTGCTGTAATATAAATAAAGTCTTGCCAATATTACCTCTTTTAAGCCCATTCTTAAGCAAGAAGGTACTTAGTCTTGCACACCAAGCTTTAGGAGCTTGTTTAAGACCACACAATGCCTTGGTAAGCTTAATGATATGGCTGGGAAGGGTATCACTTTCAAATCTGGCAATTGCCTTCCATAAACTTTTTCAGAAAAAAAATCAATTTAGAAAGACAAATTTTACATCCATTTGATATAGAATGAATCCCTTGAAGGCTGCAAAAATAAGTAGCATTCTAGCCTGCACGAGGGAGTGCCCTACTGAGAATTTTAGAATATTTTCATCCATATGTTGCATGTATTTTGTGTATCCTCAGATTTTACAAATGTCATCCCTATGAATCTTCATCAAATTACTATAGTAGGAAAAAATTTATGATACAATCGCTTGCATCATCAATACCTTGCGAAAGTCATACCTGCTCAACTATCTTCGTCCGACTTCGGCATTGTCAGCATGAAGGCATGGTTAACATCCAAGTGAGCAAGCAGTGTTCCTTTAAGAACTTTTAGGAGATACTCAGGATTATTGTACTCATACCTTATGACATATCTATGTATATATTTATATATTGATGGGCTATTGAAAGCCACATTAGTTTTATAAACCATCGGCATTAGATTTATTTCCCTTTATTTTTATGCTCCATGACTATTATAAGTTAGAAAATGAAAGTAACATACTTCTAATTATTGTGTAAATTCTCGAGTAATACATAGTAGTTAGAAGGGTGTTACATGGTACACCATTTGAGTACAATGTTGATGTACGGTGATCCTTTACCCTAAGCACCATAAGAAGTGGGTCTCCATCCAGGGGAAGAGCTATCTGAGGGTCTTTCTCTCCCACCCCACCTCATTGCCATGTTCTCCGGCGACCACCTTCTTTTCTTTTCTTGCATGTATCAACAACACTTTATTACTAACTTTGGCATCTTTGTCACCGTTGACTACCTGTCTGATTTGTCTCACTCTTTTCTTTACTTCCTATTTTCCTTTTTTGAATTTTCCATAATTACAATTCCAATTGATGCAATTTTAGAAAAAATAAAAAAAATTGTCCCCAGCTTGGTTAGCTTAAGGATTAAGCCTGAAACCATCAAACCTTCCATGGTGACTAGGGAACTCATTTGTCTCATGGGTGGGTTCATGTATGCTTACTAGAACTCTGTGGGTAGACTCATGGGTTTCTTCCCTAGCGATCATGAGGTAGCTTGCTAAAAGCCTAAATAAGCTTCTTTTTTGTATTATTATTAATGAGATGAATGGAGTTGGGTTTGGGGTTATAGGGGCCAAAGACATGGGAAAAAGTCAAATCTTGGTGGTTGGTAGAAGAAGAAGAAGACAAGCGGCCATGAAGGAGAGAAATTGAGGGGGGCGATTGGTGTGGAGTTGATGATGATGATATTGGAAATTGGTAATCATGGAGACGGTGGCAGATGACTTTTCTGGCCATCATGAAGGTGTCTTCATAGTGATGATTCGGTGAAGATTGTGTGCAGTGGCTAGGTGGTGCTGAAAGGGAGAAGAAAGGTGCGTGCGCCTTGCAAATGCAGTGCTCTGACCAAATGGTTTTAGCCATACTTCTCAATTGTATTTAACCATTTTTTTTAAAAATATAGCTGATTGTTAGTGTACCACACACCATAATAATTCAGTGTGTAATAGAACTCGCTCTAAAAATGGTGTACACATAACATTTCTGTTTTCACCAAACCAAATATAACAATTTTTTACAAATATTTTAAAATTTAAGGTGTTACCATAATAATTAAAATTGGATTGGCCCGACTAGTTTGAACTGGAAATTAGTGAACCGATCATTGGTCCCGTCCGGTTCTATGATTGGATCAGACATGCACTCAACAGCACTTTGTCACCAACTCTGGTGTCTTTATCACTGTCGACTACCTCTCCGATTTGTCTCACTCTTTTCTTTACTTCCTATTTTCCCTATTTTTCATTTTCCATTATCACAATCCTATTTGATGCAATTTTAGAAAAAATAAAAAATATTTGTCCTCAATTGGGTTAGTTTAGGGATTAAGCCTGAAATTATCGGACCATCCATGGTGACTGGGGGGACTCATTGGTCTCATGGGTGGCTTCATGTGCGCTTACTGGAACTCTGCGGGTAGAGTCATGGGTTTCTTCCCCAACAATCATGAGGTAGCTTGCTAGAAGAAGAAATGAGCTTCTTTTTGGTATTATAATTGACAAGGTGAATGGAGTTGGATTGGGGTTGTAAGGGCCAAAGACATGCGAAAAAGTCAAATCTTGGTGGTTAGTGGAAGGAGAAGAAGACATGCGGCTATGAAGGAGAAAAACTGAAGGGGGTGATTAGAGTGGAGTTGATGATGATGATCGTGGAAATTTGTAATCATGGAGATGGTGGCAGATGACTTTTTTGGCTACTGTGAAGGTGTCTTCATGGTAGTGGTTCAGCAATGATTGTGTGTAGTGGCCAGGTGATGCTGAAAAGGAGAAGAAAGATGGGTGCGCCCTGCAAGTGCAATCCTCTAGCCAAATGGTTTTAGCCACATTTCTCAATTGTATTTAACTGCATTTTTTAAATGTAGCTGATTGCTAGTGTACTACACACCTGGTGTGCAATAGAACTCGCCTTAAAATAGTGTACACATAACATTTTTGTTTTCACCAAACCAAAATAATAATTTTTTACAACTATTTTAAACAATAATTTAAGGCTTTACCATAATAATTAAACTGGACCGGCCTGACTGATTTGAATTGGAAAGTAGTGAACCAGTCATTGGTCTAATCCGGTTTTGTGATTAGACCAAACATCATTCAACTCGATTGACTTTGGTTAAACCCAGGGCAAATCAACTTGACCACCTTTGAACCGTGTTGAGCCAAACTAGTTTGTACACCAGTGAAGGTGCATCCTTGTATGAGAGGTAATGGAAACGCCGGACAAGGTTGGCAACTACTAAGCCGGTTCCTTGTTTGTTTTATTATTGCTCATTAAAAATTTATATTACATAATTAATTACATTAAATTATACTTTAATATATTGATTTAAATAAATTTGATTCAACCATTGACTCACTTATTGAACTAGTGCCTTTGCCAAGTTGATTATCGAATCGAGTTTGATAACTATGGGCATTACTCTCTTATTGTATTTTTTTAAAATTTTAAGTGGAAAGATATAGTAAGCCAAGAAAGTGAAAGCTGTGGTACACTAGGTAAAGTATGGTGTCCCACACATTGAACATTTTACGATATCCAAAAATCACAGAAAGTGAATTTGGCCACACTTTATAAATGTGGCTAAATACACCGTGCTTCCCTACTCCGTCTGACGTGCCCTGCGCAGCACCACCCAAGAAATTCAACAACGCCGGATCGCTTCTAATTTCAAAACAGGACCCAAATTTTGCATTTTCCCGCACAAAATTCCCCACTGTAAACATCTCATCTCTTCTCTGCACCACCACAAGGTCAGATATTACTTGGAGCAGGAGAGAGAGAGAGAGAGAGAGAGAGAATGAGCGCTAAGCGAACTTTCACGACGGAACCTTCTTCCAACAACACCGAAACCGAAGACGAGACCATGGCGCTCCGTCAGAAGAGGGCGCGCCGCGTGAGCTTCGCCGACAAGGAGATCACCTCCGTCCACATCTTCCGCCGCGACGACACCTCCTCCTCCGGAACCCCTCCCGGCTCCGCGTCCTCCTCCTCCTCCAAAAGCGCCCCCAACCCCGAGCTCCTAGGGTTCTTCCGCGACTTGGCCGGCGACAGCGACGACGACGACCTCAAAAACTCCTCTTCCCCGCCCTCCCTCGACAATGACGACGACGGCAGCGGCTCCTTCCCGAGACCAATCGGTTCTCCTTCTCCCGGCGGCAGCAGCAGCGCCGCCGCTTCCACCGACGATGGCGAGTTCCTCACATGAACACTTTTTTGCCTTCCAGAAATGTTATATGCACATAATTTGCATTGGAGACAATGTCATCTCATCCATTATTGGACAGCTTTCGACCTCCCTTGAATGGATTCCACGTCATATCTAACTGTTGATGGGACGAGAGTCTACACAATCTCCAATGCTTCTGTTCAAATAACATAACTCTCTGCATTGTATCTATCTTTTCCTTTTTTATCGACGTAGCCCCTTTATTTTTTTTTCTTTTTCCAATTATGCAGAAGATGATTTTCATGGTCCCGTATCAGCTGGTTTCATCAGGCCGGAACGCTTGTCTGACTCAGGTGTATCTGATGATGTCACAATGGACTCAACTGCCTTCTCATTGCATTACCGGAGTCTTGCTCGGTCGGATTCCGGGGACCTGAAGACGCCAACGAGGTTCCGTCTCCAGTTCGAAGAGCAAACACCGAGGCACACTTCAAGCCCTCCTCCTGCTACTGGGAGTTTCATGGTTCTTACCGAGGCCAAGAAGCAGTTTTCTCAGCCTGCGGAAGCCGCAAGTAGTTGCAGAGACTCCAATGACATGAGTATCGTAGGCGAGGACCCGCAGAGGTATGATTATGACAGGCTCCCAACTGCGTTGGACAAAATTCTGGCAGAAGGAAGCAAGGATTTGAATGCCATCTCCAAGACATTGGATTCTGAGGCCACAGATTCGCCCAATATAAATGGTTCTGTAATGGTTCAAGGTTCAATTAGCTCACCGGTTGATCAATTCACCCATCATTTATCAGATGATAACAAAGTTGGCCTTACAGTTGCAGGTGCTTCAGTTCACCATATCAAAACTCCTGATACTTCAATGAAGGTATGAGTCGTTTCAGGTTGAAGTATTTTGTGGAGTTTAGAAGACATTGCTGAAGTATTTGTTCCTTTTCTGCATAGCACATTTTCCTCATGGGGTATGCCTCTGATTGATCATATAAAATTGTAGATATGCATGGTGTGTTTACTGTGGCAATTTTGTTGCTACCCTTATATCTATTGTTGCATCTTTTTAATTGACGTGTAGAAATGCATCCTAAGTGATGTTTGTTACATTCTTTTGCAGGAAATTAAGGAGTTTGTCAAAGATGGAACTGTGTTAATCAAAAAACAATTAGACTTTCTTAATTCTAATGGAGGAAGACGAACCCCTCTAAAGATTGGTGAAGGGAATCAGTTAAATGTGTCAGCTCAGTCAGAACTTCATTATAGTGTTGGTCAGGTGCAGGGAAGTAATCCTGAAGACAGAGGACAAGAAACTGACATCAACGATAAAGATTCTGAATACATGCAAGTTGAAACTCGAAATGCTTCTTTAGAGAAACAACTGTTTAGTATAACACAAAGGAATAACATGCATCAAGGCTTGATCAGCACAGATGATCATGGGATTGAGTCTTTCAGAAATCTTACAATGTTGAATTTAGATGAAGGGACTGTTGGCACCAAAAAGGGTGAGGAGAACTTTAATTTGATTTCTGCTGACATCTCTCACCATCTCAAAAATTCTAAGCCTGTGGAAATCACAGCTTCTCCCCAGCAGATTATTCCTTTAACAAGAGTGACAGATTGCAACCTTATAGATAACACACCTGAGAACATAAAAGATGATATTTTAAGTGTTACAAATGGTAAACCCTTTTCTTCCCCTGTGAAATTGTTGGACCAGAAGTTATCACAACATGTAGGGCAAGAAGTTGAATGCAACTCAGAGGCAGCAACTAATGAATTTGGGTTGTCTGGTTCTGAAAACAGTGGAAAGCCTAGCTCACCTTCAGATATGGCACAGCTCATCAAATTCGCTAAGGTAAAAGGAAAGACGAGTCTTTTTATTTTAGTCATGAATCATGGAAGTAGTAAAGTTGTCTCTGAAAACATATCATTAGCACTTTGAGGAACATCTGGATTTATTTACTAAAATGATATATGAGAAATTTTCGAAGATTGATTCCAACTTTAGATATTTAACCCATTTTGTTTGGTTAGCTTTATTTCTAATAGTTAAACTTGCAAAACCTACTTCATTTTGTCCTGTTTTGCTCATTGACAGTATAAATTTCCTGTGTGTTAAATTTTTTTTGATAGAATCCTGTGTTAAATTAAAACTTTGACTCTTTTGAAACATGTTTCGGAGATGTGTAAAGGTGTGTTAGCAAAGCCAAAAGCATAAGTCCCTATTGGGAAACAAATGTTCCTTTCTTTTATGATGTTGGCCAGTACAGTTTCTTTGCTTTTTAATCCTCATTGTTTGGCTCTGATTTCATGCATGGGTAACTTAAGAGTGCATCCAAGAGAAAACCATCACCAAGTCCTGTTAAGAGATTTTTGTTTCGGGGCTCTCCTATCCAAGAAGCTACAACTCTGTTGCCATCCCCGCATGAACCTTTGAGTGAATTGCTCCACGGTAATATGCAAGACTTCTTTCAAAAGGGGATCTCAGATGCTCATTGTCCCCTTGACAACAACTATCATCCAGCATTCCAATTGACTCCAAGCCAAACTTCAAGCCCTCCTGCTGCTAATGGGAGTTTTATGGTTCTTACTGAGGCTAAGAAGCAGTGTTCTCTGTCTGGTGTGCCTGCGGATGTCGCAAGCGGTAGTGGAGACTCCAGCGACATGAGTATCGTTGGGGAGAACCCACAGAGTTATGATTATGAAAGACTCCCCACTGCATTGGATGCAGTGATGGCGGAAGGAAGCAAGGATTTGCATGCCATCTCCCACCCATTGGATTCTGTGGCCACAGATTCACCGAATACCAATGGTTCTGTAATGGCTCAAGGCTCAATAGATTTTTCTATGGACAGTGTTGGAAAACATGATATGCCAATTAAGGAGCTGGCTGAGGCTCCATGCAATGATGGATGTTCAATCAGTGATCCAGTGGATCAAGTCACCCATGATTTATTAGATAACAATGGTGACCATACAGTTGCAGATGCTTCCATTCACGAAATCAAAGCTCCTGATATTTCAATCAAGGTTCGAACCATTTTAGGTTGAATTTTGATTTACATTTTGGTTTCATGCTATAGATATCCAGTGTGTTTTTGAATTAATTTTGATACACTGTAAGCATAAAAGAGTTTTACGCTATCATCCAATTGTATGCCATTATATATAAGACTTTTGAGGGAATGGGTGTAAAAGTCAAATACTTCAATTGACGTGACAATGGATGATTGGATGTTTATGTAGAATAGATTTATGCTAACATTATATCAAAATTATTTTTTTGTTAATTATTGTTTTAAAGTAAATGCGGTGCACCTGAATTTTTTTTCCATGGTGGTCTAAAGTTCTTGCATTCTGCTGGGATCCATGTTGGCCCTGTTATTCTTGTTTTCAGTTGTAGTGTTCTTTTAACAAATTTTCTTTTCTGTTCTAGTAGATATTAGGGCCTTTACCTTTTTGTTGTCAATAATTGATAACTATGTTCAGAAGTTTATGTTTTCGATGTGTATAAGGGTGATGACTTGCTTCAGACTGATAAAAGTCATTGTGTTATTCTTGCTTGGATGTACATGTTCATTTTGGGAGTGGAAATGGTTTTGTTATGCAATGTTGTTGGGAACCAGCTAAATACGTGAGGTGTGTTTTCCGAGCTTTACGGCTGTTTCTGGGCTGGGTATAAACCTCAGTAAGTTTGAAGTGGCTATTTCTGGGGCCGTAAATTTTTTCAAACATGCTGTATGAATTTGATTGATCATATCAAATTGTAGATATGCCATGGTTTATGATGACAATTTTGTGGCTATCATTATGTCTACTGTTGCGTCTTTAATTACATATATAAATGCATGGTAAGTGATGTTTGTTACATTCTTTTGCAGGAAATTAAGGAGTTTGTTAAAGATGCTACTGTGCTAGTGAATAAACAATTAGACTTTAATGCAGGAAGAACCCCATTAAAGATGGGTGAAGGAAATCAGTTACATGTGTCAGCTCAGTCAGAACTTGGTTATAGTGCTGGTGAGGTGCAGGGCAGTAATCCTGAAGACAGAGAACAAGTGCCTGACATCAATGAAAAACATTCTGAATACAAGCAAGTTGAAACTCCAAATGCTTCTTTACAGGAACAGCTGTTTAGTATAACTAGAGAGCATAACAGGCATCAAGGTTTGATCAACACAGTTGACCATGGGAATGAGTCTTTTGGAAATATTACAATGTTGAGTCCAAATGAAGAGACTGTTGACACCAGAAACTGGGAGGAGAACTTTAATTTGATTTCTGCTGACATCTCTTACAGTGTCAAAAACTCTAAACCTGTGGAAATCACAACTTCTCCCCTGCAGATGACAACTTTAACAAGAGTGAGAGATTGTAACATCGTAGATAGCATGGTTCAGAACATAAAAGATGACATTTTAAGTTTTACAAATGCTAAACCTTTTTCTTCCCCTGTGAAATTGTTGGACCAGAAGTTCTCACAACATGTAGGGAGCCAAAGTAATTGCTTTGGTGAGTTGAAGCAGCTGGATAATAACCAGAATGAATCTGTTAATAGTGGTCTAGGGCAAAATGTTGAATGCAACTCAGAGGCAGCAGCTCAGGTTGTTGAGAAACTATTACTAAGTGATGGAGACAATAGAGATAAGTTAGGGATGATTAACAGAAGTCCAGAGGTTCATAAAATTGGTAATAACGACCTACAGTTAGTTTCAGAACAACCAATTTCTATGACAGGCGAAAGAGAGAAGCTTAGAAAGCAGACATGGAATGACTGGGCTGATGTATGGTTATTGTTTTATGTTAAGAATTAATTATTATTTCAGCTGTTTTATTGGGCCTCATAACTTTCTCAAATACCTTGTAGATTCTAAAAAAATTCTTTGGGGGCACACAACATTTGCTTTCTCCATCAGTTGATAAGCTAAATTTGCGATTGGTAAGTTCTAATGTATGGATGTAGAATTTGAAAGTAACAGCATGCAAATAAAATTTGTGGATATTGTTGCTTACTCTTTTGAAATTCTCACAAATTTTATCATAGCTATTTGTATAATTCATTGTTTTTTATTCTCAATATTTAGATATGCATGCTGGAAGATCTTTTGGTTCATCTGCAGAAATTTAAGCAATGCGAAATTCTTTGTTCTGACATTCATCCTCAGGTCTGCTACATTAGTTAATCAAATTTAATGCATTTTTCAGTTATATTATATCATGAACAAGCTTATATTTCATAGTGATTGGAACAGATTGCTTTACCTATTAAGACTATATCTAAGTCTGGCATTTCTCAATTCTTATAGTCATGTTTCTTGGTTTTCTTTCAGAAGAGAATAACTGATCCTCTAAATTTTTCTAGACGTGAAAGGTATGTTTATGTTGTTTGACTATGTCAAATGTGGAATATGGATTATGTTATGTTTCTGCGACTGTTTCAGATTATTGATGGATGATGTAAACTCTTTCTTTTGCAGAGCAGTGGAAGCAAGAATGTTGCTGCTTTGTATATCATATAAGAAGGCAAAATTACAGTTAATGCATATGAAGCGTGAGAGATTGCTGGTATCCTATCTTGCACGTTAGTGTTTAGCAATACTTGCAGAGGGTGATACTAAGTTTAATTGTTCACAGGAAAAAGTACAACACTTGAGCTCTGGAGTTCAAGAGTCTCAGATGATGAAGCTGAATTTCATCTCATGTTCATCCAAGAGTGGGGCAGTTGGCACACAAGCTAATGATAGTCATATCCATACTAGCTTGCTTAATTCTGAGGGCAAATGTCAGGTATGTTGATATGTGTATGTGAAGTTGTCGTTTAAATTGGCCCTGTGATAACAGCTTTTAAAATTATCATTAAACCCTTTCCACAATCTGATTGTAAAGAATAACAAATTTACAAAATCACTGTTGTACAATCATATAGGCTTTGCTCTTGTGCAACTTTGACGCTGAATTTTAAGGTTTAGATGGGAAAATATCGAAAGAAGACTGTTTACTAGATTATACTGATACGTTCTGTATATTAGGATGCAATAATGTCTTTTGTCTTATTTGATCCATATAGTCCACTCTATGTAGTGGGAATATGTTTAGTTGTTTGTATTGATATGTTATGTGTGAAGTACAAAGTGTTGGAAATAAAAGAAGACAGTAACAAAATTTCATGTTTTTGTAGATTCATGTACATTGGTAATTATTTTTGGTTGTATTTCTAGTTGTATATATTGCTTGTTGAGTGTTGAAGAAAGTCAGGCAATCTGAATAAAATACCCTCTCTAAAGTCTCTTTAAACGTATGAAGCACGGACACTAACATAGACATGAGATCTGATATAACACGAATGCGAGAGACACACCAAAGTTGAAAATTATAGGACACGAACATGGTATATAAAGAAAATGATACATTATTCAAAATATCATTTATATAACCTTTACTTATGCTTTATTTTCTTATAAACTCAAACAGTTATGTATTATTTCCTTTTTATAGCCTTGTTTATATCGTGTTTTTCTATGTTAGAGTAAGAAAAAAGAAAAATTTAAATTAAATTTATACAAACACGTGTCATCTGTGTGTCATGTAATATCCGACATGGACACGTGTCCGACATATAGACATGATACCCAAATGGTGTGTCTGTGCTTCATAGCTTTAAACTTAGTATTAGAGCTAGTTCAATCCTGCTTTTGGTCGTGGCCTTGAAACTCTTCCTTTTGGTCTACAAATCTCTTATGTTGGTCCCCGCTTGTTAAATGATGTAGCTCTTGGCAATTCCAAGCCAGGTCATCACCTTCACCTCTTATCACATATTTGTGTCGTCCATGAGTTATTGATCTAACTTTGTTGCTTGATGTTGCTCTGGCCATTATATTGGATTATACAAGTAATAAAGTAGTAAGTAAGATATCGTTATCACAAGGATAGATCAAGTACCGAGTAGATTAGGGGTATAACCATTTGTACAAAATTGAATTTATGAAATTCAATAAAAGAATTAAAGAAAATAAATAAACAAAAGAAGGCAAATAAATGGAAGAGAGAAATATGTGATAAGAAAATAATATGGTATAAACATTAGGGCAATGATTTCACCTCATTGCTAATGCAACTATCATGGATATCTATTAATTTTTTTTATTCCAATTGACTAATGATTAGACGCCCTAAATTAATTACTAGCCTCTTTCAAGGTCAAGAAATTCTCTTTAACCTAAACTGATTGCCCAATCTCTTAGTACAAACTAACTTAGGAAAATGATTAAGGTCTAAGGGTTCCTAACAATGCCGAATGAACTGTGTTTGTCTATATCTAGTTTTGTCTCAGCTCACAATATTTATGTTAAGAGGCAATGCTTATAAACCCTATCTCTAGTTATTGCAAAACCTCAATTAATTGTTGATCATGCTACTAAAGGCATTAAGTATAAACATATACGCTTAGTTAGTAGAATAAAAATAAAATTAATGTCAATCCATAAAATTTATTGTTAGACAGTAGGATCCATCAACTCCCTAACAATAGGGGCTTAGTTCATGCGAAAATAAAAATAAACAAAAGAAAAAGGTCTAGAAAGAAGAAAATAAGATGCCATAGAGAACCATAAGCTTGTATAGAGGAATGAGAATTAATGAGTGATTTCTCCTCCTTTACGTTGACCCCCAAATCCTTAATCCTTGCATGGGCTCTCTTTGATGGCTCTAATGTCATCTTCCAAACTAAGCAAAGTATCTGGGTTTATTATTAGATGCCTATTTATAGTTGCGGGACAAAAAATAGCAGATTGGGCCCGAAATATATTGTCACATGCATTTGGATGATGCTTTGGTGTGACGCATGGGCACTAAAGCACACAAATGAAATCATGGTTCCTCCACCCATTTGCCTGAAGTGCTTTAGCGCTTAGCTGGAATTCTGAATGAAAAGCCCTTGTTTGAGGGCTTTAGCTTTCTAGCAAAATGATTGAAGATAAACATAAGGCTTGGCGATTCTGAAGGTTGGGCATGTGGGCTTTAGCCCTTGTTTGAGGGCTTCGGCCCTCAGATCATGGCTCCGAGTTCTTTTTTACAGTAGCAACTCATCCTCTTTGTTCATGTACCTGTTCAAATACCCGACAAAACATCAATAGGCATCTAAATTACTGCAAAACATCACTAAATCACATCAAAACACAAGTTAGCAATAATTAATTAAAAACAAGTTGAAATGATGTGGAACCCCGTGAAGCTCGTATCATGAAAACTAACTAAATGAAATAAAGATGAACTAAATTAAACAAAAACTAAATAGAAACATAACTCTGATGGGGAGTTATCATTGATGGTTGAACATCCAAGCGAATCAAATCTTATTGCTCTAGCCAACTTTGTTATGGACCTTCTTTGAACTATTGTTGATTTGCACCTTGCTCTCAGGAAAGGTACCTGATCTACTTGGAATCCTTGTCATGTTTATAATTCTTTGAGTTATCATCATTTATTTCCTCCTTGTTATCCCTTTATATCATCTTTATCCTCTATTTCAAATTTGAAAATCATTTGTGAGCCTCTTCATCATCTAGGATAGCAATAAGCCATGATTGATAAAATACAGGCTTTGAAACAGAGGGAGACTTGTGATTTGGTACCTCTTCCTCAAGGAAAAATGACTATTGGATGTCGATTGATGTATGCTAATAAAGTAGGACCAAATGGTTGCATTGATTGTCTTTAGGGTTTAGGCTCTTCTGGTCACCAAAGGATATATACAAATTTGTGATGTTGATTATGGTGATATGATACCTTCTCTTTTGTGATTAATTAATTCAGTTCATCTTTTCTCACGGTGACTGCCATTTGTCAATGGTCATTTTATTAATTGGACATTAAAAATGCATTTTTTGATCGTGAACTAGAGGAAGAACTTTATGTGGTGCAATCATTTGGATTTGTTGATCAAGGGGAGTCTAGTTTGGTTTGTAGACTGTGGAACCATCTACATGGATTTAAGGAACACCTATGAGTTTGGTTTGGAAAGTTTAGTTATTCCAAATTTTGGGATGAAATGTAGTGAATCAAATTGTCACGAACCATTCTCCCAAAAGTTCAAGTTTTTGGATAGAGGCACGTGAATGACATATATCTTAACACGCCCCTTAAAGCAAGAGTCCTTTAGGCATGAAGTGTGAACAATGCACAGGCCCATTCTACGTTGTGCTTAAATTTAACTTTTATGTAGAATAATGGGACGAACAATGATTAGACTCTAGATCACATTTAGTGTGTCTACTCAGCCAATGTAACATTCCCATCTCTGCGGCATTAAGCTTATTTAGTCAAGTGCTAGCATAGTACTAGTAGTGTGTAATTTGCTTATTTTGTGTTCCAAACAACCTATAATCAGAAGTTTACGGAGACAGCTTTTGAGGAAAATATTTTTTCCCCAAAAACTAATCAACCCCCATAGTAAAAGTCTGACTCCATGAATGCAATAACACGCTTAAACCCTATTAAGGCAACTGTCAAGAAATGATAAAAGTATCTCATGTGCCTCACCTTGTAGCTTAATCTGGTAAGAGAGTTGATTCATAACAAAAGCAAATCAAGAAATGTAATGAAATTAAGCAACAACTCCAATGATTACTTGCTAAATCAAAATGAACATTTGATATCATAGCATATTCTAAAGATCTTTGGTTTTCTGGGAAGTTTGATGTTATTCTATGTTACAATCTAACAAGTGTCTTCTCAAGGCTCCCGTTTGTATGAGAGAAAGCAGCCAGAAAAAGATTTTATTAAAAGGTGCATAATTAGAAACCCATGATTGATATAATTTGTGGCCTCTCTTTCCAAGAAGCTTTGCTCTTAAATCATATTCTACTTAAGATAATCTGTATTCACCTTGTAAATTTTCTCTTGGGTGCATGATGTATTTCCCTTACGTGTTGTCCCTAGTTTCTCTTGGTGCAACTTTATGAAAGGTTTAGTATGTTGTGCCTAATTCTTTTCAGCTGGTGATATTTTATTTCTTAACGCTATTTCTCTTGCAAAAAGGTGACTGGGATGAGGCAGGAGCTTGAAAATTTGGCCTGGAAAGCAAAGTCTTTAAGTGGATTCTTTCATAGTTTTTGCAAGATGGAAGGGGATCAAAGCTGTGCAGATATCATAGAAGCTGTTCGTGATTATTTGCAGAAGAGAATGTCTGACAAGTTTATATTCCAGAGTTTGAAGGTTTTTCAACTTTCCATTAGGTTCTTGTCTATGTACACGATAAAATATACTTTTTGGTAAACCAAAAAGATCCTTTCCTGACAGACATCTTTGTTTCTACCTTTACTTTCTAAGTCATGGGCTATAGAAGATTTTGAGCTTAAGGATGGTTGTTACAGAATTGTTCTCAACTATGGCAGTTATATCATACAGAGGTTAGTTATATTTGATTTCTGTTTTTGCTTATTTTTGTGATTGGAGCTTATGTATATGTTTCATGGAATGTAGGTTTACAGTAAATGCTCGTCGCCCTAGCATAATAATTTCCAATAGCTTCAATGATGGGAACATTGTGAAGGTGCTTTGATCCTCAATTTTCCTCAATTCAGCTGTTTAATCACAATATTCAATATTCATGCTATTTTCTTTTCTAATATGATGGGTTTAATTTCAGAATTTTCCAGGCATCAGTGCTTTTTCTGCATTTGAATTTGTCTTAAATACTTGTACCACTAAGAAATGCACTGGTTCAAGATGTTTGGGACAAGAAACACAGGTAAATTACACTATTTCTTATGTTGATTTTCTCTTTGCAAGGTGGTTTGATTATGTATTTCATATCTTTTACTTCCTTTCCGAGGGATTACGTAATAATTAGCAGGGATGGTGATGGCTGTCCTCGTTTTGCATTTCTTTTGTATAATCTGCTTGTTATCAACAAGGAAATTTAAACTAGTGGGAGAATAAATTTACAGTAGGTGTGACATATTTATAGTAATGCCAATTAGCTTCTGTTACAAGTTAAAGCGGTGCCACATCAGCCTAAACCTAGAGCCTAGGTATAGCAGCCTATAGCATAGAAATCAAAGATGTGACATTTGCAACCACCTACAACCATGACGCAGATATCATTATCCTATGCTAACAGAAGAACTGCATAATAGTTTAACTACGCGCTAATTTGATATATTTGTAAATTTCAAGATTCGGTTACAGAAGATGGTCAAACATTAAAACTAGTTATATATTATCTCCGATACTAATATTCAACTATTTCATGTTGTTATTTGTCAGGAACACATTAGTTAGTAGTTAGTTAAGGTAGTTGGTTAGTTAGGAGATTAATTGACTATAAATAAAGGAACTGCAGATTAGTCAGGGGTCTTAGTCGTTTGGTGATTCTTGGGAGAGATTGGGGGCACTGGGGTTCCCTCAAGGTTTCCCTGTTATATACACATAATTCAATATCTGTTCTTCTTTAGGCACTGGTGTTTAACACTGGTATTACGTATCACTCAGAGCTTCTATTGATCCAGGGGATGCTTTCATGGCATCAATAGTGGAGGTGTGCATTGCCAAGGTTTCGCTTTTATACACACATAGTATTTCTTCTTCTTTAGGTGCCATTGTTTAACACTGGTATTGGAGCTTCTACTGATCTAGGGGAAGCTTTCATGGCATCAACAATGGAGGCGCTCCCAGTGTTTTGAACAACACGACCATTCTTTGGGTCGTGCTGACCGGGAGAAGACGGGGAAGGCAAAGAAGGTTGTGTGAGGGTCATCAAGCAGAAGATGTCGTGCGACACTCAACCACTGCCATTGTCATGCGATCGCAATAGGGGAGGGGGTGATCAGAAGGGGTGCGCCGCTCAACCACCATTGGAATCGCTAGTTCAAGATTCAAGGCTAGCGGCAATGGTTCCACAGGGTGGCGGAGAGGAGTCGTGCGACGAGCACTGTGAAGGACGATAGTTGACCGAGCCAGGAGGTAGCTGGACGCATGCGACACCGCAAAAGTAAGAGACTAGACCACTATTGAATGAGGATGTTAGTGGCTACAACAAAAGCGGCGAGATGTTAATGGCCGCGACCCTGATTGAGACAACATACTGTTACGTTATGTCAGAAGCTGCGTCAACAGAAAGGAGGAAGAAGGGGGAATCGCTGACAAAGATCCAAAGGCCGCGATGACACTTGTTGCAGCAGTGTAGTCGAAGTTGCAAGTGGAGGGGCTCTAGTCTTCCATGAGTGGCGGCGTGAGGAAGACTGTGGTAGCGGCTGCGGTAGAACTGCCGAGAGGATGTTTTAGTTTTGACCCAACAGGCCTGGCCCAAATGGGAAGAGAGAAGGATTGGGGGTCTAGCCTAGCTTTTACACTAATGGACCTAGCCCAATTTTAGAACAAAAAGAAGTTTAGAGTATGGCTACAAAAAAAAAACCCAGGGTCCCCGACTTTTACTGTGATGGGCCCAGCGCAAGTCTATTTAATGGTTGTGGAAAAACAGAAAAAAAATATTATCTTCTAAAGTTGATGAGCCAAGCCCAATTCAGCTCTAAACAACAAGGATTCTTTTTTTGTGCTTTATGGGCGAAAATGTACAAAAGGTTGTTGTCTGATGTCAAAGAGCCCAAACAGATTTGCTGTAACCCCGATTGTCCTAGTGGATTTTTAGCATAAATTTTTGGGTAAATTACACTTACCTCCTTTGAGGTTTGTGAAAATACAACTCACACCCCCTCTGTTTACAGATCACACTCTTCTCTTGTCAAATTTTAAGTATTTATATTCTAGTCACACTCCTCATTCACAGAACACTATTAGTAAACTTAACAGAATAGTATTTTTGTGATATTAATCGTTCCTAATTAATAAAATTATAAAAATACTCTTAAACTTAATAGAGTAGGTAAATGTATTTTTATAATTTTATTAATTAGGAACGGTTAATATCACAAAAATGTCATTCTGTTAATTTTACTAATAGTGTTCTGTGAATAAGGAGTGTAATTGTAATATAAATACTTAAAATTTAACAAGTAGAGTGGGTGTGAGTTGTATTTCCACAAATCTCAGGGGAGATGAGTGTAATTTACCTTAAATTTTTTGTGCCCTACCTTGAGCGTAAGGTGGATCTCTTTTTTTATTTTTATTTTTGAGGGGGAGGGGGGAGTAGTGGTGGGATCTCATTATTTAGTAGTTAGTTAGATAGGAATTATTTGACTATAAATATAGGAACTAAAGATTAGTTAGGAGTCTTTGGTGATTGTTGGAAAAGATTGAAAATTCTTGGTGCATTGCCAAGGATTTCCCCTTAATACACAATTACAAAAATAATTCAGTAATCAGTACTTCTTCTTTAGGTATCAGTGTCTAACATTATTTCTGACATTCTCAGTCTTCAGAAATACAATCAATCTATGTCTTCATATTTGGGGCATATTCAGGGTCTTCAGTTGAAGTTCTTCAACCTCGTCCTTGTTACTCTGATACTAAAATGAGGAAGAAAGTTATGAGTTATGACAAGTTCTTCATGTTTCTAGTTGGCTGGTTTGCCTGGTATTTGATTCTGTCCATCAATGTTTAAATGCTAGTGCTTCTTTTCCATCTATGGTAGATGTCTTTGCTTGGTTACTTTGAGTTACTCAACCTGGACTTGTGCTTCTTTCACCACTATTTGTTGTTAGCTCCTCAGTTTTAGCTTTCCACTCTTTTATTGTTTCTACTAGTTTTGTACTCAAACTCGTTGAGCAACAGACAAAGAGAGAAAGTCATATTAGAAATCTGTGTGTCTCAACCACACAAGAAGAGAGAATATATAGACATTGTGTAATAAATACAAAATCAACGACAACAACAACTAAGCCTTGTCCCACTAAGTGGGGTTGGCTATACGGATCAAGCGACGCCACATAGGTCTATCATATATCATATTCATATTAAAACCATTGACACTTAAATCTCTTTTGATTTTTTCCCCTATAGTTTTCCTTGGTCTCACTCTATTTCTTTTTATGGTGTTATTCTCCATTTGGTTTGCTCATTTCGTTGGGGCCTCTACAGGTCTCCTCCAAACATGACCAAACTGCCTAAGATGAGACTCTACCATATTCTCCATGATAGGTGCCACCTTTTTTCTTTCTAATGTATTCATTTCTTATTCTTTCATGTCTTATGTGGCCACTCATCCATCGCAACATCCTCATCTCCGCCACATGTAGTTTACTTTTATGTTGACCTTTCACCGCTCAACATTCAGTTCCATACAACAAAGCTGGTCTTATTATTGTATGGTAGAATTTACCCTTAAGCTTCAATGGTACTTTGTTATCACAAATAAGACCCAAGGCACTCTCCACTTTGACCATCCTGCTTGGATCTTATGGTTAATGTCTCCCTCTATCTCTCCATCACTTTAAATGATAAAATCCAAGTATTTAAATTGTGACTTGCGGTATGGTATCATTCCCAAGTTTCACTTCGAAGTTAGAATGTGTGTCTCTTGACAAACTTGTACTCCATATACCCATCTTGCTTCTGCTTATACGAAACCCACATACCTCTAATGCTTCCCTGCACAACTCTAACTTTCTGTTTATTTCTTCTCTCGATTCTGATATCAAGACCATATTGTCTGTGAACAACATACACCAAGGCACTGAGTCTTGAATATGCTCCATGAGCACATCCAAGACTAGTGTGAAAAGATATGGACTCAAGGTTGACCCTTGATGTAGTCTGATCTGTATACGAACAAGTAGTACAAGTAGTGTAGTTGCCTTTAACTTTTCAAAGGGTAATTGAGCTTCCACTCCCCAATGGAAACTATCCTTCCTGAGTAGTTGCGTTAGGGGCCAAGCAATTCTCCCATAATTCCTCATGAACCTGCGATAATAGCTTGTGATGCCCAAAAACCCCCACAGTTCCTTTAAATCTGTAGGGACTGGCCATGCCATCATTGACTCAATTTCTTTAGATCAGCGTTTACTACTCCATCAGAGATTAGGTGTCCCAAATATTCAATTTCCCTCCGTCCAAACGAGCACTTCTTTTGGTTGATGAAAAGGTTATTTTTCCGCAATAGTTCCAGCACCTGTTGTAAGTTCACCCAGTGCTTCTCCTTGGATTTGTTGTAGATGAGTATATCATCAAAGAATACCAAGACGAACTGCTTCATGAAGGGTTTCAGAACTATGTTCATGAGGGCTTAAGGTTGAAGGGGTAATCGTGAGCCCAAACGGCATCACTAAAAATTCATAATGTTCTTCATGCATCCTAAAAGTAGTCTTCTCCACGTCTGACTCCCTCACGCAAATCTGATGATACCTCGATTTCAGGTCCAGTTTTGAAAAAATTTGTGCTCCCTCTAGCTCATGCAAGAGTTCATCTATGACCGAAATTGGGAATTTGACTCAGTTCAAGGCCCTATAGTCAACGCAAAAGCGCTAACCCCTATCCTTCTTCCTCACTAAGATTACTGGGCTCGAGTAAGGATTGGTACTGGGTCTAATAATGCCCAAGGATAGCATTTCTCCAACAATTTTCTCAATTTTATTTTTATGAAAGTAGGGGTACCTGTATGGCCATATATGGGGTATGATAGCTCCTTCTCGCAGTGTGATGGAGTGCTCTTGGAGTCTCGGGGGAGATAACCCTTCAAGGAGCTTGCAGATGTCCTCATATTGTGACAATAATTGCTAAAGTTTATCAGGTACTTCTGGGTTTGTAGTGGTCTCCTGTTCCTTGCTCTCACTATCAGCCTACATGGTAATGATGTAACCTTCCCCATCCGCTCTCAATGCCTTCAATGTTGTGCGCCATGGACTTGAGCCGTGCTTAAAGTGGGCTCGCCTTGAATTAGCTTCCATTCCCCTCCTACCATCCATTGTATGTATTGTTTCTGGAAATTTGCTCTAATGCTCCCCAAACTGGCTATCCAACCATAGCCCAAGACTACATCTGCACTTCCTAACCCAAGGACAAAAAATGATTGAGAGATGTGGTTTCCTTGAATCTCCACCCCTAGATTCTCACACAACCTTGACCCACGCTTAATTTCGCCCATGCCTACTTCCACCGTGAACGCGACATCCTTCTGCGGCAGTTGAAGGTGCTCAGCAAGTGGTGCCGAGACAAAATTGGCGTATGCTCCAGTGTCTATCAAGACAAGTAGCTTGGTCCCCCTCACCTTTCCTCGTACCTTGAATGATTTGTTCAAGGTCGTGAATCCATGAAGACTGTTGAACACTAGGTGTAGGGATTTCATGGCTCAATCGGCTTCTTCCTCCTCTGGTTGTGCTGCATCTTCTTTGTGGAGCTCCTCGACCTCTGATTCTTCCAACAGAACTATTTTGTAGTGTTCCAGCTTGCAAACATGTTCCCGATCCCATCTTTCACCACATTTAAAGCATAAACCCCTTCTACTCCTATCTTGGAGTTCTTCTTGAGAAAGGCGTCTCCCCGTTCTGCCACTTGTTCCCTTGAAAGCTCGCATGCTCCCACTTGTCCTAACATTTCTTCCTTCACCGTTTCTAAAAGGATGAGGAATAAGTTTAAGACTGATTTGGCCTTTAGTTGGTCCCCATGCATGCTTAGGAAACCCAATATCCCCACCCCTCCATTTTTTGTTACGCTCCTTCAACAACAGGGCCTTTTCATTAATTCTGCCAGAGAGCCCAAATCTAAACTCTTCAGTTCAGCCCTCCGGTTCCCTTTCAGTCCATTTAAAAAAATGCCTCGAAGAATCTCATGATCCAAGTTGTGCATTGGGCCTGAAATGCACTCAAACTCATCGATGTAGTCCAATATTGAGCCTACCTGCCTTAGGCATAAGAGAGGCCCATATAGGTCCCTTACCAGCCTTGGTTGGAAACGGTGAAAAATGCCATCCCGAAAAGATCTCCAAGATGGAAATTGGGTTTGCTCTTCCCAAACCTGGTACCATGATAGAGCTTTCCCTTCTAACGCCAGGATCACCACCTCGAACTTCTCGTCCCCTTCGATCCCATTAATCCAGAAAGAGCCCCCAATCTTCACCAGCCAACCTTTGATGTCATCGCCACAAAATATCGGGAGCTCCATTTTCCAGTCATGATCGCAGTGCTAAGGAGAAGGATTGTTCGATAAATGATAATGTGGTTGATTGGGCCACAGTTGATGTTCCCAGACCATCAAGGGAGTGAAGGGAGAGGGGAGAGTGGTGCCTCCTATGGTCCTCGAGTCATGGCGCTCTCGGCGAGGGGAGAGTGGTGCCTCCTGTGGTCCCCTCTAGAACCCCACAGTCATCCGAGCCAACTTGGAACGATAGCTGTCGTGGCGGCGGTGATTGACCACATGAACGATGTCTGTAGTCGTCCTTCCTCTCCAGCAGATGCACTACTTGATCGATCCTCCTCCTCAGTTCAGCAACCTGTTCCTCCATGTAGCAACTTTAGCGAAATGAGCATCCCCATACCTAGTGATGAGAGGACTAATACCAATTAACAAAAACAAACACAAATAATTGAAGCAGAAGATATTTGTAGTCTGTATATTAACTGAGAAAAGTAGAAAGATGAAATAAAAGCTAATACAAAAGAGAGAGAGGCCTTGAGCACTAAAATAACTCACGCTCCTAGCCAATTCTAACAATTCTCTACCCAATATTTTGACCCCAGGAGAATTGTACTCCTTCTCTGTAGCCACACATGTCCCTTACCTTTCATCCCATCCTCCTGAAATCATTGGGCCTCAGATTCAGTAAAGGGCCCACACGATTCTTTCTCAATAGCAGAGTTAGCAAGCATTCCAATTCCTAAACTACACCTGTGCTTCCTTCTCTTGTAAACTTTAATTGGTTCAGCAAATTTTTCTCTTAACAACCAAGAACAGATTAGGAACGAGGACAGTGAGGAGAGTGCGGCATTGCAAGAAGCAACTAGAGAGGATGCCAAACATGCCACTATGTGCAGCTGAAAGAGCGGCGGGTGGCTTCGCAGTTGACCATTGCAAAGGTGGCGGTACGTAGGAGTGCATTGGTGGCTGAATCGAGATGTGGCCACTTAGGTTGGGCTGCACAGTAGAGGGTGGCTTTGATGGTTGTCTCGTTTGTCATAAAGGTCGCTTGACAAAGTCGCTAGTGGCGATTGATGGCGTAGAATGGCAGCTGGAAACTTCTAGGATGATGTATGGCATAATGGTGGAGACGACAGTGGTTGGAGATTGTTGGAGTGACACACGACAAAGATGATGGTGCTTGGAGGTTTCCAGAGTGATGCACTACAAAGGTGGAGGCTGGAACTAGAGTGATAACATGATTTTCTCGAGAGGAAAAAATAGAAATCACCAAAGGGCAGCAGGTCATCCTAACAACGTGGTTTGGGATTGTGTTTTTCTCTAAGGCTAAATAATATGGACTCTGTGTAATAAATGCATGGATATTTACAAATACGTGATTTCCCTAATTACAGATTTTACAACTTGGCAAAATAGGCTTTTTGATCCCTTGCCTCTACTTGAATTGTAAAGTTGGCCTCTTACCTTTTATTATGGTCCCTTATGTTTCAATTTGTTTTCAGTTTGGTCTCAAATCACTATTTGACAAAAAATGCTAGCATGGTATAAATAGAGCTAGCGTGGTGCACACGTGGATTGTGCCATGTTAGCATTTTCTGTCAGTTATGTGACTGATTAGTGATTTTGGATCAAATTGTGAAAAATAAAAGGTTAGAGACCAAATTAAAAAAAATGAAGGTGAAGGACCAAAAGGTCTTTCTCTGTTTGTGGATTTATTGCTTTGTTTGATTTTATAGTACCTCTTATCCTAGTAAACTTTACTGGCCAGGTGCTTCTCAAGCTCAAGCCATTACTTTTCTAGTTAGAGGCGAACTTCAATTTTCTTTCTATTTCTTCGACTAAATGCGTAGTTTTACAATCTCATAGCATGCAAGTATAAAAGAATATCTAACGGATGAATACGGGCTGTTTTCCAACATGTTGGTGCCATAACTGACCGGCTATTCTATGCAGATAACAAGTTCGTTTCTGAGTAATTTGCTAGATGTGGTTGAGGAGGTTCAGTTATCTCGGGTAGAAATTAGAAATTTGGTCCAGGCAACGTTCTTTTCTCATTCGGGTAAAGAAAGTTCTATCACTTGATTTTGGAGTTGGGGTTCCCGACTATATACAGAAAATACTTCCAATATTCGATGGGAAGCGTTTGCTACGTTGCATTTTCTGAGTTTTGATCATATCGACTAACTGGAGTTTCACTCTAATGTATGCTGTGTTGCAGTTGAGCAGCTTGATTTGCAGCTATTTTTCATTGACTTCTGCAGTGGCAGGAGAGTGAAAGTTACTCTTGATATGTCATGCATAAAATGGTAAGTTTTGGTCCTTTTTTTCATTCAAGCGTTTACCTTATTTCGATATGAATCATTGAATCTGTGGGATTGAGGCTGTTGGAAGTTCCATCTTTCCGAGTTTCATTTAGATCATTTTAGTTTTGATTCATGCTTCATATTTTCAGTAAATTTAATATTTTATTGTGATTTGATGTTTCTATGACTTCCTTCTCAGCCGAGCCAGTGTTCATTGATGTGTTAAATTAATCAATTTTGTGCTATTTCAATTTTTTTTTCCGCTATTATTGCTATCCCTATGTGAGATCAGATTTATGATTATGTCTTGGTAATTTTTTTGTTAAAAGACGCTAATTGATTTGACAAATGGTTTCTGAACAGTGGGGTTTATCCTGTAAAGGTCCTTCCATCTCAAATATGTGGTCATGCTAGTGATGGGGAGCACAGCCTGCCTTCTTCACTTGAATATGGAATAAGAAGAGCAGCTCAGAGTGTGAGAGTTGGATATTCAAGAATTATTAGGCTTTGCAGGCGCATTTCCCAGGTAGTTCAGACTGGCACTCAAAGCAGATAATCGACAAATTTTGCTGTCTGCTTGATTTCCAATGTTGTCAATTTTTGGTTTTAGGTGAATTGTCCATTGGAGATTTGGAGTTTTACCTTGTAAATTTTCACTTTATGCTTGTTTCACTGTACACTTTTAAAAAAATAAAATTGGGTGACAGTTTGACTGTAGTTTTTAACTGAAACTATATTTTCAACAGTATCATACCGTTTTTGAAGCACGGTACGGTACAAATTGGTACTTTTTTAGTGGTAGAAAGTTAACCTTTATGATAGATTGTGTATGTAATCTGTACTGTTAATTTCTATGTTATTTTTTAATCGGTGGTTAGAGTTGTGTATGTTATCTTGTAAAATGCATCCCGTATACAATTAATCTGAACAAGTCACAAGTGATTTGTTATCCGTTCGATAAATTAATTAATTTTAGCAAATCAAATGCAGGCACACCAAAAATGAAATAGATTGTGGATTATGCGTTCATGTGTTTGCTAGCCTAGTGATCTTCAGAAAGGTTTGATTGATTAGGATATAAAATGATTAAATGCATTTTTCGTCTTGAATTTTAAGTTATGTCCAATTTATTTTGATTTTTTAAAATGTGTATTGCACTGTTTTAAACTTTTCAAACGTTGCAAAACGTCCTTAATTTTTCAAATAGTATAAAATTTTAGGTTATAGCAAGATATTGGATTGTACACAATAGAAAAATCAATGGGGTTAATTGCATGTGAGAATTCATAAAGTGTTGGGTTACATGAACTAAAACTAATATCAAGGGTTTAAGTGTACGTATATCATATTTTCATTAGTTATCAAAATTATGTTGAGAGGTGTTTTGTACTGTTTAAAAATTTTAGAGTATTATGAGGAGGGCAAATTGCATTTTACCCTAAATAAAAGTCTAAGTAAACTCGGGTATAATTTAGCAAATTCTGGTGCCACTAAAAATACTAGGCTTGGAAAGTTAATCATCCCTATTTTGTCTCAGTCTTTCTTGACTATGTTTAGGGTGTTATGCCTGTGCTTGAGACTATATTGCTCATTTTCGATAGATGAAAAGGTGTTATGCCTGTGCTTGAGACTAAAATGATCAAAACGGTGGTAAATGGGTTGGAATTCAATATTCTGAAGCAGTGAATCAACAATTCATTGACTTGTCCCAGTTTCGAAAAAAGCAGAGCAAATAGGAAATCTTAGGATGGAAAAGGAATATATTAGGGAGTGAGGAAAGAGAGAGCCGCTTACTTAGATTATTTCAACAATGTCCAGTTTGACAAGAATGAAAACAAGGCTCAATCGTTTCAGAATAGTCGAATTACAAGCTAGGTCACGATGTGTGTCCCATCCTTAAAACCAACTACAGGAAAAGAAAAAGCTTTTGGTAATCTAACACTATGACTGAAAGTTTTTACTTTCGACTTTACTGAAGTCATTCAAATTCTCAATATTTTGGTTACAGATAAGCAACTTAAATTCCCTTTCCCTGGGAGGGCATACAACCCACCCCCCCCAAAAAAAAGTCAAAAATAAAAAAATAAGAGATATTATAAGTGTCATTGTGAATTTTGTCATTCTATTAGCAATTGAATTCAATTCAAGGACCTAATACAACAAGTCATTTAGGATGGAAGAATCAAGTTTGAAGAGAAGAACGAATCCAATATGAAGGTAGATATTGACCCTTTTGAGGTCAATTTGAGCTTTGCTGAGCCCATGTTATTCTCGGTGAACATGGTTGACATTAAAAATCGGTTAATGTTATTGTGCTGAAAATGAATTAATGCTTTGAATTGATGAAATAATGGCATCTTGTACTAGTATGACATGAGCACATGAATGTGAATATGAATAATTGAACATGTGAGTTTATTGATGAGGTTAGGCACACATAGATATGAATGCTTATTATAATTGCTCATATGTGAAAGAAAAACATAAGATTATGTTTCTTGGGCTGGAGAAAACAAGTTCTGTTTGATGGGGAAAGTAAACCTGACTACCAAGAAAAGCATAAGGTTTAAAATTCTTAGGCTAGAGAAAGTAAATCCGGTTTATCAGGGAAAATAAACTTGACTACCAAGAAAAGCGTAAGGTTTATAAATCTTGGGTTGGAAAAAGTAAATCGGGTCTGTCGAGAAAAGTAAACCTGACTACCCTTGAATTGAGTCGAGGAAAGTAAACCTGGCTAGGAATAGGTTTGTGTGAGAATTGAAGAAAGTAAATCCAATAATCATGTATATGAATAAATTCAGTCCTGAAAAGCAGCCTATTACCCTAAAGTAGTCAAAGCCACAAAAGTCGAGGGCCAAAACAAGTTAAAGTAGCAATGGTTCTAAGTAATCTTTTATCTTATGTGCTAAGTGAAGAATCTTAGTATCAATATTGAGGTCAATATGTTTAAGTTGTGATTTAGCAGTATATGGTTTATATGATGTTGAGTAGTATGATATGTGATTGAATAATAAAAGCTACCCACTTCGGAAGGATGACTTTAGAACTTTAAAATGAATCTTTAATATGTATTATATGATCATATTTTCTTGATAAACCGAAGTGGCTGGGACGATGATGATGACATTATGATTATGGAATTTGGGGATACCCTACTTGGAATTTCAAAATTCACACCCCTGTTTGTTTGTGTTCCCGTGTCGTCTCCAGGTTGAGTTTAGAGAATACTGAAGCAACTAAAAGAATGACTAAATTGTAATTTATGTAGTTTAGTTGTGGAAACTGGTATCTATTGTACATAGTTATATATATATGTGTGTGTGTGTGTGTGTGTGTGTGTGTGTGTGTGTGTGTGTGTGTATAGTAAATAGTAGACGTGAACTAAAGCTCATAAAGGAGTTTCCTTTTGTACTTGACTTATATTAAATAAATGCGTTGTTTCTTGCTATATATTTTGATAGAACCACCAATTAGTTAATATACGATTCGATCGATATTGCTATAGATAATTAAGAGAGGTCCCCTAATTCATAAGTAACAACTCCTGAGTATATTGTCATGACTTAAGGATGATTTTGTGTTTGGAAGGATGTTACAAGTACTGTCACTCCATGGCAGGAAAGGTCTTCCAGTCACAGCTAGAGTCACTCTGATTGATTCTACTTTCAAGAATTATGAACATGTTGTTGGAATTGTTTTGACGACACATAATATTGGAAGTGTTGTTTTAACCATGTTTCCAAACTTCAATGTTCATTTGCAAGATCCAACTCTTCCCACTAGATTCAAAGTTCAAGTTCAGCTCATTGGAGCTCCACAAGATGAACCAGTTCTCTCTGCATCTCTTATGCACTAGCTTATCTACAGGCTCCAAGATCATTGCTTTGATTTTCCTATTGAAAAGGGATTCCAAAACAATGCTCTCATGGTGGTCGTTGACCCTGCAGAAGAAGGTGTCCCCTCCATCATCCAGATTCCAAAACAGATTTCAAGAAAAGACCTCTTGAAGCTTATGCTGCTTGGGTAGATAAGCAACTATGAAAACTTCAAGGAGAATAGCAGTCCCACCATTGCTATTGATGCAACTTTCAGCAGAGCTACTGACGAAACTGTCAAAACTATTTTCAAAGACCCAGACGCTGATGAAGGGCCCTCAACAAAAGGTCATCTAGTTTTCCATACCATGATGATTACTCTTGGAAAGGCATAAAAGAAGATTCATATTTATGCTGTTCAAGGAAATGGTGATGTTATTTTCTTAGACATCAAAAATGGACATTTCATATAGGATCTTCTCGGATCAGGACAATGTCATCTTGATTGTGGATGTGAAGATAAAGATGAATAGGATGCACCACATCAAAAAAGGCAAAAGAGGTGCAAACCTCCTATTTCGCACAAAGAAAATCAGATCCAGAAAATGGTCCATGGGTTAGCACCAGGGAGAAGCTTGAACCTTTTCCCATCTATGAAGAGACCCTTAGGATCCTCAGAAAGGAAGGATATCTTCCTCTTCCAGATGATCTTGATCTAATTTCTTGGCTACCAGTACCAAATGTGCCAAATTCCTTTTCTTGCAAGACAGGAAGTCCCATTACTCCACAATCAGTAGAAATTCCATGCATGATGTTCACTTCTTCCTCAGCCACCTATTGAGTCTGAATTTCCAACTTTGGAAAGAAAGACAAATCCTGCCATCAAAGTCTCAACAAAGCCATTTGTTCAACCTACTGAGGTGCAGCCCAATGGGCAGTACAAACCATTATCTCAAGTTGAAGAAGTGTCAAATTGGTAGACTGAAAACTCCCTAGCTCAAAATCAAATCTTGCAAAGGATTGATCAGAGATTTAATGAAATGCTACAAATTGTAGAAGCAAGACTAAGGACACTGTCAGAAAAGCTGCAGAGGTATTACAAGGATACAAAAGGTAAGATCAAAGTTCTGGAGTTAGAAATTCAACAACTTACTACAAGGAATCTTTATGATCCAACTTTTGACAGAAGAGAAAGAGAGTTATGAAGACTTCGATAACAAGTCGAGGAATTGTATGAATACATAAAAACTCTACAGAAAAAGCATGAGATAGATGAGTACTTTGCACCACCACTAAAAATGTTTTCTACCATATTTACTACTTGCCAGCCATACAAGCCTCCACCATTCTTACCAAAAAGTTTTTTCCAAAGTCTACTATTCTAAGGGAAAGAAAGAGTCCACCATTGGAAAGTCAAAAAGGAAAAGAATCTACTGAAGCCACCACAACCTCTTCAAAACAACCTCCTGAAGAACCCAAACCTCCAAACCATCAACTAAGAGAAAACAAATAGAGGACCTTGATATTGAATCAGAAACTATTCCTTTGGCCTAAGCCATGATGGTGTCTCAACAATTCTCTTTTTCCATAGAAGACAAAAGTAGCCAGAATACTAGTGATGATGAATATGCTGATGTCACGAAATTATTAATGGCTACTAGAATAAATACTGAGATAGACCAACCATCATCATCCTTATCCTTCCATCCTCAAGAAGTAAATACTCCTCATCTAGGAGGAGTACCACTTTTTACTCTTGATGATATCCTTCCAGTCTTATAGAGGAAGAGACTTTTAGACTTCAAACCATGGATGGATGCAAAAATGTTAGCCATGGATGCAGACCCGTACAGGGTTATCAAAGAATTTTGGGCTCATTTTACAGGCATATTGAAAGAATGGTATTCTAGCCTTAGCTCTGTGAGGCAAGATGAGATTTATCGGATTGGCAATATTGAATCAGTCATTACTATTATCCATCAAGAATTCCTAGGAGACCAGACTCTTGCTACAAAAGGAGTTCGAAAGGAATTTTATGAGATGAAATGTTGCTCACTCAAGAAGGCTGATATTGAATGCCATTTCAAAAGAATGGCTCAAAGATTTTACATGCTGAATGGATATAATGATCCAAGCTTGAAAGTTACTTATGTTAATTCCCTTCCTGAAAAACTTCACGAAGAAATGGATAGGATGATTAATATCCTTCAAAAGGATTTGCTGGCATGACTTTTGGCGAGATTCATCAAACATGCCTTGCTGCTCTAGACAAAATTTGTAGTCAACAAATTTGCTTTGAAAATATGTTCAAAGATAGAGCAAAATATGCAAAAGCTTGCAAAAAGAGCCATGTCAAGATTAAATGCAAAGAGAAGGCATGCAATTGCCATTACAAGTCTTCGTCCAAGAAGAAAAAGAAATTCATAGATAAAAAAGGAAGGAAGAAAAATGCTAAGTTATTTAAAAGAAAACCTTTCTGCTCAAAAAACAATAAACAATGCTTTATTTGTGGAAAGAAAGGACATTTTTCAAAAAATTATCCAAACAAAAAAAAAAAGAAGGCAGCCAAACTTGTTCAATACCTCAAGCTGGATGATGGTGAAGATATTGAGTCTTAGTATGATGAACAGGAATAGAGAGATGAAAGTACCATCTTTGGGCTTGAACTAACAGACTCTAGCTCAGAAGAAGAGGAAGGGTCAGATTCCTTAGAAAAACATTTCCTTGTCATGAAGAATGAAATAGTAGAATGAACTGGAACCCATTTTTTAGGCATGATGGCCAAATAGATCAACCGAGCTGAAGAAATTTCAGAACTAGAAATTGAATCTTTTGGTCTTTTTCCTTCTTTACCTAATGTTGAGATACACATTCTAATGTTGAGATGCATATTCTTCCATCCAAGTATGATGTCCCCATTGAAGTCATAGCTTATATAGATACAGGTGCACAAAGAACATCGATGAATCAATCAGTCCTCCTATCCTCTGCTTGGGAAAGTAGAACCTGCTTCTTCAGGGCAGCAGACAAAAAAGTTTTCAAAACCAACCTGATTACAAAAAATACAATTACCCTAAAGTTTTTCCCAGATTGTGTTATCTGGACTATGGTGATAGGTATTGATCTACTAGAAAAAGACATTGTGATTAGAAACGATGTATATTGCATGAATCGGCAACTCAGGATATTGCAAGAAGGCCTCAAGTTTAAGAGAAATTTCAAGCCATACTCAGAAGAGCAGAAAATTTTTGCTCTTGCTGATGCACCTCCAGAATTCTCTAAAATTCGAGGCAGTTTGCTTAAACTAAGTGTAGACAGCTATGATCTTTTCTGTCATCCACACCCTTTGTGGAAGAATGAAGATTTCTTTATTAAGTTAGCTTTCAAGCTTAATGAAGATATCAATCCAACCAAAGCAATTCATCCTGGAAAGTCTTCATCGGATAGGGCCACAACATTTGAAGAATGCCAACAACTGTTGAAACAAGACCTTATTGAACTAACAAAGTTTGATTGGGCTTGCTAAGCCTTTATGTGAACAAAAAATTGGAACAGGCTTAAGGAAAAAAGAGACTAGTGATTAGTTACAGGCCTCTTAACAATTTCTTTAAAGATGATAAGTTCCCTTTACCAAAAATCCACTCACTTTACCCATGCATCAAAAATGCCTACCTCTTTTCAAAATTTGACCTCTAGTCTGGTTTTTGGCAATTAGGTCTAAGACCAAAAGACCAGCCCAAAACAGCTTTTTGCATACCCAATGCTCATTTCCAATGGACTGTCCTACCTTTTGGACTCAAAGTCGCACCCTCTCTTATCCAAAAAGCCATGACCAGAATTTTTGAACCCATTTTGAATAGGTCTCTTGTTTATATTGATGATATTCTTTTATTTTCTCTAGATGAAGAAAGTCAGAAAGCTTTTGGGAATATTCAATCAAATCTGTGACCAGTATGGTGTAATGTTAGTTGCCAAGAAGTCTCAGATTGGCACCAAAGAAGTTGACTTTCTAGGAATACATTCTTTTAGAAGGAAAATATTTCCCCTAGCCACATATTACCGCAGAACTCCCAAAATTTCCTGATGAAAAAATGACTACAATGCAAATCCAATAATTCTTAGGAATTCTAAACTACATCAGAGACTTCATTCCTTACATTTCAAGATACACCACTAAGTTTTCAAAGCTTCTAAAGAGACCAGAACAGAGTAAAGCTGTAAAGTTTCTAGAAAAGGCAGCTCAAAATCCTCCATCTCTAGAAAAGGAAAAGGAATACTACAGATAGATGCTAGTGATGAATACTGGGAAGCAGTTCTAATTAAAGAAATTGCAGGCCAGAAGCTTTACGTTGGCCATGCTAGTGGACAGTTCAAGACAGCAAAACTCTGCTACCATACCACATACAAAGAAACCTTGGCAGTTAAGTATGTAATCCAAAAGTTTGATTTCCATCTAAGAGGACATCATTTTGAGATTTAACTTGATAATTCATCTTTCCTAAAAATTCTTGAGTTCAAAAACAAAATTCCTTCAAACCCACAAATTCTCAGGTTAAAAGAATGGTTTTGTATATATGACTTTTCTGTTAAATACATAAAAGGAACCAAAATCTCATCCCTAATTATTTGTTTAGACCAAACTAGTCCAAACCCATCACCATCTTCACTTCTACCCATTCCTATCCATATAGAATAACCTAGTTCATCTACCATTCTACCAAATCCCTTGTATGAGTACCCACCTAAGATACCACCTGGCAACACTCTCACTCCAAGTTACCTAAAAAAGTTTGCCTCTTCACACATGTTCCATTACCTAGCCATTTCTTTCTAGCAAGACTAGATTGTCCTTAAACCAACATTGTTTAATCCTGCTGCACCTTATTTAAATGTTTTAGGAATTCTTATGGGAAAGTCATTTCTTGAATTAGATATGTGGTGTTTATGTTGCGTCTCAATGGTCTATTCATACCCCCATTATCTTTCCTACCACAAGGATGTATGAGTTCTTTGAAACAGCAAGAAATAAGCATTCTTTGTTATGGGGAACTCTACAATGGTTTGTCCCATAAATTGGTGGACTATAGAGCTCACTAATGAGTTAAATAATTGGAATGTCTGGAGAATGTAGGAAGATACAACAAATAGCCTTTGTGCATAAGCCATATTTTCAAAATCCAACAACAAGATTACTTTGGACTCAGAATCAAGCAAGACATTATGGGACATTCCCAAGTCTTCAAACTTTCATGCATGATGAAAGATTTCTTTACAAAGAGGAATTAGTGATCCATATCCATAACATCAATGGTTTTGATATTAGAATGCTAGATGTCCAGTCTACCTATGCCAAGCTCAAGCCTCTAGATATTGTTTGTCTTCCAGAATCAGAAATGGATTATAATTACACTTATATTGCAACAAGTCTAGCAACAAACAACACCCTCAGAACCTAGCCAGGTAGCAGTCATAGCAATTATGTAAGCATAATTATGCAAGACACCCAAAATCCAGACAAAGAAGAATTAGAGATAAATGTAGACCAGATGCTGACAAACATGGAGATAAGGCTTTACGAGAAAGCGAAAAAAGGAGGAAGACTAGTACATGAACCTATCCCTAAGTCATGAACCAATTTTCAAGAGAAGCTGAAGATGTTATACGTTGCTATAATAATAAATGAAGTACCAAGTTATTAAGAAACGTGTTGTTTGGACTGCCAGATAGTAGCAATGAGTCATGTTAAGTGTGTTACTATTATTGTCTTATGTGTTGTGTTGCTATTATTATGTTAGAGTGATTTGAACGTCACTGTTATTGTAAGGCATAGTTAGTCATGAAGAAGCCACGTAGTAGAAAAGTGTCACTTTGTAATAAATGTGTCTGAAGTATAGTAGCTATTATTGTCTTATAGTAGAAAGAAGTTATATCGTCATGTAATGTCATAGAGGTCATGAGTTTGGTCCTTTAATTCTTATAAACATCATCACTTAATTGTACAATATGAAGCCATGTAAAAAAAGGGAAGGGAAAAGGATTTTTAAATGTGAGCATTTTCGTAGTTTGGGTAGGTAAGTAAAAGCCCCCCTCCCCCCAACCTAAAAAAAAAAAAATCAAGGAAAGGTGGTTTAACACCACCAAAACACAAACAAATGTGTACACACGTATAAAACCATCTCAACGTCCCATTCCCGTTAAGCTTCCCTATTCTTTTCTATTAAAATTAAAAAACTTATTTTCTTTCTTATTAGCATATCTTTTTCCTTTAAATTTTATTTTTTAAATTAGTGACAATTAGAATTTTTTAATTTTCATAGCAACATTTTCATCTAATCAAATCTTTGTTTTAAATTAGCATCTTTTTTTTTCAATCAACATTTTCTTTTTATTAATCAGAATCAATCTAACATTTAAATTAGCAACCAATATCTCAATTATTATCAATTAGAGTCAATCAAGTCAATTTTCTCTATTAGCCATAATCAAGATCAAATCAAAATTAATTTTAAAATTCCATTTGTTACCACCTCGAACTCTAGAGCCTGGGGGACGGTGCCGGACATAGACCTTGGAAGTGTGTATTGGAAATCGCCCAAGGGTAAGACCATTATCGCTGAACCTCAAAGATACCTCGAAGGTGTGAAGCTCCAAGGCAGACATGTCTGCTGACCTCGGAGGTACATACTTAGCATAATTCCGACGCACCCCCTCATGTCCCTCAAAATGGTGGGCCTAGAACAAGCGCACTATGAGTGTATAATGAGCACAGATTCTAGTATATCTTCTAGAAGAATTCCCTAACAGTTTTCCGTATTATCCGAACGATACAACTCAGCTCTAAATCACTCATTTTAGACATATTCACAAGGTGTAAATAAGAAATAGAAAGTATAAAAAGGGTAAGCTATTTATTCTGATTGTCCTTTTCCCTTTTTATACAACCTTCATTGACTTGAGCGTCGGAGTCCTTGCAAGTACCCACCCTCGATGCCAGATCCATCATGAGGAGAGAAGTAACATCCACCTTTGCCACCGTCTATACCATTGGAGAACATCATCAGCATTACGGTACATAACACTAATGTGTCATCAATTCGGGGCGGCCAAACAACAACACCACACAGATAGTGGCACCAGTGTCACGCCATGGCACTTCTAGCTTCACCACCACCATAATCACTACCCAACAACCCGCAACCACTAGCCCTCATTCTAACAACCACAACTCCATTATCATTATCCGCTGTCACCTTTTACCTCTCACATAACTACCATACCCCATTCAGCCCAAGTTCACCACAACTAACCTTGTCACCACCCAAATCACTACTATCATGCTTGCAAACTAACCCACATCCAAGGAACCTTCACCACCATCATATTCCAAACCAAATCACACCCCAATCATAACATTATACTCATCCAAATCAAAAACAAGTCAAATCCTAGAAAACCCAATCAAACAAACCAAACCTAAACACCTTTTTTTTCTTCAAAAAGGCAAACCAAAAAAATAGAAAAGAGGAGGTATTTGCAACCCTCATCATCAACCACGAATCACTACCGCTTGTACTGCTCAAAAACTACAATTATGAAGCTCTATCGGAAGCATGACCTTTTTCCATCGCAAAAGCCTAGATTCCCATTCCCTTCTTCACCATTGAGCTCCATTGTGAAGCCCTTGTAGAACGTCCACGAAGCCTTCATTGTCCGCCAGCATCCACGACTGTGAGCAAGCCTCAGCCCACACCCGCTTGCAGCTCCACTACCCTCACATAGCCACATCACTAGAAAAGCCAGTTGTGCTGCCACCTTCCTTCCCTTGCTGCTTTTGTGCACCATCGATATCTTTGGTGTAACGCCTTGATTTTTCCCTGTGTACAAATAACCAAAATGGCCCTGAGGTCATTTTTACCTGGGAATCAAGGACAGCCAGTCCAGGCTATCCTCTAGGGGTTAGTTTGATGTTTGAAGGGGAATGAATGTATTGTTAATTTTATTAGAGGTGAAAACCTTAATTCCTGGTTTTCCTGTATGTGAAATTACCAAAGTACCTATGCGGTAATTTAACGCAAAATTAATTACCGATTGAATCCGAACATTACCCGGGAGTTTGAAAATGTTGTTTTTAAGGGATGCTGACGTTTATATAAGCTTGGATGGTCTCGAGGAGTTTTGTACAAAATTACCATTTTGCCTCTGACTAAGTGCACAATGAGCTTAATCATGTGATTAAGGGAATATGGGCAATATTAGGCTCTAATTAAAAATTAATAAATTTTAATTGTTAATCTTGAGTTAAAATAATTTATTGAGGTTGATTAAGGCCTAAGATTGCTTAGGAAAATTCAAAATCCCTTCCTTAATCTAAGACTTTATGTCATGTCAAGTGCAATAGTATTCTTTCTCTCTAATTCCCTAAATCATAGAAATCATGATGGAATGAGATTCCTAGCTAATAAAGGTAGATTTCCACTAAATGAATAAGACAACTCTCTAATCATGTTTTGAATGGTCTTAATCACTTGCTTTCTTGCCTAAACACTCAATTACCAATTCTTAACCAAACGGTAAATCAAATCTATCCCTAAACACAACTCCTAACATAAAAGAAATGAAAATATCTCCCTTCCCATACCTCCATATGGCCAACAACTCCTTCTCTATCACACCTTCACATTTCATTTCTTTTATACACTTACACACTCAAAGAAACCCACACTTTACCATTCACTTTTTTTGTATCACAAACTTGTCCAAAAATCTAGTCTTACAATTCTCTCTTCTCATTCACTTTTTTTGTATCACAAACTTGTCCAAAAATCTAGTCTTACAATTCTCTCTTCTCTCTCTTCTTAAGATTTCCTTTTTCTTCTTCCTCTACCATAAGAACCATCATCCTCTACTATTTCTCAACCACAAACTCCCTCACCACCGCCATAAATCACCCCCAAGAAACACAATCTTTTCATCTTTAAACATAAGAACTCAAGAGAAACCTTTCTTCCTCTCTTGGCTGAAGTTGTTGTTGCTTCAAGAGAAGATATATTCTTATCATTCCTTTGCAAAGATCAAGCTCTTTTCTTGCAAACAAGAAAATACCTTTGGTAGGGATCTTTGTTTTGAGTTTCCCCTCTTTTTCCCTTCACATTTTCGGTCCTCGATGATGATGGATGAGCTTTGCTCTTTTCTTCCTTTCCATTTTTGGTTTGAGCTTTCATCTTTCCTCTCTTTATTCTTTTAGTTTTGTTGTTGTTGAATAGTTAAAAACCATGGCTTGATGATGAGGATATTTGATGTTGGTTGTGATACCATTATTTGTTTGACCTCTAGAGCTCAAGGTTTGATTTTTGGTTTCAAGAGAAAAATGAGAAAAATTGTTTTATTATTGTTCTTGAAATGTTTTTGTTTGAGCTTGATAATGAGTCCAAGGGAATGAGTTTCTTGGAACCATGGTGTTGAGGGACTCTAAAGCTCATTTCCATTTTGTGAGGTTGATTGAGGTTAAGGAGTTGTTCCTCTAAAAGCATTGAGTTTGGAGCTTGAAGAGATAAAATGAGATGCATTCATATTTATATTCCAAGTACTTGCATCTCATGTTTGAATTTCAAGTCTAACATATTTATATTTCAAGTCATCACATAAAACTTAAAGATTACAAATGGACTTGCATTCTCATATTTATATTTCAAGCTCTTGTATTTTCATGTTTAAATTCCAAGCCTTGCTTATCATGTTTATTTTCAAGTCATCACTTTAATCTTGAAGATAAGAAAATGAAATTGCATTTCATGTTTAAATTTCAAGTCTAGCATATTTATATTTCAAGCCATCACTTAAGACTCAAAGATTAAAAATGGACTTGCATTCTTATATTTATATTTCAACCTCTTGCATTTTCATGTTTAAATTCCAAGACTTGCATATCATGTTATTTTCAAGTCATCACTTTAAATCTTAAAGATAAGAAAATGAACTTGCATTTTATGTTTAAATTTCAAGTCTAGCATATTTATATTTCAAGCCATCACTTAAGACTCAATGATTAAAAATGGACTTGCATTCTTATATTTATATTTCAAGCTCTTGCATTTTCCATGTTTAAATTTCTAGTCTTGCATATCATGTTTATTTTCAAGTCATCACTTTAAATCTTGAAGATAAGAAAATGAACTTGCATTTCATGTTTAAATTTCAAGTCTAGCATATTTATATTTCAAGCTATCACTCAAGACTCAGATTAAAAATGGACTTGCATTCTCATATTTATATTTCAAACTCTTGCATTTTCCATGTTTAAATTTCAAGTCTTGCATATCATGTTTATATTTCAAGTTATGACCTAAAACCTAAAGCTCAAGACCTGCCTTTTTCATCTAAAATGGACATTTTGATCTTAAACATCTCATAAAGTTGAAATCTTGAAGTTGGCCTTATTGATGATGAATCTTGGCTTTTATGATGTGTAAAGAGATTTGAAAGATTAAAGAACTCAAGAGGAGTAAAATGTGAGTTTGATTTTAAGGGAAAGGTTGGAATGATGTTTAAAAAGGTTTTAGAATGAATGGATAACGTGGGGAATGTCAAAACTTGAGTTTTTCAACTTTTGGGGTTTTTGGTAATCAATTACCACCATGTCGTAATCGATTACCAATATGTCTTTGACGCATGAAAATGAGATTTTGGCCTTAGTAGTCGATTACCAACATGTTCCTGGAAACCTAGAATGTATTTTTAACACTTGTAATTGATTACATGACCCATGTAATCAATTACCAGAAGCTCAAACTTACTTGTTTTGAAAATTTGAACTATGTAATTGATTACCAGAAGCTGAAATGTAAGAATAAGTGTGTTTCTATTTGAAATAACATGGATTGATGAATTTTCATGCTTGACCTTGAATTATATGAATGATAACTATATAGATATATACTGTGAACATAGCATGTGCACTAGCTGAGCCTGGCCCTTGATTTCCGGCATATTGGATAGGAGCATTTTTATTGTTATATTAAATTATAACTTGTCTAAGGATATATGCAACGAATGTTGAGCATGCTTATGTGATAAATTACATGACGAGTCGTGGCATGATATGATTATACTCAATTGATTGAGATACATGATTTTCGAAGATTATGAGCATTACATGGTGAATAATAAGTTATGATTACATTGCATCTCTAGAAGAACATGCCAAGGCTAAGTGACATAAAACATAGGGAAATGATCCTCTAGACTCCTCGAATTAAAGGTTATGTGAGGTGATTCAACAAGGTGATCCTTTGGACTCCTCGAAATAAACATTATGATACGTGAGCCAATGAGACGCGAGTCAATACTGACCATCTAGACTCCTCAAATTAAAGGTTATAAGAGGTGAGTCAATGCTGGCCCTCTAGACTCACCGAATTAATAGGTATGAGAGGTGGTCTAATAAGGTAATCCTGTGTTAAGAGCATAAAATGTTAAATAATAAGTTATGATTATATTTCATGTTGCATCTCTAGATATCATGCTAAGATTAAAGGTGACATAAGACATATAGAAATGACCCTCTAGACTCCTCGAATTAAAGGTTATGAGAGGTGAACCAATAAAGTGATATGTGCATGATTGCATTTATAAGTAACATGCTAAGCCTAAGGTGACATAAAACATACGAAAATGATCTTTTAGACTCCCGAATTAAAAGTTATAAAAGGTGGTCCTATGCCCCCTGTCCTTCATAAGTGTAAGCAAGTGACGACTAGTGAGGTATGAGCTCATAACCTAGAACTCTCAAAGGAAAGAATAACAGGGCGGCCCCAAGGAAAAGAGAATAAGAAACTTAAGTCACCTAAAAGATTAATGAGGAAAAGATCATGCTAGAAGAGTTTGCATTCTTTACTGTATGACATTTGATTGAAGTATTGGTAATGTGTCCATGGTTTATCATGTTGCATCCTTGTATTAAGATGCATGCCAAAATAGGCGGGCCTCAGATTAATAATATTTGTATCTTAATAACTGAATCTTATATACATGCCCACTATTTCACAATGAAACTCGAGGTTTCTGAGGGCGTAGATGATGACACTAGATAGGAGGTGAGAGCCCTACTGAGATTCTCTTACAAGTTTCTCATTCCCTTGTTTTCTTTTTCTTTCTCGTCTTCAGAGGAGGATGGTTTTGTTCGTGATTTTCTTTTACACGTCCACTTGGGAGATGCACTTCGATGCCACCCATCAGTCATATCATTTTGTGGGTCGTTGTGCCGTGCGCCTTTTTGTATTCATGTAGCATCCTTTTGCATACCCGGTCTCTAGCTTCCGATTTTCTCCCGCTTTTCCATTCGGTGACGACCTCATGTTTAAGCGTGCTTGACCACGTGGGGAGCAAACTTGTCGTGCCTATCCTATTGCTTTTGCCATTCGTGACTACTTGAACTACGTCCCCCGATCACCTCCTCACTCTATGGAGTCGGAGTATGACCCATCTGAGGATTTTGCTACTCAGCGTCCTTTTGAGGGTTCTGCATCCACCGCTCTTATGGAGGTTAGAGGTCATAGTGAGGCTACTGTGGCCCAGCCTATGAGAGGGGCCAGGGTAGCTATGTGACCGCGTCGAGGTGCCCACACCTGTCTGGCTTACCATTTGGCTATACCCGAAGAGTTGGCTCAATGGATTAGCTACCTTTGTAACGCCCCAATTTTCGCTAAACTTTCAAAATGACCAAAATGCCCTTGAGGTCATTTTCACCCGAAACACGAGGACAGCCGGCTTTGGCCATCCTCATAGGGTTCATATGCTATATGAAGGGGGTTGTATGATTGTAAATGTTCAACGGAGCAGAAAAACCTCATTTCTGAGATTTCTGCGCATAAGTGACCAAAATACCCCTGTGACAGATTTCAGGCAGTTTTAAAGTTCTGTTTTGACCCGAACCCTGTCCCGAGGTTTAAAACTACGATTTTAAGGCATGAACTATGTTGTTTAAGGTTTGGTTAAGTCCCAGTGGTCCCGGGCAGTTTTTGAGCAAAATTACGATTTTGCCTCTGCTTAGTGCAGGTTGAGATTAATGAGTTATCTAACTCAGAACCTAGGCAATATTAGGCTCTAATTAAAGGTTAATTAATTTTCATAATTAATCTAGAGCCAAAATCATTATTTAAAATTGATTGGAACCTAGAATTGCTCAAGGAAACTCAAAACCTATTTCTAGTCTTATTCTTTAAAGAAAGCATCCTGGAATAGTGTTTTCACTATTCACTCCCTAAATTGAGGAATTTGTCACCCTTTTTTTTTACTCTAGTCAAATGGAGTTTGACTCCATTAAACCTACAAGACCACTTCTAACCTTGAGGATCTTAGCTTTATTTAACTAATTAGTTTACTCAAAGTACATGGTTAACGGCCATTAATCCTAAGCCTAATCTATGTCACACCAAAGCACACTTCTAGAACATGGTTTGGGGAATATATCCTTCCTCCCCAAGGTTGCCCAATTGGCACCACCCTCTCTCTAGAAGTCAATAAAGGTTAGTTTAGGTTGTCAAGCTACCCTATGACACATGTCTTGTACTCTTTTCAATCAAATGTCCAACTTTCAAGAAATATGTCATTCAAAGATTTAAAGAATAAAGTATATAGTCAATCAAGGTTTTCAATTCATTTCTAAATTTAAAATATTTATGTCTTTCAAGATTCAAAAAGAACTATATTTTATCTAGTCATTCAAGTTTTCTTTAAAGGCTATGCATAGACTATGTTTTCTTTACATCTAAACCATGCTTTGACTTGACAAGTCAAGAAGATATTTTCTTCTTCTTGGGCCATGAAACCACACGGTTTCCTCCTCCTTTTTGCAGCCCCAATTTTAGTGATTTTGTTCATTCAAGATTTTAAAAAAATAGGTCACATTTTCAAGGCATGTCATAGGCTACACCTAGCTACACTTATGACCATACTTTGGAATGACAACTCAAAGAGATTTTCCTTCTCCTTGTGGCCACAAATTCGGCCAGCCTTCCCATCCACACATCCATGGTTTAGTTGTCTATAAATAGCTTGCCTTGGTGAGCCTTTGATCACTTTGGTCTTTTGCAAAGGTTTGAGCCAAGAGTAGGTGCTAGTTTTCTCTCAAAGTCTCAAGCTTTCTCATTTCTTTTCCCCTCAAGTTCCCAAGAGTTCCTCAAGCTCAAGTTCTCTCCTCCTTTTCCAAGACACAAGGTAGGGAACTCTTTCTAAATATGTCTTTGATTCTTATGCTTGAATCTTGTTTAGGAGTTGATGAATGGTTGAACCTCTATGTTGCTTTCTTTTTGGTTTCTTCCTTTCCTCCCCTTAGTTTTCGGCCTCAAGGCCTTGAATATGATAGCTTGATGATGAGTGTTCTCTAGATGTGATCATGAGTCCATCTCTCATGAGACCTCTAAAGCTTGAGTTTTTCTTAAAGAAAGTTTCATTCTTTACAAGTTTAGTTAAAAGAGTTTATGTTTCTCTTGAACATTTTGGATCTTCTTCCTTTTCCTTCTTATATTTTTGGCCATGGAGCCTTTTTACATGGGAAAAATGTAAGCTTGATGATGAGAGCTTCATGTTGATGCTTGTCACATGAACAAACTCTAAAGCTTGAAACTTTGGCCCTAAACCAAGCATGGTTTTTGTTTTGCTTTCTTCTTTATCATGAACCTTGTTTTAAATATTTGTTTTGAAGGAAGCTATGTACTCAATGAGGAGGACTTAGGATGTTGATGCTTGGATCATCAAGATCTTGGTCCCTAGAGATTTAGAAATGGTTCCTTTCTTTTGTTAAGATTCGACCATTTTCATGATTCTTGAAGTTATGTTTTCTTTTGATGCCTTAGTACCAATGGTTTTTCCTTTTCTTGTGAAGATGAGTTTTGGGTTGGGACTATGTTCCTTCTTAAAAGCCTTGTAAGAGCTCTAGACAAGATATAAAAGTAACTTGCATTCACGTTTATGTTTATGCTTTGCATGACACGTTTATTTTCTATGCCATCACTAAATCCCAAGATAAAGAATGAACTTGCATTATGCACGTTTAAATTCCAAGCTTTGCATCTCATTTTATATTTCAAGTCCTCACTAAACTCAAAGAATGAAAATGGATATGCACCTCATATTTACTTTGAGCTATCACTTTACTTTCTAAAGGACTCTAAAATGAAATGCATAGCACGTTTATTTTATGTCATCACCTAAGATACTAGAGCTCAAAGACTTGCCCATTTCATCTTTGGAAGAGGTTAACCATGGAAAACATTCTTGGAATGTACATTTTGGCCATGTGATGAAGATAGCTCCAAGAGGAGTTTATTAGTCACAAGAGCCTATAGCTCATGTTTTAAGTCTTTCTAGAACATATGTTGTACTCACAAATATGTTGGGTATGTTCTTAGATTTGTAAGGGTTTTGACAAGTTAAAATGGTTGACAAGATGTTTTTGAAGTTCAAGATTGTTCCAAGAGAAACTAGCCACCATAAGCATTTCAAAGGAATGACTCAGATATGTTTAGACCTCATATTTCGATTTTTAAGATGCTGGTAATCGATTACCCAGCCCATGTAATCGATTACCCCAGAGCACGGACGAGCTCAATCATGAACTTTGCCCAAAGTAATCGACATTATATAGTGTAATCGATTACACATTCTGGATTCTAGTAATCGATTACCTAATCATGTAATCGATTACCCAGATGTTCCAGGGGCCCAGCAAGGTGTTTTTAAACATAGTAATCGATTACAAGTTCCATGTAATCGATTACCAGAACCCCTATCTACCTTGATTCGAAATCTTGAAGCTGTGTAATCGATTACAAGTCCCATGTAATCGATTACCAGAACCCCCTGACCTCCATGTTTTGAAATCTCGAGGCTGGGTAATCGATTACAAGACTTATGTAATCGACACGTAACCCAAGTTTACAAACAGAATGCTTTTCTGATTTAATGACTTGAAGCTATGATCTTGCATTGCCTGAATCTGAGAATTGTTATGACATGAGTCTATGCTTTAGCCTAACATGAATACATGATCTTATATGTTCGATTTCAAACATGATCAAGTTAAGAGGCTTGTTGCTCTTGCTTTCCTTATGATGATTTTACTCCATGAGCCAAGTATGATGATACCATGTGAACTATTATTCTTCGATGATAGTTTTATGTTTGCATGTTATTGTTCTTTAAAGACTTCAAAGATGCCTATGATGTAATTATGTTTGACATGCATGAATTATGTGGCATCTTGCATTAACATGCTAAGACTTAAGGTGACATAGACTATGAGAAGATGATCCTTGAACCACCGGATTAAGGGTGGGGATAAGGTGATTCTAGCCCCCTAGACCCGTACCTTAGGTCGGGATCTTTAAACTTATCAAAAGGGATAAGTCCATGTACTAGTGACGACTAGTAAGGTATGAGCTCATAACCTAGAATTTTCTCCACAAGGAGATCAATTAGGGTGGCCCCAGGAAAATAATGATGACGATGTTCTAATGTCACCTCAAGTAACCAAGATATGTACCACGTTCCATGAGCCATGTTTTTATGCACTATAATTATATGAATTTGCGTGCTATGCCCCATGATATGAGAATCATAAAGTTATGAGTTTATGTGCTATGACCCATGATATAGGAAACCATGTTCCATGATCTAAGGTATATGATTTATGTTCTATGATCCAAGTTATGTGATTTATGTCTATGATACAAGTGATATGTTAAAAGGAACGGATCTCGGAAATTGAGACTTTAGAAAACTCATAATTGAACCAATAGATGTCCATAGTTTTCATAAATAAACCGAGATTCCTGGAGACGTAAATGATGACACCTAGGATAGGAGGAAAACCCTACTAAGTTTCTTTAGTAAGAATCTCACTCCCTCTATCTCTTTTTTTCCATTACGTCTTCAGAGCGAGATGGCGACGTTCGTGCTGTACGTTGACACGCCATGGTGGGAGATTCACCATGACCCGGAGCATGGGTCATTTCATTTTGAGGGCCGGTGTACTGTGCGCATCTTTATGTTTGTGGGACGGCCATTCGCACACCCCTTGTACAGTTATCGCTTCTCCCCAGCATCCCCCTATGGTGACCCCGCGATCTTTGAGCATGCGCGACCGCGACATGAGAGGAACCTGTGGACCCACTCTGCCGGTTCAGCTGACGTGCCGCAGTACGTGCCATTGTCGCAGCACTCAGAGGAGGACCCTTCAGAGGAATCCTCCATGGACCATGAGGACTCTGCCCCCACTCCGTCTCCGCGACCGAGGGGCAGCGAGGAGACAGTCACTCAGCGTCAGAGGGCCTCGGTGCCCGGACCACGACCCCGATGGGAACGACACATCCAGTCACAGGGCACGCCTGCACCCGCCGAGCTCCGCCCGTGGATTGGCTACGTCCCTCCGTACCCGTGATCCCGCTGCATAGATTGGAGGATAGTCCTTAGTACACGCACGTCACACAGTATGGATGAAACCTCTTTTGTGTTGAGGTTATCCATCTTAGGTTGCACATAGGTAGGGATGCTTCTTTCCAGTTCTTTTCCATGTATTCTGTTGTTCTGCTGTATTCATGTTATTATGTACTTGAAGAGCCCTGCCCCTTAGGGTAGGCATATTATAAAGATGAAATATTTCAGTTATGATGATGCTACGTTTTGGAGCCACCTCTATGTTTATGTTTCTGCGCTTTATGATACCGACCTGATAGGATATGCGCGGCTCCTATTTTAAGTAATGTTTTAAGAAAAAAAATTGGCTCGTATTTTCTTTAAGTTACTTTTTAAAGAACCATGTCAGTTAGTAACGACTAATATTTGGCCTGAGTACGTACTAGTAGTATTGGGTCGAATATTAAGGTATTACAACCTTCCTCCCTCCCAGGAGCGCCAGAAGTAGGGGATGTCAGTGAACCTCGCAGAGCACGTGTGTACATGATACATAGATGATTGCCTTCTTTTGCCTTTGAGGTTATCTACCTAGGCGTAGTGGGGGGGAGAGATCTTGGCTAGTTGAACCTTGTTCTTTTCTTTTTATGCTTTTTATGGATGACTGTACTATCCCAACCTTTAATGGTGGGCAGGATGCTACTATTTAAGTATTTATGTTATGGTATGTAATATGGAATGCCTAATGTTAGTAATGTATGCCTCCATGACGTTGTGTTATGCTTATGACTTGTGTTTACCTTACTCTATGTATACTTATGATGTGCTTAGTTCTTTTTCATTTTGCATACAAAGCATCTAACGCAATTCTTTTAAGTTTGTGCGGCTCAAGTTTTGTTTTAAGTGTTTAAAAAAAATTTACCTGTATTTTTGCTAAGTATTTTAACAATTTGAAGTTAAAAACTGAAACAAAAGAGTCAAAACTAATAATTAGCTTAAATGCGTCCTAGGCGTATTGGGTTAAATATTAGAGTGTTACATTTGGTCTTTGATATTGCTTCCATTTGGATACAATTTTTTTTTCTTTTTTTGGTTAGGAAGGGTAGGTTTCCAGCTCCAGCCCTACTGGAGGGGATCAAACCCTGGGCGCACTTACCTAGAGGCGGAGGCTGATACCATTTGTGCTGGCCTCATGTGCCATTTGGATACACTTACAATAGTGAATTAGGATTATGGATTAGGGAGTTTTAGGCTTTTAGGGTTAATTGTTTTTCCTCCTCGTGTCTTGCTTTGTTATTTTTTGCAAAGTCTTTTTGTCACCTTTTGGGCCAGTAGCTTTTTTAGACTTCGATTTGTGGTTTTAAGGTTGTGGGTTTTCTCTTTTGTTTTAAGGATTAGAATCCATTTTTGAGCTAGAGTGTTTTGGCTGAACCTTTTTTTTTATAGAGTCTTGGGATTTTAATGGGATTTAGAAAATAAAAAATTGTCTTACAAAATAAAATGAAAAGAATAAAATAAAAATGTTTTTGATCCGCATATTGACATTGATGTATGGCTAACCATTCTCAAGGGTTGTGTGAATTGTAAGAATTTATTGTGTATTTCACACACTATCCTTAATCCTATGCAAGAGAAAATTTTTCATTCCAATAGAAAACATTTTCATAAATAAAATGAACCTAACACATACATTTTCAACAAGAATAGCATGGATTTGAATTTCACATTGCACTAGAATATTCGTTGGCATAGGCCTTATACCTGCCAAGGCAATAAGTTTTTCCCTTTTATTTTTATTTGATCTTATTTCATTTTTGTGTGCAAATAATTGTTATGAATTTAGCAAGAAAAATAAATATTGTTAAAGTTATAAATAAATTTGCATAGTAAATGCTAAAGTAACCGCATTTATATGGACGTATTAGGGATGCAGTAAGATTAAGTTCTCACCATTCCCTAATCATAATCAAACTCCCAAACCTCAAATCTCTTTCCAAAGGACTAGTTTTTCAAAGCCAAAAGGTTTTTCTGTTTTTCCATATTAGATTGGTGGCGACTCTATTTTTTAATTTGGTTGTCATTTTCATCGCGACGCTTTCTGGGGATGTTGTAACATTTCTTTTTCATTTTCTTCTCCTACTTTAAATCAATAAATCTCATTGTTGTTTCTTTTGTCATCAAATCTTGATACCCATTAGCTTTCAAAACTTGAGGTAAGTCTCCAATGTCAATGTCAATCTCATTCCTTTTTTTGTTGATCTGGGGTTTATCATAAAATTAATGGGCTCTCAAAAATGGTAGGTGAGTATATATTTGACATTTTAAGTATAAATTTAATAAGTTAGAAGATCTAATATTAATAGATTGTAGTGGGTAGAGTTAAGACATTATTTTTCTCTGATCGTTAGGAACCATAGGTTCCGCAAAAATTGGGATTTTTGTTTAATAGGATCTCTAATTGATAAATTGCTTTGAAATAAATTATCTAAGCTTGTCAAAATGTCTATGTTGTTCAGGTTCTGTTGATGCGGAGCAAGCCACTTACTTAGTGGCAGCCCTTTTAAATTTAATTTTATGGGGAAACTGTTTTGTTAAAGTTAATGGATTTTTATTTTGTGTTGTTTGAGCTATTTGATTAGTTATTTTGATTAATTAATTTTCTTATCTATGAGAATGACTAGCTATGAGTTGATGGTTGGTTTGAAATGATCACTAGCTCTTTTGTATCATTTTTTTCAACCTTGTGATTTTGTTATATTATGCTCCAAGTTACATGGAAATGGTTTGTGAGAATTGTCACTTTCAAGATTAGGAGTACATCGGCATTTTTTTATATATGAATTTGTAAATTTATGGTTAATATAATTTGTTTGAGGAAACCATGATGGGTTCTAAGTTAGAACAAACCCTTGTCATAGTGAAAAGATATAACGGCCTATATGCATATAATATTGTTCATTTATATGAAAGGGTAGGAGGACCCTATTTGAGACACCATAGACCTTGAGATTAAATATGTTGAGGTTACGCCCCATATATAAATTTAGTTCTTCTTATATGACACTCATGATTCATTTAAGTATGTGACGATGTAATTGGTTTTATTTAAGAATAAGTATTTGTGAAAATAATGAGAAAGTATATCAGGTAACTGTTTGAGTTTCTACTTAGAAATGAAGTTCTAATGAGTATTCTTTTTTTATTGAAAGATATAAGGAAGACATGGAAATTATGAATAATTACTTGTATTAATCTCTTACAAAAGTTGCATAATTTACAAGTTATTTTGTTTTATTTCAAATGTTTGTGTTTTTATTAGTCTCTCATTTTTGTCTACTCTGTTTATAGTCCTTACTGAATCTGTTTAACTTACCTTTTTCCTTTGCTTCAGATTCATAGGTTGCTGAGTAGCGGATTCTTGGGATTTGCCATTTGCCCGAGAGATTTCTTTTTGGTCGGTCTCCATTGTTAGTAAAGCCTTTTTCTTTTGGGTGTGCCCAAGAGTATCCACCGGTCGGGAGCTGAAGACTAATCCCTCTGAGACGAAGACATCACCAAAGTGGGCATGGCCTCCCCAACAAAGCCTTTTCTATACGTACAGTAAGAGTCGAACCCCTAGTAACATGCTTAGTAGAGCCTTTTGATTGTTGACTCAAGTATTTTGCAATTGTACAGCATCAGCCGAGTACTTTTAAATTATGTACTTGAACAAAGTTGAAGTACAATATTTTGTATAACTACAATGCGCCATATTTATAGGAACTAGAAACATGCTTAAGCCTTATCGATTATAAGTGACTAATTAAATTTTATTTTTAACTAATACAAAATTCACATAAAAATAATGACATAATAGAATAGGTTTTGTTAGGGTAAATATCCAATGTGATCCTTCATAACGTATTTGGAAACTCAAGAATTCAATCTATCAAGGAATTGAATTCAATTTTCTGCTTTGGAAGCAACTTAATCTCAAGAGTTGAAATCTTATGAGAGTTAATGTGATACCCGAGGTACACGGGTCAACAGTAAAGTTCTGTATAGCCTCAGGGATTCCTTGGGAACCACCATCGGATCCTGAATTTCAGTAAGTCTGGATCCTACACCTCCTTGGAGGGTTATATGATAGAACCATATTTTTGGGATCAAAAGTCCCGGTAATTGTTCATTGATGGAAAACAAGTTGAGGAGTGATTTTTAATGAATTTTATGAAACTTGTAAACGTTTCATTTTTAGCCCACAAGTTTAGAAAATCTCAGAAATTCTCGGATTTGAACTAAAACCCAAAATTCGGATTCTGAATTGATGGAGTTTTGATTTGTTTGATATTTTATTTGAATCCAAATGGGAGTATTTCCTTATTTATCTTTATGTTTTAAAGTTAATGAAGAGTAAAATAAAATTAATAAATGTAAATAAGTGAGTGTTTGAGATAACCCAGATGCCAGAATGACAGAAAGATACAGATGTTGGGGGTTGCTGTCACAGCTATAGCAGTCTAGGACAGCTATAGCAGTCACTAGGGGCGGTTTCATGTGGTGCAGCAGTCTGAGGTACCGCTATAGCGGTCTAGCGGTCATAAGTATGTATGTGGGGACCATGAGACGTGGTTAGACCGCTAGACCGCTATAGCAGTGTTAATGAGACCCCGATCCCCTTTAAAACCCCCAAATCGGGTAGAACAAAGCAGAAACGCGATCTTTTCTTCTTCTCTATCAGTTTTCTCTCTTTCTCTCTTTCTTTCAAATCCATCATTTCCAAGCTTTAAGGTTAGTTCATGTTCTTAGATTATGTCTCTATTTCTTCATAATCTTGGATTTGGACTGATTATTTTTCTCATTTTTGTCAAGTGGGGATTTTCTCCAATTTTGTTAGAGTTAGAATAGAGCTCTCTAGAGATTTTTAGATATTAATCTAGCATTATGGTTGCTCCATGGCAGTTGTTGGTGCCATTCCAAGCTCTCTAGGTCAACTTGGTAGGGCCCACATACTCCCGACTTTAAACAGTGAGTGGATTTAGATCCTATGATCCTTATGTTGATCATTAGAGTTAATTTCAGTAAATTATAGCATGAAATATATGTTTTTTTCTAAAACTCATGGGACCATTATTGTTGAAGTGATTTTTATTAAAGAGCTAAAGTATGGATATAATTATATTTAGAGATTTATGAAACATTATGATTATTTCCAGAATAGAGAATATGTATATGATAGAGTTTTAGAGAAAATAAGTGTTTTTATGATTCTCAGAAGTATGGAATTCAATATGATTTGTAACAACTGCCAGATACATATTCTGTAGGTTTGAAATTGGAATGCTTGCAAATTGGTGATCCCTTGGGCATGATTTCACAGTTACAGTTATGCTAAAGTCAGATTGTTAGAGTTATATGAGACCAGAGCATTTCGAGTTTCAAGAGCTTTCATATTTAAATGATTATAAGAATTTTAGAACTGTTGATTTTATATGCTAGTGATTGTGAACACTAGGGTAGAAGACTTGTGAGATGCAGAGAAAAGATTTAGATTTCTGATTGAACTGGACAGTAGCTATAGAGAAACAGACTGTGAGTTAACGGATGTTACTCCGTTAATCTTGGTACCAAGTAGCGCAGAATAGAAAATAGAGAAATTGTTGACATACTGGGGACGGTGATACGTAACACCCAGATATGATCAAAGAATTGTAATCAAGAGATTAATTGGTACACTAGGGACGACGATACGTAACGCCCAGATGTAACTGAAAATTATTATTGTTATGTAGAGATTTCTGTTTCTCTATTAGAATACTGTTGACTCATGTTATAAAGAATTGTGATTTTAATGATATGTATATGACTATGAAATATTTTTAAGTTTTGCATCATTATTGTTATTATGAGTTATTGCATGGTTTTCTTGATGTCCCATGAGCAAGTTATAGGTGAGGGCCTACTCACTGAGTTTTAGATTAAACTCACCCCTCTCCCTTTTCCATTACAGATACATTAGCTGCTGCAGGCTCTTCTCATCCTCTTCTTCTTGAGCAGTAGAGATTTTTTTTAGTTGGTGAGCTACACTTTGAAGTAAAGTACTTTTGGTATTTTGTTTAGAGATAGAGTGCTCCAGTATGCCTGACAGGTAGGGTCCCGAACTATAGAGATGGGTTGCATAAATTTTCATAATTATTTTGTATTTTTATGATTATGGTTTCTATGGTTTATTTTATATTGAGAGTAACTCTTACGCTTTGTATCCGAGATATGCTTAGAGTTTGAAAATAAAATTGAAATGATTTGATTTTCAAAAGTGTTAAAGATCTATCTCAGAGATGAAATTATGTTTGAAACTAGATTTTATTATTAAAATATACATATAGAGACTCGGAGGTGACGAGACTTACGTAGGAATGAGGATTCCCCACGTGCCGGTCATGTGCCCAAGTTGGGTCGTGACAATTAAATTCCTTTAAAACCTTAGAAAGTAAATCAAATCCAAATTGTTCTGATTTAGTGATAGATTTAAGCTAAAAGAAAATTAACAAAGTAACCTTTAATATTAGCTCTGTTCCTCACCTTACCTCAAATCATGTTGTGTCATCTGTGCTTGACCCCTGTCAACTAAAACATTTCCTTGTGTAATGGCCTCTGCAACTTTTCCGAATGATTTTTTATACTTCAATTTCTCTACAAAACTATGTGATGGATGAGGACATGAACAAGCATTGTATTCTGTATTCCTTGGAGATAAAATTGTCTAGATAAATGAATACATGACCAATTCTCTGGTCAAGGAAAAAATGACTTCTCTTATTCCAAAACAAATAAGGTATTTGAATTACAAAATTGAAAGAATTCCAGTATTACAACATATATTGAGAATGAAATATGATGAATATTTTGTCAATTTATTAATGAAGTACAAAATAGTAAAACTAAATAAATCAATTCATTTTTAGATACATTCCAAATTAAGGAATTGAATTCAATTTTTTAATTTCATGACTTGTTTCAAATAAAAGAATTGAATTCAATTATTATTCAACTGCAATGGAATTCAATTTAATTTTATCTCATTAAAACATTCCATACACCTTATTAATAAAATTGTACATCGCAATATAGTCCATAGAAAATAAGAACCTATCTTTGTGGTCCTTGAAAATATAGATTATATAGGAAGTTAGTTCCTATGTAAATTAAATCCGTTAAATCTTAGCAAAATTGCATATGTGGTCTGTTTACAGTTTTAGGGAATTGCAAAATGATGTCATTTTATTTTTGCCTTAAGTGAAAGAGATCAAGAGATAATTGTGTCTCAATTAAGTGAAAAATCTTCACTTTCACAACTTGGATATGCATCGATTTAGTGAAGGAATGATGTTTGAAAACATAGTCATTTTCATTTCAATCAGGAAATTATGATATGTCATCACTGTAATGTGTCAATGTGCAACTCTATTAACAAAGAAGGATTAATTCAATTATTGTTTGCAATTTTGTTATACCCGAGGCACACTTTTCCTAGATAAATTCGGGACCGGCATAGGGTTCCTTGGGACCTACTCGTATTGTTGATAGGCCATACTTGAATTATAACTCCAAGATATAAGAGAAACCTCTCTGGAGAGCATTGCCGTAGTCAAGAAGGATAAGGCAGTGCAAAACAAGGAAAGTAAGCCCTCTGGAGAGCGCTGTAGCGGTGTTTTTATAGAAGGCTCTTTATGAGTGCCGCAGTGCTCAAATGAGCGCTGCAGTGCTCAAAGTTTAATAAAAACCACATTTTCGAGCCTCAAACCACAAACCAAATTCCTCACCCCCTTTTTTGGTAGAGAACGCAACTCTTACCCCTTTAAACCTCATTTCTTCACTTTTCACCATTTAAATTCCATTTTTCTTCTTTCCAAAGGTTCAAGGTATGTATATATGTTGATTTTGTTTTTTTTTTCTCCTAATTTCTCTTGTTTTTAGGGGTTGAATCTAGTGTTCTCTATAGTTTCCATGTTGTGATGTTCTTTCACCATGAATAAGGTGAAGTTAGGATATTTAGAGGTTCATTTAGAGTTCTATTGTTTCTATATCAGATATTGCTATCAATTCTACTTCCAAGAGTTCTACTGGCACTGTTTCTATGTCTTCCACCCCTCCAAGTTAGAGGGTTCAAACAAGTGATCTCTATGTTAGTCGTTAGAGTTATTTTCATCAAAATACAAACTAGGGCATGATTTTAGAGTTTATTTCAAGTACAGTTGAGATTTCTGTTGATTTATAAAACTGTGGTTTTCAGAATAGCATGAACTGTGTTTTTGAGAAAACTCATGAGACCATTATTATTAAAACGGTTTTATGTAGAGATAGATCTAGTTGTGATTACTAGAAATACATGATTATCAAAGTGATTTCCATGTTGAACTAATTATGAATATGATTATTGGAAAACTTTATGGCTCTAAGAATATTATTATGATTTTAGAATTTCTTTAATGATTATCAAAGTATATTGTTGAGTATTGATTTAAAAACTTAGACATAACAGAATTTTGGAGTATGAATCTTCATTTGACTCAGAACAGATGACAACTACATACTTTACAGACTGAAATAATAGTGTCTTCAAATGAGTGATCCCTCAGACACTGTTTCATGGCCACATTTATGCTAAGGTTAGTTTGTTAGAGCTACATGGATTCGGAGCTCTCAGAATAATATAAAAGTTTTAGAGTTTCTAGATTTATGTGAATTAGAAATAGACTAGTTTAGATAGTAGTTATAGAGACACATCTAGCAAGTTAACGATTGGAATTGATCTTGAACCTTGGTATCATGTTGTCCCTTAAAGGACAATCTCATGAAGCAGTGCAGAGAATGGAACCTATTTAGGTGTCCAAATTTTGGTTCTCAGGAACCATATAGTAGAGAACTCGATTCTTAGGAACGATATAGCAGAGAAATTATCAGACCTTGAATAACATACATAATTAGAGATGTTTGTTTCTCTATTAGGATATTGTTTTTGAAACTTCTGGAAAACCATGATTTTGATTATATATATATATATGAAATATTTTAGAGCTATACTAGTGTTATTATGATTTTTATGCATTGTTCTTTGACGTCTCATGAAGGGGGTTATGTAACGCCCCAATTTTTACTGTAATTTTTACTGTCATTAGAAATTACCGAATTACTGTCGGTAATTATTACATAAGATTTGAGACCGAACAATCCTCAATAAATGAATATAACATTAGAAGAGAGGTTAGGAGCGATTCATGCGAGAGTCACAAATCCCGAATTTCTGTACGTATAAAATGATGATAACTAGGGACAGGATCGTGGGCCCCACCTATTCTCAAGGGGATGTTTTGATTATAATAAGGGATTATTTGTGTTATGTGTGTTAATAGAGTAGAAGGATCTCAATTTTGAGTTCCGACGCGCGAAATGACCAAAACGCCCCTGTGGCTGTTTTAACTCCGATGTGTGTGCCGACTGAGCTCGAACCTCACTAAAATGTTTTAAAATTTGTTTTTAAGCCATGATTAACCATTGGTTAAGCTCGGGTGGCCTCGGGCAGTTTTTAAGTGAAAGTACGATTTTGCCCCTGTTTTTGGGCAGTTTTGCGAATTTCGGGATTTTTGATTCGTATACCGAAACCTAAGAGACATAATTCCTTAATTTCATACAACTTTGTCTAAAATGATTTTTCCTCCCTTATTTCTCCTGCAAAATTCTGCTAACTACCTCCTCATTTTGGCCAATTAGAAGCCTCAAAATCTTCTATAAATAGGCTTGCTTGAGTGGTCTTGGAATGCTTTGTTCATAACTAGTTTTTAGGAGCACCAAAAACTTTCTTTCTTCCTCCTCTTTGGATGAATTCTTTCTTCAATTTTTTTCAAAGAGATTTTGTTTCATTTCACTTCAAGAAATCAAGTTCTCTTCCTCTTCTTCAACTCAGATTAGGTAGGGAGTAGTTTCTAAATTTATTTCTATGCTTTGAGGAGTTGTGTTTTTAGCTCAAAATGATGAAATTATGAACTTACCTTAGTTTTTCATTTCGGTTTTCCTCTTCATTTTTCTTTAACCAATTCGGCCATATGGCCTAGGTGGAACTAAGATGATGGCTTGATGATGAGGACTTTGAGGGTGGGTTGTAAATCCATCACAAGTTAGGCCTCTAAAGCTTGAAAATTCCACTTGACGCAGAACTTTAAAGAATAATGCTTTATGATGTTAAAACAAAGATTTTTAGTTTAGAACTTGAAAGATGTATTTTCCAAGCTTGTATTTCATGTTTATGTTTCAAGTCATCACTTAATCTTTCAAGATAATAAAGAGGTTGCATCTCATATTTAATTTATGCTCTCACTTTATTTTATAATGGCTAAAAGAATCAACGCATGGCATGTTTATTTTATGCCATCACCTAAAGATCCTAGAGGTCAAAGACTTGGCCATGTATCACAAGCAAAGAAATATGATTATTGGAGTTAAAGAATTTATTCTTTAAAAAGTCTTGAGATTGGAGCTTAAAAAGATGTAATAATAATTCACTTCTCCTTTCACCGGTCCTGTGCGGACTATCGCCGCTCCGATTTCTTAATATTCTCTTCTCCCTCTACTGGTCCTGTGCGGATTACCGCCGCTCCAGTTTCTTGCATCATGTTTATATTTCAAGTTCTTGCATCATGTTTAATTTTCAAGTCATCACCTTAAATCTTAAAGATAAAGAAATGGAATTGCATATCATGTTTATAATTCCAAACTATCACCTTATAAAGATAAGATTAAAATAAGGTTGCATAGCATGTTTATAATTCTAAGATGTCACCTAAATCTCTAAAGCTCAAGACTTACTCCTTTTATCTTAAGTGAGAATTTTAATTGTGAAGATCCTCCCAAGTTTGACAAAAGAACTAGTTTCTAAATGAGTTTTAAGACTTTGCAAGGATTTTACGGGGAACTAGTATTTTATATGCACTTAAAATATGATTCTATGTAATTGCATGAGGTTCATGATTCGGCCACTGATCTGAGTTTAGTATCAATGTATGATAATGATTTGATATGTTTGAAGTTGTGATAATTATGGTTTATTGTTAAGAGAATGATTCACTGCATGTTAGAGATAAAACTAGCTCCCTAGAACAACCAAAGAGCTAGAATTTACCTAGTTTTTGACCCTTTTAAGTTTAGCCAATGCCAAATCTGTTTTAGTATGTTATAATTCTGCCTAGGATTAGTTAGCCATGAAAAATTTGGTATCAATTAGACTAGGATTGATCCCGAACACTAAAAATGAACTTAGCAACTAGAAAATCGTAAAAACAAGATTTCTAGAACTCTAGGGAATGAAATTTATGCATTCTATCCAGAATCTTTAGCAACAATAAGAACCAGGTTTTATTATGTTTAAATAAGGGAGAATGATTCATAATTGGTTTAGTAACTAATTTCAGCATCATAGGGAAAATTTGGTAACAAGAAAGGATTTAAAATATAACTTCTAGCATACCGTAAAACCTTAGGAACAACTTACTACCTATGCTACCCCATTTGATTTAATAGTGTTCTTAAGGCCTATAAATAATCGTAAGGATGGTAATAAATCCCTTAGGTGCATAACTAATTAGTTCTATAATTGATAATTCTATGTAAGTATTGGATGCTTATTAAGTACTTGATATCATTGAATGATTTCCTGGGTTGCATGTTATAGTTCTTTGTTGCAAATAATGAGAATGCTTATGCATGAAATATTCTTTATTATGTAAAATTTACCTTTGTTGCTAGAAGAAAGTGTATCATTGTAAAAGTGTAATTTGGAAAGGTTCTGGCTAAGGAAAGACTTGGTATTTAAGTGTGTCCATTGTGACCCACCTCTCTTTCCTGGGAATCTCCCAGATGCATGATTATAGTTGATATATATTATTCTAGCTTAAGACTATAAATGAGAAAATGCTATGATGTTTATGAATTGTATTGTGATATAACATGCAAAGATTTAATAGTGACTTAAACTTATAAGAAAATGATCCTTTGGAACCATCAGACTATAGGTGGTGAAAAGGTGATTTTAGCCCCCTAACCCGTTCTCTCAAAAGGGTAAAGTCGGGACTTTAGCTTATCAAAAGGGATAAGTATATGCTAGTGACAACTAGTAAAGTATGAGCTCATAACCTAAATTACTCCCAAAAGGGTGGTGTATAGGGTGGCCCAAGGAAAATAATGATGATGATAAGATTTTAAGTCACCTAAGGCACTAAAGAAATGAAATATGTGCACTGTGTCCATGTGTAGCTAATATTATATGACGTTCTTTTATGCATGTTATTTTGATAATGATGATGAGGAATATGATGTAATGATAAAGGAAATGTTCATTGTAAATATGACATGTTAAGAATAAGATGCATTATAAGACGCATAATTAAAAATTGACAAACCTCGGTTAAGTATTTGTCCGAACTTAAAATGAATCTTTGCATGCTCACTATTTTAGAATAATCCTGAGGTTCCTGGGGACTTTGATGATGACACTGTAGAAGGAGGTACCCTACTGAGAATTCTTTAGCAAGATTCTCACTCCCTTTTCTTTATTTCCGTCATTGTCTCCAGATTCAAATGGCGACATTCGTCCTGTTCGTTGATACCCCTACTTGGAAATTCCACTATGATCTGGTGCATCGCTCATATCATTTTGAAGGAGGTGCTTGATTCGTGTTTTTATTTACATAGGTCGTCCATTTGCACATCCTGTCCCTAGTTATCGATTTTCTCCTACTTCTCCCTATGGCGATGAAATGGTTTTCGAACATGCACGTCCACTTGATGAAAGGACGTTACATTCTTATCTCGCTTCATCTGCTGTCTATGGATTTCCAGAGTATGTTCCCGAGATGAGATATTCTGAAACTGATCCTTCAGAGGACACTCCTACTCATGTATATTCTGAGAGCTCTGCTCCTACTCCCACACGTGTAAGAGAGGGTAGTGAGGAAATAGTTATTCAGCCGAGGTTAGCGAGAAAGCCGTCCATGCGACCCCAGCCTGGTGCATCTCGTGTGTCCCCTCCTGAGGGAGCTCATCAGTGGATTGGATTTATTCCCCCATTTCCAGGATAGTGGCCATAGAAGGTTCTTAGTAGATTTATGTGTGTTCATGCACCCTAGTTTTAGGATAACCTTCCCGGCTTATGGAGTTATCTAGTTTAGGGGCATGTATTTCCTTATGTATATTTTCTTTTATGGGTTTGCATAAGACAATGATGTATGATCATAACCCACCCTTTGAGTGAGGTTATTGTATGTAAATATATGTTATAATGTGCTTATGGATGTTATATGATGGAGCCAAAGTGATATGATGTGATATATTCTTAAATGTCTTATTATACTCCGCTTACTCGTTCACGTTGTACTCGGCTCACGTTTTCAATTATGTTTTTTTTTTTAAAAAATGGCTCGTAATTTCACTAAGTATTTTCAAATTATGAAGAAAGAACCAAAGCAAGGAGTAAAGTCTAGTCATTAATCAGATTCAACCTAGGTGTATTTGGTTAATTACTAGGGTGTTACATTTTGGTATCAGAGCAGTTCGATTCTCATGGAGCCTGAGGATTGGACTGGCTATGCTTTTAAAGCATAATACGTTAGTGACGTCATGTGTAGATGCTTATCATTAGGATGAGCTTGAGGATTAGAAATACATGACTACTGTATGTTGAAAGTGCCATGGTAACTTGCTCACTTTGCATGGAATATTGGGCTAGATCACCTCAGTGTTGCTGTTTTGTGTGTTTAGGGACCAATGGCACGTCGACAATAGACTAGGAGCGCAACACAGAATAATCAAGACAACGAGACAGCCGAAGCACTCCGCGACGTAGCAAGGACCATGAGAATGATGATGGAATGAATGGATCAGGATCGTCAAGCCAATATGAATCAAGGACATGAGATTCCTGAACATGCCCGTTTCGGGGAGTTTCGTAAGGCGTACCCACCGATTTTCAAGGGACCACTGAATCCAAATATTGCGGATGAATGGATTCGGAATATTGAGAAGGTCTTTCTTTGTAGTCCCATGCTCGGAGGAGTAAAAGGTCACCTTCGCTACTCATATGCTTGAGGGTGATGCCAGTTTCTGGTGGACAGGTGTTCGAAGACTCTTGGAGACGACCGACGTGGACATTGATTGGGAACTATTCAAGGTCCATTTTTACGAAAAGTACTTTCCAGAGCCAGTTAGAAATGCCAAGGACATTGAATTCATGCAACTTGTCCAGGCGAGTATGAATGTGGCCCGGTACACTGTCAGATTTGAAGAACTCATTAAGTTCTCAAGAATGTACCAAGGAAATCCTGATGAGTACTGGAAATGCATTAAATACGAGTCAGGGTTGAAGGCGGAACTTAATATGGCAGTTGCACATTTGGAGATTAGGGATTTCTCTACCCTAGTTAACAAATGTTGGATTATTGAAGAAGGTCAGAGAAAACTAAGCACCCCAAAGTCAGATAATATTACCAAAAAGTTGACACCTCAAAGTCAGCAATTCAAGAGGCAGAATCGACCTCTATTTCCCCCTCAATCAAGACCACAAGGGCCACAAAGAAATTTTCAACAAGGAAGGCCAAACAACAACAACCGCTATAATAACAACCGCTACAACAATAACCCCAGTAACAATCGCAACAACAACAATAACAACAATAAAGGGAAAACACCACAAAGAGGTCTAGCAGTACCTCCACGGCCTGCGCCATCCATGGAATGTCCCAAGTGCGGCAAGAATCATGGGAGTATGCCATGTCAAGCCGGAACAAACGTGTGCTATCGGTGTGGAAAACCAGGTCATTACTCCCGAGAATGCACGAAAAGGAACCCGCCAACCCCCAATCCCAAGCCGCAATACCAGGGAAGGGTATTTACTGTTAATGCTGAAGAAACAACGAAGTCACGAAATCTTGTGGAAGGTAAGGGTAATATGCATGGTAAAGACTTAATTGTACTATATGATTCTGGCGCTTCTCATTTTTTTATCTCCCATTCATGTGTTAAAAGCCTTAATTTACCTATGACTGAGCTTCCTTTTGACCTTATTGTTTCTATCCCGACTGGAAAACCCGTTAGGACTTGTAAATGTTGTTTAGATTGTAGTTTTATTATAGATAATAGATCCTTTGTTTTAGATCTTATTTGCTTACCCATGCGAGGTTTAGATGTGATTCTTGGCATGGATTGGCTTGAGGCCAACCGTGTACTGTTAAACTGTTATGAGAAAACCATCACTTTTCTTCCTGTTCCTATTGAACCTAAGAAACCCATAAGTCTTTACATAACTGCTGTGGACATGGACTGTGGTAAGGGTGAGAGTAAAGGTTACATTTTCTTAGCCGCTAGTGATGTAGACTTTGAGCAAAGTATCGATGAGATACCAATAGTAAGAAATTATCCCGAAGTATTTCTAGATAAGATACTAGAGTTTCCCCCCAAGAGAGAGATAGAGTTTTCCATAGAGTTGCTTCCGGGTGCGGGACCTATATCCATAGCCCCATACAGGATGTCCCCATTAGAATTGACCGAGTTAAAAACTCAATTGGAAGATTTATTGGAGAAAAAGTTTGTTAGGCCTAGTGCATCACCTTGGAGAGCCCCTGTGTTGTTTGTAAAGAAAAAGGATGGGAGTATAAGGATGTGTGTAGATTATAGGCAGTTGAATAAAGTAACGGTGAAAAACAAGTATCCTCTGCCTAGGATCGATGATTTGATGGAGCAAGCGGAAGGTGCGGTAGTGTTTTCTAAGATAGATTTGAGGTCAGGCTACCATCAAATTAGAGTGAGAGATGAAGACATACCTAAACCGGCCTTTCGCACTCGATACGGCCATTTTGAGTTTGCAGTAATGTCCTTTGGGTTAACTAATACTCCAGCTGTTTTTATGGATTACATGAATAGGATCTTTCGACCCTATTTGGATCGGTTTGTGGTTGTCTTTATAGATGACATTCTCATATATTCTAAGACCCATGAGGAGCATGAATGCCACCTAACCATAGTACTGGAGATCTTAAAGGAAAAGAAACTATATGCCAAGTTTTCCAAGTGTGAGTTTTGGTTGGATAAAGTGAAATTTTTAGGGCATGTAGTATCTAAGAAAGGAATTGCTGTAGATCCTAGTGAGGGGGAAGCGGTAGTAAGCTGGGAAAGACCAACCACGATGAATCGAAGTAAGGAGCTTTTTGGGTTTAGCCGGTTATTACCGTCGATTTATCAAGGGATTTTCCCAGATTTCCCTACCTTTGACCAAGCTGACTAGGAAGAACACCCATTTTTCATGGACCCCGGAGTGTGAAAAGAGCTTTCAAGAGTTAAAACACAAGCTAACCTCGACCCCTGTTTTAGTGTTACCCGACCCCAATGTGCCTTTCGAGGTGTATTGTGATGCTTCGAAAAAGGGTTTAGGTTGTGTATTGATGCAAGATAGGCAAGTGGTGGCCTATGCATCAAGACAACTCAAGCCACATGAGGCAAACTACCCTACCCATGACCTTGAGTTAGCTGCCATCGTGTTTGCTCTAAAGATTTGGAGACACCATTTATATGGAGTTAAGTTTGAGGTGTTTTCCGATCACAAGAGTTTGAAATATCTCTTTGATCAAAAAGAGCTAAACATGAGGCAAAGACGATGGATGGAGTTCTTGAAAGATTATGATTTTGGATTGAACTACCATCCTGGTAAAGCTAATGTTGTAGCTGATGCTTTGAGTAGAAAGTCCTTACAAGTGTCCCGTTTGATGGTGAAGGAGGTTGAATTGATTGACCAATTTAGGGACTTAAACCTAGGAATGACTTTGACCACTAAGGGCATCAGAGCTTGTCATCTTAGAGTGACAAGTGAGTTCAAAGAAAGGATTGTTCAAGCTCAAGGGGACGATGCTGAGTTTCAAGAGACTTTAGGGGTAGTGAAGGCAGGAAAGTTGATAGGTTTTACCTAAGGAATGGACGATTTATGGAGGTTTAAAGGTCGAATATGTGTACCTGCTAGTGGTGACCTCCGAAAAGATATTTTGGAGGAAGCCCATAAGAGCCATTTTACCCTGCATCCTCGTGCCACCAAGATGTATCAAGATTTGAAGAAGATGTTCTGGTGGCCTGGAATGAAGAAAGATGTGTGCACATGGGTGAGTAAGTGCTTGGTGTGTCAAAAGGTGAAGATTGAACACCAAAAACCCTCTGGAATGCTGCAACCTCTGCCGATCCCTGAGTGGAAGTGGGATAGTATCTCCATGGATTTTGTATTTGGATTCTTGAGGACCCAAATGAATCATGATACCATATGGGTAATCGTGGATCGATTGACGAAGTCAGCCCACTTTTTACCTATTAAGGTGACTTATTCCTTGGATAGGTTAGCACAATTATATATTCAGGAGATAGTGAGGTTACATGGGGTGCCGTCGACGATAATCTCGGACCAGGATCCGCGGTTTACGTCACGATTTTGGGGAGCCTTTCAAAAGGCGTTTGGTTCAAAGCTGTGTCTAAGCACGGCCTATCCCCCCAAACAGATGGTCAATCTGAAAGAACTATCCAAACCTTGGAGGATATGTTAAGGGCATGTGTTTTAGATCAAAGGGGAAGTTGGGATAAGTACACGCACCTTGATTGAATTTGCATATAACAACAGTTATCATGCAAGTATTGGTATGGCACCGTATGAGGCCCTCTATGGACGGAAATGTCAATCTCCCTTATGTTGGTATGAACCCGAAGAGCAAAGTTTACTCGGACTTGATATTGTGAGGGAAACAACGGAACAAATCAAGAAGATTAGGGATAAGATTCTTACTGCTCAAAGTCGACAGAAAAACTATGCGGACAAGCGGCGAAAACCGCTAGATTTTCAAGAAGGGGACCACGTGTTCCTAAGGATCATCCCCACCACAGGTATAGGCCGAGCAATAAAATTAAAGAAATTGAGCCCCAGATTTCTTGGTCCGTTTGAAATCCTTACCAAAATAGGACACGCAGCCTCAGTATAGCCCTACCCCGAGTTTATCCAACCTTCATGATGTTTTCCATGTCTCTCAGTTAACAAAGTATCAATCTGACCCGAGTCATGTACTAGAGCCAGAACATGTACAATTAAGATATAACCTGACATTTAACTTACTACCCACGAGAATCGTCGACCGAGGAGTTAAGTAGTTAAGGAACAAGGCTGTACCCCTGGTCAAAGTAGCATGGGGACAGGGTGAAACCGAAGAACTTACATGGGAGCTGGAATTGAACATGAAAGCACAATACCCCGAGTTGTTCTCAGGTAATGAATTTCCGGGGCGAAATTCTTTTTAAGAAGGGGAGTAATGTAACGCCCCAATTTTTACTGTCATTAGAAATTACTGAATTACTGTCGGTAATTATTACATAAGATTTGAGGCCGAACAATCCTCAATAAAGGAATATAACATTAGAAGAGAGGTTAGGAGCGATTCATGCGAGAGTCGCAAATCTCGAATTTCTGTACGTATAAAATAACCAAAATGCCCCTGAAATTATTTTACTCAGAAAATGAGGATCGTGGGCCCCACCTATTCTCAAGGGGATGTTTTGATGATAATAAGGGATTGTTTGTGGTATGTGTGTTAATAGAGCAGAAGGATCTCAATTTTGAGTTCCGACGCGCGAAATGACCAAAACGCCCCTGCGGCTGTTTTAACTCTGATGTGCGTGCCGACTGAGCCCGAACCTCACTAAAATGTTTTAAAATTTGTTTTTAAGCCATGATTAACCATTGGTTAAGCTCGGGTGGCCTCAGGCAGTTTTTAAGTGAAAGTACGATTTTGTCCCTGTTTTTGGGCAGTTTTGTGAATTTCGGGATTTTTGATTCGTATACCGAAACCTAAGCAATATTAGGCTCAAATTAAAGCTTATTAAATTCTAAATATTAATCTAGAGTCAAAATTATGTATTTAGATTGATTAGAACCCAAAATTGCTCAAAAACACCCAAATTGCTTACTAATTCACTTAAGCCCTTAACCGTAAATTCTCTAAATTACATGAATACCTTGCCTGCACCTAAATAATGCATGGAACACACAAATTTCACTTCTTTGGGCTGTAATGGACGAAATTATTGATGCCATTATGCAGCTGAATTATTGCCAAAAGTTGCACTAAAACAAAATGCCAAAATGTCACCATAAGAGACATAATTCCTTAATTTCATACAACTTTGTCTAAAATGATTTTTCCTCCCTTATTTCTCCTGCAAAATTCCACCAACTACCTCCTCATTTTGGCCAATTAGAAGCCTCAAAATCTTCTATAAATAGGCTTGCTTGAGTGGTCTTGGAATGCTTTGTTTATAACTAGTTTTTAGGAGCACCAAAAACTTTCTTTTTTCCTCCTCTTTGGCTGAATTCTTTCTTCAATTTTTTTCAAAGAGATTTTGTTTCATTTCACTTCAAGAAATCAAGTTCTCTTCCTCTTCTTCAACTCAGATTAGGTAGGGAGTAGTTTCTAAATTTATTTCTATGCTTTGAGGAGTTGTGTTTTTAGCTCAAAATGATGAAATTATGAACTTACCTTAGCTTTTCATTTCGGTTTTCCTCTTCATTTTTCTTTAACCAATTCGGCCACATGGCCTAGGTGGAACTAAGATGATGGCTTGATGATGAAGACCGTGAGGGTGGGTTGTAAATCCATCACAAGTTAGGCCTCTAAAGCTTGAAAATTCCACTTGACGCAGAACTTTAAAGAATAATGCTTTATGATGCTAAAACAAAGATTTTTAGTTTAGAACTTGAAAGATGTATTTTCCAAGCTTGTATTTCATGTTTATGTTTCAAGTCATCACTTAATCTTTCAAGATAATAAAGAGGTTGCATCTCATATTTAATTTATGCTCTCACTTTATTTTATAATGGCTAAAAGAATCAACGCATGGCATGTTTATTTTATGTCATCACCTAAAGATCCTAGAGGTCAAAGACTTGGCCATGTATCACAAGCAAAGAAATATGATTATTGGAGTTAAAGAATTTATTCTTTAAAAAGTCTTGAGATTGGAGCTTAAAAAGATGTAATAATAATTCTCTTCTCCCTCTATTGGTCCTGTGCGGACTACCGCCGCTTCGGTTTCTTAATATTCTTTTCTCCCTCTACTGGTCCTGTGCGGATTACCGCCGCTCCAGTTTCTTGCATCATGTTTATATTTTGAGTTCTTGCATCATGTTTAATTTTCAAGTCATCACCTTAAATCTTAAAGATAAGAAATGGAATTGCATATCATGTTTATAATTCCAAGCTATCACCTTATAAAGATAAGATTAAAATAAGGTTGCATAGCATGTTTATAATTCTAAGATGTCACCTAAATCTCTAAAGCTCAAGACTTACTCCTTTTATCTTAAGTGAGAATTTTACTTTTGAAGATCCTCCCAAGTTTGATAAAAGAACTAGTTTCTAAATGAGTTTTATGACTTTGCAAGGATTTTACGGGGAACTAGTATTTTATATGCACTTAAAATATGATTCTATGTAATTGCATGACGTTCATGATTCGGCCACTGATCTGAGTTTAGTATCAATGTATGATAATGATTTGATATGTTTGAAGTTGTGATAATTATGGTTTATTGTTAAGAGAATGATTTACTACATGTTAGAGATAAAACTAGCTCCCTAGAACAACCGAAGAGCTAGAATTTACCTAGTTTTTGACCCCTTTAGGTTTAGCCAATGCCAAATCTGTTTTAGTATGTTATAATTCTGTCAAGGATTAGTTAGCCACGAAAAATTTGGTATCAATTAGACTAGTATTGATCCCGAACACTAAAAATGAACTTAGCAACTAGAAAACCATAAAAACAATAACCTCACTCAAAGGGTGGGTTATGTTCATACATCATTATCTTATGCAAACCCATAAAAGAAAATATACATAAGGAAATACATGCCCCTAAACTAGATAACTCCATAAGCCGGGAAGGTTATCCTAAAACTAGGGTGCATGATCACACATAAATCTACTAAGAACCCTCTATGGCCACTGTCCTGGAAATGGGGGAATAAATCCGATCCACTGATGAGCTCCCTCGGGAGGGGACACACGAGATGCACCAGGCTGGGGTCGCATGGACGACCTTCTTGCTAACCTCGGCTGAACAACTATTTCCTCACTACCCTCTCTTACACGTGTGGGAGTAGGAGCAGAGCTCTCAGAATATACATGAGTAGGAGTGTCCTCTGAAGGATCAGTTTCAGAATATCTCGTCTCGGGAACATACTCTGAAAATCCATGGACAGCAGATGAAGCGGGATAAGAACGTAACATCCTTTCATCAAGTGGACGTGCATGTTCGAAAACCATTTCATCGCCATAGGGAGAAGTAGGAGAAAATCGATAACTAGGGACAGGATGTGAAATGGACGACCTATGTAAATAAAAACACGAACTATGCACCTCCCTTCAAAATGATACGAGCGATGCACCGGATCATAGTGAAATTCCCAAGTAAGGGTATCAACGAACAGGACGAATGTCGCCATCTGAATCTGGAGACAATGACGGAAATAAAGAAAAGGGAGTGAGAATCTTGCTAAAGAATTCTCAGTAAGGTACTTTCTTCTACAGTATCATCATCAAAGTCCCCAGGAACCTCGGGATTATTCCAAAATAGTGAGCATGCAAAGATTCATTTTAAGTTCGGACAAATACTTAACCGAGGTTCGTCAATTTTTAATCATGCGTCTTATAATGCATCATAATCTTAACATGTCATATTTACAATGAACTTTTCCTTTATCATTACATCATTTTCCTCATCATCATTATCAAATAACATGCATAAAAGAACGTCATATAATATTAGCTACACGTGGACATAGTGCACATATTTCATTTCTTTAGTGCCTTAGGTGACTTAAAATCTTATCATCATCATTATTTTCCTTAGGCCACCCTATACTCCACCCTTTTGGGAGTAATTTAGGTTATGAGCTCATACTTTACTAGTTGTCACTAGCATATACTTATCCCTTTTGATAAGCTAAAGTCCCGACTCTACCCTTTTGAGAGAACGGGTTAGGGGCTAAAATCACCTTTTCACCACCTATAGTCTGATGGTTCCAAAGGATAATTTTCTTATAAGTTTAAGTCACCATTAAATCTTTGCATGTTATATCATAATACAATTCATAAACATCATAACATTTTCTCATTTATAGTCTTAAGCTAGAATAATATATATCAACTGTAATCATGCATATGGGAGATTCCCAGGAAAGAGAGGTGGGTCACAATGGACACGCTTAAATACCAAGTCTTTCCTTAGTCAGAACCTTTCCAAATTACACTTTTACAATGATACACTTTCTTCTAGCAACAAAGGTAAATTTTACATAATAAAGAACATTTCATGTATAAGCATTCTCATTATTTGCAACAAAGAACTATAACATGCAAGCCAGGAAATCATTCAATGATATCAAGTACTTAATAAGCATCCAATCCTTACATAGAATTATCAATTATAGAACTAATTAGTTACTAAACCAATTATGAATCATTCTCTTAACAATAAACCATAATTATCACAACTTCAATCATATCAAATCATTATCACACATTGATACTAAACTCAGATCAGTGGCCGAATCATGAACCTCATGCAATTACATAGAATCATATTTTAAATGCATATAAAATACTAGTTCCCCGTAAAATCCTTGCAAAGCCTTAAAACTCATTTAAAAACTAGTTCTTTTGTCAAATTTGGGAGGATCTTCACAATTAAAATTCTCACTTAAGATAAAAGGAGTGAGTCTTGAGCTTTAGAGATTTAGGTGACATCTTAGAATTATAAACATGCTATGCAACCTTATTTTAATCTTATCTTTATAAACATGATACAAGAAACTGGAGCGGCGGTAATTCGCACAGGACCAGTAGAGGGAGAAGAGAATATTAAGAAACCGGAGCGGCGGTAGTCCGCACAGGACCAGTAGAGGGAGAAGAGAATATTAGGAAACCGGAGCGGTAGTCATACGCACAGGACGATAGAGGAGAAGAGAATTATTATTACATCTTTTTAAGCTCCAATCTCAAGACTTTTTAAAGAATAAATTCTTTAACTCCAATAATCATATTTCTTTGCTTGTGATACATGGGCAAGTCTTTGAGCTCTAGGATCTTTAGGTGATGGCATAAAATAAACATGCCATGCGTTGATTCTTTTAGCCATTATAAAATATAGTGAGAGCATAAATTAAATATGAGATGCAACCTCTTTATTATCTTGAAAGATTAAGTGATGACTTGAAACATAAACATGAAATACAAGCTTGGAATTTAAACATGAGAAATGCAAGTTCATTTATTCATTCTTGAAAATTTAGTGATGACATAGAAGGTAAACATGGTTATGCAAAGCATAAACTTAATCATGGATGCAAATTCATTTTGTTTCTTTACTAGAGCTCCTTCAAGACTTTAAAAGAATTATAAATTCAACCCAATACATATCTTAACAAGAAATAAAACATAAAAGGAAAATACATCTTTCAAGTTCTAAACTAAAAATCTTTGTTTTAGCATCATAAAGCATTATTCTTTAAAGTTTTGCATCAAGTGGAATTTTCAAGCTTTAGAGGCCTAACTTGTGATGGATTTACAACCCACCCTCAAGGTCCTCATCATCAAGCCATTATCTTAGTTCCACCTAGGCCATATGGTTGAATTGGTTAAAGAAAAATTGAAGAGGGAAACCAAAATGTAAAGCTAAGGTAAGTTCATAATTTCATCATTTTGAGCTAAAAACACAACTCCTCAAAGCATAGAAATAAATTTAGAAACTACTCCCTACCTAATCTAAGTTGAAGAAGAGGAAGAGAACTTGGTTTCTTGAAGTGAAATGAAACAAAATCTCTTTGAAAAAATTGAAGAAAGAATTCAGCCAAAGAGGAGGAAGAAAGAAAGTTTTTGGTGCTCCTAAAAACTAGTTATGAACCAAGCATTCCAAGACCACTCAAGCAAGCCTATTTATAGAAGATTTTGAGGCTTCTAATTGGCCAAAATGATGAGGTAGTGGACGGAATTTTGCAGGAGAAATAAGGGAGGAAAAATCATTTTAGACAAAGTTGTATGAAATTAAGGAATTATGTCTCTTATGGTGACATTTTGGCATTTTGTTTTAGTGCAACTTTTGGCAATAATTCAGCTGCATAATGACATCAATAATTTCGTCCATTACAGCCCAAAGAAGTGAAATTTGTGTGTTCCATGCATTATTTAGGTGTAGGCAAGGTATTCATGTAATTTAGAGAATTTACGGGTAAGGGTTTAAGTGAATTAGTAAGCAATTTGGGTGTTTTTGAGCAATTTTGGGTTCTAATCAATCTAAATACATAATTTTGACTCTAGATTAATATTTAGAATTTAATAAGCTTTAATTTGAGCCTAATATTGCTTAGGTTTCGGTATACGAATCAAAAATCCCGAAATTCGCAAAACTGCCCAAAATCAGGGGCAAAATCGTACTTTCACTTAAAAACTGCCCGAGGCCACCCGAGCTTAACCAATGGTTAATCATGGCTTAAAAACACATTTTAAAACATTTTAGTGAGGTTCGGGCTCAATCGGCACGCACATCGGAGTTAAAAAGCAATGAGGGCATTTTGGTGATTTCGCGCGTCGGAACTCAAAATTGAGATCCTTCTACTCTATTAACACACATAACACAAACAATCCCTTATTATCCTTAAAATATCCCCTTGAGAATAGGTGGGGCCCACAATCCTCATTTTCTGAGTAAAATAACTTCAGGGGCATTTTGGTCATTTTATACGTACAGAAATTCGGGATTTGCGACTCTCGCATGAATCGTTCCTAACCTCTCTTCTAATGTTATATTCCTTTATTGAGGATTGTTCGGCCTCAAATCTTATGTAATAATTACCTATGGTAATTCTGTAATTGAGTAATTTCTAATGACAGTAAAAATTACAGTAAAAATTGGGGCGTTACATTTTAAGTCACCTAAGGCACTAAAGAAATGAAATATGTGCACTGTGTCCATGTGTAGCTAATATTATATGACATTCTTTTATGCATGTTATTTTGATAATGATGATGAGGAATATGATGTAATGATAAAGGAAAAGTTCATTGTAAATATGACATGTTAAGATTATGATGCATTATAAGACGCATGATTAAAAATTGACGAACCTCGGTTAAGTATTTGTCCAAACTTAAAATGAATCTTTGCATGCTCACTATTTTAGAATAATCCCGAGGTTCCTGGGGACTTTGATGATGACACTGTAGAAGGAGGTACCCTACTGAGAATTCTTTAGCAAGATTCTCACTCCCTTTTCTTTATTTCCGTCATTGTCTCCAGATTCAAATGGCGACATTCGTCTTGGTCGTTGATACCCCTACTTGGGAATTCCACTATGATCTGGTGCATCGCTCGTATCATTTTGAAGGGAGGTGCGCAGTTCGTGTTTTTATTTACATAGGTCGTCCATTTGCACATCCTGTCCCTAGTTATCGATTTTCTCCTACTTCTCCCTATGGCGATGAAATGGTTTTCGAACATGCACGTCCACTTGATGAAAGGATGTTACGTTCTTATCCTGCTTCATCTGCTGTCCATGGATTTCCAGAGTATGTTCCCGAGACGAGATATTCTGAAACTGATCCTTCAGAGAACACTCCTACTCATGTATATTCTGAGAGCTCTGCTCCTACTCCCACACGTGTAAAAGAGGGTAGTGAGGAAACAGTTGTTCAGCCGAGGTTAGCGATAAGGCCGTCCATGCGACCCCAGCCTAGTGCATCTCGTGTGTCCCCTCCTGAGGGAGCTCATTAGTGGATCGGATTTATTCCCCCATTTCCAGGACAATGGCCATAGAAGGTTCTTAGTAGATTTATGTGTGTTCATGCACCCTAGTTTTAGGATAACCTTCCCGGCTTATGGAGTTATCTAGTTTAGGGGCATGTATTTCCTTATGTATATTTTCTTTTATGGGTTTGCATAAGACAATGATGTATGATCATAACCCACCCTTTGAGTGAGGTTATTGTATGTAAATATATGTTATAATATGCTTATGGATGTTATATGATGGAGCCAAAGTGATATGATGTGATATATTTTTAAACGTCTTATTATACTCCGCTTACTCGCTCACGTTGTACTCGGCTCACGTTTTCAATTATGTTTTTTTTTAAAAAAAAAATAGCTCGTAATTTCATTAAGTATTTTCAAATTATGAAGAAAGAACCAAAGCAAGGAGTAAAGTCTAGTCATTGATCAGATTCAACCTAGGTGTATTTGGTTTATTACTAGGGTGTTACAGGTTACAGATGAGGATTCACTCACTGAGTTTTAAATAAAACTCACCCCTATCTTTTCTTTCTCCCATTTACAGATACAGAAGTGGCTGTGGGTCTTTCCTAGCCATCTTTATCCTAGCAGCACTAGAGTTCCAATGGCCAGCTTCACTTGGGTGAAGTATTTATTGTCTGGTTCTAGAGTGCTCTAGTATTATTGTAGGCAGGATCGCAGACCATAGAGCCTGTTTTATGTTTTGCATATTACAATGTTATTTTGTTTTGTATTTAAAGGATTTTATCACTCATAGTTGTTTTGTATAAGATAAACATTATATATACTTGGTGGCCTTGTGATTTTAGACCTTAGAGATAGATTATAAAATTTCAATTTTGATTACTTTGATTTAAAAAGAGTAGGTGATTTGTATATAGAAAATGAAACTATATTTTTAACAATCTTATAAATTATGCATATAGAGAAATTCAAGTTACGAACCTTACGTGCGAATGAAATTTCTCACGTGTTAGTCATGTGCCCAAATTAGGTCGTGACAAGTTTTAAGGGGTCATAAGATATTTTTTTTTAATTTTTAAAGACTAAATTGTCCACTGTAAAAAATCTTGGGACAAAATTAGATATTTATACTCATTAGGAAGGAAAAAAATAGGAGGGAGAGACAAATGGCATTCGAACTAACGATATGCATTAGAGCAACTCTGATGCGGTCCCTTCTTGTATTGAATTTTGTGATGGGACGATCCCTTCTAATGATTGCATGTTGGAGAGAATGGGCAGTAAGGAACTCATCCCATGGCCAAGGAACATCCCTCAAGGGACTGTTCATCAAAGAAGGCCTTTGAGCAATAGTTGAAAAATTTCAAAATGATTATTTTATTTATATTTTACTCTATAAATACCAATGTTTTCTCAATTTTTTTCACACTTTATTTCTATTCTTTCCAATACCATTCTACTACTTTAATTCCACAAATTCTATTCCTCCATTACACAAATTCTACTCAATTTTTTTTAGTAAAATTGAGCCAAATTAGTTTAATTTAAATTCTTTTCTCAGTTACTTGCAAAATTCCAACTGCCTTCAAAATCCAAATAACTAGAATTCACAATCTTCAAACCACAAAATCCAAATCTAAATACTAATTTCCAATTACCAAAATTCTTTCTAAACCAAACATTCAACATTCCTAGGCTCAAGTTCCTCTAATTTTCAAGTTCCTCAAATTTTCAAGTTCCTTTTTTTTTGTTTTTTTTCCAGACAGTCAAAATCCACAAACATTTCAACTTCTATTTCCTTCAGTCTTCAATCCAGTGGCTGGAAATACAGGTGCACCGCCTTTCCCATTTCAAACCTAATTTGGTATTCAAGATCAGCATCTGCTAGTATTGGGGGCTCATTTGATCCATCTCTTTAGACATCTATAGAGATAACTCTAGGTTCATAATTTTCAAATTACAATGGGCTAGATGCTATCAACCTCAATGACGAGGAAACTGACTATGGGGGGAAAGATAAAAGAGAAATGTGGCAATAGGAAGAAGACCAACTGCTAATAAGTGCATGATTGAATGTGTCAGTGGATGTTGTGGTTGGTACAGACCAACCAGGTAATGCGTTTTGGAACCAGATCCGTGATTATTGTGAGGAAAGACACCCTGGCTTGATAAAAAAAAAGGGTAATTGCAATAAAGAAATGGTGACATAAGAATAACAAATATGCTCAAAAATTTGGGAGTTACCTGTAACGCCCCAATTTTTACTGTAATTTTTACTATCATTAGAAATTACTCAATTACCGAATTACCATAGGTAATTATTACATAAGATTTGAGGCCGAACAATCCTCAATAAAGGAATATAACATTAGAAGAGAGGTTAGGAACGATTCATGCGAGAGTCGCAAATCCCGAATTTCTGTACGTATAAAATGACCAAAATGTCCCTGAAGTTATTTTACTCAGAAAATGAGGATCGTGGGCCCCACCTATTCTCAAGGGGATATTTTGAGGATAATAAGGGATTGTTTGTGTTATGTGTGTTAATAGAGCAGAAGGATCTCAATTTTGAGTTCCGACGCGCGAAATCACCAAAATGCCCTCATGGTGCTTTTAACTCCGATGTGCGTCTTGACCGAGCCGGAACCTCAGTAAAATGTTTTAAAATGTGTATTTAAGCCATGATTAACCATTGGTTAAGCTCGGGTGGCCTGGCGCAGTTTTTAAGTGAAAGTACGATTCTGCCCTGCTTTTTGGCGCTTTTGAATTTCGGGATTTTGATTCAGATATCAAACCTAAGCAATATTAGGCTCAAATTAAAGCTTATTAAATTCTAAATATTAATCTAGAGTCAAAATTATGTATTTAAATTGATTAGAACCCAAAATTGCTCAAAAACACCCAAATTGCTTACTAATTCACTTAAACCCTTACCCGTAAATTCTCTAAATTACATGAATACCTTGCCTACACCTAAATAATGCATGGAACACACAAATTTCACTTCTTTGGGCTGTAATGGACGAAATTATTGATGTCATTATGCAGCTGAATTATTGCCAAAAGTTGCACTAAAACAAAATGCCAAAATGTCACCATAAGAGACATAATTCCTTAATTTCATACAACTTTGTCTAAAATGATTTTTCCTCCCTTATTTCTCCTGCAAAATTCCGTCCACTACCTCATCATTTTGGCCAATTAGAAGCCTCAAAATCTTCTATAAATAGGCTTGCTTGAGTGGTCTTGGAATGCTTGGTTCATAACTAGTTTTTAGGAGCACCAAAAACTTTCTTTCTTCCTCCTCTTTGGCTGAATTCTTTCTTCAATTTTTTCAAAGAGATTTTGTTTCATTTCACTTCAAGAAACCAAGTTCTCTTCCTCTTCTTCAACTTAGATTAGGTAGGGAGTAGTTTCTAAATTTATTTCTATGCTTTGAGGAGTTGTGTTTTTAGCTCAAAATGATGAAATTATGAACTTACCTTAGCTTTACATTTTGGTTTCCCTCTTCAATTTTTCTTTAACCAATTCAACCATATGGCCTAGGTGGAACTAAGATGATGGCTTGATGATGAGGACCTTGAGGGTGGGTTGTAAATCCATCACAAGTTAGGCCTCTAAAGCTTGAAAATTCCACTTGATGCAAAACTTTAAAGAATAATGCTTTATGATGCTAAAACAAAGATTTTTAGTTTAGAACTTGAAAGATGTATTTTCCTTTTATGTTTTATTTCTTGTTAAGATATGTATTGGGTTGAATTTATAATTCTTTTAAAGTCTTGAAGGAGCTCTAGTAAAGAAACAAAATGAATTTGCATCCATGATTAAGTTTATGCTTTGCATAACCATGTTTACCTTCTATGTCATCACTAAATTTTCAAGAATGAATAAATGAACTTGCATTTCTCATGTTTAAATTCCAAGCTTGTATTTCATGTTTATGTTTCAAGTCATCACTTAATCTTTCAAGATAATAAAGAGGTTGCATCTCATATTTAATTTATGCTCTCACTATATTTTATAATGGCTAAAAGAATCAACGCATGGCATGTTTATTTTATGCCATCACCTAAAGATCCTAGAGCTCAAAGACTTGCCCATGTATCACAAGCAAAGAAATATGATTATTGGAGTTAAAGAATTTATTCTTTAAAAAGTCTTGAGATTGGAGCTTAAAAAGATGTAATAATAATTCTCTTCTCCCTCTACTGGTCCTGTGCGGACTACCCCCGCTCCAGTTTCTTAATATTCTCTTCTCCCTCTACTGGTCCTGTGCGGATTACCGCCACTCCGGTTTCTTAATATTCTCTTCTCCCTCTACTGGTCCTATGCGAATTACCGCCGCTCCAGTTTCTTGTATCATGTTTATAAAGATAAGATTAAAATAAGGTTGCATAGCATGTTTATAATTCTAAGATGTCACCTAAATCTCTAAAGCTCAAGACTTACTCCTTTTATCTTAAGTGAGAATTTTAATTGTGAAGATCCTCCCAAATTTGACAAAAGAACTAGTTTTTAAATGAGTTTTAAGGCTTTGCAAGGATTTTACGGGGAACTAGTATTTTATATGCATTTAAAATATGATTCTATGTAATTGCATGAGGTTCATGATTCGGCCACTGATCTGAGTTTAGTATCAATGTGTGATAATGATTTGATATGATTGAAGTTGTGATAATTATGGTTTATTGTTAAGAGAATGATTCATAATTGGTTTAGTAACTAATTAGTTCTATAATTGATAATTCTATGTAAGGATTGGATGCTTATTAAGTACTTGATATCATTGAATGATTTCGTGGCATGCATGTTATAGTTCTTTGTTGCAAATAATGAGAATGCTTATACATGAAATGTTCTTTATTATGTAAAATTTACCTTTGTTGCTAGAAGAAAGTGTATCATTGTAAAAGTGTAATTTGGAAAGGTTCTGACTAAGGAAAGACTTGGTATTTAAGCGTGTCCATTGTGACCCACCTCTCTTTCTGGGAATCTCCCATATGCATGATTACAGTTGATATATATTATTCTAGCTTAAGACTATAAATGAGAAAATGTTATGATGTTTATGAATTGTATTATGATATAACATGCAAAGATTTAATGGTGACTTAAACTTATAAGAAAATTATCCTTTGGAACCATCAGACTATAGGTGGTGAAAAGGTGATTTTAGCCCGCTAACCCGTCCTCTCAAAAGGGTAGAGTCGGGACTTTAGCTTATTAAAGAGGATAAGTATATGGTAGTGACGACTAGTAAAGTATGAGCTCATAACCTAAATTACTCCCAAAAGGGTGGAGTATAGGGTGGCCTAAGGAAAATAATGATGATGATAAGATTTTAAGTCACCTAAGGCACTAAAGAAATGAAATATGTGCACTATGTCCACGTGTAGCTAATATTATATGACGTTCTTTTATGCATGTTATTTGATAATGATGATGAGGAAAATGATGTAATGATAAAGGAAAAGTTCATTGTAATTATGACATGTTAAGATTATGATGCATTATAAGACGCATGATTAAAAATTGACGAACCTCGGTTAAGTATTTGTCCGAACTTAAAATGAATCTTTGCATGCTCACTATTTTAGAATAATCCCGAGGTTCCTGGGGACTTTGATGATGATATCAGAAGAAAGTACCTTACTGAGAATTCTTTAGCAAGATTCTCACTCCCTTTTCTTTATTTCCGTCATTGTCTCCAGATTCAGATGGCGACATTCGCCCTGTTCGTTGATACCCTTACTTGGGAATTTCACTATGATCCGGTGCATCGCTCGTATCATTTTGAAGGGAGGTGCATAGTTCGTGTTTTTATTTACATAGGTCGTCCATTTCACATCCTGTCCCTAGTTATCGATTTTCTCCTACTTCTCCCTATGGCGATGAAATGGTTTTCGAACATGCACGTCCACTTGATGAAAGGATGTTACGTTCTTATCCCGCTTCATCTGCTGTCCATGGATTTCCAGAGTATGTTCCCGAGACGAGATATTCTAAAACTGATCCTTCAGAGGACACTCCTACTCATGTATATTCTGAGAGCTCTGCTCCTACTCCCACACGTGTAAGAGAGGGTAGTGAGGAAATAGTTGTTCAGCCGAGGTTAGCAAGAAGGTCGTCCATGCGACCCCAGCCTGGTGCATCTCGTGTGTCCCCTCCCGAGGGAGCTCATCAGTGGATCGGATTTATTCCCCCATTTCCAAGACAGTGGCCATAGAGGGTTCTTAGTAGATTTATGTGTGATCATGTACCCTAGTTTTAGGATAACCTTCCCGGCTTATGGAGTTATCTAGTTTAGGGGCATGTATTTCCTTATGTATATTTTCTTTTATGGGTTTGCATAAGATAATGATGTATGAACATAACCCACCCTTTGAGTGAGGTTATTGTATGTAAATATATGCTATAATGTGCTTATAGATGTTATATGATGGAGCCTAGGTGATATGATGTGATATATTCTTAAACGTCTTATTATACTCCGCTTACTCGTTCACGTTGTACTCGGCTCACGTTTTCAATTATGTGTTTAAAAAAAAAAATAGCTCGTAATTTCACTAAGTATTTTCAAATTATGAAGAAAGAACCAAAGCAAGGAGTAAAGTCTAGTCATTAATCAGATTCAACCTAGGTGTATCTGGTTAATTACTAGGGTGTTACATTACCACGATCAAGCTTCTCAAATAATAGGGAGTGGTTTAAATGTATAATGATATAATGGAGTTAGTTCATAAACTCTTCGAAGCCAGAAAAGGGAAGAAACACAATTTTGTGAGACACTGAAATGAGCTTTGAAGGGAGTAGAAATGGAAATCTGAAACAACTGAGGGTGGAGGTTCCAAGAGAACAAAGATAAGTGCTTATAGAGCATACTCATCTTCATCAAATCCAGAAACACCATATGTCAAGGAAGTTGGTGTAGAGTCTCCAGTTCATCCACAAGGCACCAAAGCATCCAAAAGGAAGGGTAAGGGGAAATCAAAAGCTGGTGGGGGTGGGTGTGCTTTTGAAGAAGATTATGCAACCGCTAAACAACTAGCTTTCTATGACAATTATAAGACCATCAGGAAAAAGAAATTGATGCAAAGAGAGAAGATGATAGCCATAAAGGAAATGAAATAGAAATGCAAATCTTGAATACAGACACCTCTCTAATAAGTGAAGAATAACGATCAATTCATGTTAAGATGATAGAGAAGATAAAGTCAAAGTATTTTTAATTTATGTGTTGATTGTGATTTTAATTTACTTTTTGGTTGCATTTTTAATTGAAATTTTCTTGTATTTTATTTTAAATGTTCATTGTATTGTATTTTAAATTTATTCAATATTTTCATTATGCAATATTGTTGGTCATGTACTTTATGATATAATATAAATTTTAAAAATTGGAAACTAGCCATTACAAAACTAGTCGTTAAGAAACTAGCCGTTACAAAACAAGCCGTTAAGAAATTAGCCTTTACAAAATTAGCCGTTAAGAAACAAACTTATAAATATGGACACCAATGTTTCATACTTGCTTACAACATCTTTCCTCCTCTTACAATGAGAACTCATAAACCTCATCTGCACTCATTATCCCCTTTTAAAACACTTTTTCATTCACGGCCACTACTCAAAATATTCATCACTACATATGGCTTTAAACCATAATGAACCAAATATCATGTCTTGGGATGACATGCTTGATGAAATTGTATTTAGTGATTGAGGACTGGGTTGTCGAAACTATAATGAACCCAATATTTTGAAAGCGTGAGTAAGGCTCTTTTGCTAGATATCATAGGAGGATAGAGAGAAACCACGAAGCAGGACATGAACGCCTTTTTAGGGACTACTTTGCACCTAATCCAGTATACCCTCTTGATATATTTCGATGAAGGTTTTGAATGGGAAGGCATGTCTTCCTCTACATTGTGGAAGCTGTCTCAAGTATTGATCCATATTTCCAGTAAAGGTTTGATGCTATATGTAACATCCTAATTTTTAACCCAATACTCTAGAACATATTTAGGTTAATCATTAGTCTGTTACTTCATAGTTCTCATTTAACTTTGAATTACTTAGCGGAAAATACGGGTAATTTTTTTTTGAAATGAAAGTGAGAGCCGGCGTGGATGCGATATAACTATGACGGACAAAACATACATCTCATAACGTCATAGCATAAAGCATATAAGGGCACATCATGAGAGACACTGAATAACATCTCATATATAATTATAATTTGCCCACTTATAAGCGTGGGACTTGGTTTAGTACATGGAAATACATGAAAGAAAATACAACATAAACATAAGAAGGTTTATCCGAGTGCATCTAATGGGATAACCTCTAAACAAAAGAAGGTTTATCCCCATCTAAGTGGTGTGTGCTCTAACCGGTACTCCATCGGACGATCGTCACCTCAAGGCGTCCATCTCGCGAAGCAGGCGCGAGATATCCTGAAGCGGGAGAGCTCCTCGACGTGAAGAGGCGTAACGGGATCGACGGTGACCCCCACGGTATGGTCGCATCTCCGGTCGTCGCGCAAGCCGTGGTTGAGTCACGGTATCCTCACTGCCCTCCCTTATCTGTGGTGGAGGGGGGGCAGAGTTCTCACTATACGGATGGGTAGGCGGGTCCTCGGATGGGTCGGTCTCGGAGAAGTAGGTCCAGGGCACGTAGTCGGGATAATCTCGCATGGCTAGGGCGGCGGTGTGCCTACGGAGTACTCTCTGCGCATGCGACGCTGGCCCGCTCAAAACCCGCCGTCGTCGCCATAGGGTGCAGTCGGGGAGTGATGGGTGTGCGGATGAGCGAAGGCGTCCTACGAACATGAAAATCCGCACCGTGCCGCCCCTCAAAGTGGTATGACCCGTGAGTGGTCATAGTGCACCTCCCATCCGGGTGTCCACGAACACTACTGACGTCGCCATCTGAAGACGTGACGGAAAGAAAGAGATAGAGGAGTGAGAATCTTGCTAAAGAATCTCAAGAGGGCCTCATACTACCTAGGTGTCATCATCGTCCTCGGGAACCTTGGGTTTATTTATACAAAAATGACTGAGCATGTATTCGGTTCATTTAAACTTTAAAATATATTTTAGCCAAGGTCCATTCATTTTAGGATGATCTTAATGTCATGGATGCAACATAATAGAGAATGTATGCATGGCACTACCTAATGCACATACATAAAACATAACATCAAGCATCATCATTCTTGGTGGCATAAAGTGGCAATAGTAACATTCATATGGGACAAAACTTAGTGACATAATCATAATCATGAAACTTCTCTTCCTCACGGGCCACCTAAAAGACAATCGAATCGGGTGCTCGGCCGAAGTGTCACCCAGAATCGTGTCATACATCTAGGTTTTGAGCTCATACCTTAGCCACTAGACGTTACTAGTTCTTACTTACCACTTAACGATAAGCGTATCATAAATCCCGACTATCTGAGTACGGGTTAGGGGGCAAAACTCTTAGGGGTGCTCGGCCGAACCGGTGTCACCTAAGAGTATAAAATGATACCGATGTCACATGAGTTCTATGGAGGTGCTCGGCCGAACCGGTGTCATCCTAGAACCCATCTTAGTACCTTAATTTTCAAAATCTCTTTAAGTCCCCAAATTTGTCGGAAATTGGGCCAAACGGTCATTACAATCGACAATTTCCTTCCAAATTTGCTTTATGCCACATTAACATATAATCTCATAAGTTCCTCATATGAATAACATCATCATCATTAGAATACTTCATGCATCATCATAAATCATCCAAACACTTACGCTTACTAGCTTATGCTTTGACCCTTACGGGTCTTAATCTTGAGATATAGTTCTCTTACATCCGTCTCATATTTTAAGCACCTAAGGCTCATAATTAACATCATTCATAATCCTCTCATTTTACTTTTTAAAATCTGAATAGCATAGGACAAGTTCTCTAACTTGTATTTACGTGATTCTAGAACTTACGTTTTAGACCCTTTCTCAGGTTCCGTTTTTGAAAGCTATGTATTAAATCTAACTCAATTATGAGGCATTCCTATGCTTAAGGACTAATTATTAACCATGTTTACTATGTTGTAAGGGTGCTGGACCTAATCCAGAAAATTAAATGTTCTAAGAGTTCTACATTTGTGTTTTTACGGTTTTCTAGTTACTAGTTTCCCCATAGGTGCTAGAATTCAATTCTAACTCAAATGATACCAAGTTTTTCATGTCTAAACATTCTAAATCTGATTATGTCCCCATTAAAACAGTTTGGATTAGTTCCATAAACAAATAGGTCAAAACTATGTTAAATTCTAGCTTTACGGTATTTCTAGTTAGCTAGTTTCTTACCTATCATGCATAGGATCGCTTCTACATCATCATATGATATTTTCACACATTCCAACACATTAAAACATCATCATACAGCATCACATTCATCACATCAGAACCGAAAACATCTTGCCTCATTAAGAGAATTAAATTGACATTTCTAGGTACATACGTTAACTAGTTTCTCTTGGAATCAATTTAGAATTTCTAAAACTCTTTGCAAAACATTTTAATTCATCAAGAGGCTAAGTGAAGCCTTAGGTCACTGACCAAGACATATTCCATCCCCTAAAAGAGATTGGAATCACAACTTATAATGACATAACATTATAAAGAATTGTAAAACTTTAAGGAGCACTTAAAACATAGGCCATTGGTCCTAGTAGCTAGATGAAAACTCATTGCAAGTCCATCATCACTACTTGGCCGAAATTATGCATTCAAGGAATACATTCACATTTAACTTTATCTTGGAATGAAATGGGCAAGTCTTTGAGCTCTAGGTTCTTAAGTTACGACATAAACTAAACGTGCTCATGCTTTTCATTTTTAATCTTGCTTTCAAAGTAAAGTGATGACTTGAGATTAAATATGCAAGACGTAATTTAAACGTGCAAGCTTGAAAGTAAATATCCGAAGCATAATCTTAAACGTGCTTGAAAAAAGTAAATATGCAAGATTCAATTCTTTATTTTAGTGCTCTTGGCCCAACAACAATCGACTTCAAGGCCGAAATAGATAGGCATTCGAGAAATTAATTAGGTGATAATGCAAGTTCAATTCTTTATTTTAGTGCTCTAGGCCCAACAACAATCGACTTTAAGGCCGAAATAGAAAGGCTTAGAATTAAATTAAGTGAAGATGCAAGTTCCATTTTAATCTTTATGTTCTTAGGTGATAGCTTGAAAATAAAGATGCATAGCAAGAATGTAAATATGAATGCAAGCATAAAATAAATTATGCAAGTTCATTTTATCTTTCTAGAGCTCTTAACAAGACTTTAAAGGAACTTAAATCTTAACCCAAACTCATTCAAACAAGGTAAAGTCAAGCTTGGAGTTCTTAGAACTCAACATAATATCTTTGGGAATCAAACTATGAAACTTAGAAAATCTCAAGGAAATGGCCAAATCTCCAAGAAGAGAAAAGTGCATTTTAAAACTCTAGAGTTCATGACCTTGATGATATATTAACACCAACATCATGAGTCCTCATCATTGAGTTCATAGAGCCATTTTAAAACACCATCAAAGTTAAAGTTCTCAAAAGTTCAAGAAAGGAAAATCTAGAAACACTTTTGCTCAAGAACAAAAATCAAGCTCTAGAGTTTGTTTCAAGTGATGAACATCATCATGAAACTCTCATCATCAAGCTCTCATTCCTTTGTTCTCCAAGGCCCATGGCCGAAAAAGAAAAGGTAAAGGAAAGAAAATGAAGTTCTAAAAAGAATCAAGAGAAACTATGAACATTAAGCTTAGAACAAGAACTTTAAAGAAAGAGTACATGAAAGAAAATCCCTACTTGGTGTGATGAACTTGAAGATGGAAGAAGAAGATGAAGAAGATGAAGAACTTGAAGAACTCCAAGAACTTGAAGAACACAAAGACTTTGAGAGAAAAGAAAAGCTTTGAGTGTTTCCTAAACTTAGCAAATGATCTAAAAGTGGTGCAAGCTCCTCAAGGCATTCTATTTATAGAGAAATGAAACAAAATGGAGGAGCTCATGGAGGAGGAGGTTTAGGCCATGAGGTGCAGAGTGGAGGCTTTCCATGAGTGCCATGAGGTGAGATAATGTGTTGTTGAGGTATGGTGAGGTATGGTTCAGAGCATGGTGAGGTATGGCTCAAGGTATGGCTCAAGCATGGTTCTTTGAGTGAGAAAATAATTAAACATGTGGTCAATGGGGGAAGGTCCTCGCCGAAACTTCATCATGCATGGGGAGGATTAGTTTGCATTTTAATTGTGGTTTAGAGTTGTGTTTAGGTGTATCTTTGATTATGCTTTTAAGATTAGGAATTTGTAAGAAAGTGTTTAGGTAAGGGAAATGGGTAATTAAGGTGGTCTAGACATAATTAAGGAGTGGTCTTGCATCATTAGAGAGTTAAATCCTCAATTTAGAGTCTAAACAACTCTAGACACATTTCCTTGATTTAAGGAATTGGAGAGAGAAAACACTATTCAAGATTCCAAGACTAGGAATCTTGAGTTCTAAAAAGGGATTTAAGTTTAATCTAAGCAATTTTAGGTTCTAATTAACTTTAATAAATTATTTTGACTCTAGATCAATTAGGGAAATAAATTAATCTTCGTAGAGTCTAATATTGCTTAGGTTTGCTTAATTCGTCATTAAGCTCAAAACACTATTCTAGGGCAAAATCGTAATTTTGCACTAAAACTGCCAGGACCTCGGGACTTGAACAGAGACCTCTAGACACATGAAAACATGTTTTTAAACCTTCTGGGAAAGTTCCGGCACAAACGGTACCATTACCTGCAGTAAAACGCTATAGGAGTATTTTGGTCATTTTGACCAAAGCGCTAAAAACGAAATTTTCGCCCGGAAAGCATTCAAAGGCCATTCAATCCCCTTCAAACATTGAGTTGACCCTTCGAGGATGACCGAGTTGGTTACCCTCGAGTTCGGGTCAGGAAATGACCTCAGGGGCATTTTGGTCATTTCCCTCGGACAGAAAAAAAATCGGGGTGTTACACTATAGGGAAGAAAGGCTTATCCCCATTGCAAAAATGTACAACTGCCATGCAAATGTTGGCATATGGTATAACACCCTAATATTTAACTCAACACGTCTAGGACACATTTAAGTTAATTATTAGTTATTACTCTTTTGTCCCAGTTCTTAACTTTAAATTATTAAAATACTTACCGAAAATATGGGTAAAATTTTTTTTTTGAAACTTTTAAAAAAAAGTGAGCCACACATACTTAAAACAAACTACGTTATCTGTCTCGCAGCTTACATGCAAATCACAACAAAGTATAGCATGAACTGGAAACATCATCATATCATTACATTGACTTTAAATATCACATCAAATAATAATAGTAGTAATAATAATAATAATAATAATAATAATAATGTGGAAATATCTCATGAGTATAATACCATATCACATATACTAAGCCCACCCATAGAAGTTGAGGATACAATAATACAAAAGCTAATCATGACTAACATGTAATTAAACCCCTCGTGGGTGCACAACCATTAGAACTAGGTTACGAGCATGTACGAAGACGAGACAACTTCTAAGTTTTGAAAGTACAAAGGCCTATATCTCTACTTCTGCTGCGCCACTTTGATCTAGACCATGGTGCAACTCTTGTGCCGACATATCAGGGTAGTCCATGGACATCGCTATCGATTTTATCTGAAGACGAAGATGGAAAGAAAGAGAGGGAGTGAGAAACTTATATAAGAATCTCAGTTGGGTTTCCATCTCCATACAGGTGACATCATCATCATCTCCAACAGTCTTGGGTTTCATTATGAAAGTAGTGGACATAACTAAGGTTTATTTATTAAGTTACAAATATCATTAGCCGAGACTTGTGTCTTTTAGCATGCATCTTAATGTTATGAATGCAGCATACTAAGTCATGAATGCATGTCAATACTTTATACAACATTCCAAGTTCACAATGACATAATGTAGAAACATAAGGAACATATCCACTATGCATGCAATCTTTGCTCTTTTTCTCTCTTAGGTGACTTAGCATTCAAATTATGCAATCGAATGACGAGTAAAAGAATGCAAACATGATAAACCATATAAATTTTTGCATGCATGGGAGGCACATGATAATGTAATTCCTCATAATTGAACTCTCAAGTTCCTTTCTTAATAACCACGCTCTTATATAACCATCCCAAACCAACCATCTCACCTTCCCCGACGATTTTACAATAACCACCAAAATTTCACCTCACCGATCGCCTAGGATAAGCTCAGCCTGCCGTCGCTAGATTTAATATGAGGTAATAGAGGGGGAAACACATTATAACACCCTAATATTTAATTCAATACGCCTAGGACGCATTTAAGTTAATTATTAGTTATTACTCTTTTGTTCCAGTTTTTAACTCAAAACTTCTTGAAAATACTTTAGTGAAAATATGGGTAAATTTTTTTTTGAATTTAAATACCAAAACGTGAGCCGCACATACTAAGTATCTAACGTCATTCATCTTGCTTGCGTAAGAGAGATGTTAGAAACAAATAACAGATAAATACATAATACAACCATGGCACAACATAACTCAAATAATAATAACATATCAATAACTGTATCAAAATAGTGATGTCCTATAAACATAAGGACATTAATATATATCCATCAATAGAATACAAACTGATAAATGAGATGCAATCACTCTAAAGGCATATATCCAAAGGGAAACTATCCCCGTTAAATCTCTTATTTATAACGTAGCTCCTCGTCCACGTCTCAGAAAAAATCACGAACTACACCATCATCTTTGTCTGGAGACGACACGGAAAAGAAGAGGGATGAGAAACTTATACAAGAATCTCAGTCGAGCTTCCCGACTCTAACACAAGTGTCATCGTCATTGTCCCCAAGAACCTCGGGTTTCATTATGAAAATGATGGACATATATATAAGGTTTATTTATTAGGTTCTAAATACAATTAGCTGAGGCCCGTATCTTTTAGCATGAATCTTAATGTCATGAATGCAACACACTAATCATGAATGCATGGGTCAATATCATATACAAAATATCATAAAATTTATAAAACAATGCATATGATATAAAGAACATAAAATCATGATTATCATTCTTATAGGTGATTTAAACTTCTTATTCTCTCTTTTCTCGGGAGTTCTAGGTTATGAGCTCATACCTCACTAGTCGTCACTAGCATAAACTTATCCTTTTTGATAAGTTAAATTCCTGACTCTTAAGGTATGGGATACGGGACATTAGAATCACCTTTCATAACCTTTAATTCGTGGAGTCTAAAGGATCATTTCCTATTTGGATCACATCTCCTAACCTTCAATTCGGGGAGTCTAGAGGATCATTTCCATGTGTCTTATGTCACCTTTAATCTTGGCATATTATATAGAGATGCAAACATGAATAACTTATTATTTTAACATTTCATGCTCATAAAACTTCATGAAATTATGCATCTCAATGAATCAAATATAACCATAACATGCCATAATTCAAATTACGTAAATACGCATCTAAGCCATATAAATTTCAATATATGAACATAGCCATCACAAGATATCAATCACATTCATCTCATCAAATTATCAATATTTATGTTTAAGCCCCAAAGGGGTCAAATCACAATTTCTCAAAGGTTACGGATCAAAATGTAAATACCCCTTTTTAATACCTTCTCACAAAATAAAGATCTTTAACTTTAACCAATGCTTTCAAGAGACATATAACTATTAGAAACCATTTAAACTCATCATAAAAATCTTTCAAGGCCATAGACCAAATTTTAACACACTTTAGGGGGTCAAAGTGCAAAATCACACATTTTGAACACTTAATAGCATTCGAAACTTCTAAAACTTTTTTTCTAAACATTATAAATGGTATTTTGAACACATGGACACATTCAACATCATTAGTTGCTCTAATTAAAAAAATTTGGCTGAAATAACATAGTTGATAGTTCAAAACACATCTTTTCCTATTGTGCAAAACAGCCCAATCTAACCGTTGTAATTACCTTTTTAAGCATCTATGATACCAAAAATAACTTTTACATCAAACATAAGTAATTCTTAAGTGTGTGAATAATGTGAACAGCCTTGAACAATTCTTGAATATAATCAGAAAATTAGTCTCCTTAAAGTTTCATAAAATCACGATTTTGATCTTTTCTAGTTACTAATTATTCTCAAATAGCTAAAAACAATTTTTATAACAATTATTAGTGATTCTCATGTGTGTGAACAGCAATGAATAGTGGTTAACAGTGATGAATAGTGATAAAAAAAATTAGCATTCTAAAAGTTTCATAAAAACATAATTTTGATCCTTTTTAGTTACTAGTTCATCCCAAAAAATGCTAAAAACAATTTTTACATCAATTATAAGTAATTTATATACATCTAAACCTTTTAAATCAGTATCCTAACCATTTTATTTAATACAGGTCAGTAACCTAAATCTTTTAATCAAAAAGCTTGAGAAAAGCACAATCTTTAACATCTTTGAATTTCTAATTCTAACAAAAGTTAATTGAGTAATTTAAAGACAAGATCAAAGCCTTATAAATAAAATAAACCAAATTTAATATCAAGAACATCAAGAGGCTGAAAATAATATAATTTAAACATATCCATAATAAAACTTCTTATTTAAGATTAAAAAGGTAAGTTTTGAGCTTTAGAGATTTAGGTGATAATGAAAATCATAAAAATGCTATGCAATCCCATTTTTAATTTTTATCATTATAAGGTGATAACTTGGAAATATAAACCAAATGCAAGTTTATTTTTAGATCTTCAAAGTTTAAGTGATAACTTGAAATATAAATATGAAATGCATTACTTGGAATATAAACACGAGAATGCAAATTCATATTATTATTTTCAAGATTTAAGGTGATGACTTGAAATTAAACATGATTATGTAAGGCTTGAAATTTAAACATGATATGCAAGAGCTTGAAACATAAACATGGATGCAAGTTTATTTATTATCTTGTTAAGCTCAAAACTTTTAGAGAATTAAACTCTTTAACCTCAATTAATCTTAACAAAGGAAGTGAGCATTAGAGTCCTTTATTATCTTGAAATATAAATATGAAATGCATTACTTGGAATTTAAATATGAGAATGCAAATTCATATTATTATCTTCAAGATTTAAGGTGATGACCTGAAATTAAACATGATTATGTAAGTCTTGAAATTTAAACATGATATGCAAGAGCTTGAAACATAAACATGGATGCAAGTTCATTTATTATCTTGTTGAGCTCAAAACTTTTAGAGAATTAAACTCTTTAACCTCAATTAATCTTAACAAAGGAAGTGAGCATTAGAGTCCTTTATTATCATGGTTCCAAGAATCTTAATTCATGGTCTCATCATCAAGCTCATTAAAAGTCGAATTATAAGCAAAGAACAAGGAAATAACATGAAATAAAATCCCTACCAAGTTGTTTCTTGTTAACAAAAGACAATGCTTGATCTTTAGAGAAGTTATAAGAATAAAATATGTCCTTGATGTGTCCTCCAATTTCGGCCAAGATGAGAACTAATGGAGGAAGGATTGTTCTTGTGATTTTGTGTTTGATAATGGAAAGGTTATGTATTTAGGAGTTGATTTATGGTTGGAATGTGTATGCTTGAGGTTTAGAGCTTAATTAGAGGTTGAGAATGGAGTCTCTTGGATGTGAATGAGGAAGAAGAAGAAAGCTTAAAGTATTGAGAGAATTAGAGAACTTTGAGCAAACTTTGAGCAAGGAAACTATCAAGTAAGTAAGTGCTAAGGCTATGAGTGTTTGTGCGAACATTTTAGGCTTAGAACAGCTCATATTTATAGGACAAATGGAGGAAGTAGCCGTGTGATATAAGGCTGGAAATGGAAGGATTTTATTTGTTTTTTTTATTAAAGAAAACTTAGAAAATAAAGCATAATGTGTATTCATGATGTTGTTCATGCATTATGGATGAAAATACTAAAATATGATGTAATGGAGGCTCCATTCCACATGATTTCTTTGGCTGATTGCAAGGCAAATTTTTTTGAATAAAAACAATGTAAAAGAAAGAAAAAGAAAGCAAGTGGTATAAAGATGTAGCATGTGCATTTAAAATATAGTGAGATGAAGAACATGCTGACTGTGGCCTTCCATGGCTGATTTGTGAGGAATTCTTTTGCTTAAATGTAACCAAAAATAATGAAAAAGAAAGCTAAAGAAATGGTGATAAGGTTGGATAGGATTCTTTGTTGGAAAAACCATAAAATGAGGTGAAAGGGAGCAATATGGCCGCTAGTTTTTTGGTTACATTAGGATCAGATTTGTGTTGTTTTGCAAGTGGTAAAACATGTATTAGATGTGTAATTACTTAGGTAAAAGATTAGGAATTGATAGATTAGTGAAAATGGTAAAAGGTTAAGTGTTTAGGACAAATCAAGACAAGGTAAAAAGAATAATCATACACTAGTAAATGAAGTTAATCTCAAATGAGTTAAAATCAATTTGTAACATGAGCTCTAAACATAGGATAAGAAAATATAAATGTATGAGATTTTACCAAAATCGTAATCTTAACTTTGATCTCAACATCACTAATTTTATGAGCTCTTATAATTAAGGAAAGGTAATTTCATTTTACCTTAGGTAATCTTAGGCTCAAATTACCTCAAGTAATTATTTTTAATCTTAGGTAATTAATTTTTAACTCAAGATTAATGAATGAAATCAATTTGAATTGAATCAGAGCTTAATATTGCCTTAATTATTTAAGTAAACTCATTACACATTAACTAGGGGTAAAAAAGTAATTTCACGTAAAAACTCCTCGTAATCACTAGACATTCTCAAATCATATTTGAAATAGTCATTTTGAACCTTTAGGTGAAAATCGAATTCAAAGATTATATAATTTCATATAAAAATTACTGCAGGGGTAAAACGGTAATTTTACATACGGTAAAAATTGAGAAATGAGATTTTTATCTCCAAGGCACATACAATCCCCTTAAATCATTAAACTAACCCCTCAAAGATAATCTAGATTGATTATCTTTGATTTTCTAAGTAAAAATGATCTCAGCGGCATTTTGGTCATTTTACACATACAGGAAAATTGGGGTTTGCTACTTTTGTACGAATCGCTAATCAAGTCTCCCACAAAGTTTCTCTAATGTTATATTCCTTTATTGAGGATTATTCGGCCTCAAATTATGTGTAAAAATTACCTAGGTGCATTTTGATAATTTTTACACAGCAGTAAAAATTGGGGCGTTACACACATCACTTCTTTGCCTTAACTTTCTTATTATGAGCATGCAACTTACTTGGATCACCTCTCATAACCTTTAATTCGGGAAGTCTAGAGGATCATTTTCATGTGTTTTATGTCACCTTAAACTTAGCATGTTGTTTTGAGATGTAAAAATACAATCATATCATGTAATATCACACGCTTACATTTCACTTATCATATGAACCTCAAATATTCCTAGTGTAATTATAACATGCCACAATAAATTATGTACTTGATAGCCAAGTATGCAACATATTCATCACATATATCCTCAAGCATGTCATGAACTATTCATCTCATAAAATAAACATGCTTATTAGCCGTTAAACGGATCAAACTACAAATCGGGTAAACCTAATTTTTGAGATTATTCTTTTATGCATGCAAGGGATTAATTACAATTATTTCCACTAGTTTTTAACCTCATGAGCATAATTAAACAATGCTGGACAGATTGGGCAGTGTTTGAAATTAAACAATTTCGGTGTTTTAGAAGTTACGTTTTTTACCCTTTTTCATTATCGGCTTTTCCTAAAATGCTAAAATTAATTTCTAAACCATTTATTATGGATTCTAACACATATACACATGACAAAACACATTTCTATCAATTAATTATATGCTGGAACAGAATCCATGAATTCAGTTTTTGAAAGATTTAGAAATCACATTTTTTATTCTTTTAGTTACTAGTTTTGCGTAAGATGCCAAGAATGATTATCACAACAATTAATAGTAATTTAAACCACTCCAAATAGCATATATCAGGTTTGGAAAAGCTAAGGCAGTAACCAAAATCTTGAATTCCAAAAGGCATTCTAAATTGCAAAATAAGGCATTTCTAGTAACTAGTTTTTCTTGGAATTAATTCTAGTTCAAGGAATACACTTAAAACTAATTTGTCCCTTTGGAAAAGTAAATGAAACTCTTGGGTCAGTAGCAAAATTAAGGATTTCATTAATAAGATTTTACTCATGAGAACCATACTTTAATACTTAGGGAGTTTCCAATTCTTTCAAAGAAAGTCACAAGTCTTGAAACCTCAAAGTAATGATACATCAAACTTTAAAAACTTATTCCTTTGAAACCAAAACATATTTGTAAAGACAAATGTCCATGAAACTGAAATTTCTATGTAAGTTGAAAGGGGTAAGTCTTGAGCTTTAGATATTTAGGTGATGACGTAAACAAAAACATGCTAATACAAACCTCATTTTAATTTTGACATTATAAGGTGATGACAAGGGAAATATAAATATGATATGCAAGGCTTGAACATAAACATGAGAATGCAAGCTCATTTTTAATCTTTAAGAATTAGGTGATGGCTTGAAACCTAAACATGCTAGGCAAGAAATATAAACATGAAATGCAAGTTCATTTTCTTATCTTCAAGATTTTAGGCGATAACTTGGAAATAAACATGATATGTAAGGCTAAAATATAAATATGAAATGCAAGGACTTGAAAAAAATAAACATGAATGCATTTCCATTTTTATTTCTTTAAGCTCTAATCTCAAGACTGCTATTTAGAGTAAAAACTCTAAAACACCGATCAATCTTACAAAATAGATATGAGCTTTAGAATCCATTAATAGCATGGTTCCAAGAATCTCATTCCTTGGACTCATCATCAAGCTCATTAAAACAATTTTAAAAGAACAACAACATTATTCCCTTTTGCTCATTCTTTTAAAATCGAAATGGAACCAGAACTTTGGGCTCTAAATGGTTTATCACCTGATGGTTTTATAACCATCACCAAGATCCATCATCATCAAGCCATAGCTCCAATATTTTATTGACAACCAAAACCAAAACTAGAAAGAAAGAAAGAAGACCAAAACCAAAATGGTGAAGAAAAAAGAAAGAAAACAAATTCAACCAAATATTTACCATCAAGGTCGAAAATGGAAGGAAGAACACAACATTTCAATACACCAAAAATTTCGAAAATAAAGAGAGATTAAGAAAGAAAACCAAACAAAAATCCTTACCAAAGATGTTTTCTTGGTTCCAAACGAAAATGCTTTATCTTTGCAAGGAAAAAGAGAAGAAAAATCTTCTCTTTGGAGTGATGATGGTTTCGGCCAAGTGGAGGTAAGGTAGGAGGAGGATTTTTCTTGTATTCTTGTGTATGGAAATGGAAAGGTTAGATGTTTAGGAGTTGATTTATGGTGGTGGTGTGGTGGTTTGGTCTTGGAAGCTTGTTCATGGAGCAACAATGGTGGCTCTTGGAGGTGAAGGAGAAGAGGAAGAAGAAACTTGAGGTTAGAGAAGACAAGACTTCTTTTTGACACAACTTGTCTTGCAAGATTTAGCCAAAAAAAGTGAATAGTAAAAATGAGTGAGTAAGAGTGTGATTGTATTAATAAAATCAAATATGATGGTGAAATATGGAGGGAAGGCCATCAGCCTCTAAGGGGTTTTGGGGGGGAAATTTCATGTCTCATGTGTGTTAGGACTTGGATTAGTGATAGATTTAATTAGGAAAAAAGTTAGGAATTGGTAATTTGGCGTTAGAAGTTGTAATGTAGTGATTAAGACTTCTCAAGACAAGATTTAAGGAGTTGTCTTGCAACTTAGTTTAAACCAAGCTTGATTAGTTTGAATTTCAAATACCAATATGTTTCCTAATTTTAAGGGAAAGGAGAGAGAAAACACTAATCATGACTATTTCAAGTCTTATGAGTTCCTTTGATTAAGAAAAAAGATTTAACTTTTTCCAAGCAATCTTAAGTTTTAATTAACCTCAAATAATTATTTTGACTCAAGATTAATAATTAAAATTAATTTATCTTTAATTAGAACCTAATATTACATGCATTTTCATAATCGTTTAATTAAGCTCATTATGCATTTAGTTAGGGAGAAAACAATAATTTTGCATAAAACTCCTCGGGACCACCCAGGCTTATACAGATATCATGCATCCCTTAAAATCAACATTTCAAACTCTCGGGTAATGTCCGGGTCTAGTAGGCAATTAATCCCCCGTTAAATTATTGTAAGGGTATTTTGATAATTTCGTGCGTGGGAAAAACCAAAAACTGAGATTTTCACCTCCATCATCATGCATAACACATATAATCCCCTTCAAATATTAAACTAACCCCTTGAGGATAGCTTGGACTGGCTATCCTCGATTTCTGAGTGAAAATAACCCCTGGGGCATTTTGGTCATTTGGACACAGGAAAAATCGGGGATTGTGATTTTCGCATGGATTGTTATCTAAACCTCATATAACCTCATCCTAATATTAAATTACCCCATTGAGGATGGTCCGGACAGGCCACCTTCGATTCTTGTGCAAAATGACCTCAAGGATATTTTGGTCATTTTGCATAGCGGGAAAAATCAGGGCGTTACATATGGAATATCAGTTTACGCCATAGACGATTATGTGTCGATAGGTGAAAGCACTGCAATTGAATGCTTAGAGAAATTTGTTGAAGATGTAATTTTGGTATTTAAGTCTGAATATTTGTGAAAGTTGAACTCAAATGATATTCAGTGGCTCCTAAAGATGGGGGAGGACTGTGGCTTCCTAGGCATGATGGGCAGCATTGACTGCATGCACTAGCAGTGGAAAAACTGTTCAAAAGTATGGAAAGGTATGTTCTCAAGTGGTTACTGTAAGGTTTCGACTATAGTACTTGAAGCTGTGACTTCATGTGACCTTTAGATATGGCACGCATTTTTTGGAGTTGCTAGTTCGAATAATGACATTAATGTGTTAAATTGTTCACCGGTGTTTGATGAAGTTCTAGACGGTCTGCTCCAGAGGTAAATTATACTATAAATGGTACCAATTACACCATAGGATACTATTTAACTGATGACATATATCTTGAATGGGCAACATTCGTTAAAACGGTATCCCGACTATAGGGAGATAAACGAAAATTGTTTGCTAAATGTCAAGAAGGTCAACAAAAGGATGTGGAACGAGCATTCGGAGTGGTGCAAGCCTGCTTTGCAATTATATGTCGTTCAGCACGATTTTGGGATAAAGAGAAACTTCGGAGGATAATAAGAGCTTGCAGCATATTGCATAACATGATTGTAGAGGATTAAAGGGACATATACGCAAGGAACTTTTCTTAGTTATCTTCTTATAATGATGTGGACAACGGCATATCACAATTAAAACTATATGAGGAAACTTTTCCTTTATATGAAAGGCATATTCAAAACAATATTTAACTACATGACAAACAAAGTCATCGATAACTTCAAGCAAACTTGGTGGAACATATTTGGGAATTCCACAATGCCCGTTAAATAATATTTCAATTTTGTATATTTCAGTTATGTAATTTTTCAATCATAAATGTTTCGGTTATGTATTGTTTTAATTATTCGTATTCAGTTAGTAATGTTTCAATTATGTAATTTTTCAATTATGTATGTTTTAATTATGTAATATTTTAATTATGTAGCACTTTTAAAAAATAGTTTAATGTTTTAATATATTAACTTTCAATTTAAAATTTTTTACTTTTAATTTAATTTGAAAAACAAATAATACAAAAATAATATTATTAAAAATATGCGGGATCAAAGTTGCGACCTTCTATCAGAGTAAAAGATCCAAGCTCAATCCCTTCTTTACTTTTGTGACACATTGCATATGTGGCAAATGGTAGAGTTAAAGTAGAGATCCAACTTGCGACCTAACATTGGAGGTGCTCTTATGTAGCATTTGTTTTCTGTTTAGGGACAAGGAATACAGGGACGGGGAAAGAAATACATGGATAATGAAGACATTGGAGATAGAGACATAAATAATAAATGTGTATAGGGAAATTATTGGAAGATAAAAACATTACATTTCTGTCTTTCTGTCTTTGTATCCTATGTCTACTGTCCCCACATTTTAGAGATACATAAATTTTGTGTTTTCCTGTTCCGGGGATTCGAAGATGGTGGAGACAGGAATAGGGGATAGAAATTTCCTGTTCTCGATACAGAAAAATATAAAATTTCTGTATATCTAAAATATGGGGACAGTAGGAATATGATATGGAGATGGTAGAGACAGGAATAAGGGAAAGAAATTTTCTGTCCTCACGACAAAAACACAAAATTTTTATACCTCTAAAATGTGAAAACAGTAGGGACATGATACAGAGATAGAAATTTAATATTTACATCTTTCAATAATACTTTTATAGATATTTATTATTTATTTCTTTATATCTACTGTCCTTATATTTTTGTCACAGGACAGTAAACAAACGACCTTAGGTAGCATTTGTTTATTGTCCTGAGATAGAAATACAGAGACAGAGACAGAAATACAGAGACAGTGGAGACAGAGACATAAATAATAAATATATATATAGATATTATTGGAAGATAAAAATATTAAATTTCTGTCTCTGTATCCTGTCCCAACTATCCCTATGTTTTGGAGGTATAAAAATTTTGCGTTTTTCTGTTTCGGGAACAGAAAATTTTTTTATTCGTTATTTCTGTCTCCATCACTAAATAAATTTATGTTTTCAGTGTCTCTGTATTTCTATCTCCAAAATAGTAAAGAAAAGCTGCGTTAGAGTCGCGACTAACGGTATTTCTTCCTTGTAGAAGAGAGTTGGCACAGGTGATTACGTGTATCGGACACCCGTCCCCTTCTAGTATTGCTGATGAACGTAAGGAGAGAATAAATAAAGAAACGACCTTTCTCCATTTTACATATAAAGAACATTGCTGCCAGAGTGATATTCAAGCATTAGCATTTCATCGCATCCACAAAGGTATTCTCCCATGGACATCATCTGACCCTTCTCCCCTCTCTCTCTCTCTCTCTCTCTCTCTCTCTTACCTATAATTTTATTTTTTACGGGCTCATTGAATTTCCTTAATTGCTTTTTAGATTGCTGTGTTGGCGGGGAATACTTTGTTCTGAATTTCATGTTGGTTTGAGATTTTTAAGGAAAAGCCTCAGCTCAGGTGAAGCGTTGGGGTTATTGATTATGCATATGAACCTTGCTGTTTGTTTGTATGGGTGATGGGTGAATCGTTGACTGTGTTCCTCTTCTTGTTCTGCGTTTTGATCAAGTTATTTTGCCCTTTTTGTTCTCTACTTGTTGTTTTTTCATGGAACTGGTCCAGTTCATAGTGTTTACTTAACCGAAATAATTCTTTTTGCTCTCAGTTTTTACTGTTATGAATCGAGAGAAAGAGACAGGTGGAGATATATATGACTTCTGAGTTCTATTTAACTTTGCCTCTCCAATTATCTTAGCTGAGTACTATTTGAATTTGCTATTGTATTATAAATTTTTCAGTGATTGGAGTCGAATGAATAAGTTCCTTATTCTGTGGCAACATCATATTAGTATTCCCTTTTTCCTTATATAAACATGGTAGTGATGATTATATTGTTCAGTTTGAATTAAGTTATCCTCTTGTTTTCTTTACTTTTGCTTAGGTGTATTCCTTTTCCTCTTATTTTTTTGTAATTTTTCTCCCTTCATCTTGAATTTCATTTCCACTTTTAGGTCAGGTGATCAAGTTTGTGTTTTCCCTAGGAAGGAGGACTATATCTAACCAAAAATAAGAATGGTCAATCTAAATGGAAGTCCCTCTTGGTTAAAAAGTCTAAATATCAGCAACATGTTTGTCTGGAAAGATCATGGAGAATATGGAGCTGTGGCTGCTATAGTCATAGGCATCCTTGTTCCTATTTTGTTTTCGGCATTGTTCTTGGGAAAGAAAAGAGGAAAAGTAAGAGGTGTTCCAGTAGAAGTTGGCGGTGAGGCAGGTTATGCAGTGCGCAATGCTCGGAAAACTGAGTTGGTTGAAGTTCCTTGGGAAGGAGCCATGACGATGGCTCATCTATTTGAGCAATCTTGTAAGAAACATTCCCACAATAGATTTCTAGGAACAAGAAAGCTTATTGAGAAGGAGTTTGTTACAGCTAGTGATGGCAGGAAGTTTGAGAAAGTCCATTTAGGTGAATATGAATGGGAAACATATGGACAGGTTTTCTATCGTGTGTCAAACTTGGCATCTGGTATTCTTAGATTGGGCCATGATGCAGATAGCCGTGTTGCCATTTTCTCTGATACCCGGGCGGAGTGGCTCATTGCGCTTCAGGTAAGTTTGCTTAGTTAGCTTCATTTCCTCGTGTGATTCCGCTGCTAGCCTTGAGACTAAATGGTTCTTTGTTCTGAAATGTTAAATGAAATCATGCTGAACTGCAGGGTTGCTTCCGGCAGAATATAACAGTTGTTACTATTTATGCTTCTTTAGGCGAGGATGCCCTGCTTCACTCACTAAATGAGGTAGGAAGCGATTATCCCTTGCATAATTATCGAGACTGTATAGTTGGATGATAGTTAATCATTAGCAAAGCATATATGTTTTGATAATAAAATTGGTATGGCATGTCCTCATGTGAAGCTTTGGAATATCAACAGACCCAAGTTTCAACCCTGCTATGTGACTCCAAGAAGTTGAAGATGTTGAATTCAATAAGGTCAAAACTAACATCTATCCAAAATATAATTTACTTCGAAGATGATAGCAAAGAAGAAGATGCTTTCTCAGGAAGTCTGGGCAGCTGGAAAATTGCATCTTTTAGTGAAGTTGAGAAACTTGGGAAAGATAATCCTCTTGAGCCAAGCTTGCCTTCCAAGAATGCAATTGCAGTTGTTATGTATACAAGTGGTAGTACAGGGCTGCCAAAGGTTGGTTTCTTTCTTCATCCCTTTGTGTATGTAAAATATATAAAATCTGTTTTCCTATTTCTGGTATTCTGCATGTGTGCAAAATGTTCTATACAGAAACATTAGTACTGACTTGGGTCTTGGTGTTGCTTATTGTCAACACATTTTTGGGTAGTAAATATGCACGAGATCCATAGGAGGCGGTAAAATCCTATAAAGGATTTATGTATGCATGGCAGCACTATTTTTCGTGTCTATAGTTGAGAGATTTGAATGAATTTTTGAGAGAAAAATATTCTCAGCGCTATATATGAAATACACATTGTGCAAAGGGTATCTTATGAATTTGGTATTCAAATCTCTTATTCTGGCTAACTATCTAATCTAATCTAATACAACAGAAATGATAGGATTATATAAAAGATAAATGAATCAGCTCATATCTCAACGCTCCCCCTCAAGCTAGTTCATATATGTCATTTGCATCAAAATTGTTACATATGTAAGTTACTCCAGCACTCCAGATAGACTTGGTGAAGATATCAATCTACCAAGAGCGTTCACAAATCATGTGGAAACCTCTTGAGAGGCAATCTTTTGTCAAATAAAATGGCAAATCAGTTTTGATTTGCTTGGTACGTTCATGAAAGACAAGATTGGAGGTGATGTGCAAGGCCGCTTGATTATCACAAATGAGCTTAATTGTCCCTATCTAATAAAATTTTAACTCCCGAACTAGATGTTTCACCCAAATAAGTTCACACACACAGTGAGAATTGCTGCTTGGTACTCTGCTTTTGCATCTGACCTTGCTACAAGATATTGCTTTTTGCTTTCTCATGAGATAAGATTACCACCGTCAAGGACACACTATCCGGATGTCTGTCCCCTATCACTAGGTAATCATCTTATTCATTTCCTTTTGGCAATGAATAACTTGAGTCACATAGAAAGAATCAAGCACTCTATTGCATTAGGGATGGGCTCTGAACAATATATGCATGGCAATCAAATACAAGGAAGTATATATATCATAATCAATATATACTTGACCTGAGTGAAGTGGTGAATGATATACAGTTCACTCAGCTTCAACCTAATTTTCCTATAGACTTGCATAAAATCAAATTATTTGGAGATTTAATAATACAACAAGTATATATTCTACAATACATATATATATATATATATATATATATATATATATATATATATATATATATATATATATAACATGCAGTTGAGTATGCACCGCTATACATAGCATTTGGAAAATCAAACTACTATGTGTGTGCACCTCAAGATATTTTTGTGGAAAAAACAAAATGAGAGGATTGGTACATGGGTGGTAATCCATAGATATAGCCTCGATGCAACTATGTAGATTGCTAGTATGAAGGCAAAGTGTTGTGGGTTGCAAGCAACGAGACCCAAGCCAATAAGACAATGTTGTGTGTCTAGACAAGTTACAATGCCAATAATCCAGATGATTTACCCCATACCAAATGCCTTATGAGTGAATTTGATCTCCAGTTTAAATTTTTGAACTTAATTGTTTATCTTTTGAATTATATGATGACAGTTGTTGTATTCAATTCAATTGTTTGCATATCTCTTGTAATAATCTTATGTTTGTGTTATTTATTTTGCTATTTGCATTCATTACAAAATTAAATGAATCTCTTTCTTCCAACTAATAAATCATATACTTTTTTTCCCTTTATTTTTAAATTTTTTAACCCATGCAACAACTTACAATATTAATATAGTGTTTACTATCCTCAAGTTTGGTGAGCATTGTAAGTGTTTATTGTATAGTTTATGCCATTTTGAATCCTTTGCATAAGTGGATTTATGTTTCTTTAAGTTTTATTTTATATTTTAAATCTTTTCAAAATTAGAATTAACCAACATACAATTATTATTTTAAGAAACCGATATGGTTTTGAGTTTTTCATTTCACTAGGGATATGTTAGAGCAAAGCAAGCATTTCTTGTTAAGCCAACATTAAATTTTCTTAGTTTTTGATGTTTCTTCCCTTTTTTAAAATAGTTTTCAAGCTTTATTTTTTCATGAAGGATAAAAATAAAAATCATTTCAAGTTATTATCTAATTTGTACAATAAACTTTTGGTAACCATTAGATGTAATAAGAGTACAGTGGGATTTAATTTCCATCATTCCCAATGCAAATGTGAAAAGGAGGGACTCTGCACAACTATTGACTTTACCACCTTGGGATGGTGCTCAAATATTTTTTTCCAAACTGCTAGGACTAACACTTCAAGAACTACAAGTGAGGATTTAGGTTTGCCTCTCTCGGATCTAATACTGAGTTGTGAGAGTTTGCATTGATTGCTTGAGAGAAAAATACTCAGTGCTAGTATATAAATGGGAGTGTTAATATATCCCTCAAACAGTGAGCCTAAAAGTCCTTCTAATTCAATGTTCCACTCACAATGGCATCAATTGGAATTTACACAACATCTAAGGACTATTTACTAAACGTGTGTGAAATTTTGAACTAGGATAATCTTTAGCACACTAATTAGGTGGACTTAATATTTTTGCTATATAAAATTACACATCGTACGAAGTAAAACTTGTGATTGGGGAGTCAAATATCTTACTCTTGGCAGCTACTGATCTTATCTAATACAACAAATATGATAGGGTTGTATACAAGATAAATAGGATTATATACAAGATAGATGAATCAGCTCATACGTCAACGTTGATTACATTGTGAGCTTAGAGGATCCCCATTTACTCAGCTACGTCTCACACTTTAATCTCATTGCTTGCTAACTTTTGGTACTTATGTAGGGTGTCATGATTACTCATGGGAACATTGTAGCGACTACAGCAGCAGTTATGACAGTGATTCCAAATCTTGGTAGCAAGGATGTGTACTTGGCATACTTGCCCCTTGCTCATGTTTTCGAAATGGCCGCAGAGGTAATCTCTTCTCAGCCTCTTTCTCGTCTCAGTAGTTGATGTTATTATCTCTAAATTATAGTCGTTGTCCAGTCTGTTATGCTGGCTACAGGTGTTGGGATTGGTTATGGCTCTCCTTTGACTCTGACAGACACGTCTAATAAAATCAAGAAAGGAACCAAGGGAGATGCTACTGTGTTAAAGCCCACTCTTTTGACAGCAGTACCAGCTATTCTTGATCGTATTCGAGATGGAGTTGTAAAAAAGGTTTGAACTCAATTAATGCTATTTACACTGCCCAAAAAAGCTTTTGTTTTTCCATTTTCGTTTTTTGAATAACTCATCCTCCATCATCTATATTTTGTCTTTATTATATGAAATCCCCCTTAGTTATGAGAACCCTACACGGAAAGGAAAAAGGAAAAAATTCATTTGGTGCAGCTGGGATGGATATCCATTTGGTGAAAATGAATGTGATCTTTGGCTATTTTCACCACGTAAGGCTTAACGAAAATGGAAATGGAATTTGACCACTGGACACCCTTGAAATAGTGGCTCAATTAATGATTTTCTTAGGCTTGACAATATTTTATGACTTTGTTTTGGGTTTTTTTCTTTTTCTATTTTAAATGTCACAATAATAGAAATATGAGAGTTTTAGTTGGGTTTTCATAAAAGATGAGGTTCATGTAGGGGATAGGAGGCTAGCAACATCTGAGCTTTTTTCCACTAGGTAGGGTCATCTCATGCATCAAATACTGCCATTTGGCTCTGTGAAAACCAAGTTCTCAATAACTACATTTAAGATATTGTCTTTTCTAATGTTTTTTCCTTAATTATTAGATCTTCCTTCACCCCTATTAATTTGACTACATTCCATTTGGTCTAGCTTTTGTTTTGTGGCCTATGTTGTTCTTCTCACATGAGCAAAACTAGCTTAACCAAATTTACACACTACCCAAATGGATTCGTTGTTGTTGGTAATGTTATCTTCTCTTGTTTGTCTAGTCATCCCCATAAACATTCTCCTCTCTGCTACAATCAGCTTTGACTCTAATTCGAACTTTGCTTATACATTCACCATCATAGAGCATTGCTGGTCTTACAGATATCTTGAGGAGTTTTTGATGCACACTTTGCTGTCAAAAGTTGCAATAACTAAACTCTTTTTTTTCCCCCTTGCCATGGATAGTCAATGCTTTGAACTATTAGTTAAGCAGTTATTCTTTTTCCTTACTCTTCTCTATGTTGTACTGTAGGTTGAGGGGAAAGGGGGGCTTGTTAAAAATCTTTTCCAGATTGCATACAATCGCAGACTGGCTGCTGTAAAAGGAAGCTGGCTAGGGGCTTGGGGATTGGAGAAGTTGGTGTGGGATACCATTGTCTTTAAAAACATTCGTACTTTACTTGGAGGCCATATCAGATTTATGCTTTGTGGTGGAGCCCCTTTATCTGGAGATTCACAGCACTTTATCAATATCTGCATAGGGTAATGATTCCTGTCTTTTACGACATACTACATGAAACTAATGTGTCATGTGTGTGTGTATAAAGCAGATTCCTCTCAATAATTATCTTTGGTATCTAATTTTTATTCTCCATAGTTACCATTATCTTTGAAATTAATATGGTGGTTAAAATTATCTATTACACAATGCATGTTTTTGTTAGTTATCAACCTCTCTTAATAATTTCCAAGAAATTATTATTTGAAGTTGAACAATAATTTAAAATTTTCAAAATTTTAATAAAAAAGTTTAAATAAAACAAGTGTATAATAAAAACTAAGTAAATCGTTATTTGTATATTTGAATTGATTCAAATAATTTTTAATTTTACTTTTAAAACATAAAAATAATTTTATGAATTTACATTTACAATAAAAAATGTGGATTAATTCACCAGTCTTTATACATGTACATCCATGTGTATGCCTGTTCACTTACATTTGTACAATTAGGAGCTGTGGTACCAAGTGTACAGTTTATATAAAGATTTATTTGATGTAATTTCCTATGTAATCGTAAATTTGAGATAGTATATGTGAACTTGCCAAAAACTTGCATTTGGTAAAAGCAGAAATTGAAGAAGCTTCAAAGATTGGCGACTTTGGCCAATTATGGAGGTGTGCAAGATAAGAGGGAAAATAGTTTGTGTAGAGATTACAGGTTTTTGATAGGAAAGGAAAAAAGAGAGAATAAAGAGTGAATAATGTGAAAATATACTGATATTGATGTGATATGGTGTGATACAAAATACAGTGCACCAAAACCTATTTATAATAATACTACACTCCTAACCCTAATTAAATAACAAAATAAATATGAAATAAAAGTAGATTTGAAAACCAATTTTAAGATTGAATCTAAGAAACTCTTTTATTATTCTAAAATATAGAGATTAAATTAGAAGGATAGTCGAGAATAAATAAAACAGATTGCAACGATATAGGAGGAGGTGAGGCAGGATCGATTCCTTTGGTGACAACCTTATAACCATCCACTAGAGTAATTAAATGGGAAATTTTAGTGACAAGAATAAGGAGAAGTAAGAATTATTGAGAATTATTACTAGCAATGTGATTAGAGGCACCTGAATCAATAATTTGTAGATTATGATTATTTCCAGATTAAGATGTGGAAGACTTGGAATTATGAATACTAGTAGAAATAGATGCTTGAAATTCTCTGGCAACACCTCCAAATAATTTTTTTATTATAGATAATATAATATAATAGAATATATATGTATATATATTCTTTTAAAAAATATATGTAAATAATTATTGAAATTATTGAAAGAGTTAATATGTCTTGTTATATGGGAGATAAAAATCACTAGCATTAAAGATGTGTTTGGTTGAGGGATAAATTGGGGGGGAGGAGGGATTATGGATGAATTTTATATGTAAAATTATGAGAAATGATAATTATACTCATAAAATATAGGACACCGTGCCGACTCACATACTCCATAAGTACAAATAACACTACTCTAAAATTATATATGAAACTCACCCATGAAAAATTTTCATCCCTTTTTAACCTTTAACCAAAAACACCCTAAGAATTTTTTAATCCACTTCATTTGCTTATTAGTATTTCAATCTAACTTTGATGCACTGATATTATAAAAATATTTTATAGAAATTTTTACGTAGTTATTCAATCAAAATATTCTATTTTCATGACCTTTCGAGTAGTGGGATGAGCCTCAACTACATTTGTTAATGTGACAATATAACATGATTGGATGTGTAAAATTTTGTTGCATTAACAAAACAATTCAAATTAAGTCTTCAATGTTTTAAAATTTATTTGATAAATATCTTCGCCCCTCTTAATTTCTAAGCCATCTTCTGCCAGTGTACCCAGCTTTTGAAAATTTTAGACTAGACAGTTTTGAAGTGGCTAGTGGAGTTCCAGAAAGGGAAACAGAAGACACATGACCTACTTTAGCATCCATATATCACTGAAACACCCAATTTTGTGTGTGTGTTGCTGAGATAATTGTGGAAGAGGGATTGAGAAGTGGAGTCAGAAGACAATGTCACCACCTTGAGAGTTTATATCTGATGGACAAGAAGCCAGGGATACAGAACTAAGACTAGAAGTGTCTGCCGGAACTGAGGCACTCGTACAAGACCTAGACCAGAAACGGGATTAAACCCTGTTCCAATACCAATTTAGAAAGAAGTTTAGAAAAATTTAGAGAATATGGAAAGAGATTTGTTGAATTGCCTGAGTGCCAAAAAACTCAGCATGCAGGCTATATATATATATATATATATATATATATATATGTGTGTGTGTGTGTGTGTGTGTATATATGTGTGTGTGTACATCCGACAATAATTTCAGTAATTATTTACAATAAATAAGAATGTATATTTCCTATGAATTCTAGTTCATATGCACATGCTGTTCTAGATACATTATCATAAAATGTTTTCTATTTCCAACACCCATAAAATACTACTCCTATGGAAAACAATTATATTTCATCAAGCATCAGTCCTGAGTTATTTTCCACTTTTTTCTACCTTTTGTGCTTTTACTTTTTCTGATTTATACATCTATTTGTCCAACTTGAGATAAAATTCTGTACGTCCACCAGAGCTCCTATTGGTCAAGGATATGGCTTGACTGAAACATTTGCTGGGGCCGCCTTCTCTGAGTGGGATGATTACAGCGTGGGGCGTGTTGGTCCACCTCTTCCTTGTGGTTACATTAAGGTACAACATATATCCTGTCAATAAACACTAGTTTGTAATGTGTTGAACATCCAACCTCCACTCATTTGTAGACATTGCTTTGTATTATGGTAAATGTTGATAATTGTTGTAGTTTCCTGCTGGTGGGAAATTACATATCTATCGGGCTGTAATAGAACTTATTCTTAGTGCCACTTAAAGAGCCTTAAATGGGGAAAATTTGATTTCTTTGTTAATCTGGTTGTGTAGCTTGTTTCTTGGGAAGAAGGAGGGTACATGACTTCAGACAAACCAATGCCAAGAGGAGAGGTTGTAGTTGGGGGATTCAGTATTACTGCTGGTTACTTTAATAATCAAGAAAAAACTAATGAAGTGTACAAGGTAAGTTTCAACTATTTATTTTTATATGTTTCATTTTCTCCTCCTTATTCTTTCTTTCCTTTTTTTTCCTGGTTTTGAATCTGTTCTTGCTGCTCGCTTGCACTTTACAAATTCAACTTAGTACAGGTCGATAATAAAGGTATACGCTGGTTTTATACTGGTGACATTGGGCAATTTCACCCTGATGGTTGTCTTGAAATCATAGATAGGAGGAAGGATATTGTCAAACTTCAACACGGAGAATATATCTCTCTTGGAAAGGTGACGTGAACTATATAGCCTATGGATTTAGAATCTTTATGAAGTACAGACACAATGTTTGCAATAGATTTTGCTGGGTCTTAAATTGTGTTTCATTTTTACTTAATTGCAGGTTGAGGCAGTGCTATCTACATGTGATTATGTGGATAGTGTCATGGTTTATGCAGACCCCTTTCACAATTATTGTGTTGCTCTTGTTGTTCCTTCACATCAGTCCCTGGAGAAGTGGGCCCATGAAGCTGTTATTGAATACCAAAATTTTCCTGAGCTGTGCAGCAAACCTGAAAGTGTCAGTGAGGTCCAGCAGTCCATTTCCAAGGTTAGCTAATATGTGGATGACAACTTGTTTTGCTGGAATGTTTTCAGACTTCTCTAGATTATCCATTCATGAGTTAGCAATCATCAGAATATGTGTAGCTGTTACAAGTGTAAGCTGAACAATTGTTCAGCATACATGCAGCATTCAGAACAGCCTACACCAAAAAAGAAAGAAAGAAAGAAAACGAATTGCAAACAGCCACATGCAGTATTAGTGGCAGTATAGTTACTGATAGGACTGGCATCCACTCAAGGGAATTGAACCTCTGAATCTTGTCTATAGGTATGAGAAACTGGAAAGAACAAGAAAATGTCATGGGCAGTTAGAGTAGCTTGTCATGCACTGTCACTCCTAAAAGTTTAAATTGTTGGGTAGTTACATGAATAGTTTTATATTTAACACACCCTTCACACAAATGTTCATTGGGTTTGAAGCATAGACAATGCAATGATCCACCTTATCTTATGTCGAAATTTAACTTTTAGAAGAATGAGGGGTAACAAAGATCGAACTCTAAACTATTTGGTCATACAAGCTATGGTACTGTGTCATAAACCATTTCGCCCAAAATTTTCAGTTATTGGATAGAAGCACGTGAATTATTTTATATCTGACAGAGGGCTTCACACTCCCAGTTCCAAGCGTTCTGCCTACCCTCCACCCTGACAGCTCCCTTACACATATAGTCTTCCATTTCAAATCATGCAGATTCACTTACTCTCCTAGCTCCCCATTCTAACTCAGCAGAGGTGGTTATAGCTTGCGCCTAATCCCAATTTGTCTTGATCGTCACTCTAGTTTGATCCCCCTTTTACCCCCCTTATTACATAAACTTCAGTAATTTTGGGGTTGATAACAACCCCCCTGCCTTCTCCTTTTTTTCCCCTCTTCTCTTGGTTTTTCAAAATCCACCTTTTCATCAAGGTGGAATTCAGACTCAATCTTCTACATTGTTGCATGGGATCCATCTTTAAGAAAAGCATCCATGTGAACATGTGTCTTGACAACTGCTGTTTCAGTTTGAAGTGTTGAGCCTCAGCATTAAATGCATCTATGTTGGGGCAAACAATGCTATGCCATTGAATGACTCATGGATATTGGCTAAGCATCGATGGAAGGCATCAGTGAAGTCTTCAGGCTCAGGGGGCCAAATGTTTACTGCTAAACATGATAACATTTTGGAAAATTCTCAACATAGGGCAGAGCATCAGAAAAGAATAGCATAACCCATCCCTCCCCAAAGAGCTCACTTATTAATCTATTGGGTTTTTCCCAAAATCTAATGGAGATAAAAGGCGTGTGTAATCTGCCAAGCAACACTCATAGAAATGCACATCTGTTAGGCACCCAATAGTTAGTAGTTAGGTAGTTAGTTAGTTAGTGTCTATAAATAAAGGAAGACGGGGACTAGCTAGTGTCTTTCGTCAATTGATGGGTCTTGGACTCTTTGAGAGTAGAGGAGCTCTCGGTCTTCCTCGCTTATATCTCAGATTGTCAGTGAAACACATATTACGCCTCTATTCTCCATTTGCAACATCCTCCCTAATAAAAATATTTCGAACCAGAGATTCTGCGTGACTTAACAATGGCTGTAGGTTATTTTTAACAATGGCAAGTTTAGAAGCCATAAGCTATAGAAATCCCAGGAAGCTAGTTAGTTGGTTCACATGCATTAGTTTCGCATATGCCATTTTTTATAGCTGTTAAGACATTGATGTGCATTAGTAATGTAGAGTGTTTCCTGAATAAATATTTGTATGTTGCAAATTTGAGTAAAACATGTTTCTCTTAGTAAGGTCCCCTGTCAACAACATACTAGGAAAATCATCTTATTTATTTTCTATTGAAAAATACAAAACAAAAAGCAAGAAGACCACAGTTGAAACTAGGTTTCTTCACCACACTTTGTATCACTTCCATCATTTGTTGCTGTCTGGCTAGCTAAATCATATGTTCATGATTTGGATAAGAAGACACAAGGTACTATCATTCTTATTGTTCAAGAAAAGTAAATAATCTGGGGATATTTATGATTTGGCTTTCAAGTAATAAAGGATGCCCTTGTTCACATGTCACACTCCATGATGAGAATTGCATTTTATAAGTTGTAAATGTGTAGTTGGCTTGGTTGTATTCCTTTAATTCACATAGGGAAAGAGAACAACAATAGGTGCCCTTCAATTGCATTTAGATTTAAATTTGAGAGAGCTACGTCTACCCTTTACCCAATGGTTGGTTCCGAGATCAATATAAATGGGTAATTCCACTCCCATATAATATAAATGGCTGATTTTTAAGGATGGGAGGAAGAAGATGATAATCGGGGCTTAAGTTTTCCCTTCAAGGAGGAAGAGGAAGATGGGATTTGGGTTTTAGAGTTTGAGGAGGAGGAAGATGATAATTTTTATATCAATTTGAACTTTGCATAATTTGTCAGGGACCAACTTGTACTGTTACTTCCACGTCAGCCAATTTAACAAACTATTTGTGTACTTTTGTTAAATTTAATAGCAAATAGCCTGGTATTTAAGGGAGGGAATATTGTCTCACGTTTTGAATAGAGAGGGATCTCAGTGAACCTTGAGGGATTAGTTTGTCTCCCAATATTTTGGTTAATGACTAAAATTGGGGGGTTTTCCTTCCTTATCTCCACCTTAATTTATGACCACCATATTTTCCCCTCTTCACTTCTGTCTTTCTCCTTCATAACACTCTGGCGTGAATGAAAGGGGTTGTCTTTTTGTTTTGTTGGAATGGGGAGTAGCGCCGTCAAGATCGACCTTGGGTGTATCCTTGGTGATTCTCCTTAAATAGTCTTTTAATTACTTCCAAGCATGGAAGCGCCGCTTTACGCTCTCAATACTTGTCACCATCCAAAACTCTTAGGATAGTGTCACTGATACCTGTTGATAGATATTGGTATTAGGGAGCAGAAAGTGAAGAAAAGAGCACTGGTATATTGAAAGGGCATAAGCTGGTCTCAACTCTCAATGTGACACAACCAAGCTCTATAAATGTAAACGAATAATGATAGTAACAACCAAAAGAAGGTAACATTCCAAGCTTTTGAGAGGAATAGGTCTCTTCCACACTTTCAACTTATTTCAACTAATTTCCTACTTCTCACTACTTCCTTCCCCATCACAAATATTGCTCTACCTTCATCAAATCCCACCCAATCCTCTCCTCTCCACTCTCTCTATCAACTCAGCAAGTTACCACTAGAGGACCCCTCATTCTCTATGCTATTCCCCTTTACCTAGTGTCTTTCAAAATTTCTTTCTACTGTTTACGTAGGTCACCCTTGGTTGCCTTCAAAATATATAAAGCTTTTTTGAAAACAAATATCTGCCCAACCACAAGTTACATGGTGTTATAGATATTAAACCATTCAGTCTCCACCTTACATCTGATGCTTTTAGGAAAGTTGCCTATGAGAGGTGTATTAGAGCTTCTATTGCCAGTTGATCTGAAGTTTCCATTATTCTAAATGATGGTGAGTTTCAGTTGAAGTTAGAGTGGGCTGGTGTTTTTTCCATGATTCAAACCCAAGTGCTTTTACATTGTGGTGTGTGTTATATGCTATGAAACATAGGTACTCCATTTTTGTAAAAGTACCCATACTGGATACTGTCTGGATACGGGTACATGCCGGGTATGCTTGGGTATGTCTGGGTATGTACCCGATGACTCTTTTTCTTCTTTTTTTTTTAAAAAAAAATTGGGTACGGCTGATTATGCCCGAGGTACGGGTATCTAAGTCTGGGTATGCCAGTTTAATGAATTTTTGTATTTTTTTTTCCTTTCTTTCTTTCTTTTTCTAATTCTATTGAGTTATAACCTTTCCCTTGCTTAAATTTATTTATTTTTAAAAATATTAGAATATGATGAATAATTTTGATCTGTTTTATGTTAAAATTTTAGTTTTCATCGCACGAAATTCATAAAATTTTAATATTTTTTTTATATATACCGACGTATCCGTATTCCACTTTTTTCAAAATTTTCATACCCCATACCCGTATTCATGTAACATAGGTTATATGAAATCATTTATGGCCCTTTATCTGCCATCTTAAGCTTTTAAGATTGTTCACATGTTTGAGGTTCTGGGGAGATTCATGTTCAAAGACGGATTTAGAAGGGACCCTCTCAATTTTTTTTTAAAATTATATGTATAATTAAAAATATATAATGAAAAATATGAAGGGTTTGTTAAACTTTATTTTTATTTTTAGTTACACTTAAATCAAATTTGATTAACTCCTTTTAAATTAATCAAGTAGATTATAAGACAATATTGAAAGATTATGATAAAACTTCTTTGATATAATTATTTTGAAACAAATATTTGACATATTATTCATTCATAAGAAATGGAGCACAAAATATTAGATGGAAAAGAAACAAAAGAACATGAACTATAGCAAAAAAAAAAAAAAGGAAAGGAAGTTAGGATTGTCAAATAATTATTTGAGCAGTACCCATTATAGTTATTTAATAATACTCCCTCCGGTATGCAATATAGGTTTTATTTATGATCCAAAATATAGGTTATTTTCACATTTTAGTGTCCCATTAATTATTTTATACTTGTTTTACCTCTATTTAATTGGAGAGAGAATGAATGAATGAATGTGAATTTATTGAAGTATTTAGTTGGAGAGAGAATGAGTGGAGGTTGAGTGGTAGAACCGTATTTATGTCTTTTACTTTATTTTTTTCAGAAGATCAATAAGATCCAATGATTATCTTCATTCTTATGCATAATCCAAAAATGACCTATATTAAAGACCGGAGGGATTATAGAAATTGAATGTTGGGTAGTAAAATGTCAATTGAGTGCAAAAAATATGGTGAGAGAATGTTGAGTCATCACTAGATTAACACGTAAGAAAAGGACAAGATTATGAACGAATACATTTGGGAGAAAGTTGAAGGCATTAATTACCAAATAAAGTGGGGCTTGAGGGATCAGCTTTGTGGAAATGAAGTTTTAGAGCCACCAAACTGCATATTGAATCTTATTGATGTTGATGATGTGCTACTATATGACCCTTTTATGTGCTGAACGGCTAATGACTTGTTTTCTTTCATTCAGGTTGCAAAAGCTGCAAAGCTGGAGAAAACTGAAATTCCTGCAAGGATTAAGTTGCTTCCGGATCCATGGACGCCTGAATCTGGATTAGTCACTGCTGCACTCAAGATAAAGAGAGAACAGCTGAAAGCCAAATTCAAAGATGATCTTCAGCAGTTGTATGCATGAAGCATGGTTGTAACCTTTTTGACAACGGGATCAAATCATATTTCTGGCTAATGTATTTTCACTGTATGTAATATTTAATCCCTGTTGCATAGTGAAAGACACAACGCATAACATTGCCGGTTGCAACTACAAGGCTGGATTGCTTTGTGAGCATGAATTCCCTTGCTTCTGACGCAAGATGTGTGCCGCCATACACGTGATGAATTAAGTTATGCCAGTTATGTTTCGTATTTTGTATTAGGCATGATAGAATAAATTCATACATGGCAGCTTTATCAGTTGTTTGGCGAGGCTGAGTGATGGTAAGCGTCCTTGTAGGGCATCCTATAATTATGAATGTCTCCTGCCTGTCATCTCCTTTGGCCGTCCAAAGCATGTTCTCCTTCACCAAGGTTTTACAAGGTGGCTTGGACTTTCGGATCACCTTCAAGTTTCCTTTGGGTTACTCTTTATGTCTCGTATTCGTAATCCTATTTGACATCCATTTTGGCTATTTTATAATTAAAATCCAACTAGATCTCGAACACAATATTATATTTGTTGTCATTGACAATCACGGATATATGATTGGTCGATGACAATCGTTAAATGACTATTGCTCAAATGAGAAACATTTAGGTGTTTTGGAAGTAAAAACAAAATATTTGTTCTATTATATTTATCAATTGATATGTTCTGTATTGTTTTTATTATTATTATTATTATTTGCATTTTTGATGAAATAAATTACTGATAAGTTAATTAATAAATATAATAGAGTAAATGTATTATCTTGTTTTCAAACTATGGATAATAACAAACTATGGGGGTTGAGCTGATATGGTGATAACTCTTTTATTTCTTAATTAAGTGTCGAGAATTTAATTCTTATCTTAAAAATAAAATAGCTTTAAAATTCATGACTAGTGTTTATCTCTTTAAATGAGTTTACAGGGATTAATTACTATGTCATCGGAAAAAAAGTAGGGCTATGAATAACAATAATTTCTATGTAGATACCATTTTTTGGTAGTCAACTGTAACCTTTTAGTGATCAATAGTTTAATGCCCATTTCTAAGAGCTATCACTCGTGACTAATTGGTAAATAACAGATATTGAGTGACTATGACATGGTGATCACCTGTGCTCGAGTGGTCAACAATATTCACTAAATTTGCATGAGATGATTTTAAATATAGATAAGATAAGAGAAATGTTATGTGTATTTATATTATATGGGATATTATGTTGATTCATTTATCATTTATTATTGAAATGATAAGCTTTTATTTTAAATATTTTGTGATGATTTTTAATAATGGATGATGGATAAGTTGTCACGGTGTCCTATATAAATTTAAATAATACAATTTAATAAGATTGGATATTACTAAGAAGAGGTGATGAAAATAGTTTTTCCATTCAATAACTCTTGAAATAAACTTAAAATATTTTTCCATTCAATAACTCTTAAAAATAAACTAAAATTTGCATTGTTTGTCACGGCCCAGATTCAAGCTCTATGTCTATGACCTCACAACCAAGTTGCACACAGGAGTATTTTGTTTTGGACAATAAAGAATACCCACTTTAAATATTTTACAATACAATTTTGAAGACATTTGTTGACTATTCAGAAAATTCACTTTCAGTCATCATTTTCGGCATTGGGAACATCTCTTGTTCACTTGATCTTTGCCATTGATTGCTACCACACACAAATCAAAGGCTGTCATTTAAACACCTCATCATCATTTAATAAAATCCATTCTACCACCTTCCCCCTTCCTTCTTCTCTCTATCTATCTTTCTTAAAAACCTCCTAGACTAAACAAGCTTTCACGCTCACCACCACCAGGCATCACCACCAATTTATACAAATTAAAGCTAAAAATGGTTACCGTGCAAATAATCTCTATTCAGTCTAACACTACTCCCAATATTCAACCTATTAACAAAAACTATATAACCTCCTAGCAGTAACTAATTCCTTGCTAAAGAAAAATCATCAAAAAAGGAAAGCAAAATTATTTATGAGAGGCTATATGTGCCTGAAAGTGATTAGTGACCAAAAAGTAACAAGGGGCGGTCAACTATATAGACTTGAAGCGTTAATTAGTCAAGATCGATCTGATCAAGAGGCAGATTATATAGCTTTTGTTAATAGGATTGAATACTGGGTGTAATACTAGGCTGAGTAAGATTATTTTGAAGGTAACAATTTTTAGCTTTAATTTGTATACATTAAAACAATTGATTTTGTGTTAAAAAAAAAAAAAACAGAAATTGGAGGCAATAGCTGATGGTGGTGACCGTGATTGTTTGTTTAGTGTGGGAGGCTTTTAAGAAGAAGATAGAAAGAGAGAAGAAGGAAGAGGGAAGGTGGTCGAATGGATTTTATTAAATGGTGAGGTGTTTAAAATTTTAAATGTCAACCTTTGATTTGTGGGGTGGAAGCAATCAATGGTCAAGATAAAGTAAATTGGACAATTTTTTGTTCCTGTTTCAAGTGAACAGGAGATTATCCTAATCCATCATTTTCTTATACCAAGCATTCTAAGCAATTCTGAAAAATTTACTTTGATCTTAATTCGATGTCGTGGAAGCTAGATTATGTATTCATATTGCTCGTGATTTGTTCATTTGACAAGAATGTTTATACAAGTTAACTAAGGGGAATAAATCGAATGGAAGTTAGTGCATTAAGCGGAAGTATAGGGAAACCCCAAAAATAAAAACATAAGAAACTAAAAAATTACTTAAATTATTAGCCTATGGACATAATTTATGATAGGATGCAATAACAGGGAGTAATATTCCCGCAGTTTACAAAAAAAAAGATGGTTTAATTATTTTCTAAGTTTATGTGGATTTACTAAATTTTATTTAAGTTCCTACAATTTAAAAATTTATAATCAAAACTCTATAATATTTAATATATAATTACATTTTTTAAATAGGTTTCCACCATTATAAAAAGAGTTTTGCTATTCTGCTAGAATAGCTACCCAAATTAAAAGTTGCCAAAAATACTAAGTAATGAAAATATGTCAGCTAAGTTTTATTTACCTATCATAATTTAGTATTAATTTTTTTAATACAAATTAATGAAATATGTCATGTAGATTTTTTTTTTTTGTTTGTAGATAGCAAAATAAGAAAAGGCAAAAGGAAACAAAACAAGGACTAACTACCCTTGTCAACCAACATAAGATCAAAAAGCTCAAGAGAAGGCAATCCCTAATCTTGAAACTCCTCGGAAGATGTCGCGTCACAATGGACTAGGTAATCTGCAAAGGCATTTGCATCCTACAAAATCAACATGAATCTTACACACCAATGCCGATGAACCATCTCATGAATAGTGTCAATGATCTCTTTGTCAACGTGTTGACTATGGACCCTGGTTGAAGTCACACAAAAGAAAGCTTCTAAACTATCAGTCTCATATATGACGTTCTTGTAGCCCTTGAACCAAACACATTACAGTCCCTATTGGATAGCCAATAGTTCAATGTGTAAGACATACATAATCCTACTGTGCCTAGAAAACAGGGCCACCAAGTCCCCACTAACATCTCTGATAATTCCACCATAGTTGTCCTGTTGAGAACCCCAATACACACTCCCATCAACATTAACTTTGACAAAATCATCACAAGGAGACGTCCATCGATCCAAGGGGCGCGCCCTCAACTAACAAGAGATCTGGGTTGAGGTTTGGTGGACATCAGAGCAAGGAGGTGAGTATTCCTAGCCATTGAGACACAACGCCAAGAATCAATTCCGAAAATATCACTATTGTGGTCCTTCCAAATCCACAAGCATCTTGTAAGAAAAAGCACAACAGAATTTCTAGTTCCAAAATGCTTCATCCAAAAGGCCAATATAGCCTTCAAACATCCCTAGCTCGAGGACAGTCTCTAAGGCAATTCATAGGTGTATCTAGGTCATGACTGTAATGTGTGCACTTGGAGAACGCCGCAAGACCTCTACTAAAATGGAGGAGATTAATAGGGAGCGTGTCATGCATGTATAACCAAAACATCACCTGAACTTTATTCGGGCAAGCCAAATGGAAAAGCCATGACTAGTTTTTGATGTCATCCCAATCGTAAATCTGTTCAAGGCACTAGCAATATCCAGAAGCAGTTGAATAACTATATGGCGAGTACAGTTTAGCCTCTGACTTTTCAAAATATGTGTTTCAACACCTTGTTCATTTCGAAAGGTGTGAAATGTGCCTTTTGTTAACTTGTCATTCAATTTCTCTATTAAATGATCATGTGCTAGTCACATGCATATATGAATGGACAAAATTGCTCTCCATTTAGATTCCTAATTCCTACCCTAAACATTATCATCTTCTCATTCCCAAGTCTGCTTCTGAACCCTTACAACCGCAATCATGACAAAACCCTTACCACAACTAAAAAAAAAATCCCAACTCAATAATAAATGAAAACTAAATCAACACCCATCCAAAATTCCCTCATAGCCACAACAACATAAAATAACTAAAAAGAAAAGAAAAGAAAAAAGAAGAAGAAAGGGCATGAATAGAAGAAAGCCAGCAACTCCTTCTTATCCCACAGTAGTTGTTGTTTGCCACTACTCTGATGGCCGCTTCCATGCCACCAACGACTAATAGGGAGTCATGACCTCCATCATCGTGTTTTAGCTATAGAAACTCTGCATCACTCACTTTCTCGTGAATCATTGTATGCACCTTCACAGGTCCCTTGTAGCTGCGGCCTCACCTCCACTGCCATTTGTCTTAGCCATGACCAATCATTGTCATCTCCACCACCTCAACCTAGGACCACTACCATTATCTCAAATCTAATCGACAATCGTCATCTCCATTGCAAGGAGCTTTCCTTGTCGCCACCATATCTCATCGCCTCTATTTTTGGGTTTAGAAGAAAGGACATGCTAATACAAAAGTGTGTCATTTCTATAAGAAGGAAGGACATTTTCAGAAAGATTGTCCTAAACCTAAGGTTTGGTTCAAAAAGAAAGGTATGTTTGAAACATATGTACTTTTGAATAAAATTTGATAGATGCTCCTCATAATTCTTGGTGGCTAGACTCAGTGCTACAACTCATGTATCCAATGTAATGCATGGATTCCTTACGATTCAAACCACAAGCCAAAGTAAGATGTTCCTCTACATATATATCGTGTGAAAGCTCCAATTGAAGGAATAGAGACTTGTTAGTTAGTTTTGGACAATAGCTATCATCTAGATTTACCTAGGACTCTTTATATACCTTCAATGTCTAGGAACTTAGGTTTTCTTTCAATATTGGATTACTATGGTTTTGTTTTTAATAGTAGGCATGGTTGTCTCAATTTATGTAAGAATTCTAAACTTGTTGGCTATCGAGTTCTTATTGATGGTTTATATATATTGAAACTTCTTGATCAATTTTTTGAATTGCTACTTATTGAGTGTTTGAGTATTGGAATTAAACAAAATGTGCCTAAAGAAAGTTCTGCATACTTGTGATATAAACATTTGGGTCACATTTCCAAGGAAAGGCTAGAAATATTAATAAAGAATGATATTCTATAGAATCTAGATTTTACTGATTGTACATGGATTGCATTAAGGAAAAGCAAACTAGACACAATAAGAAAGGTATCACAAGAAGCAATCAACTTCTTGAAGTTATACACACCAATGTATGTAGACTTTTTGATACTTTATCTCTTGGCAGAGAAAAATATTTTGTCATCTTTATCAATCACTTTGTTATGGGTATATCTATTTGCTTAAAGAAAAGTCTCAAGCAGTTAATGCTCTTGAGATATGTATCAATGAAGTTGAAAGACAAATGGTGAGTCATAAGATCTAATAGGGGTGGTGAATATTATGGAAAAAGTGATGAAATAGGACAACATCCTAGACCATTTGCAAAACTTCTAGAAAGGCATGTCATATATGCACAATACATAATGTCATACATGCCACAACAAAATGCTATGACAGAAACACATAATTAGAGGTTGATGGATATGGCTAGAAGCCTGATGAGTAATTCCTCGATACCTAAATTTTTGTGGATGTATGCATTAAAAACTGCTATGTATTTGCTGAAGAGGGTTCCTAGTAATGCAATTCCTAAAAATCCTTTTAAGTTATGGACTAATAGGAAACCTAGTTTAAGACGTTTACATTTTTGGGTTGCCCACAAAAGCAAAAGTATATAATGTCATGACCCGACTTGGAGAACATGACCGGCACGTGAGGAATCCTATCCTAACATAAGCCCTATGATTGTTAAGTCACACTATCTACATAATTTTATCGTAAAATCCATCTCTAATTATAAATCAATTTGCAAATTTCAAAATCATAATAATCATAAATAATTCATTCATAAATCAAGTCTGAAACTGTATCTGTAATACAAAATATGGTCTGGGACTCTGCTCATAGTGTCGCTAGAGCACTCTATACCAAAAAATAGAAGATATTTCACTCCATAATGAAGCTCACTAATTGAAAGCTCTAATGCTCCTGGGAAGGAGGCTGAGAGGGACCCATGGCAGCTGTTGTATCTATGGAATGGAAAAAGAATAGGAGTGAGTTTCATATAAAATTCAGTGAGTAGATTATCACCTAGAGCCCCTCATGGGATGAAAAAAAAACTTATAATCATAATAAACAATGCAATAGCTCAAAACCATTTTCATATTTGAGTACATATCATTTTAAAATCAATAATCTCTATAAATCATAAGTAACAATACTTTAATGGAGAAACAAGGATCTTTGGTTATACATATTAAATATGGAATAACAATATAATTCTCTGTATTTACTCAGAACTCTATAGGTTCCTCAAAGGACTCAAATTAGACACCTAACTAGGTTCCATCTCTGATTTCTCTAGGGTGAGATTGTCCTTTAAGGACAACTTGGTATAAAGGTTAACGATCTTTCACAACCATTAACTCACTGTCTATTTTTTCTATAACTACCATCTAGTCTTTAAATCATGAAAATTAAGTATTTTCTCTAAAACTCTATAATTGGCTCTTCCTCGAGTTTGAAAGCTACATCATATAAATAAATTACTCTTGAAATCATTAGGATAGTCATGAAATCTCTAAATAATCACATTCATGATAAAGCTATTCATAAAAATCATTTTGGTGACAAAATGGTCCCAAGAGTTTTCATAATACTAATGTCATGCTCTTCTGAAATCCAAAATCTCTTAACTTGACAAAATCAACAACACTCTATATTCGTGTTGTAATAATCTCTAGAATCATGCATTTATAGTAGTATACTAAGAAAATAATTATAGTGACCAAAATATTGGTTCACAAGATTGAACCCACTCACCTAGAAAGGAGGAATGAATGGTGTCAATGCCAACTGAACTTCGTGAAGTGGGGATGGCACCAATGTCCGCCATAACAATCACAAAACTCAAGATTAATCTATGTGGATCTGTAGATAACTCTAAACTAACTCTAACAACATTGGAGGAGTACCCCCACTTGACAATAATGAGGAATAACAAAACCCAAACCATAGGGGAGGAAGAAGGAAGAGATATCTAACATAAACTAACAACAAACATATACTTTGAAGCTCAGGGGAGGCAAACTTGAGTGGGGTTGAGAGTGGAGGGTAGAAGAGGGTGTTTGGGAGCAAGAGCTTTCAAAAATGAGTGGTTTTCACAATGGGTTAGGCTATTTATAGGGTAGAAGAGTCATTAATCAAAATTGCATTGGTTTGCATTGTTCTAATATTGAGGGGCACAGTTATGGCAGTCAAGAAACTTGAGCCCCCTCTGCTGAACAACACATGACATACTGTTATAGTGATTTGGACAGCTATAGCGGTTAGTAGAGTCCCTCAAACTACCATCCTTACACCCTTGATTGTTATGGTAGTGTCAACAACACCAATTTCTGTGCCTTTGGGTCTTTCATGCATCTGGGGCCTTCTCCGCAGCACGGGTGGGTCCCAGGGGATCCTAAAGTCATACCGAAATTGTTTAGAAACACGTGTACCCGAGGTATTATATATAATCAACATGAAAAGCAAATAGATTCTCTAATAGTAAATGATTACTTTATTGGTTATCCAGAGAAGTATAAACAATATATCTTTTATTGTCCTAACCATAGCCCTAGAATTGTAGAAACTGTTAATGCAAAATTCCTTAAAGATGGTGAAGTTATGGGAGTGGGGAACATTAAAATGTGGACATAAAGAAAATTAAAGTGAATGTTCCTATACATGTAACTGTTCCTTACCACTGTTGCTCAAAGTGTTGTTCCAACTATTGCTAAATGCTCTGGTAGTGATAAACAAAATTTGGATGATAACATACCTAATGATAAAGTTAACTCACAAAGGCCCAAAAGACACAAGTCTTAAGAAATGCACTTGAAGAGAACTCAGAGCAAGAAAATCAGCTATTCCAAGCTATTGTGAGACTTATTTGCAAGAAACAGACATTGGAATCAGTAAAAATCCGGTTTCATTTTCACAAGTCATAAATAGCATTGAGTCAGAAAACTGGATTGATGCCATAAAGGAGTTACAGCCCATGGAAGAAAATAATGTTTGGGACATCTTGGAATTGCTAGAAGGTGCTAATTAGGTTGGCTATAAATGGGTTTTTAAGATCAAGCGAGACTCAAATGGCAGTATCGAATGGTATAATACTTGACTTGTAGCTAAATGATACATTAAAAAAGATAGTGTTGTTTATAAAGAAAACATTTTCACCTGTCCTAAAGAAAAATTCATTGTGTACCATTATGGCACTAGTGGCTTATTATGACTTAGAGCTACGAGTGGATGTAAAATCAACCTTTCTAAATGGTAATCTTGAAGAGGAAGTTTATATGGTTCAACTTGAAGGTCTTACAATTGAAGGAAAAGGTCATGATGTGTATAAACTTAAGAAATAAATATATGGACTGAATCAAACCTTACTTACATTAAGTTTACTGGATACCATTATCTCTTTCAATTTCAAAGAAAATGTAGTTGACAAATGCATATACCGAAAGGTCAGTGGGAGTAAGTTCATGTTTCTAGTTTTATATATTGATAACATCTTGCTTGTAACTAATGATTTGGGAATGTTGCATGAGATGAAAGAATATCTCTCTAAGAACTTTGAAATGATAGATATGGGAGAGACATCCTATGTGATAAGCATTAAAATATTTTGTGATATATCACAAGGATTGTTAGGATTATCTCAAGACATATATTAATAAAATTCTAGAGATTTAACATGGAAAATTGTTCTGTACAAATTGCACCAATTCTAAAAGGGGACAAGTTTAGTTTTATGCAATGCCCAAAGAATGACATAGAGTGGGAACAAATGGAATCAATTTCATATGGTTCCATAGTGGGTATTCTTATGTATGTGCAAACTTGCACAAGACCAGATATTAGTTTTGCAATTGGAATACTAGGCAAGTATCAAAGTAACCTCGGAATTGATCACTGGAAGGTTGCAAAGAAAGTTTTGAGGCACCTTCAAGGCTCAAAGGATTATATGCTCATGTACAGAAGATATAGCCAATTAGAAGTAGTTCGATATTCCAATTCGAGTTTTGATGGATGTGCTGACATAAGGAAGTCTGCATTTGGCTACTTATTCCTATTTGGAGTAGTGGTCATATCATGGAAAAGTTTTAAGGAAAGTATTGCCACTTCATCTACCATGGAGGCAAAGTTTGTAGCATGTTTTGAAGATATAGTTCATGCATTGTGGCTGTGGAACTTTATTTTAGGGTTTGGGGTTGTCGACACCATTGCCAAGTCGCTGAAAATTTATGTGACAATTCTGCAGCTATATTTTTATCCAAAAACAACAAATACTCAAGACGTGCCAAGCATATGGGATTAAGGTATTTTGCCATTAAGGAGGAAATTCATAAACAAAGAGTATCTATAGAACAAGTTAGAACAAAATTGTTGATCCATTAACCAAAGGATTGCAATCAATGACATTTAAGGAGCATGTACATAGAATAAGTCTGGGTTCTCCTTTTGAATGACATATTCAATTATGTCAGCACTCTAAGCTCATCATGTTTATGTGTTTCTGAAAATTGATAGTTTATTTATTTCTAGGTAATGTGCACATGCCAATACTTTGTGAGTTATCACATAAATGCTCTAGAAACATTTATAGGAGTAGTATGAAATTTTATGTGTTATTTATGCATCCTGTATAGTGGAACACTAGTGTTTGCGATATATGAAAGGAAGTATATTTTATAAATTAATGCATGATTGCCATAACTCACGTGTGGTGTTTTATTATATTGAGGCAATTGTTATGTATTAGTAAGAATGAGATTTTATTTTAGGCCAAGTGGGAGAATATTGGAAGTTATCAAGTTGGAAGTTATCAAGTTGTAACAACTATTAATGGAAAAAATAATAATAACTGCCCATTACTTTCATCATCTCAAATTAATTTAATCTCATATGTTGACATTAACACTTGATGAATACATTAGATTAGAAGTTTTACGCAAATAAATTGGTTTTCTCTCTGCCCAAAAAGATACACATTCAATTCAACTTACATCCAAAAAGAAACTTTCATCATCATGCGTGTATGAAAGTGAGGGAGAAAGAAAAGAAATTATTTTTTTTATCTCAACTTTGTTCAAGGCTCTTGAAGATCATGACTTCTCCATCTTATCCGAATATCAAAAATCACGATTTTTAAAATCCTATGTTTGAATATTTCCACTTAGCATTTTGAAAGGACTTCTTTGGACTTTTTTTTTCTTGGGGGACCATTTGTCCTTTTTTTTTTTCTAGAGAGACCAATTTATTCGATGTAAAATTTAAAAAAGACCAATTTAGAGGTTTTTGTCAATTAAAAGAAAAAAGTCAATGCAACCAACTTTAGGAAAAAAATGCTTAGTTGTTATCGAATTGATTTGCTGCAAATTCTGTAAGACTGCTTACCCTATAAGCCAGCAACTAGATTGGAAAATTTCTACGTTATTTCATCCTCGAGCAAAATGAACAGGACCTTACAGGTGAACGTTTCTAATACAGTTGAACTTATATAAAGTTACTTAGCTGTATTATGGTCGGCTAAATGTCACCAAACAAATAGTCCTCTTTCCTTGAACTTGAATTACCAGCAGGCTAATAAAATTTTCTATAATTGTGGAACTTCTCTCGAAGGATTTATTCCATACAGCAATAGAAGAAAAGCAGTTTCCATCTTTCCCCAAACTAATGGATCTTATCATCTTTACCTTGGTATGGACTTTGAGTAGGCGGTTAGATACTCTCACTATGCTGTGAACTTTGCAGAACCAAACTATCGTTCAGAACCAACCTCAAAATTGAGTTCAATTGTTGCATTAAAAGTGCATCTTCCCATTTGGCTGTTGTCACAAAGGTTTACTCTGGATCAGCTGGAGTTTGTGAAATGGCCATTGTTGACAGTGAAGGCCGCAAGAGAAGGTATAAACTAGGCCCCAAGAGAGGAATTAGTGATATGGGAAGAAACCAAAATCCTTTGTCAAACCTGCATATCGGACCAGCATTAAAATATATGCTAGATTATCTTCTATATAAGTGAGATTAGGGCCTTGGTAAAACTGTAAATAAAAACTTCACAGCTAAGGAACGTACCATTTTCGAGCAGTCATATCATTGTAAACCCAAAAAGGTGCAAATGTGGAGAGTATAGCAAAATCAATGGACATGATATGGATCTGCAAAATTAAAACCAGAATAAGCAACCAAAGAGTATTGGCAAGTCCTATTCCTGTAAAGAATGGATAACTGCAAACAATATTTGCATAACAAGCACAGATTATAAAATGAATGAATAAGAACAAGCATTGTAGTTGAGGCATAAATTTGGCCTAGAGTTATATGTTCTGACAGACTAGAAACTATTGCTTGAAACTTTATGATTTAAATTATCAAATACCGGAATAACAAGATTGTTAAAGACCATGACAATGCTAAAGCTTACACACTGAATACAATGACAAGATATGTCAATTATATGAAAGAGAGTATGAACTTACAAATTTGCTTTCCCGGAAGTATTGGTAAAATTCTCTCCACATGCCATCCCCAGCTAAACAAGCATAAACTACTAAAGCTGTCCCTGCAGCAAGCAATATCTGATGTGTTGTTGGGGTAAGTTACATTACAACAGATGTTAGAGTCTAGTGTGAGTATGCTACGTGCTTAGGTCATGCAGTCATGTTATTGCATGCAGCATGATAAATGCAACCGTGTCATAGAAACAGTTAATCATCTGATTACTACGATATATATTGTATTAAGAGAAAGCATGATGTGATTGTCAGCAGAGTCAAAAGGATTACAATGGGGTGGTTTGTCTTCGGATTTAACCCGAGCAAAATCACCTAGTCATGGACACAGTTAAATACCCCATTAGGGTGGTTTATCAAACCACAATGCTCTGCACTCTATCTATTCTCTAGATTTTCTCTAGGTTTCATTTTGTTTCTTTCACTTTCTTGGATACTCAATATTGTATCTAGGGCTGAGAACCCAATTCGGGTTCATTCTAAAGCACAATCTCCACACTCAGCAATGCATGCTCGCCTTTCTCCTCAGCAATTCATGAATTAGGTAAACTTGTGATTTCTCAACAAACTCAAACCCTTAACTCGACCATAGACTCATAAGTGTTTACTTATTTAAAAAATATTATTTAAAGCATATATCTTAGAAACTAAGCAAAACTTGTTAAGAGTATAGTCGAGTGTCATAGGCAGTATTAGGCTATTAGCATGTATAATAAGAACTTGGTGTAGCTCTACAGGCACATTAGAGTTAGATAGGTTTCGGTTGTGACAACTATCATAACAGATGACAACTTTCGTAGCGGACTCGTGAACAACTCACTAAGTTGACTCGTGAACAACTCACTAAGTCATTATATATCCTAATGTAAACTGATTTTAGCATAATGAAATCATTGCCATCAGTCACAGAACTCTTTCCCATCACCCTCTTTGTTCTCTCTAATTTTTCTTAGTTTTTCCTCAAGTTTCTCTAACTTTCCCATACTTTGTCAGATATTCAACAAGGCAGTAAAAACTGAAGATCACTGATTGATCAGGAGCTAGAATCACAATCATCATGGTTCCATCCTGTCATGAACCATCTTTCTCAACAGATTAAACCACTACATAGAGGCACATAAATGATTTTATATAGTAACACGCTCCCTCAGACGAGCCTTATTGGGCTTGAAGCATGAACAATGCATGGGCCTATTGTCTTACAACATGCTTAAGTACAAGGCCAGATTGAAGATCAAGTGATTTTGTCAACAAGCTGGCTTTGATTTCTCAAAGTCTTTAGTTCTTGTGATTAAATGAAAAACTATTTGGGCAGTATTAACTTGTACTATCACTAAACAACATTCTATAAGGAAACCTGATGTCAACATGAATTTTTAAATGGCTATCAAAATAAGGAAGTCTACATGGTTCAACCAAAGGGGCTTGGGCATCCAAACCATAAGTTGGTTTGTAAATAGCATAAAGCCTTGTATGGCCTTAAAAGGCCCTTAGGCCTGTTTTGAAAGACTAGCATTTGCTCTTGCAATTTTCTTGGGTATTGAAGTGCAGCAATTTTCTGATTGTTCTTGGCATTTGTTCCAATGGAAATAAAAAGTGTTTGAGATTGGCTGCAGATGGCTTGAAGTCTGGTGAGAGGTTGTCCAAAAACAAGGCATCACCTTTATGTCATACCATCAACTACGTGGATCAGAGGTGTGAGCTTTGCAATATGCTATTGTTAAAGAGACCAGAAATTTACTATAATGTGAACTTGCCAACATATGCACTCTCCTATGGAAGAACTTTGGAAGCCAGTTAAAAGAATTTTGTGGTAACTCCCAGGCCCTACACTGTACAGAGTTAGTCACCTCCTTCTCCGATGCTATTGTGATGCAGAATGAGCTGCTGACCCTAGCTGGAGAGTCTGGGTCCAATCTCGCGTATTTCTTCTCGTACAAAAACTCATCTCTTGGCAGTCCAAGAAGCAAGTGTTGGTTGCCCACACAAGCATCAAACCCAAGTATCAGCAATGGGCCAATACTTCTGCTCAAATCATTTGGAGACAGTCCCTTCTTCAGGAACTAAGCATGTGGAATTGAATTTGTTCTTTGTTCATTAAAGGGATCTACAGAACATGCAGCGATTTGACATATTCAATCAATAGACCAAGCAACATATCTACTTACTAAGGCACTTTCCAGTCCTAGATTCAACAAGCTTCAAAGCAAATTTAATGTGAACAAATTTCAAAGAGTTTAATTTCTATGCACTATCAGTGTAAAACAATTTTACACTGACATCCAATCAAATGTTGCCACATAAGTAAAAGTGGTTTCTTTTTGAGATAGTGGGTGTAAAAGTCAATAACTTTTACTTATGTCGTTACACTTAATTGGATGTCAATATAAAACTCTTTTACAATAACAATGTATAGAAATTAAAATCATTTTCAAATAACAAACTAGTGCATCAGGGCAGGTGCACAACTGGAGTGGCTGGCTAGGACCCCTATCAATTTCAAGGGGCATGTTAGAGTATAATCAAGCACCATAAGCAATATTAGTGTGACTGTGTACACTGGGATCTAGGTGTACCATGCAACAATATTAAAGTTAGTTGGGTTTAAATTATCGAAGCTATCATAACAAAATTGTAATCAGTTCGCTATATATATCCTCATGTAAGCTGGTCATAGCATAGTGAAATCATTCACATTTAGTCTCAAAGATCTTCTCTCGTCACTCTCCATTCTCTCTTCATTTTCTTAGATTTTCCTTAGGTTTCTCTTCTTCTCATACTTCCTCAGTTATTCAGCATAATTATATAACAAATTTACAATTAACATGAATGACAACAAATGAAAGAAATAGTGTAAAAGTAATAAGTCAATATAGGAATCAATTTATTGTAAAGTTTAATATTGTTGAACAGATGAAATTACATTGCGACAATTAAGACGCAGCAGACCCATTGAAGAGTGTGTACAATCTGTTTTTCACCCCAATCTACAGTTTTCTTCCTAGTTCTGGGTACTAGATACTGAAACAGAGAAGGGTGAGAGGACCTTCTATTGTACAGACCTCTATCTCCTATTGACACCATATCAAAATCAATAAAACACTTGAGGGTATTTCAGTAGGAAATCAATAACACACAGTCCCTATTTTGGCAGTATATTGTCAGACACCTTTAATTAGATTTCAATTATCTCTCTTGAACAACTTTACAAGGTGAAATCGAGATGAGCACTTACCGCTGCAGTTACTTTTGATTCAAGAAAAATCAAAGGCCACTTTTTAACATGAGTTTCTTCAATTGGAGGAGCTGGTGGTTTCCAAAGTACAAAATAGGGAAGAAGTGCATATGCCCCCCCAAAACATGAAAGCATAAGGAAGGGCCACACAGGAATTTTGCTTTTTGAGCTGTAGCACAACAAGTAGGAGAGATGAAATCAGCTCCAGGCATTATCGAATAGTAAAAACACGAATTAAAAACTACTTCATTTATTCTCTTTAAATAATATGTTGATTATAGCCTTTAAAATCCTTGAAACAGCATGCAAAGTAGTAGCAGAGTTAACATGGAAGTAGAGTGCAATCAACAGTCAGGATGGGGTATGCCAATTCAATTACTATTCCGTCAAATATGACATTTTGACTGATTTTTACAAAGCACAAATTAGGTGATTGACTGATTGTTAATTTAGAAACTGAGAGAGTATTAGTTAACGCTCCACAAAGCATAGAGTCAAAACTGCAACTGCATTTATCCTGGAAGAAAACTCGATTGAACTCACCCTACAACACGGACAGAAATGTTTTATCACAGATTTCCAAATCCACCAATGTTTGTATTTAGCAGGTTTGTCAATATGATCAAAAGGGAGAACAACAAGGTGTAAAGAAACATCTATTTGCATATCAATTTTATCACAGACAAATAGTATGCTTAAGAAGCCCTGAATCATCAACCGTACGATTGATTTATATTATTCGCAAAAGCACATGAACTTATATGCATGGTAGAGATGTTAGATACACAACTATTCATGAATCTGTACCTAACAACAAAAAGCTTCTAGGAAAGTTGGCCTTTCAGAGATTAACTATTCTAAAAGCTTAATCTAATAGATGGAGGCTCATGAATGACTACTTTAATATCCAACGAAAGAAACCATGTCAGTTTATAGGGAGAATTATATATCAGAATGAGATACCTCCTTCCTGTAGGAATTAGCAGCATGCTATACACCAAGGGCCACAAGCCCATTATGTACCACAATGATACAAGCACCTCGTTCATTCTGAAGCCATCATCTCCTTTCAAATTCAGAAGCTTTTGCAAGAAATAAACGTCCCTTGTCTGAACAAAAAAGTAATAATCTCACTGATCTAAACAAAAGGAAAGGAAAGGAAAAGGGAGGCCAGCGGCATGGGGGCGAGATAGAAACCATAAAAGTTTATTTTGATGCTCTTATAGGAAGGTAAAAGAGTACGGTGAATCCTTGAAGATGCTAACCAGCTAGAACCATGATGGGCAAACAACTGATTCAACCAGTACAGAAGTTTTGTACTTTTCATTCTTTTTGGTGCCGACAAAATAATATTCTGGACACAATCTTCAATTTGATCCGTGATAAAACATCGGAGGACAGAATAGTCCTTCAAAATTTGAAAGTCCATTCTCACCATTCAAAATGCAGGAAATTTTGGTCTCTAAACAAGCAAAATTGAGGAACGAAGTGTTATATTTTGCATATTTGGAGACCAAAGTGTCCCACATTATGAACGGTGAGCGACTTGGGCTGTCAAGTTTTAGAGGGATGAATTTGTCCCATATTTTGGTCAGAGACCAAGTTGGGGTTTACTCAAACTTTATGAATACTAGCAGCTCGAAAGTTATCAGTATCTTAATATTCACGAACAAAGAGACAGCAGCATTAACATTTTCTACTCTATCAAAGGAAAACAGATGCTCCAAAGGGAAATGACAGGAAACAATAAACACAACACGTGTTTTTAGAATGATGCTTAGTTGATGCTTCAAAATTTTGTGTTTGATAGGGCCAACGAAAAAAAAAAAAAATGACCAGAGAAATTAGAATATGTATATTTGAACTCATATGCATCCGACACTCCCATCATTTTAGCATGTTCCAACCGTGGCATTCAATACATGAAGCAACACAAAAAACGCACTAAAATACCGGGGTTTGGTTCGGGGCGAGAAAGTAAACATAGCAGATAAGTCCAGCCCACAAGAAGAAGAGCAAGATTGAGGTGGTCCAGTCCCTTGCATCTTGCCCGCCATTATTTCCATTCCCACGAACCTCACTTTCTCTCTCCAAATCCTGTTGGTTCAGGGAGCTGTGGCAAATTTGGTGACGTCCTCTTCCCCGAAATGAAACTAACGGGGATTTGGTTTTGACATCAAGAGCTTGTTTGAAGCGACAAAAAGAGCCTGAGGCTGTTGCTAATCTGTGCGGTGGTGAAGCCCTCAGTTGAGTGATGTGGGGCTGAAGGGAGGCTCTCACGGTTCGGTTCTTGAAAGAGAGTTGTGGTGTTGAAGAGCACAAGTTGCAGGAGACGAGATTGGCTTTAGATAGCATGCTCGATGTCAAAAAGAGTTTAGCAGAAGAAGATGATGATGATGAGATGAGGCTTGTTACCGTGTATTTTACTCCCAAGGATACGCTTGTCTAATCTCAACTAGCAGTAGCCTATTAAATGCAGTGAAACTTTGGAGACGACGTCGTTTTCTGTCCCTTCTCCCTGTCACCTATGAGCAGGAGTGTAACTGCACCGAACGAAAGGTAATTGAAAACAAGGCGGCATCTTAGAGCTTCTCCCACGGGTGGGATCAATTTCGATCCTTTTTTAATTTTTAGGCCTCACCATGACACACCGTCTTGGTGTCTTAAAAAGTAAATGGAAACTAAGACCACCTCTAATGTTGGGTTATAAGTAGAATCCCAATTTTTGTCCCATCACTTGTCACATATGCTACGTATACTGGACTTGAAATCTCTTACTTTAGTGGAAAGTTCGAACTTTGATCCCATTTTTTGTTCTACATGTCTTTTTAAAGCTAAACTAATCAATCAATATTAAGTATTTTATTACAAATATGCAAATTATATTTTATCATTTTTTCAACAAAAGTATTAAAGCTATGAATTCTTCTTAGATGGGATAGGGGAAGAGGAGGTGGGAGTCGAACACAGGACTACCTACTCAAAGGTGCAAAAGACAACCACAACAACTAGACTGTAGGCTCAACCGCAAATTAATTTTTATCACTAGTCTTTTTAAAATTAAATTTCGAATAAAAATCAATAACCCAACGTACATAATTGAAACATTCCATAACTGAAACATGCATAATTAGAACATTATATCACTGAAACATGCATGATTGAAACAATTCATAACTGAAACATGCATGATCGAAACAATGCATAACTGAAATTTGCATAATTAAAACATACATAATTGAAATATCACATAACTAAAACATACATAATTGAAACATTACTTAACGAGCATTATGGAATTGTTAGATATGTTCTACCAAGTCTATTTGTAGTTGTCGATGCCTCGTAGTTGGATATTGTTTAGGATATACCTCTCATGTGGAGCAAAAGTTTCCTCACTAAGCTCCAGTTGTGATTTGTCATTGTTCATATTATCGTAAGAAGATAGCTGAGGAGAGTTCCTCACATATGTGTCCCTTTCATCCTCAACAATCATGTTATGCAATATGATGCAAGGTTTCATTATCCTCTTAAGTTTCTCGTTATCCCCAAATCGTGCCGGATCATGTATAATTGCAAAGCGAGCTTGTGGCACTTCAGATACTCATTCCACATCCTTTCATTATCCTTCTTGATATTTGGCAAACAATTTCTATTTATCTCCCTGTGGTCGGGATATTGTTTTAATGAATGTTACCAATTTAGGATATATGTAATATGTTAAATAGTATCTCACAGTGTAATTGGAACCATTTACATTGTAGTTTACCTCAAAGTGCAACCTTCTAGAACTTCATCAAACACTAGTGAATGGTTTAACACATTGATGTCATTATTCGAACCAGCGACTCCAAAAAATGCATGTCGTATCCAAAGGGCATGGAAAGGCAAAGCTTCAAGTACTATAGATGGAACCCTATGATAACCACTTAAGAACATACATTTCCATGCTTCCAAATAGTTTTTCCATTGTCAATGGATATAGTCAATGTTGCCCATCGTGCCTAGGAAGCCACATTCCTCCATAATCTTTAGGAGGTGCTAGACATCATTTGACTTCTGCTTTTGCAAATATTCAGACTCAAATACCAAATTAACATCTTTAATGAATTTCTCTAACCACTAAATTGCAGTGCTTTCACCTATCTACACGTAATCATTGATGGCATGAGCTGATGCTCCCTATGCCAACAGTCACATGGCAGCTATGCATTTTTTCAATGGGGATAAGCATTTCTTCCCTATAATATTGAACCTTTGCTGGAAATACGGATTAATACTTGAGCAGCATTCACAATGCAGAGGAATATATGTTTTCACATTTGGAACCTTTGCCACCAGATTAGGTGCAAAATAGTCCTTGAAAAGGCTTTCGTGTCTACTTCATGGTCTCTTTATATCTTTCTACGAGATTTGGAGAAAGAGCTTTGCTCGTGCAATTCCTTTGAATCACTAAATACAATTTCATCAAGTATATCATCCCAAGAGACGTTATTAGATTCATTATAGTTTCCAACCATATGCGGTAATGAAGATTTTAGTGTTGGTCGTGAGTGAAAAGGTGTTTTAAGAGAGATAATAAATGCAAATGAGGTTTATGAATTCTTATTACAAGAGGAGGAAAAATGTTGTCGATAAGTGTGAAAGAATGGTGTTATAAGCTTGTTTTATGATGGCTATTTTTTGTAATGACTAGGTTCATAGTGGCTATTTTTTGTAACGGCTAGTTTCTTAATGGCTATTTTATATAACATATTTTTATCATATTTTTTGTATAATGCTTAGTTTTGTGACAATCAATTTTGAATAACCTTTTATAATTTTAAAATTTAATATTATAAAATAAAGTACGTGACAAACAACATTACATAATTGAAATATTAAATGCATTTAAAATATAATGAACATCTAAAATAAAATACACTCAACATTTGAATTAAAAATACAAATGACAAGTAAATTAAGATTACAATCAACACATTAATTAAGCATATTTTGTATGAATAGATCATTGTTTTTCACTCATCAAAGAAGAGTTTGTATTCAATATTTGCATTTCTATTTCCATTTCCCTTGTGGCTATCATCCTTTTCCGTTGCACCAATTTCTTTTCCTGGATGGTCTTATAATTATCATAGAAAGCTGGTTACTTAGCAGTTGCGGATTTGTTTAAACCAAGCTCTTCTTCCAAAGTGCACCTACCCTCATCAACTTTTGATTTCCCCTACCCTTACTCTTGGCTGTCTTGGTGCCTAGTGGACAAACTTGAGACTCTATACCAACTTCCTCAACTGATGGTGTTTTCAAATTTCATGAAGATGAATATTCTCCAAAAACACTTATCTTTGTTCTATTGGAGCTAACTCCATTTTATTGTTATCATTTGAACCGCTTCTTATTCTTAGATATGCTTAATCATGACAAGCACCAAATCTTTGAGCCCCAACATTAATCCTATGTCATCTTTTATTCATCAAAATTGTCCCTCTTTTAATCATATCATGGTTACTTTCCTCGCAATGATCAGGAATTTGGTCCCAAAACGCATAACCATTTTCATCTACACTAACCACAGGACCCATTGACACATTCAACCATGTACTTATCAACAATTTATCCCCTTCCCATTGTCAATGACCACTATCTTGACTAACATGTTCAATTTGCTCATTGTTGAGGTTGATAGCATTTAACCTATCATAGCTAGAAAATTGTGAACTCAGAGTCAAATTTATGGTGCTTGGGGGGATAGGTCGGATGATCCCCAAGTACTACCAGATGTTAATTCTAAACCCCTAAGTTGGGTTTGCAATGGGAAAGACTGTGTGCTTGAATTTCTGGCCAATGGATTAAAGATTAGAGGAAGTGGAAATTGAAATGTTTGTAGATTTTGATTGTTTAGGAAAAAAAAGAAAAGAACTTGAAAATTTGAAGGAACTTGAACATTAAAAGGGACTTGACTATGAAGCACAGACGCTGACACGGGCATGGGATACGACATAAACACAGACACAGAGACACACCAAACACAAAAAATTACAGGACACGGACACGACATATATATATATATATATATATACATTTTTTATTTTGTTGCATAATTTTTTTGTTTGAATTTCTTTTTGTAGTATTTGTATAATTTTTTTTATCTAATTAATTCTTCTTTTTATTTTTTTGTGATCAACTAAAGAATTTTCAAAATAAAATGACCTAACAGCATAGATTCAACAAAATAACTAGGGTTGATTTTGGGCTCATATTGGTATTAAAATTTGAAAAAAAAAATAAAGAAACCAACTCAGGCGTGTCTGTAGGGTGTCCAACCGACGTCCACAATGAATTAGAATAGTGTCCAACCACGATCGGTGTGTGTTTGAGCTCAAAAAATTATTTTTTTAATTGGATGCTTATTCAATACATATCGTGTGAGTGTCGAACACCTCACTAAGTCGGTGTGTCCATGCTTCATAGGGACTTGAGCATTGGAATTTTAAATATTTGGATTGAGGAGAAAGTATGGAATTTGTAAATTAGGATTTGGATTTTAAGGGTTTGAAAATTATGAGTTTTGGATATTTTGATTTTGAGGGATGTTGGAATTTTGCAAGTAATTAAGAAAAGAATTTAAATTAAATTCATATGGATCCATCATTTTTTTTTTTTGTGAGAGAATGAAAGGGTAGAATTTGTGCAATAGGGAAGTAGAATTTGTGTTGAAAGAATTTGAAAGGTATTGAAAAGAGTAGAAATGAATTGTGAAAATACAAGAAGAGATGATTTTTATAGAGTATAAAAATTAATAAAATTTTGCTGTTAAAAAAAAAAAAGAACTATTGCTCAACAGCTAAGTTCTTTTTTTTATAATTGCCCAATGGTTAAGTTTTGTAACATTTATCAAAATAAAAGACCCAAGAACATTGTTTTGTTCCACAAATGACATGCTCCATAATATTTGTAATATTTAATGCTATTGTTAAAAGCAACTGTCACATGCCACATGTCTATGTCCTCAATATTCATTTATGAAATGCTCAAGTTCCAACTTACCGAGACCAGTCTCATTTTCCAACATCACTCCAATGCACTCCCACCAGGCGGGACCATCCCAGCACATCCACCAATGCAATTTGGGACTGAAAATCGGACCTACTAAAGCTGCTCTAAAAGTGTCCCTCTCCTCTCCAATGTAAGGGACCAACTTTGGTCCAATATTTTCTAAAAATTTTAAAAAAGAAAACTTAATATCATTATGAGATATTTTATTTTAATATCTTGTATTATGCAAATTTATTTTTGGTTTAGATAAAAATATAAAACTAAAATTTTTAAATATTTTATTTTAAATAAAATTTTAGTAAATTAAATTTCAAATAAATATTGTGTATATTTTATTGGAAGTTGAATTGTAAAAAATTCAAATAAATACTATTGAAACTAAAATAAATCTTCGATGCATTTTAAAAATATTACATGATTAACAACAATAATGTATATAATTAAAATATGACCAATAGCGATGCATAATTGAAATTTTATATTACTAAAAACAATACTAGATGGACATTATCTAATTGTCATATATGTTCTACCAAATCTACCTTTAGTTGCCAATGTTTCCGCTTATCACGAAGTTGGATATTCATTCGGATAAATCTCTTGTACAAAACAAAATTTTCCTCTCCCAACTACGATTGTGATATGTCATTATCCACTTCGTTATAAGAGGAAAGCAAAGCAAAGTTTCCTGCATACATGTCCTACTCATCCTCATCAATCATATTATGCATATGATATGATGTAGGCTTTCATTATGTGCATAAGCTTATTCTTCTCCCCAAATCGTGTCGGGCAATGTATAATTGCAATGTGAGCCTGCAATACTTCGAATGCTCACTCTAAGTCATTTCATTGTGCTTCTTGATATTATGCAAATAACTTCCGCTTATCACCTTGTGGGATTGTTTTGATAAATATTGCCCACTTAGGATATATATCATTTGTTAAATAGTAACTTATAGTATAATTGGTACCTTAACAGTATAATTTACCTTTGGAGCATGACCATTTAGAACTTCGTCAAATACTGATGAACAGCCTAACACCTTGATATCATTGTTCGAACTAGCAACTCCAAAAAATGCATGCCATGTCCAAAGGTTAGATGCAACCACAATTTTAGGTACTAGAGTTGCAACCCCATGGTAACCACTCGTATACATATATATATATATATATATATATATATATATATATACATATATATATATATATATATATATCTTTCCATACTTTTGGGCAATTTTTCCTTTGCCAGTGTATGCAGTCGATGCTACTCATCAAGCTAAGGGAGCCATAGACCTCTGCCATTTGCAACAGGCATTGTACATAATTTGAGTTTGGTTTTCACAAGTGTTTAGCCTCGAAAACCAAGATCATGCCTTCGACAAACATCACTTAATTGTGGTGCTTTTGCCTATCTACACATAATCATCCACTACATCAATTGATACTCCATACGCTAGCATAGGCATGGCAGTTGTACATTTTTACGATGAGCATAAGGCTTTTCTACCCATAGCATTGACCTTCTGATGGAAATATGGATCAATAATAGGGAGGGCATCCAGTATGTGAAGGAAGACTTGCCTTCCACTTTGAAACTGTTGTCAAAATGTCTTACATCAGATTGGTTGTAAAGTAGTCATGGAAAAGATGTTTATGTCCTGTTTCATGATCTCTATCTATCCATCTATGAGAAGTGAAAGAAGAGTTTTGGCCATAATTTTCCACAATGAGTTGTAATTAACGATCCTCTAAATCATCGAATAATGCATCTCTAATCCAATCATCCAAAGGTGTGTTAACAAGTTGGTCTACATCATTGCGCAAAGCATCATTAAACAAGTCAACAAAGGTATGTTCCTATAACGATTAGAGTTTCTAGCCATTTGTATTAATGGATATTTCAGTCGTAGTTGTAGGTGGAAAAGGTTTTTTTTGAAAAGAGATAGTGAGTGTAGATGAGACTTTAAGGCTTTTGATAGGAGGAAGAGGAAAGATGTTGAGAGTAAATATGGAAGAGTGGTGATCCATATTAATAAGTCAACCCACAATGGCTAGTTTTGTAATGGCTAGTTTTGCAAATAAACATTTCAGTAAGCTTGAATGATTTTTAAAATTAAATGATTGTAATTATAAAATACAATGAATTACCACCAACATCACATAATTGAAACAAACATTTACTCTACCAATACAATCAACACTCAATTAAAAACATACTACATGATCAATAACTTTGCATAATTTTAAATATTGACTCTACCAATACAACACTTAACTAAGATATTTTGCTATAGTTTTCTCTACAACATTCTCATGAATATATTTTTGTTTATCAATCATTATAGAGGTGTCTTTATAAAGCATTTTTCATGTCTTATTTCCTTTTCCTTATCCCTTGACTTTTTGTTTTTTCTTTACTTCCATTTCCGTTTCCCTTTCCTTATCCCTTAGCTCCTTTTACTTGACCATCATCATATTTTCTTTATATGTCATATCGTTGCCCCAGATTATTAACTTCATTTCCCTAGCATTCACATGTCTCTCTATGAGAGATAATTTCTTAGTAGTAACAAATTTAAGCACGTTAATGTCTTAATCGACATTCTTAAGTGCTTTCAATTTCCCCTTGCCATTCCCCTTAGATTTTTTGGTTCTTGCGGATGAATTAGAGACTTTACATCAACATCTTCACCCAGGATTGTTTTTGGATTTGATAAGGATGAGCACACTCCATAAGCACCTATATTTGTTCACTTGGACCCCACTCTATGTTGATTGGGTACTCCATTTTTGTTCCCTCGAGAGTATATTCTAGTCTCGTTCAAGAGTGAATTTCTTCTTAGACCTTTTCAAATAAAGTTGACAAGGCAACTCCATTATGTCATTACTATTTGAACCATTTCTTATATTTCGAGATGTTTGGCTGTGACAAACACCACGTACTTGAACCATCTGATTGATCTTATGTCATCATTTCTTGACCCTACCTACCTTTATTTTCATGTTAGGGTTGCTTTTTGGTGAGCACAAATATCACGGTTTGCACTTACCAAATTAACAATTTTATTTAAAATTGAGTTACAATAAAACATAGTATAACGATGTGAACTCAATCGTCTCTCAATGATATCAATGAGCTAATAGACTATGCAAACATGGGATTTTGTTAAATTTAATTGCAAACAATTAGGAGAATGCAAAGAAAATAAAACAGACTAACAAATAAAAAGTCCTAGCTCAAGATTCCTAATGAACGCATGTCAATTTGATCCTTGGTAATAAATTGTAAATTACTTTATTGTAAGGTTAAATCTCCTTAAATCGAGATCTTTAACACTTGAAGAGATCCAACTTAGGACCTAATTAGACTCCTAATCACTCAATTCCCCAAATCACATTCATGCTCATAAGTATACAAACACAAACGAGAAAAATTAACTAGTATGCAACATGAATAATAATCATACATCCACACCACATACCATTAAGAAGGGAAATAAGGAAATCAAAGCATGCAATTAACACAATTTATTTAGGACTACAAAATATATATCAATTAATCAATTAACACATCCATATAACTAAATCATAATCATGCATCTCAACATCATTATAGCATATAACCATAATAAAGAAGAGCAAAAAGGGAAAGAAACACAAATTGTATAACCAACTTGAAGAGAAAAACATCATGAATCTACAAGTGCTTGATGACCTCTTGAGCTAGAGGGGGAGAAGGAGATATGAGAAGGAAGGAGGAAAGGAAGAAAGAAAAATATCCAAAACTAAGCTTAATAATTTAAGCTAAGGGTTGTTCTCTATTTGGGGCTTGGACATAATATTTAAATACCCAAAATTATGACCAAAATGGGTAAAACACATGTTGCAGACTTTCGGGATTCGCTGTTGGATCAGTATGAAACTTTTCTAGAAGGTTCTTGGTGTCTGGTTCTTCATCATGAACGGTTAGATCATCGATAAGAGGTCTGGAGTGTGAGATATCAATCTCGTACCGTAGTTCTATTTTTGTTTGGAGAATGACTTTCTTAGTTCAAGATGTCACTGTAAATCAGTGTTTGTGATGTCGTTCATTATTGGATCGAGCTAAAACTTAGACAGATTGTTGAGACGAGGTCCGGAGAGTGAGATACTAGTCTCGGACAGTAGCTCCAAATTTGGGGTATTTATGAACTTCTTGGTTCTCAATTTTAAGCATTGGTGTTTGGTTGTTTTTTATTGTTGTTAGCATGATTTGTGCACCTATTTGAGACTCTCTTATACCTGTTTTGATCATAGTGGAACTATTTCTTTGGTCTGGAAGACCTGTGGTTTTTATCTCTCACATTGAGGGAGTTTTTCCACGTTAAAAATCTTAGTGTATTATCCCTGTTGTTTTGGTTTATTGTGTGTATTGATTGTTGCCATTATTTTGCTGCTATAATTGCTTCTCTTATTTTTGCAAGTAGGGAATTGTGTGTTTTTATTCCCAACAGAATTAAAGATCAAGCACTTATATGAAGCTCATTTTATGACTAATAGAAGCTTAGTACCACAACAATAAAAGAAGCATAATCATATGCCTAAGAAAACACACGAGTATGGAATACTCGCTAACCAAGATTAACAAACATTATATAAAAATAATTACTTGTTAGCAAATGATTCCATTGTAGGCGGAGTAAAACTCGTAAACACTCCTTTCTCGACATCATGCTTGAGCATCCCTTCATCTAAGGAAAAGCTAAGGAATATTTCAAATCAGCAAAAAAAAAAAAAAAGAATACAATATCAATCAAAAGTTTAAAAAAAATACTTCAAAAAACGATTTTTCATGCAAATAGAAAAGCTAGTTAGAATCATCAACTCACTATTCTCTGGTTTGATGCTCCTCTTTGCTACTGTAAGCATCACCATCTGCCCTTCTTCCAACCACTGTGTTAGTTGCCATTAGCCTTATTCTGCTATGCCACCACTAGCTAGCGCCTCCTCATCATTTACCCAGGCACCATCACAAGAAATCCCTTGCTTCGCTGCATACATTCCAGTCACATGCATCATCTCTTTCTTTCTCTATGAACCATGCAACATGGCTTGAAGGAAGAGCGGTCCGTCAAGGTCCTCAACACCCGTTTAGTCGCCGCTTTCCTAGTCTCCCTCTTAATCAATTCCGAACTCATCACCATTGAGGCTATCGTCCCAAATTATTGCTCCAAATCCAGTCGATTCGGCCTCTCGTGCATGCCAGCTCTTCATTAAAAAGGATAAGTGGAAAAAGGAAAGATACAGGGAAGAAAAAGAAAGGAATAGAAAGGAAAGAATAAAAGCTTCTTCATTAATCATCCTTTAATTTTTTAGAAAATGTTTACCCAGTAAGCTAAGAAGAAAATGCTATTATGAACATGGTTTGTCTTGCAAGTGAGGGAGGTCTCTTTTGTTTCTATTTTTAATTTTAGTTTTTAAGATTTTGTGAAGAAAATACTAAAAACTGAAAATGAAAACTGAAAACTGCAATTTATAGTTTCAGAATTTTCAATATTTTCTTAACAAAATTTAGAAAATTGAAAAATTGAAAATGAAAACTGAAAACTTGAAATTCCAACTACACATGCCTTAGTTTTCACTCTTTTGAAAAATTCCAACTAAACATGCCTTAGTTTTTGCTGTCATGGCATTATGGGTGTTGCTATTGTCCTAAACCCTAGGTATAAAATTGTTTTTCTTGAGTACAAGTTCTCAAAATTATATCTAGATTCAATGGATTGTGCAAAGCAAGTTCAAAGCATTCGACAATTATGCTATGATTTGATCATTGAGTACCAACACAAGGCAAGTTCTTTAAGCTAAAATATGCAAGAATTTTCTACACCAAACCACACTCTTTCAGAAATCAAGATGATGATGTTGCTTATGAGTTGTATCTTAGAAAGTTGAAGAAAGCAAATAGATCACTTGTGAAAACTGAATTTGATTTTTACATTGAGGAAGATGTTATTCCAAGAACTCCTGATTTTGATATTTTAGTTTAATGGAAAGTGAATGGGGTCAAGTATCCAACTCTTCAAAAAATTATTAGAGATATATTTGCTATCCCCGTGTCTAGTGTTGCTTTTGAATCCACTTTTAGTGCGAGTGGTCATTGGATTAATCCTAGTCGTGGTAGTCTAAATGAAGACACAATCGAGTTGTATTTTATGTTCGTTTTGATTATACAAAAATTTATCAATATCTTCTTTATTTTCACATGTAATGATTTTTTCTTGGTATAAAATTACTCACACATAATAATCAAAATGGAGCAATGTTAAAGAAATAAATAAAATAAACGAGCCATGAAACATATATACACACATAAAATTAGTAATTATTAATACTTTACATTGAAAGTTAAATATATTTATCATCATATTCAAATTAAAATATGTAAACATAATTTATCCATTAAATATAAATAAAATAAATAATGGGTTAATCAACCTAATATACATTTGAATAGACTACCAATTGCATATAATTATTAATATTTACATTTTATATTCAAATTTCAAACCCAAAAAAAAAAAGAAACAAATGAGCAATGAAAAATATACATAAAACTAGTAATTATTAATATTTTATATTAAAAGCTAAATATTTGTTATCGTCATATTATTCAAAATATGTAAACATAATTTATTTATTCATTAAATATAAATGAAATAAATAATGGTTTAATGAAACTAATATACATTTGAATAAAAACAGTCACTTCACATTGGTTAATTTGAAGGTCCCATAAATAAAAAGAAAGAAGGTCGTTGGTTGTATATCTCTATAGAAAAATGGAGGGAAACCAAACTCATCACATGAAAACACCCCATCAATTCTACTAAGTTATTAACCGTCTTTTAAAATAAGATACACATACACACACACACACACAGATATATATATATATATATATATAAGAAAAAAGGTTTTTTAAGACATGTGTCATCTTCTCATTCAATTTTTCCCTCCCAACATTATTCTCTCTCTCTCTCTCTCTATCTCTCTCACTCTCTCTCTATCTCTCTCACATGTTACTCTCACATGCATACATCAATCAATGTAATAATATTTTATTATTTTCTTAAAGCAGTTTACTTCTTATCATTTTTAAATTATGGGATACTTTAAAAAAAGAAAAATATTTATTTTATAAATTATGAAATTAATTTTGATGCACTATTATTAATATAAAATAGTTTTGCAATATTAGCTAATTATATGTTCATATTTGTAGGAGTAAGCCTCTTAAGGTAGTGGATGATTGAGTTAAATATTTTTACTAATATAACGGTACATGATTGAATACCTATGCAAGTCTTTTTAACATTGAGGGTGTATGAAAATTAAATTTGTTAAATTATTTAGTTAAAGTTATAAAATGTTGAACTTAAACTAAGAGTGAATTTCTTTCTGATGTATGAAAAAAAATTAATAGCAAATAAAATTTTCCTTAATTTGAATTCAATTCAATTCAATTTTAGATAATTTTTATATTTTACATATTTAAAGCAGCTAAAAAATTTTAAGATAAGAAACTATGTTATTTAAAGTTATGAAAGATGAGATTGTGTGTAAATTTTTGGAGCAACAGGAATATACATAAAAGATGATTACAAATATTTAATTTAAAAGCAATTATAATATTTCTTAACACTGACGGTGCATGAAAATTAAATTCTTAAATTACTGGCTAAAACTATAAAATATTGAACTTAAATTAAGAGCGAATCAAATTTTATTAATTTATATTCAATTCCATTTATATGATTTATATATTTTAAGATAAAAAACAAGTATGTTATATAAAGCTATGAAAGTTGAGATTGAGCATAAATTTTTATAGCGATGGGAATACACCTAAAAGTTTGATTGAGAATATTTAATTTAAAAGGAATTTTAATATTTTTTATTTCTTAAATTATCAGCTAGAATTATGAAATATTAAACTTAAATTAAGAGCGAATCAAATTTTGCTTGATTTATATTTAATTCCATTGTAGATGATTTTTATATTTCACATATTTACAACGGTTAAATGTTTTTGAGATAAAATCCAATGTTATATAAAATTATAAAAGTTGAGATTGATTGTAAACTTCTCGTGTAATGGGAATACACATAAAAATTGATTAAAAGATGCTTAATTTAAAAGTATTTCAAATAATTTTTGATATTTTTGAAATTACATTTCAGATATTTTTTAACATTAAAAGTACACGAAAATTAAATTATTATCTAAAATTATTTAACTAAATTATAAAATAGTGAACTTATATTAAGAGTGAATCAAGATTTCCTTAATTTGCATTCAATTTGATTTTAGAAAATTTTTATATTTCACTTACTTAAATAAATTAAGTATTTTTTAAGATAAAAGATAATATTATATAAAATCATGAAAGTTGAGATTGAGTGTAAAATTCTAGTGCAGTGGAAATACACCTAAAAGTTGATTAAAAACATTTAATTTAAAAGTAATTCTAATATATTTTTTTAACACTGTCATTGTAAGAAATTGCTAAGATATATTTTGTAAAAACAACTTTTACCTATAAAAGCTATTTTTTCATGTGTTTCTAAGCATGTTCATAATATATTTTCTTTTTGTTAGTTGCACTTCAGTTAAAGCAAATAATCATTCCAGATCACATAAAATTAGATTTCACACTCTTTTATTGTATCTCAATATTTAAAATGTGCATTATATCAAAGCATTCTATTAGTTTTTATCTTGGATTAATAACGAATGATACATATAATAATGTCTAAGAGATTATATTATAATTATAGTTAGTAAGTAAAAATTATAGTTTAATTTTGATGATGAAGTGTTTTTATAAGAAAATTTATGTATTAAAATATATAAATACTAATATACAATTAATAATTTAAGAATCAATTAATTTTGGAATTTGAATTATCTAAAATGAGAATATTGATAAAGTATCAAGTGATGGTACATTTATTGGAATCCACACATGATGTACATACGATGAAAGTTATGAATCTAAGGGTGATTAATCCTTACTTTTTCACTTTACACCAAATACATTTTGTATCCTACCACTCTATTTTCTTATTTAACCGATTAATCCCAAATCAAACTAACTCCATCTTACTTGAATCAGTATAGTTACCCAACTCCAATCAATCCGTTTTCACCCTGAGGATACATCTTTAATGGTTTGAGTAAAGTTTGGGACCATCATGGTTTGGGTAAAAATAAAAAAATTAATTAGTGAAATTCTATTTTACTCTTACCTTTTTCCTTCCTAATCTCCTTTTCTCCCTTGTCTGTGAAAATCTTCCTCCCTCCCTTCTGCTGCCTACATCACTTTTTAGCATGTAATCCCTGACAATATACCCAAAAGAAAAGGTAGGAATTTAGGTTTCCACCCATCATATATATGGCTTTGGAGGTGAGGTTTTGTTTTTGTGGTCGAATTTGAAATAGTTAATGGTAAAAATTCAAAAACTTTAAAGCTTGTGGTGGTGTACCAAAAGCAATATCAGAACATTAAAAAAAATCTCTTATATTTTAGATGTCTAAGTGCTATTTATTGAAAAGTCTTAAAGAATTGTGGCAACAATGGTCACATTGATGAGATTGAGGATCTTGTTGTTTCTAGCACTCATGGAAGCAATGGCTTCAGGGGTTGTGGGGCCAATGGGAGAGGTACTGTTGCAGGAGAGAAGTGGTGCCGCAACAGGGAGAGAAGTGGAGTGGATAGGCTGCCGTTAGAGGGGGTGGTGTGAACGTCAGAAGTATGAGATAGAATGCAAAGGAGTGGTGACACTGGGACAAGATGGACAAGGAAGGGATGGGACAAAGTGGTCGATGAAGAGAAAAGGAGGGAGAAGACAAAGGATAAAATGGGTAATTCATTTGAAAATTTGTTTTTATAAATATTAAAATCTAAATATAATTTAAGGCAAGTTCTAGGAATCACCCATGAGTTCTTCCAATATTATACTTACTTACTTCTAGTTTTGAAAATTACATTGACCTCCTTTATTCCTAAATAATTTTTCAAAAGTATCAAGTTTCCCTTTGCTAAAAATAAAAACACTATCTTCTTTCACCCATTCTCCCCCACCATCAACCTTCCACCCACCACCGCCCTAAAAAATCTAAGACCAAAAACACAGACACCGACTGCCACCCTAAAAGCAACCAAAACCTAAAAATAGAAAAACAAAAATTAAGCAAAACAACAACCAGGCTTTTCAATATAAAAACAAAGAAAAATAAAATAACAAAAAAACCAACTACGAATTTCAAAAGACTCTGCCACAACTATTTTGTTGTGCTTCGCTACTATTGTTTGTTCTGTTCCTGCTTGTTTTGCCCTGTTGATGATTGTTTGGCTTTGGATCTGTGTTTTTATATATATATATATATATATGCTTGATGGGTAGCTCGAGTCTTGGTTTATTATTGTAAGAGGTTATGTCCTTATTTGGGCTTCGCCTTTCTCTGTAACCAAAAAAAAAAAATCACAAAAATCAAATCTAACCAAAAACCTAAAACATAAAACAAAAAAGAAATAGAACAGTCTTTGACTACCACCGCAAGAACCACCACGTTGTCCACCCTAGCACTGTCGCAGAATCACGATCTGCCTTAGATCTGTAGACCTTGGATCCTCGCTTGGCCTTCTCGCCATCATTCATCGTTTTGCCGGTTCGCCACCCTCACCATCTCACTAATTTGTCCTTCTTTTTATCTCATGTATTCCAAACCCTTACACCTCTTGCAAAACTTGGTCCCATTTTCAACACATCTCACTTTTATGTTTTTTTTCCCTTAAGTTATTTGTCAGGGTGGCGGTGGGTGTCTGGTTTTTTTTTTGTCTTAGCTTTTCTAGGTTGGCAGTGGGTGAAGGGTTGATGATAGAGGAGGGTAGGAGTTAGTGTTTTTTTTTTTTTTCAAATAAAGAACAACTTGGTACTTTTAAAAAATTATTTAGAAGTAAGGGAGATTAATGTAATTTTCAAAACTAGAAGATAGTAAATGTAATATTGAAGAGCTCAGGTTTTGTAATTTGTCTTATAATTTATTATAACATTATTCTCATATAATAAAATTTTTAAATCCTAACCATTCAAAAAGAGGATTAGCGGTCAAGAATTCAGGGACCATCGAAGTCCCAGACTCAACGATCCCCATTATAGGAGGCTCCTTCGCGCTGATGATAAACTTGGGACCACGTGGTGTTTTTTCGACAACCCAGACCAGCATGACACGATTGCTATGGTTCTTCTCTTTCCCGAGTTTCAGCGGATAAGGTACTTCTGTGTCCCCAGCCATGGCTGAAGCATCAGTGATCATGTACACCACCTTCCTTCCTGGTTTCACCTCAACAATCCATAGAACCCATCTGTATCATCATCATCAGCGTCACCCAACACTCTCGCGCAACAACAGCAAGCGGCAACTACATATTCATTGCTCAGTTTCTTCTGCAAGTGGTGCCGCTCAAATCTCAGCGATGACGGAAGCGGCTGTTCCTTGGGGCTGTGAGATTGATTCGTTAGAAAATGCGTCAGCTCTGGAGAGATGGTTGTCAGAGTCAGGCCTTCCGCCGCAGAAGATGACCATACAGAGAGTGGACGTGGGAGAGAGGGGACTTGTTGCCTTGAAGAATATAAGGAAAGGGGAGAAGCTGCTCTTCGTGCCTCCCTCACTAGTCATAACTGCTGATTCTGTAAGCTTTTCTTTCTTCCATCTTCTTTTTTTTTTGTTTTGGGGGGGATGGGAGTAGAACTCGCTACCTCCTGTGTTCTCTGGCAGAAGTCTACCACTAGACTGTGGGCCCACTTGCTTCTTACTTTATGTAAAGGTGGAAGTGAAATAAATTTGGTAGAAAAGTATGTGGGTGTCAACTCAATTCATCATCTTTGATATGCATTATTTGATACTTTTTTGTCTGGTGTTCGACGAAATGTTGTTCCTTACTGACTTAGGAAAGAGTATTATTTTGATGAACTGAGATGGTAAAAGTTTAGATACTACTAGGTATAAAATCATTCATATGTCTTTAGCCAATAGCTTGGTCTTTTGCGAGAGATGGTTTCGTGATATGATATTCGAGCCTCCATGACTAATTGGTATGGGGTTTGATCTTGTTATTCCTATTCCAACAAATTGCTAACATATCAAGCCCAAAAGAGGCCTTCACATAAGGGGCATGTTTGATATTAAATCGTTCACGTGACTCTAGTCAATTGCTTAAGTTGGGAGAGATGGTTCATGAGAGATACATTATCATTCAATCAATTTCTTTCGTTTACATGACCTTTCAAGTGGGGGTCGTGGGAGTAAATTATAGTGATGTAGCAATAAACACTTGGATGACATTGTAAAAGTGTCAGTGCATTAAAATTAGATCCTATAGGAATGATAACTTCCTTAAAATCCTACTAAAAACGTGTAATTAAATGAGTTGATTTCATATATGAATCTGGGTCGGATACTTATGATTATATTTGGGCCATCCATTTGCATTTTGGTTGTCAGGAGTGGACCTGCCCAGAAGCTGGGAAAGTATTGAAAAAGAACTTAGTGCCAGATTGGCCATTGCTTGCAACTTATCTCATAAGTGAAGCCAGCTTGATGAAATCTTCAAGATGGAGCAATTATATATCAGCCCTGCCTCGGCAACCTTATTCGCTTCTTTATTGGTAAATGAATTATTCTTAAGATTCTTTAAAGAGCTTGTTTGAGAAGGATAAGGAAAAAAAAAAACATATTTATGGCTGGGGAATCAAATTTCGTGGCTGAAATGCTGTATCACCTTTCTAAGGAAAGTATGGGAGGAAATGGAAAAGAGGAGACTGTTTTAGAATAATTTATTCAATATCAGCCTTTCCAGAAATGGAGTGAAACTTTGTAAGTGAAGACAAAATTAGAAAAAAAGTTATGCATTTAATATTAGTTGAACAATTTTGGATGTTGTATGTTTTCACACTTTGATACACCCTTAGCCCAGGAGTATAGGAGGAGGAAGCATAGGCTGACTTAAATGGGCTTAAGAATGTGGATGGGCAGTTTTCAAGCAGTTTGTGTTAGACCCGTGCTAGGTCTAAGGGAAGTGCCGTGCTTTATTGATCACAGGTTAAGTAAATCACCATAACCTCAAAGAGTACAATATGAACCCTAAGGGAGAGACTCTCTCCAATTGCTAGAAATCAGTTACAAAATGAATTCTCCTATTCTAATTATTCATTTTGCTATTTATACATGTCTAACTTGCCTAACTACTTTTCCTTCCAAACTAACTACCTCTCGGCTGCCTAAGTTGTTGCCACTGCTAATCTTGCTCTTTAGCTCACTCTGCCCTCTTATTCCTTCTCTCGTAGACTTTAGAGAACCTAGGGTCCCTAACCTCCCTAACAATACTCCCCCCCCAGGAGATCCACCTTGTCCTCAAGGTGGGCAGTTGGGAATTGCTGCTGCAGGGAGCTTAATAGCTCCCAGGAATTGTCAAATGTGGGCAATCCTTTCCACTACACAAGTACCTCCGTTGCACCTTCCTTGTTGGCTCGAACCTGCAGCAAGTCCTGGGGCATTGTCTCCAAAACTCCCTCCTCTGTCAGTCCTGCTGGTAGGTCTTGGGAATGCTGCTGGTTGAGTGGCACTGCACGTTTTAGCCTACTAACATGAAAAACCGGGTGAAGCTTGCAGTCCGTGGGTAACTCCAGCTTGTAGGCCACAGGTCCGTTGTGTTCCAGCACCTTAAACGGACCATAAAACCTGGGGCTAAGCTTCTCATTGGGTCTCCGGGCAAGAGACTTCATCCGATAAGGCTGGCATTTGAGAAAGGCCCAGTCCCCTTCTTGAAAAACCAGCTCCTTGCGTTTCCTGTCGGCAAAGAACTTCATACGCTCCTGTGTTTGGTGCAGGTGAGCCTTCAACTCCGCAAGAGTTTCATCCCGAGACGCCATCAGGGATTGTACTTCCTCTACCTTCGATGGGTAAGTTTCCCCACGAAAGAGCACCGGGGGGGCTCGGCCATATAGTGCTTGAAAAGGGGAAGCTTGGGCTGATGCATTAAAAGTTGTGTTAAACCAGTATTCAGCCCAATGCAGCCACTCAACCCACAACTTTGGTTTAGTACCAACGAAGCACCGAAGGTATGTTTCTAGGCAGCGATTGGTCACTTCTGTTTGGCCATCCGTCTGAGGATGATAGGAGGTGCTGTACCTGAGTTTTGTCCCAGCCGCTTTGAACAGTTCGGACCAGAATTTGCTCAGGAACACAGGGTCGCGGTCAAAAATAATGGCTTTGGGGAACCCATGTAACCTCACTACTTCCTTGACAAAAACTTGGGCCACCTCTTTTGCAGAGAAAGGATGAGTTAAAGGGATAAAGTGTGCATACCTGGTAAGTCGGTCAACTACAACCATTATAGCATCTTTCCCTTTCAATTTGGGCAATCCATTGATGAAGTCCATAGCAATTTCAGACCACACTTGATCAGGTGTGGGTAAAGGTTGGGCTTGACCTAGGTGATAATGCCTGGTACTTGTTTGTTTGGCATGTGTGGCAAGATGCTACATAGTCCTTTACTCTTTGCCTCATACCTCTCCAATAAAATGCTGCGGCCAGTTTCTTATAGGTTCTGAAGAAACCGGAATGGCCTCCGGCTGCCGAGTCATGCATCTCCGCTAGTAGTGTGGGTATTTGAGACGAGTCTTTAGGGATTACAGCCCGTCCTTGGTAAAAAAGACGGCCATTCCTTAGTGAGAAGCCCGGAAAGTCTGTCCCACCTTGCTGAATATTGAGGATAATTGCTTGGAGGTGCTCATCCTTGTCAACTTCTTCCTGTATCGTCTCCCAGATGTTGGTAGATACAACTGAGATTGCCTGAAACATCATCTGTCTTAATAGCGCATCTGCTACCTTATTCTCAGGTCCCGGCCGATACTGGATCTCAAAGTCTAAGCCCATAAGCTTTGATGTCCATTTCATCTGATCTTCGCTGAACAATCGTTGGTCCGAGAGGAACTTCAAACTTCTCTGGTCTGTGAGAATGATGAAGTGTCGTCCTAGGAGGTAGTGCCACCACTTTTGGACTGCAAACACCACTGCCATTAACTCCCTTTCATAGGCAGATTTAAGCTGGGCTCGTTTGGATAGGCTTTTACTAAGGAAGGCGATCGGTCTACCCTTTTGAGATAGCACTGCTCCTAATCCTTGGCTGGATGCATCTGTCTCAATGACAAAGGGAAGGGAGAAGTTTGGTACCGCCAAGATTGGTAGTGCTGCCATGGCCGATTTAAGTTGCTCAAATGCTTGTTGAGCTTTATCATCCCACAGGAACCCATCTTTCTTAGTTAAGTCAGTGAGGGGTTTAGCTATGCAATCGTAGCCCTGGACAAAGCGCCTATAGTACCCCGTTAGGCCTAGAAATCCTCGCAGAGCTTTGACGTCCTTAGGGATTGGCCATGCCCGCATTGCTTCAGTTTTCTTGGGGTCAGCAGCTACCCCTTTTTTAGAGACGATGTGGCCAAGGTATTCCACTTGGCTTACAGCAAACTCACATTTTTTTTAGTTTAAAACTAGCTGATTCTCTTGCAACAATTGGAAAACAGCAGTGAGGTGTTCTGAGTGAGCCGATTCATTCTTGCTATAGACTAGTATGTCATCAAAAAACACCAAAACGAACTTACGGAGGTATGGGCGAAGGATGTCATTCATAAGAGCCTGAAAGGTAGAGGGTGCGTTAGTGAGGCCAAAGGGCATTACAAGGAATTCGTAGTGTCCTTCGTGTGTCCTAAACGCCGTTTTTCCCACGTCCTCATCCACCATTCGTATTTGGTGGTAACCCGATTTAAGGTCGAGTTTGGAAAAAATGGCAGCACCTGCAAGTTCATCCAACAGCTCGTCGATAACCGGAATCGGAAACTTATCAGGAATGGTGATGCGGTTGAGAGCTCGGTAATCGATGCAAAATCTCCAACTTCCATCTTTTTTCTTTACCAGGATTATAGGGCTCGCGAAAGGGCTCACGCTTGGGCGAATAATACCGGCTCCCAGCATCTCCTGGACCATTCGTTCAATTGCGTTTTTCTGGTAATGAGGGTATCGATATGGCCTCAGGTTAGGGATTTCCGCACCTTCCCTTAAAGTAATGGCGTGGTCATGAGTTCTATGGGGGGGTAGTCCTTCTGGTGTTTCGAATATGGCTGGGAAAGTGTCCAACACTTGCTGAATAGGTGTTGGAGGGCTGGTCGCCGCTTGCATTTGGTTCAACACCGGCCATAACTGAACCATGTATCCATCACCTTCTTCCTGTAGTTCCTTTAAGGCCGCTCGGAGGGCAACCCCTCCATAGCAGAGCTCCGGGTCGCCCTGTAAAACTACCCACTCGTTGTTGATGTTGATCGTGAAGCGTGACTTGCCAAACTCAGCAATTGTTGCACCCAACGTATCCAACCAAGCTAAGCCTAACACCACTTCTGAGTCATCGAGGGGGAAGATATAACAATCTTGAGTAACCATTAAGTTGGGAAATTGTATGGAAACCCCTTTGCACTTACCCTGTCCTAGCTTCTGGTCCCCTCCTGCTACTGTAACTACAAATCTCGAATTGGATTTAACCGGGAGTTGTGCGTTTGCAACTAGTGCCGGGCAGATGAAATTATGGGAAGCGCCTGGGTCAATTAATACTCGCGCTCTGCACCCCTGAACTATGGCCCATGCTTGGATTCTCCTTTGGTTCCCTAATCCCATCATCGACTTCAGGGTGAGCTGTAACTGAGAGTTTTCCTCCCCTAGGATGTCAGGGGCATCATGCCACTCTCCTTCAGTATCCTCTTCTAGTATCATCAATTTGAGCCCTTTGTTCTTACAGGCGTGGTCGGCGGTGAATCGCTCGTCGCAAAAGAAACAGAGGCCTTTTGCCCTTTTTTCCTTGTATTCTTCGTCCGATAGGTGTTTAAATCCACGCCTTATTTTAGCGTTTTCGACGTGGCCTACAGTGCTCGGTTTGTCTTTAGTATTAACAGGAACCATGCTTGTATATCTATGGAAGGGCTTATTTGTAATTTTGTGTAACACCTTGTTTTTATTCTCCACTAGTTCTGCCTTGTCCATCAGGTCTTCTAAGGAGTGGAAGGAGTGAAGTTTCAATTCGGCCCTTACCTCAGGCTTCAGACCATTCTGGAAGAGGCCAAAGAGAAAACGCCTTTCCGAAACTTTCAACTGGCTGGAGTAGAGTTCGAACAACTCTCAGTACTCTCGGACTGATCCCTCTTGTTTGACTTCAAACAGCAACTCAAAGGGATTTTGAGCGAGCTTCGGTTGGAATCGCTTGACGAGCGATTCGCGGAATCGGTACCACGTGGGCTCGCAAGCCGTGGACTCCCACCATCGGAACCAGATGAGAGCTTTGCCTTCCATTGCTATCTTTGCCACAAACAACCATTGAGGTTCTGGTACCTCTCGCACCTGGAAGTACCGCTCGATGCTGTCCAGCCATGAAAATGCACCCTCGCCGTGAAAGAGAGGGACGTCGATCCGGCGCCACTGGTCTGCTGTGCGATTGCGCATGTGTCCCTGTACAAACCCATCGCCATCGCCTCCACCATGCCATTCATGGCGTCAGTGGTCATTGCGATGCAAAAAACCTGATGAGGATTCATCGCGCTGATCGTTGTGGTGTTCGCGCTTTGGGGTCGAGACGCGATCGGGGTGATTCTCAAGGGATTCAAGCCGGGCGGCCACGGACTTCAACTCCGCCATGATCGCCGCTAGTGAGGTTTGGATGCTCGCCCGGTCTTCTTCTTGCTGCGATTGCAGCGCTGCAATCGATGCGTCGATGGACTCAAATTTCTTGTTGTTCGCAGCCATGGAAGCAAAATTTCCAGGATTTGCAAGGAAGCTGATACCAATGTTAGACCCGTGATAGGTCTAAGGGAAGTGCCGCGCTTTATTGATCACAGGTTAGGTAAATCACCATAACCTCAAAGAGTACAATATGAACCCTAAGGGAGAGACTCTCTCCAATTGCTAGAAATCAGTTACAAAATGAATTCCCCTATTCTAATTATTCATTTTGCTATTTATACATGTCTAACTTGCCTAACTACTTTTCCCTCCAAACTAACTACCTCTTGGCTGCCTAAGTTGTTGCCACTGCTAATCTTGCTCTTTAGCTCACTCCGCCCTCTTATTCCTTCTCTCGTAGACTTTAGAGAACCTAGGGTCCCTAACCTCCCTAACAGTTTGACTGCCAATTGTTGAGCTGAGCAAAGTTATTCAGCAGTTTGGAGAAGTTATCATGGAGACAAACAGGCAGTTGATTTGAGAGAAGTCATCAAGCAGTTTGAAGTTTGGCAAGTTAAGAGTGGGGATAGAATGAGTGGGGATCTGCTTCAGAAAGGCTATAGAGGTGATTGTGGGAAGGTATGGTTAGGCAATAATTGAGTGTGTTTGGGGACTGTGGATTTTTAGAGCACCCTCTTGTTTGGGATTCCATTGTTGTTAGTGTTCTGGTTCTTTTTTCCCTCTTATTTGTCTTCAGTGTTCTATATTCTATATTTCAGAAGTCTTTATTTGTATTTAGGACATGGTCTCCCTGAAAATACATATATACATTTTCAGTTTCGATCAGTGCAAATGCACCGAAGTATTCAAGTGAGGATTGACTCTATATATTGATGAATAATGTTTCTTCCCACAAAGATTTGTACCCCACTCATTCTTTTCTTTTTCCTTTTTTCTTTATTTTTGATCAAACCTCTTTACTAGTTAACTTATTTTTTATACTCATATGAGATTAAAAATCAAGAAAGATGTGTTAAGAACAAGCCCTATTCTTTTTTATGCATGGTTTGTAAATATATATTTATCTTACAATGAAATTGAACATAGGTTATTCAGGGCTCACGCCTAAAGTCCCTTTTCCAAGTTGAATTTAGATTTTAAAAGAATCAAGTAATTGGTGGCCAATCAATTAGAAGCGTTAAGATCAAGAATGTGCAAAAAACCCAAATCACATTAAACAATGAAATAAAGGAGAACAATTTTGGATTACATGAGTTCAATTGCAATCATAGGAAATATAATTAATTAGTTCATCATATTCACTGGAAACCAATATCCAGGGAATTCCACCATCATGGTGATTCTAGAAAAGAAAATCAAGATATAAAAGGAAAAGAAAAGACTTGGGAAACCCTAAAATCTCAATTCTCCAACACCCTTGATCCTCTATTTTTAACCTGCTAAAATCATGATTACAAGTCCCAAAATGCACCTAATTATTGCACCCTGTGGCTACGGCATGACGTTCTTCACAAATTCACCTTCTTGGACACCTAAGTCCTCAATTTTCTAAGGCTGCCCCCCTTTTGCTTGCGTGATAATCCACAAGTGATGATTTTCTAGTGTTTCAGCCTTAGAGATTCCATGGCTGCAGCCTTTCAAGTTCGGCTTCCTTGCTTTTACAGGCTGAATGCTTGCGACTGTTGCTCCACTTTTCCAAAGCCATCCAATCGTGTCTTGTAGAAGTGTCCTCAAGTTCAGACTTCTCTTCTTTAATTTCCTAAACTGCAACAATCATTAAGACTTGCTAGTCAAATCACTGCAAATTATTCAAGAAGATGACAATATCTCAAGGACTTGCTTCTTTTAAAGCACAAACTGAGAGAAATAACTCCTTTTTGTAGTCATTGATGGTTTAGGATTACAATTACGGGAAAGGAGAAGAAAGGAAGGGACGACTGATAGTAATAAGCATATAATACCGTCTAATATATATACTTTTCTAAGAAACAATTAGGATATTATGAGTTATTTTTTTAAATATTCTAACAATATTTATGAGAGATTAGTTTTGATCTACTGTTACTATAAAGTGTTTTATACTAACAACTAATTATATCTTATATTTTGTATGACTTTCGAAGTAGTTATGCTAAGAGTCACTTTTGATGACATTGTTGTACATAATTGAATGTCTGTTCAGTGTATCAAAACTAGATCCTATTTATAATTACAAGATTTCTAAAAATGTTTCCAGTTAGTGTGTGTGGTTGTTTATACTTCACTATTTTCTTTTCTCTTTCACTCCTCTCACTTATATAACATCTATACAATAGAGGTTTTTTTTTTTATTTCTTATTTTCATTTTTCTTAATTTTGTTCTCAAGCAAAACATAGGATTCAATGGACTTTTCATTTTGTTTCCATGAACAATAAAAGGGTCTACTCTCAAAGTTATCTCACTGTAGTTTATTCATGTCATTTCAGGTCACAAGCAGAACTAGATCGCTACTTGGAAGCTTCACAGATTAGGGAGAGAGCAATTGAAAGGATTAATAATGTTGTTGGAACGTATGAACCAATTGTTTTGTACCTTATATTTCTTCAGGATTTTATTATCTTCTGATTTCTCTTTTTGGTACATAGCCCCAATGGCCCAATCTTATGTGCGTTGCTGATTGAATAATCGTGTTTCTTGCAATAACTCATGCATTTCCCATTTCTTCCACAGATACAATGATTTGAGGCTCAGAATATTTTCCAAATACCCTGATTTGTTCCCTGAAGAGGTATCTTTGTCATATTGAACAGAGGATGAGTTAATAGTTCATGTTAACTGCAGACTTTGGAAGAAAAAAGGGGAGTTGCAATAGATATTTGCTATGTTGGGGTTCTTGTTGACTTGAAGTAGTGATTCATGGCCATTTGTTACCTGTTACTAATTAGTAATTTCTAAATTTGGTTCTTCCTGTTTATGTTGGTGACTATTGGTTTCAGTATATAGTATTGGTTTGAAATCCCAACTGGTTATTGTTTTTAATTTATTTTAGAGTTTAATTCTGACGCACTAATTATGTAAAATTGTTTCATTTGTATGACTTTTCAAATAGTAGATGTAAGACTCAACTAACTTGACTGATGTGTCAATAGATAATTAGATGACTCTGTAAAAATATTTTACACTTCAGTGTATAGAAATTAAACTCTTTATTTTAATAAATATCTGTGATGATATATTAGTGTATTTGAAGCATTTGGTTTGAGTGATGTAGCTGTGATATGAATCTGTTATTTTGTTTGAATTACAGCTGTTCAACATAGAGTCCTTCAAATGGTCATTTGGCATTCTTTTCTCACGCTTGGTAAGTCAACCTGGAATATAAACAAAACTATATTCAATTGCCTGCTTCTTCTGCATGAAAAACACAGCTGATATTGTAGAGATTTGATATCCAATACTAAACAACGAATTGTGAAATGTGTCTGGTCCAGAGAAAACAAAATGAATTGTCTCAAAATTTCAACATTTCAAGAGTAATTTAGGGGAGAGGAAATAATTTTAATTGCAATATTCTGTTCATACAGAACTAACTTAACTGTGTTATTTTTTGGTCTTTGTCTATAGTCTTTTTGATAAATTATTTTATTGAGACCTGGTTTTTTCTATCTCATATTTATAACAACTGGTTGTTTTTAAGAACACATCATTCATGATCTTTGTACCATGCAGGTTCGGTTACCCTCAATGGATGGAAGGGTTGCCTTGGTTCCTTGGGCAGATATGCTGAATCATAGTTGTGAAGTATGGTCTCTTCCAAAGAAGATTCCTAAGATCTTACCGTGGAAGTTTAACTCTAGTTTGTTTTCACTGGTCTAGGTGGATACATTTTTGGATTATGATAAGTTGTCAAAGGGGATTGTCTTTACTACAGATAGGCAGTATCAACCAGGTGAGCAGGTAAACATAAATTGGAAGACTGGAATTTGTTAATTACATTAACTTACCATAAAGCAAAGAGTAGCTGTTGTAAATGAACCGAACACCTTGCCAAAATGCATTATGGTGTATGAGTAAAACGATCATGTCTCAACAGTCTACAGTATTGCCTCAAACATAAAGCAATAATTGATTACATTTGATTGCTTGCATCAAATTACTCAGGTGTTTATTTCATATGGAAAAAAATCGAGCGGGGAGCTTCTCTTGTCCTATGGGTTTGTTCCCAGGGAAGGTGCAAATCCTTGTGATTCAGTTGAGATGTCACTGTCTCTCAAGAAATCGGATAGATCCTACAAAGAGAAGTTAGAACTCTTGAAGAAGTATGGATTATCAGCGTGAGTACCTGAAACCTCATAATTGTACCTCTACGTATATGGTTGAAAATCCATGTCTTTTGATCTGATGAAGACACTTTCAAAAGAATTCCTGCTTTATACCATAGGAGAAGTTCTATTTGGGAATTTGCTGTAATATTTGTACTGATTGACATTTTCAAATGTACATGATAACTTTACCCAGGGACTGTGAAAGACATTTCCAAAATATCTTCTTTCCAAGCTGTGGAAAATATCTTAAAAATTTATATTTACATATTTTGAGCTTGAAAAGTACTGCATAGAAGTGTCCGTGCTTCAAAATAAATACACATACTCGCAATTTTTGGAGCGAAATTTTTATTTTAAAATTTTATATATTAATTGATATAGCTTCCTTTTTCATAATGGCCATGCCCATGATCTGTTATTTCTTACCTTCTATCATAATTAATTTTAGATTAAATCTTCACAGACAGGAAACATTATATCTTTTCTATTTGACATGCCTAACTCAACTTGTTACTAACATCTTTCGTTCTATTTTTATCAGATCTCAATGTTTTCCTGTACAGATTACTGGTTGGCCTTTGGAGTTAATGGCTTATGCTTATTTAGCTGTTAGTCCTTCAAGCATGAGAGGGCAATTCGAAGAGGTCTGACCTTTCCTATCTTTTGTGAATTATTCTTTCAATGTTTAGCTCAATGAGTGATTATTTTAACAGATGGCTGCTGCAGCATCCAATAAAATTACCACCAAGAAGGATTTAAGATATCCTGAAATAGAGGAGCAAGCATTGCAATTCATACTAGATAGTTGTGAATCCAGTATATCAAAATACAATGATTTCTTACAGGTATGGAAACATTTTACTAAGCAGCTTTTATATCTTTTTCATTTTTAGATTTAATTAATCTATAGGCCCCTATAGTTTCTCTCAATTTTTAATTTGTCTTTATAGTTTTAAAATTTTTTAATCAAATCTCTACATTATAAAATTTTTGTAATCAAGTCCATAGAGCAACCAACCATTACAAAATTTAAAGATAGTAGACACTCTGAAAGCCTAATTAACTACTACTAGGACTTATTCCCTTCCTACCAAAAGCATTTGAAGTTTTAATTTTAGTCAAGATGGGTTCCTCAGGGACTTGATTACAATGTTTTTTACAATGTTGGGACTAGATTAAAAACTTTAAACTATAAGAATCCAATTGAAAATTAAGTGAAATTAAAGAGACATTTAGATTTATTAAACCTTATTTTCAATTTTTTAAACAATAGTCATACTTTTGGAAAACCAAGTTTTACTAGTTATCAACATCTAATGAGTTAGTCCTAGCTGTTTACCTTTATACCTGCATCTTAAAAGACAATTATCATGAATGAAATGCGTATTCTGGCAGGCTAGTGGATCTTTGGATTTGGATGTGACTTCTCCAAAACAACTTAACCGAAGACTCTTTCTCAAACAACTAGCGGTGGACTTGTGTACTAGTGAGCGAAGGATATTATTTCGTGCTCAATATGTAAGTTTATAGAGCACAGTATATTAATTTCTACATTCATGCGAAAATCATTTTTAGCATTGATCTTCTTTCCATGACATTGCTGGTTGTTCAAAGCATAGATCTTGTTTGTAGCACCATGATGCATGGATATTTTAGAGTAGTCAATGTATCCATATTGGATATGTATCGTATCAAATACTATACTTGTTCTTACCTGGAAATCCAGTAAAGCCATAAAGGTACAGGTTCTTCCAAGTATTCGTGCAAATGGGGGTGGGGTACTTGCAAAGACACTCTGACACTCAAGTTAGTAAATGAATGAGGCATGTGATAGAAGTGTGAGATGATGATACTTGGGAGTGTTGAGTCCCTTATATAGCTAGGTTACCCTAGTGGATAAATTGGGATTGGATCTCTCTTGTTCCTAATCAACGGCTGTTAATGGGAGATGCATCCAGGATTTGTGCTATTATAAGATCGTAGAAGATCTTGTTGGAATTATGCCTAATCAATGAGAGATTTGGGCTATATCAATGGAGGATCCTTAAGAGGATTTCGTGCCACGTGGTTCACCTATGGGAACCTCTGTCTGAGCTCCCCAAGGGTGGGCCAAGTTTTCTGATCTATATTTCTAGTCTAGTACATAGCCTCGAGCTTGGTCATAGGTCGAGTTGTTGGCATCGAGGTCTTCGTGCTGAGGACTATGTGCTGAGCTTGATTGAGTCGAGCTTTCGTATGTAGTTTGATGCGACTTTTCAGTTGTTGTGGTTGCAGTTTATGGGAGATTGTGTTGTGGCATGTGGCACACTTTAAATGGAGCGCGGTTGCCTTGACACTTAAATGGCAATAATGGCTCATATGTGGGCCATTGGATTGAAGTGTGTTGTGAAATGGCAGGCCCAAAAGGAACAAACAGAATAATGCAAAAATAATATGCGAGTGTAAAATAAATGACACTAGGAATTTACGTGGTTCAGCTTAAAACCTATGTCCACGGGCAAATGTGACAGTCAAATATTTCACCATGGAAATATGACGATAATACAAAAGGTGGACACACTCTACTCAAATTTCAAATCCCAAATACACCCAAAATACCTATTAGTATTTTTCTCACCGGTGTATACTTTCAACTCGTAAAATAAAGAGACACAAAGGAAACATATGACACTAATTATTTAGAAACGAGGAAGAGAGGTTGGATTTTTATTGTAGAGAGCTTGGATCACAAGCTCTATTTATGGACTTCAGATGCACAATAAATAAAGAGACACAAAGGAAACATATGACACTAATTATTTAGAAACGAGGAAGAGAGGTTGGATTTTTATTGTAGAGAGCTTGGATCACAAGCTCTATTTATGGACTTCAGATGCACAATTTTTTCAATACTCCATTTAATGCTTTGTTTCATTCTTCAAACCAAATCTTGCATTGTTTGAAATTTGGCATCCTTCAATTAATATGGATCGAAAAGCATGCGTCATATAAGTTCTGACAAATAGGCTTGAAAACAAGCTACCAAGTCTACAAAGTGACTAGCCCCAAGCTGTTGAATGAGGTGGGCTGTCCAAATTTGTTTGTTTTGCAATCATATTTGTGTTGCTCTCCATGCTTCATGCATTTGCTAGGTCCATCTGGAATGTGGCCTCAAATTTGTTTTGATAGTGACTTAAGTAAGTCAAGGCCTGAACTTGTAGTAATTGAGTCTGTAGATTCAGTTCGATTTGTGTAGCTCCTAAATTTGGTTATTGGCTAGGACTATGTGCTGAGTCCGTAGAAGTTCCTCAAATGTGTCCCTCTTATTATAGAGTGGTGGAAAGTCATGATTGTTTGTGCGTTACTGCTTTGCCTGACTGTTTAGTCATCATGGGTTGCATGTAGCACACTTTCACCTCTGTCATAGGGTGATTAGGGCCTCCGATTTGTTGACTAGTCCAAGGTCGTTCTTTGGTAGTAATGTATAGGTCGAAAGCAAAGTCTTCTGTTCCTTTTTCTCTTCATTTATAAGCACAACATTTGGCAGGGTACTCGGTCGTATTTGGAGGGATCTACTCGTTTTAGGGGAATCAAGCCTTTATCATTGATTATATTTTTTCCAAAATTTGGAGGTGAAGATAAGGTCCTGGGAAGAGGGGGGATTACTTAAATGCCTACAAGCTTGGGACAAAGTAGGAGGTTGAGTGTCCATATGAGGTGATTGACTCCCTCACTAAGGAGGCTCTGTTGCGAGCTCCAATGGGGGAACACCTTGCTGTTTTGCTGACTTAGGGCTTTGTCGAATTCGATCGAGGATGATGAGTTCGACTTAGAGCTTTGTTAGATCTCGGCAGGAAATGGTGGAGTGCCTGGCTAGGATACTGTCTCAAGGTTTGTGTCCAAACTCGGCCAGCAACGGTAGAGTGCCTGGTTAGGATGCCCACTTGGGGCTTATGTAATTCGGCTAGAAACAGCGAAGTGCCTGGCCGAGATGTCAACTCAGGTCTTATTTGGAAACTCGGCTGGATTGGCATAGTGCTTGGTTGGGACACCCGCTCAAGTCTTGTCTCAGAACGCAGCCAGAAGTCCAACATCGATACTTTTTGATACTCCTAATTATATTTTACATATTTTTAGTTTGATTTATACTTTATCTCTATATCGCACTCTATTGTGTACTCCTACCCATATTAGTGCTACGTAGCATAACTTCTTGTACTCAAACAGCTTATTTGATGCACAAATGTGTCTTCTTCACTTTCCAAATAAACATGAAAATCACTCTATCAGCCCAAGTAAGTCCATTCCTATAATCCTATAGCTTTGGTTTTTTGTTTTGGTCATTGTTTGTACATGACACTGGCCTAGTAGTGAACTTATGGTATATTTGTGAGTTTGGATTTTGGAGGGAAAAGAAGAGAAGGGGAAGACTTGTAGTGTAAAATTATATTATAAGTCCTCCTCTCCTCTCCCTTCCCCTCTAAAATTCAAACTCACAAACATATTAGTATCCGATACAACAATGATTGGTATATGGACGTGAATGTCGTCAAGCATGCATGTGAATTGGTAGCAGAAAATCGATGATTAAAACAAAATGATCAAATAATACCAAGAATGAAATAATAAACCCCACATTTTGGTTGATTGTTTCTTCTGTACTTTCACGATGCGAAGATGGCATACAACTCGTTTAATACATAATCTGTTTGTAACCAATACTCTCTGCTTTTTGTTGATACTTGCAGATACTGCGAAGAAGACTGAGGGATATGAGGGCTGGTGAATTAAGAGCTCTAAAAATCTTTGATGGGTTCCGGAATCTTTTCAAATGAGGCCATTCACTGGTTCAATATATTCTGTCCCGGTATACCCTTGTTTAAGAGACATCGTTTTTACCCTTTGACATGATGAAATTTGTTTAATTCATATATGGTGGGTGTCCTATGCGACATGTAAGTGATAGTTGTCAAGGGAAATTGGTTTAGTCTTAACGTGATGAAGTATATAATCCGTATTAGAAATGCAAAGAGAATTTTTAAAGAAGAAGAGTTGCAACATAATCTATTTCGTGTTTCTGGATCCAAGCAATCTTAAGTCTTTTCTCTGGGTTTGGTGGTATAGAAAGTTTTTCATGGGAGTTATGAGTAAATTAACATATATATACTCCTAATTCTTGAAATTGTCATTTCTCGGAAAAAGTAAATGAATTTTTGTTTGTGAATGAAATTTATGTGTGATTTTATATGTGAAATTTATCCACAGAAAATTTCTTTTAAATTTTACTCATCAACCAAACACATTTACAGACTATAGGTGTGTCTGTTTCAAAATTTTAAAAGGTGATTATGAAATTTAAGTTTTGGTTGTGTTTGTTTCAATTTTTTTTAATAGTTATGAAACTTAAATTTTATATATATATATATAGCTAAAGATGTGATTTTTTCCCAAAAAAATCTTATCCAGCTGCCTTATAAATAACTAAAAGAGCTAAACGTTGATATATATATATATATATATATATATATATATATATATATATATATATATATTCAGATGCTAATATTTTATTTTCTATAAAAAAAGGTTGGAAAGTAATTTTTTGAGATTCTAATTATTTTTTAAAAAATTATCCAAATGTATGAAAAGTGAATTTTGGATAAATTGATTTTCACTTCAAAAAACCTCATCCAAACACCCTCAATGCTTGGATGAGAAAAGAAAATGTAAGGAAAGAAAATTAGAGGAAAAAATGGGTGGATTTTTTATTTTTCACATGTATATTTGCATGAAAGGAAAATGAGAAAAAATACAATAGAAAAATTTGTTTATTCATGTGAAAAAGTAGAAGGAAAGAAAAAGATAATAATAATAATAATGTGAAATGACAAGCATATTAGTAGTTTGTTCTTCCTTCTATTTTCCGTCCAATTTTTGAAGAGAAAAATAAACTGGGATACACATGTTTTTTTTCACCCCTGATTCATTCCTTTTGACTTTCCTTCCGAACCAAAGGAAATTAATTTCTTTCCTTTCAATTTCTCCTATTATTCTTTCCTTCGTTTCAATTTCCATTCAACCAGATAAAGCCTTAATGTTTTATCTTCCAACGTAAAAAAAGTCCAATTAGATTTGGATAACCATGTTCTTCAATACCAATGTTATTGTGGAAGACAAACCATGGCACACTAGGTCAAGTGTGTTGTACTACACATCATGCATTTAGTCATATTTACAAAGAATGGCTAAATGCATTCAAAAGCTTAGTTAATGAATTTAGCTATGTTTTTAAGTAAGTGTGACTAAATTGGCATGTGCTTAGCTTCACTATTTTACACTTAGCCACCCTTTAGAAATGTGGCCAGATGATTGGTGTGTAATATACCATACTTTATCTAGTGTGTCACAGACAAAAATCCATTTTTTTACTCCAAATAGGACCCCAAAGAGAATTGGGGATATATGTTGAATATAATTCTCCATTTACAATGTCAAATATAGTGAAATATAATAAAAGACACTTTAAGGCTCAATTTATATATTAAAAATTTGATAATGTTTCCAATATTAGGGAATGGAGTAGATAGCTAGAAAAGAAAATAAATTAGAATACACTGATATTATTCTGTTTAGATACACAAGACAGTGTGAACAAGGAGTTCAAAAGATAATACATTTGCAAAGAATAGCAAGTGAATTACCAGATTCATTTTCTAATGCAACAAGGATAAACTAAATTCTATATATTGGCTGAAAATGCCCTAATCTGAATCAATGTCCTTATTGGACAATTGGCATGCAAAACTTGCACGCTAGAAGCGTGGTGGCCAATCGGTTCCAAAAATGAAAGTCCCTGGAAAAAAAAATGAAGGGCAAAAGATGCTATGAAGACAAATGTATACTTTTCCTGTTAAAGAGGATAGAGATCATAGTAAGAACATTTGTTATAGTCCAAAATTTTAATATAATTGAAACACCAAAAGATGTTCAGGTACCTGAAAAATAGTTATTGAAAATGATGATATCTCAATAGATTATGTCTCTATAAGAAAAGGATGGAACTGATGAGAAATAATTGTCAACAATATATTTGCATATAATGTATCCCTAAATATTATGCATGAAAATGAGGATCGCTAAGAATTATTGAATAATGTCAATGTAAAAATGATTGGTCAAAATAGAAAGAAGCCATACTTACAAAACGTGGATCTTTGGATCTGTAGTCTAAACACCAAAAGGTGTGAAACTTGTGGGATACAAATGGGTATTTGGGAGAAAACGAAATGGGAAAATGAAATTATATGTTTAGGGTCGTGAATGTTTCTACTTAAGAGCAGTAAATTAACATGTTCGAGTGTGATTTGGATTATCTTATAAGGAAAAAACTTCAACAACTTTGTATAAGGATAATGCAGCATGTATAGCTCAGCTAATGGAAGGTAGATTAAAGTAGATAGAACAAGACACATTTTAATGAAATTCTTCTTTACGCTTGATCTTCAAAAGCAAGAAGCAATTGATATCCAATAGACTTGTTTAAATGATGATAATTTAGCAGATTTATTCATGAAGTTACTTGCTACATCATGTCTTCTTTTAAGAAACTAGTGCACAAGATCGGGATCAGTTGATGGAGAGACCTTTAAGGATGCTCTTAAGAAGGGAAAACATATTGTGTCCTTTTTCCTTTAATCAAGGGTTTTATCCCACTAGATTTTTTTTTTTGATGAAGTTTTTAATTAGGCAGTTTCAACTTCTCACAATGAAGATATTGTACTTTTTTTTTCACTAAGATTTTTTTGTCTAGGTTTTTTCTTAGTAAGGATTTAATGAGTCATATATCTGATATATATCCAAGGCAAATGTTATGAAATATTATTAATTATAGATATCCATATCTTTTACGGGTTCAATTAAAATTTGAAATGATTAAATAAATCTGTTACGATTTTATTTGATCTTATATCACTCATCCTTTGAATATAAATAACTCCTTTAGTTGCTCACTGTTTGACACCTTTGGAATTATTAATAAAATTATTCTTTCTCTTCTTCTCTATTATTCTGTCTATTATTATTGTTTTACAACAAATTCATTCATTTAGGTCAATCAATACCAACAAAAAAAAAGCTACACATATATATAGTATTTTTCTTTCAATAGTGTATAAAACATTTGGGTATGCATAACAATATTAATTATATTACATTATATTATATAGCCCACAGAGTTGGTCAGTAATATTAAGCAAATCAAATTTCTTCAGTAATTTAATAACACAATCTTGTCGGTTTTTTTTTGACTTTTTTTAATTTAATTTTACGATCATTTCTTTTTTGTTTTAAATATAACCTGTCTACCCTTTTGATTCCAGGTGACGCACGACAGCAGATTTTATTTGCACTGAGACTAGAAGATAATTAAGCTACGTAATCCCCACGCAGCATGAGAAAAGAGAAAATAATGCGGTTTCTAAGGTAGGTTCTGCTGTCCTGCCCTCACCTTTTTAACGTGCAGCGAAAATTTTAGCCCTGGACATTCCTAAACTTAAAATATCTACATACGGTCGAGTCACCCTTGTGTATTGAAAGCAAAATGAACATCAACAAGTGATGATAATTCTTTCTCATTTCGCTTTTCCACGGTATATAAAGATAATAAAAAAATATTTAATTAGGATTTCTTTTTCAAATGTTTAAATAATACTATTCAGATTGAAAAGGTTATTGGCTACACGCCACATAACATAGTATACTAACAGTTGAGATATTTTTCTATGAACACAATTTTACTATCACATTTTAACATTTTATAATAAATATAGGTCTTATTAATTTTATTGGAGATATATTTATATGTTTGTGGATCGCATCAATTTTATAGTAAATGCATCTAAGAAATCAGGACATAAATTTGTACTCATCCAATAAAATTTTTTCCTAAAGTTTTTGTTTTCAACTATTAATCAATTCAGTAATTATGTACAACCTGAAAAGTATAATTAAAATCTCTTACAGAAATTACCGTGATTATTTAGTAAAACAAAATAAATTATATATCTCTTGAAAAATTGATATGTTAGATAGAGATACATAAATATTTTTATAGCAAATATATAACCTACTTATTTGTTTAACAGTAAATAATTATGTCACATCATTCTAATAATAACATTCCACCAAATTTTCTAACCGTTAAATTTTTTTATGTAGACCATAACATTAACATGTTGATTTATAAATGAAACTTAATGAGACTTTTTCTTAATTCCTGAGAGCAAATAAAATTTTTTTCTCGTAATAACTGGATGTTTTATTGTCACTTTTTATTATATTTACTTTCCAACATTAAATTCAACCAAAAATATTAATAGAAGCAATCTAGGTAAAACCAGTGAGTTGAAATCACACTCTGAATCTTCTACATTATGTAGACAGTAACAACTACTATACTTACTTTCCTTCATTTACACAAGAAGAGATTTTACTGGAAAGACAAATATATAGGCAAAGCAACAGAAGCAGCAGGAACCGGAATAATTAAGAAGCTAGAGGTAGGATTATGAGTGCTTCTGTGAGATACAGCGGGAAGAAAGGGGAGTTGAATAACAAGGTAATAGTCCTCAACAGGAGGAGCACTAGTCTTCAACTACACACATTGAATGCACAGCATCTGCGCAATTTTTTATGGTCTTAGTACTTAACCATTTCTAAATAAATTCAGATTCCAGCAATGATCGTTAAAATAATCACACCGGGACAGTCCTAGCAGCAGAAGCGGTTGGCTGCTCAGAAGTCTCATCCACTTCCTCTTCGTTCTCACCACTCAACTCCTCCAACGACTTCCCTCTCGATTCCGGCACCAGGAACGTGAAAAACATGCCAAGACAGTTGCACACGGCGAGCACAATGAGAGTGTTCTTCATCCCAATACCGGCCCGGTAACCTGCATCTCTCTCCGAGGGATCTTTGCCCTGCGAGGCATACAAGAACCCGAACGCCCCCACGATCGCGCCGGCCTTCCCGGCTGCGGACGAGATCCCATGGCAGGTGGACCTCAGCCTGGCCGGGAAGATCTCGGCCGGCACGACAAAAGTGGTGGCGTTGGGACCAAAATTGGAAAAGAAGAACGTGAGCGAGTACATGACCAGGAACCCAGTGTGGTCTTTGTGTTTCCAGTGATTATAAGGAATAGCAAGAGCAAACATGAAAACTGTCATGAAAAAGAAGCCCATGAGTTGGATGAAGAAACGGCCCAAGCGGTCTATTAAGGCCACCGTGAACCAGTACCCTGGCACGGTGCCACACAGTGCTATCAGAGTCTGAGCTCTGGCAACCCTGTAAACCTCATGAATCGCGTTCATTTCCACTGCAGGAGGAAGCCACCCAATGTTAGTGTAAATATCCTTCTGGAAAAGGTTTGAACTGTAATATGCTATGTCTAGTAGGAACCAAGTTGTGGTGGTTCCAAGCAAGTGAAGACCATGTCTCCTGGCGAATTCTTTTGTAAACAGTCCAAAGCTGTTGCCTTGTCTGTCTACAAACTTGTCTACCTTTTCCTGCTCAGCTTCGATTTCAACTTCCAACACCCTTGTCATGTCTTGTGCTGCTTGTTTCGCGTTCCTTGCAACAAGTGCAGTGTACCTTGCTGTCTCCGGCATCTTCATTCGCCAGTAGTAGGTGAGAGCAGCAGGCACGGCACCGAACATCAGAATGATCCGCCAGACATAGTCGGCTTGAGGGACAAGTGATGCCGCCGCATTGACGTTGTACGGCGGAGCCTTGTAAGCGTGATCGAATGCGGTGGAGACTATGAGCGAAACGATCCCACCGACCAAGATTCCGAAGCCTTGCATGGCGAACACCGCGGCTATGAATGCGCCACGTGTTTTCTTGTTAGCGTATTCTGACATGATGGTGGCTGAGAGAGGGTAGTCGCCACCGATGCCAAATCCAAGCCAGAACCTGATTGAGAACCATATTCAATTATGTGTCAAATAGTTAGAGGATGGGCAAGTGTTGAGCAACTATTTTATTTGATTTCATTCTCTCAATTTTCAATTGCAAATTTTGTTTCAACAAATTGTTTAGTTTTCATTTCTTTTTTCAAGATTTTATTGAAAAAAATATGAAAAATGAAAGCGGAGTGAAATTTAAAACCAAACCGATACTAAGAAATCAAGAAATTCTCACCTGAAGAAACAAAGTGTGGATATCACACCCTTCGCGGTGTGGCCAAAAGAGAGGCCAGAGGCAAGAGAGGAGATTACCATAAGGGCAAGTGTTACGCCATAAACTTTTTTCCGACCAAGTTTGTCTCCCAGCCAACCGAAGAACAGTTGGCCAGCTAGAGTGCCACAGAGGGCAACACCGTTGACCGCAAGGGACACGTTGGGAGGGAGGGTTCCGGGCTTTGGTGCACCTTCGTGTGTGTAGTATATCCGTCCAAGCAACTTGGTAACGTTAGCTATGCTGAAGAGATCGTAGGCGTCGGTGAAGAACCCCATACCGGCGATGACGATGGCAGTGAAGTGGTACCATTGTGTCTTGGCCACATCGAGGGCATTAAGCACTCCCAGTTCATCACGAGCCATAGCTAGATGGACCTTGCTGTTGTTCCAATGTTGATTCAAAAGAACACTGGCAGAAGAGGAACATACAGCAAGTTATTTAGTCTTCTTGAGTGATTACTTCGAGGCTTCAAAGTACCACTTATTTAATAGGCCAATTGTTTGCGGAGGTCATATGTGCAACTACAATTTCGTATATTCAGTACAGATTTTCTGACTATCTCACAGAAGAAAAGTATAAATTACTGTAGTATATAAGTACTTCTAGAAACAACTACAGTAATTATACCAAGTAAATATCTTCTTTCCTTTGCTCTCTAATTTCTTTCAAGCTAAACTAGCCCGTTGCGGTCCCCACTATAATTATTTGATTTTTCACATATCTCTTCGTAGACTTTGACAACTAATATTTTAGAATCAATTATCAAATTGAAAATACCAGTATCTGGCCAGTTTTCAAAGCATGTTGTTTTCAAAGGAACGCACCCGGAAAATACATACATAGAGACATCGATTGTAACGTCGAAGATGTATGTCTAATTGTCTTTTCCCTCTCTCTCTCTTTTTTTTTTTGACCTTTCCGGTCAATATTTTCTACCTAATCTGTAGCATGACATGAATAATTATTAACATTTGGATACACTTTTCACTTTATGAAGCTGATGCCAATCTCTCGTATGTGTGAGAGGAGCAAAGGCTTGGTTGCGTCACAACTGTTCACTACAATATAAGTAGAACTCGTTCAACTCATTCGAAAACATTAGTTATAATCAGTTGTGACCCCAAGTGTTGTGTACTAAGAAACGTTACTATATATGTGTGTTAGTGCGAGAGAATAAGAGAGAGACTAACCTGTTTCACCTCATGAAACTGTACGCAGAGAACGAAGTTGTGGCAAACAATTGATTTGCCTGTGTTAAAGATGAAGAGATATGACTTAAAGCGGTATATTTATAAACTGCAATCATACCATCATCTTACTCAGGGTGATATAGTCTATTGTGGCATCTTGAGTATATACCATGATTCCTTCCTTCAACGAATAAATTAATCAAAGTCAGCGATTACACAAACTACCGAACATGGTGTGCTTCTATATAATTTCCGCGTTCCACATGACGTAATGGTAATGTGAAACCTAGAATTTATTTGATGTACGGTGTCCTGATTTGAAGGGCAGACTTGGTCGTTGTTCATTCTATAATCGCTTATTCTATAGTCTATATCACTATATGTCTTGCACGTTTATAGCTTTCTGATGTTTCATGCTTGCATCTAGCTGACGTATAAGTTGGGCATAGCCACACAAAAAATAAAATAAAATAAATTAAAAAATGTGAAGTTTAATTTGGACTATGTATATCCAATTTACCCCAGCTTTAAAACTAAATTTACAGAAAATACCTTAGTCTTTGGTAAATTTCATGAAAATAGTAATTTTTCGTCATATCTCATGCTTCTACTTAATGAAAAACAACACAAATCGAAAAAATTTTAGGTGCTTTATCGAAGAGGAAGAGAAAAGATTTACTATGCTCTATTCATTAATTAAAAATTTTATTCTGTTGATCATTATTGTCTCTTATTTTTCTTGTATTTTTAATGTAATAACTAATGTGTCAATTACCAAATGAAATAGAGCAAATCATTTATTTTGCTCTCAGAACACTTAAATATTTCTTACTCAATTAATGCTCAAAATCTCTCAAAACATAGAGGAGCAAATCCAAGTATGTCAGAAAGTCACTAAAGAGCCAATTTCATATCATAAGGATCTAGAAAACAAGTAGATGAACATGAAGCAACAAAAGAACACACAACACACCTAAAGTAGAATCACATCACTACTAAGCGAGCTTATATATACACATAAACAAACTTATAAGAGACAAGCAAAGATCACACTAATTACATGCTGTTAAATTTGCAGAGACTATGTACGCAGATCCCACACTAAAACTCTTGGTTACTGTTGAGAGAGCAAACCAATACTATGAGAATCTGCTGAGAAAAAATCTGTGACTCTGAAGCAAGGTCATCAAAACTAGACCAAGCCAGCCAGTTCGGACCAGACACCGGTGATCGAACTGCTTCAGTTAGAAATCAATCAAACATGGTCAAACTTGGGTTGAATCGATGAGTTGCTTGTGAATTGGTTGACAAATTGGCCACTTGAGAGAACTCTGAATGCTTGAAAAAAAAAATTCCAATATCAGGTCTTGAATCCCTGTCCTTCCACTACCATGTAGCACACTACCAGCCACTGATCTACTTCATTGGTTGTGTTATTATGTATATACCTAGTTTCATTAAATTGTAATTTTTTTATATTAATTTTGTTAAATCCAGTTGAACCAATCACTCGATACTTTGACCAAATCAATTATTATCGAGTTGAGTCTGATAACTATGCTATGAAGGTCACCTACTAGTTCAGCACAAACCTTAGCACTGCTAGCTAGAACAACCACCACAAAACAATTTTTTTCGGGAGGCAATCTAACCCAGCTTCAATAGCCCCACCATCACCTAATTAGTAGCACTGCCAAATCCAACTTCCCATGGCCATGAACCCCACCATTCATGCCTATGCTAAAATGACTAGCTCTACATCCCAAGCATTGTTCAAAAGGTGCAAGATATGCCTTGATCTATCATGCCTCCTTGGGGTTTAAGCAAACTAGGTCTACCCGAATAACGAGAATTGAATAGAAGTACTATTTGGATCTGGTTAGACAAGGTAAAACCTGATTAAACCAATGACATATTGGGTTAGGTACCAGGGTTCTCAAAAACTAATTTGATAACCCAGTTACCTTACCCAAACTATTATGATTTTTTTATTAACTAAGACATGTATAATGCAACACATGAAGGTCCATTGTTCATTCACTCTAGATGCCCCCCAACACTCAATCGCTCACACTACTCTCTCTCACCAGTCATCTTTATCTCTTTACTTTGTGCCCTATTTGCCATCCCCAGGCCGCCATTCTCTTCTCTTTTCTTGCTCTGTGGCCACTGCCCATCCCCTTGTTGCACAACACCCTGCTACTACCAACCACCATTACACACTTGAATTGGTGACGCTGCGTTGCAGATCATGATGCACCTCATCTCCCTCCTTCGGCACAAGCTCAAGTAGTTATAGGCCGAGCTCAACCACGTTATATAGAAAGACATTAATTAACTCCCTATTTAATTAAGAAAATAAAGCGGGTTAACAAGTTGGTTCGCTAACCTATGGGTTTAGCTCGTGGGTTAATAAGCGGAGTGAACCAAAATGCCTGTGAATTAATGGAGGAAATTATTTGTTCCTAGATCGTGCAAATTACAAGTCAAATAGATAAAAAAAATCTGCAAATTGTGCCCCGTATATCTAACTTCAATTGTAGGTTCCTAGCAATCCGTCTAATCTATTTCCATCCCTATTTAAAATCAAATGCAACTTTCAATTGACTCCTCAAAGCAAGTTTAATTTTGTGACTCTATTTTATTTTAGAAGCACAAATAAATAAGTAAAATAGAATTGAAATTACCTATTTAATTATTTATCGAAATAGGTACTTTTTCTTTCCCAACAGATTCATTCAAATGGGATTTATTATATAGAATAATTAAAAAAGTCAATAAAATTTTGTTATATCAAAGTTTTAGATTATCACAATTTCTTCCAAAAGTATTCTTATTAAATACATAGACAAATTACATGGACCTCACTTGAGATCCTTTATAATTACATCTACTCCCTTCTAAATTTTAAAATTATCTACCTCCCTTAATTAATTTAAAATCATTACATCTCCACCCTTACTATTATTTTTCAACAAAAAATTTAATTGATTGGCAAAATTACTCTCACTTTATAGCCGCTGCCACCCACCCTCAACCCCCACCCCATAGCCACGTACCCAACCCCAACAGTCCAACACCCACCCCATAGCCACCACCACCATGGCGGTTTTAGCCTTACTTTCTTTTCTCTCCTTCGTTCCTCTCTCACATCTCCACAGCCACTACATGCACTGCTGCCAACAAAACCAAATCACTACCTTTACTAACCCCACCATTGTCTCTTCACCTTCTTCTCTTCATTATATTGTTTCAGTTTACACCAATAGGCACTACAGTCATGGTTAAGCCCAATACGCTCCCTACCCACTCCAGTCATGTGCTGCTCGCCATTTTGCTTGACTTAAAGATAGGTGATGAAGCACGAAGTTGAGTCTATCATAAAAAATATTATATGTCCGCTCCTTTCCCGTCCATGTTCCTTTTCAAAAAACCCTATACGATGGAGAGAAAGAAAAATACAGAAGAAAAAAAAAATGCTACATTTGATGAGTGAGCACTAAGTACCCCTGAAAAAGAAAAATAAGACGGTGATGTGGTGGTCTGGAGGGAAGATGGCAGCGATGAACAGGCTATGCGGGCGAAAGTTTCTCAAATAAGAGAAGTTAAAAATTTGAGATGGCTATGGGGGTGTGTGTTGGACGGTTGGGGTTGGGTGGTGGCTATGGGGTGGGTGTTGCGGGTGGACAATGGTAGCTATTAGAGTGGGGATAATTTTATCAATCAATTAAATTTTTTATTGAAAAATAATGATAAGAATGTAAATATAATGATTTTAAATTAATTAGGAAAGATGAATGTTTTTTTTAAATTTAGAAGAGATAAATGGAATTAGGAAGAAGGACTTTAAGGGAGTTCTTTATAATTTACTCTAAATACAATTATTACAAAACATTAATAAACTCATACGATGTACGGTCTATTATCTCTAGTTATGAAGTAATTCATGCAACACGATGGTTTTATTCTCACACGCTTATTTTATTTTTTTTTACAGAAAATTTTATTGGTAGAGAAGTCTAACTATACGTATAAATTACAAAGAGAATGTTCTAAATCTAAATCTTATAAAAAATAAATACATTCCACTTTCCAAACAAACTAACTATTTGTGATTTTACTCCTCCTTTGAAAACTATTTATGTTAAAGTATCTTTCACAACGAAGACCAACAAGAAAATTATTTCAACTTGAAGAGTATATTATGCTTCCATCCAAAATATATCTAAACACAGATACATATACACAAATTAAAAGGTTTTTTAATTTTTTTATACATATACATATATTTATATATATATAACTTTATTTAATAAACATGGTAAGTTTGAATGTGTTGTTTTGTATAAATGATATTGCTCTATCTAAATAAATTTTTCCAAATTAAAAAATGCATTAACTTGCTCTTTTCAATTGAAAAATAAAAACTAGGAAGATCATATCACAATTGAGTAATGTACCCGAAAAAAGAAAATCACAATTGAGTGATCTACCAAAAAAAAAATCACAATGCAGTACCATTTTGTATATGGTGATAACATCTTTTTATTGCAATAGATAAGCAACTAAGTTGAATAACAAAATCAATGATAAAAAAAAAACCGCAAGATCTGCTTTGATTTCGTAGGATAGTTACATAATTTTTTACTTTCTTAGATCTCTGCTTAGAAATGCAATTCTTTTTCAATAAAAGTTATTGAAATAATTTTATATGACTAGGTAAAATGTTTGAGTGGTTAATAAGTAAAAAATAATCTAATTTTTAAGTATAAAATTCACATATAAGTAAAAGCATATTTTTAAAGATTTTGATTATAAGCAAAAAAAAATTATTTTAGTATTTTAAGTCTTTTATCTAAAGAATCATAAGTATCAAACATTATAAAATATATAAGCTTATTTCATTATCTTTTTTAAGTAATTTATTATACAAGAGTGACTTTTTTGTATAATCTAACTAAAAAATATTACTTTACAATTACTTTCATGTTAATACATTTAAATATAAAATTGGTTTTCAAATAATCAATTGTATGTATACTTAACTATTTAAATCATTTAATCTCACAACTAATTTAAATATACATTAACATTGTCGTATTAGTTATTTTCTTTAAATTTTATACATAATATACATTTAATTTTAATTTAATTATCATCATTTAATAACTGGCATGATAAATTGTTCCCCTCCCAAAAAATAAAATCTTTCATGTTTCGCCACTTTCTAAACATTTCTGTATCTATAAAACCTTAAAAAAAATAGAAAACCAAAACACATAAAGACAAAATCATCACAAAGGTGAAAGAAAAACACCTATATATATTATTAATGCTATTTTAATATCTAAAAATGAGTGTTTAAGTGAGACACTCACTCTATTACCATTGGATAAGATAATAGTCTTTACTATATTCACTAATTCATTATATCCAATAATGATAAAATGAGTGTCTTTCTTAACCATATATATAAAGAAAGGGAAAAGAAGGATTCTCTTGCGGCTAACTTTGTTACAAGGATAATGAGACAATGTTTACTATGATATGATTCACATGCGACTGTGCATGATGATTTGTTAGGAAAGATTTCTCTTTTGGTTACATTTTATTAAGAATCAAAGTTTATGCAATTATTCAATTAAGAAATTTGGTTGACTTTTTTTTGTCAGCATTAAATCTATTTCGCGTTAAAAATAATATTAAATCTACTTTATATATTAAAAATAAAAATCGTTAGGTATAATTCGGTGTAATCTGATTAATACATTTTTTTTATTAAAACTTTTAAAATAAATGGAACATTTTTCATGTATAACATATGTAACATCCTCTTTTTCATAAAATATTTTATATTTTTGTTGGTTGGTTGTTTTAGTTAATTATTGTAGAATGTCTAATATAATAATTTATCAAAGAATTAAATATTAAATTATCACTTGTATTTTATAGTAGCATTTCAACATATATATATATATATATATATATATATATATATATATATATATATATATATTACTTGGTGATCAAGTTTTAAAATTTGTTGGCCAAGATTGCTTGTTTCTCAAGTGTCTAAACTTGCTTGGTGCTCAAGTTTGCAAGCTTGTTGGCCAAGATTAGAAATCTCTATATAAAGAGATAATGTGAAGAAGAATTTTAAGTGTAAAGCTTTGAGCATTCTTAAAAAAGATTAGTGTAGAAGAAAGAAAGGGAAAGAAAAGAAGGAGTGATTGTGGAATTACTTTATTATCTCTATAATAATTTTAAGGTAGGTAATGAATCTCCTTATGAATTGAAAATCATGGTTACATTGTGTAATTGATGAAATAAAATCTTAGTTTTATGTGTATAATTAAAAAAAATAAATCTCATAAAAGTTTAGGAGATTTTGAAGGGAAAATCTCACAAGAATTTAGAAGATTTCAAGGAATAATTAGTTTGTTTATCTCTTTACAGAGTCTTATGAATAAATGTATAATTATATTAACTATCATTAGCTATATTCTATATTGCTCATTTATCTTCAAGTTATCTAGTTATTTATCTTTAATTAACTTCTAGTTCGTTTGAATTATTATTCCTTTATATTAAAATCATTTTTCCACTATCATTTTACTTTATTGTTTCTTTACATTTCAAGTTATCTTTTACTAAAATTGCTAACAATTGATAACGTTAAATAATCATTTATATTATTTTGAGTTGTCAAGTCCATACTACTTAAATATCTATGCACTTTATTCATTTTTAAGTCTAATTATACATTAACTATATTTTATATATTATATTCCATTTATTTCACTGCTTAGTTTTGAGTTTTATTTTAAAGAATTTATTTATAATATTCAAAGATTCATGTTGTCTCTTAGTTACTTAAGTTTTATTTCTATTTATTACTTAAAGATTTTGCATATCATATTTTGAATTTATGCAACTATGTAAGAGAATAATGAAAAGGAAGATATTTAAAACTTTGTCATTAACCGTAAAAAGCAGATGGACAGAGAGATGTAAGGTCCTTTATGTTATCTACTTTGGTCAGTGTGGCATAAATATCTCGCTTTGTCGTCACAATGTTAAATAGTAACACCAGAAAATGAGAATTCCTTAAAATAAGGCCTTCAACTATGTGTAAGACAAACAGAAAAAGAAAAGTGAAAGATTAATGTAAAAAGATGATAATCTTCAAAAGCTTTGCATGACATGCTTTATCTACTATATTTTATTTATGTTACGACATCTGATTATGTTCTTACAAAGATTTGTGGCCATGTGTACTTTCTGTGTAGATATGGCTGGAACTACCATAGCTCAAAATATTTTAGAGATATTCACTCTCTATTGTGGATTTTTTAAATTCTCTTCCCTATTTTCTGGTGATTTCAGATTAGTCAAATAATGCTCGGGAGAAAAACAGTCTCTTTCAGATTTTATGAGCATTTGGAGTTATAAATAAAGTGTTCAAGCTTATTATGTATTATATGATAGCTTGGTCTGTAAACATAATAGTTAAGTACTTTAGTCAGAACACTTTATTTGTATTTAACTAGCATAATATTAAATATCGTATTTAACTATCTAAATTTCTAGTAATTTTTTAGAATGATCGGGTATTACAACATAAGCAAGAGATACACTCTGAAGAATAACGTTCAAAAGATTGATTATTAATAACAAAATAGTAATTTAGAGTTATAAGTATTTGTGGAGAATGGCTATTGCCACACTCTAATTATTGAGTTATTATTTAAGTGTTCTAAAATATCTTTTACTTTTTTCACAATTAAATTAATAAAATATTATTATTTTATGTTTAATTCATACTTAATATTATTAATATTTTTGTTCAATTTTCTTGTTTATATGATCTTTTATTTTATGAAAATATTTTAATTTTTTACTCATTTTTCACATGAAAATATACATTAAATTTTATATCTTCACATAAATACCATTTTTTTTCGTAACAATCAATTATTTTTAAATCTTAAATAGTGTTCAAATTGAATTAAGTTTTTTACTTTGAATAACTTTCTTTAAGTATACTAGTGATTTAGTACTTTTTTATTTTATAGATAAGATACAAGGTAAAATATCACTACCAATGTAGTAATACAAATTTTGACATGTAATAGAAAGTATAAAATATTTTGAATTATAATAGAAATAATAAAATTTGAATGAAATAAAGTAATTCTTAACAACAACTTAATAATTTGATTTTCAGTGTCAATCTAAAAAAATTGTACTATCATCAAATAATATGTTTTTCATTTCATTCAATGATTTTAATATCTCATATATTTTTGAAACGCCTTAAATGATATAAAAATATGTTATCAAATATTAGTATAAAGTTTATTCTAAATATTGTAGATAATTATTAAAAAAATAACTAATTTATTGTATTATACTCCCTAATTTTTAAGGAAAAATTAAAAGTGAAAACAAAAACTGCAATAAAAATTAAGAGATCGACACTAAAGATATTAATATGATATGTTTTTAATATTAAATTAAATTAAATTATATAAATACAATTTAAATTTTTTTTAGTATGTATGTTATATATTATTATTTATTTTTCACTATTTTAATTATTCATTATTTAATATCTAATATATTTCATGTTATGCAGATAATTATTACATAATAAAAATATAATATTAGAGAAATGAGGGACTAAGCCAAGCCAAAATTAGAGGAATTAAAATCGAAATCATCTATATGATACTTAAAGATATTTGAAGGAAAAAAAAACTTTTTTCAATTTGAACACTTTAATATTAAAAAAATCAATTTATTACCAAAAAAAATTGATCTTTAAGCAGAAATTTAATTTAATATATTTCATGAGAAAAATGAGTAAGAAAGAAAATATCACAAAAAAAAAATTGAGCAATTATATTAATAATATTAAATTTTAATTAAATATAAAATAATAAAAAATCATTAATTTAATTATGGAACAGGGTAAAGGATATTTTTGGAACACTAAGATAATAATTCATTAACTAGGGTGTGACAATAGTCACTCTTTAATTTGCGTAATAAATTATAGATATGATCATTTTTATATATTATTAACAACTGTAATTTTACGCTTTACTTTTAAATTACGTCCTGTAAGTTGTAAAGTCGAGTCAGGGAGTATTTTACTCAAGTTATCTCAAATGAGAATTATTAAAACCATTTGGTCAATGCAATTGAATTTTGTTTCAGATAACTCATGAAGGCAACAACAACCAAAACCTTTTTCCTCACTTTCTTTTCCACTTTTAAAATTTGCTTGCTTCCTTGATGGTCGCAAACCATGATAAAGGAGTACAGAAAGGAGATCATGCACGAGGGTGCATCTGGGGAAGGCAGCTGCTCTATGAATTTGGTCCCAAAAAGTATATTCACGAATCATTTTGGTTTAAATCTGATTAATTAGTTCCTAATTTTTGTAATTGTGGATCATAATATCATCAAGACCTAAATCTGTAAGACATGGTCAATGTATTGTTCATGTGCATGGAAGCATACTATCTGACTTGGAACATGACGTTTACAAATAATTGGTTCATGTTGATGTCCGCAACAAATTTCATATTGTTGTATTTGGATATTTCAAGGAGCTAGCTGGGTTATCATAACACTTAGTGATAACTGTTCATGTAAAAAAAATTGATAACCCTTATAAACCTATTATATTCCATGTTACGGTCGAAGCTAATATCGTGTCTACATATTAGATAACATTACACATCAGCAATACACTAGCGTCTTAACGGATTTGAGTTTAGGACTAATGTGATTACAATTACAAATTATGGGATTAATTAATCAAATTTTAAAATTTAGAGAACAAAATGACTCATATATACAATTTTAGAAATCAAATTATTAACTCATTTTTAATAGGAATTCGATTGTGCTGGACAAAACCATATATAATTTTCCTCTTAAATTAAGGGGAACTTCTTCACCCCTTAAGTATTATAACTAAAATATTATCTATTAAGCAGCAATCCTATCCGCTTGGACCACTTGTTTAATTTGTTTAATCTGCCTTGCATGGACACGCCTCTGTGGTCAAAAGAAAACACAAGACACAAACAAACTCCATTTTTTTCTTTTTCTATTTTTTTTTATTAACCGCAGGAGTGCTGGACGAGACGCCGGACAAACTCCAAATATCTACCTTGCACTGAAAAAAAAAAGTTTATTTTGAAATATTAACAATATAATTTTTTATATTATTATCTAATTAACTCCTTCTATTTGTATGTATATATATATATATATATATATATATGAAAACTAACTATATTTATTAATATAACAATGTACTATTAAATGATAGTATAAAATCCTTATATGCTCTCATTATGTCAAATTAAATAAAAAAAATGAAGTCTACCTCATTACCTTCATTCTCATGCTTATTTTATTTGTCTTCTGGACAGTTTGACTAATAATTAAGCAAAGATGACAATTTTTGCATGCCTTTTATATTGTTGAATTGTGACAACATAGTCCCATCAATCGAGATTAACTTGTCCCAGTTGAACAAGAAAGTATTATATTATTACAATGTGAAAAGTTTTATTTGTTTTTAGCCAATAATAATAATAATAAACCAGCAAGCTCTTACCAAAAATTAAAAAAATAAATAATAAGTTGCTGGACGAGTGGTAAGCTATTTAGTTTCCGATAATGATAAGGATGCAAGTTCGAATCCTAGAAAACCTAGGAGGAAAAATAACTTTAAAAATGATCCATTCGCTAAAATTGAGAAAGCAATATCTCCCACAATTTCTTCATCAAAATGATAATAATAAATAACTATAGAATGAGACATTGTGGGCAAGTTATTGATTTTGTTTTAGATACTAAGCAAAGGTAGCCATATAAGAGGAGCACTAAACAAATAGAACAATCCAAATACTACATGCCTGAAAAGTGAAATACATTACCTATATTAAAAGTAACTCATAGGCTAGAAATATAACACCTTAAGTAACAATCATAGTTATCAAATACGACTCGGTGATCATCAACTTGGTCAAGGTATCGGATTACTGGGTCACTAATTAAACTAGATTTTATTAAATTAATATATAAAATTATAATTAATACAAAAAAATATAATATATGAATATATTAATCCATATCATAGCACAACAAGGTTGGCCAAACGGTTGCTGTGTGCTTTCCTTTCCCAAGGTTCACAGGCTTGACTCCTGTGAAAGCATTTTTGAGAATTATTCTAGATTATTCAAAGGCTCATGGTATGCATGTAGTTCAAAGGTGGTTATTGCCGGTTCAAACCGACTCGAGTGGGAGCTATTCATATATGGTCCAACCAATTCACCCTGAGTTTAACCAAATTTGACCAAATTGATTATTTGTATGATCTACTTAGTAAACCGGATCGAACCAGTGACGATTTACCTGTTTTCGATTCGAACTAGCCGATCTGGTTTGGGTTTAGTTACTATGGTAGTAACATTCTCACCTTACACGGGTTACAAAAACACACCAAGGAGGCAAACACCACCGAAAGTAGACACCAATTGATGCAACAGTAGAAGAATCTATATGATTCAAGGAGGCGTAATGATAATTATTTCACTATCCAAGTTATTGAATATTTGAATGATTATAAATTTGGCGTCGCATTTAGGAACTATTTTTTTTTCTTATAATTATAATAAACTCATCCTAAACAGGGAGACAAGAAGAGGTTCAAACACAAGCCCATACATATCCCATAGGACCCACATGTCCTAGACACTCGTAAGGTAACATTCAAAGCACTTAACACCTAAACCTATGAGAATTACAAGTATGTATATTTGCTTACTCACAAAGCACTTAACACATGAGAATTACAAGCATTTAACCATAAATAAAAGCAACAATTCTCTAACCCAATTAGCTCACATCAGCAGCAACAACATCATGAAATTGAAACAACACCTGTGGAATTCACCGCCGTTAGTCAAAAGCATTCATTATGCATGTCCACAAGCCAACGTATCCAATCTTCTCAGAAAAATCATCACTCTTGCATGGAATCATCAATGTATTATCAACGTTGTATCAGACTGCTATATATCATTACCATAAATTTACCCACTCATCAACGCTTTCGGCATAGCCATTAAGGCTATCAAAGTGAGATGACATAACTGAAATGCTACACGAATGGACAGATCTATCATGAATCCAACATCATTACACAACCATTCCCATTTGAACACACCGTTAAAAAAAATATAAACATATATAAGGGGCAAACATGGCTCAAACCTAGCCCTATATTTCATAGACGAGCGTTATTTCAACACTCTAAAACTTCAAACATATAGACACCCCACTGAGGAAAGCATGGGACCCATATATTTTCTTGTTCTCCACTAATTATCTTTCGACATCTTTCCTTCTATTTTTTGAAGCGTTGGTGTCAGCTCCAAAACCCCTGAAAAAACAATTATAGCTTGTGTTTTGAATAATAACAAAGCGAATTTGGTGAAAATATTTTAAAGAAAGAGCTAATGTCTTGCTTGAGTTTCTGTAGTAATTAACAAATTCATTCTCATATACAATTAATTCAATATGTGAAATTTTTTTCACAATGTCATACTTTAACATGATTAAATTAAAATCTCATTCAAAGAAATTCAGTATCTTAAGAATGTCAAAAATTATTCAGAAAGTGAATTTGAATATATAAAAATCTTGAGAAAGCAAGTTAGGATATCAGAAAGCAAGTTTAGGCCTTCAAAAAGTGTCATGATAACTATGTAAGAAAGTGATTTCTCATTATCATATGAAGCACATCATTACCAATCTTTGTTGTGCTTATCTTTGAAGAATATCAACATTATTTGAAGATCATCATCCACCTTAAAAAGATATTTCAAAAAGAATATATATAAAGGATTACAAAAGTGTAGAAGTTGGCCAGAAAGCTCAAGTACGTCAGAAACTACACTTGACCAACAGAAACCAGTAAAGATTTGAATTTCAAATGAAGTCAACAACTCAAAAAGTAATCACAGTGACCTATCAACTTTTTGCTTGGATATTCTCCATCTTCCGAAAGGTCTTCACAACAAAAGAAATTTAGAAACCATGTTTAGAATGAAGAATTAGTTTCTAAAGCATTATTCAAAAATCATTGTCAACGGATTCTGCACTAACAAGGATAGTACTGACATAGCTTAGCCTACTCTTCTAGAAGACAGATACTAGGACATACAAAGCTTGATTTACAAATTTCAAGAGAAAGAAAGATCAATAGGATAATGGTCCAATTCAAATCCAAGTATAAAAGAATAAAGTCTTCAAACTTGAAGGAACATTTTACACTCTCAACACTTAAGCTTTCTTACACTTTTTGAAGTCCATTCCTTTAGTTTCTATAAAGGAAAATCTTCTTTCTTGTACATCTTATCAAATATTCTTCTTAGGAAATTTAGAAAGAAGTCTCTCAAATTATTTTCTTGAACATTGTATTATCTTAGGAAACTTTAGTGTTTTTCTTGGAGAGTAAACACCAAACCTTATGCTCATTTTACCTTGATCTATTAGTGATCAAAGTGAGATTAGCTTGGAGAGGTTAGGACAAAACTGCTTGTGATGAGAGTTAATTGTATTTACTGCTCATTGGAGATAGCTTGAGAAAGCTATTAAAAAAATATCTTATTTTCGCGGGCTGAGAAAATGGTTGGTAGTAGAACTCAATAGATTTGTTAAGAATTAAATGTAGGCAGTGTATGGCCAAAGTAGTATAAAAATGTTAAGTGATATTTTTCTCTCTCTATCTCTTTAAATTATTGCGTGATATTTGTTTTCTGTTGTATGAATATTCCTTCTCTTTTCAAACTATTTTATGAAATTTCATTAAGTTTCTAACCATTTCAAAAAGTTACTTTCTAAAGCTTATTAACATGTATTTTCTGCTATCTTCAAGTGTAAACACTTGATGGACTTTGTTTGAGTTTTAGAAAGCTAAAAAGTTTGAAAGCATGATTTAACCCCTTTCCCATGCTACATCTTTATTTACAATTGGCATTAGAACTTAGGCCTCTAAAGGGTTGAGCATCCTAATCGTTACAGATCAAGGAAAAGATCCTTAAAGATGGAATATGTAACATCCCCTGCTGCTTTATGGATTGACGACTATCCCCACAAACCAACACGGGTCTTTTCAGCGTGCTTTGTCCTCACTCGCACACTTCCTGGGAAAACTTCCCGAGAGGTCACCAATCCCAAAATTGCTCCAGTCAAGCACGCTTAAGCGTGGAGTTCTTTCGATTTGGGCTATTTCAGAAAGAAGATCATCTTGTTGGTATAGGTAGTACAAATCAATTCATATAAGCCTCTCAATGTATAGTCCCATACCTATCTGGTCTTGAGATCCTACCGTTCTGGTGTGTAATGTCGGTTCGTTCATGTACCCCTCCGCTTCGAAAGTCTGTAGGGCATCCTTGTCCGTGCCTCTTTGCCAGCGATCACTCCCCGACTTCGCGATCCGGGCGTTACATGCCCACGAACCGGCCCTGGTTAGTCCCGAACCACACCCGTCTTTGGGAGAGAGGCTCGATACCATTTGTAACATCCCTGCCCTTCATGGATTGTGTCCCCACAAACCAACACGCGGGCCTTTTTCTCGATTGTGCGTGTCATCGCTTACTTGCGGGAGCCATGCTAATCTTCTGCAGTATCGTTCAATTTTATCGGATGTTTGGTATCAGGCTTGATTCGACCTTCCAGACTGAGGATTGGGTGACTATGCTTCTCAAGCATATCGATAGTTATGTCATGTGTAGTTGCTTTGTTGATAAGATGAGCTATAAGATAGAAATACATGACTCTGTTTGTGTAGATGCCATAGTAGCTAGCTCACATAACATAAAGTATTGAGCTTGATCACCTCGAGTGTTTGTTTTTGTGTGCTCGAGGACCAATGGCACCATCAAGCGAGAATAGGACTCCAAATGGAAGCGGACAAGGTGGCGGAGCTATTTGAAGCTCTCGGGGGCATGGCAAGAGGGCCATGGAAATTGTTTGAAAGGATGGACCGTCAAAGCGAAGTCGGCTATCCTAATGATCTTTGAGTTATGGAGAATGCCGCAGTTCGGGAGTTTCGTAGAGCGAATCCGCCCATCTTTTAGAGGAGCTTTGAACCCAAATCATCTTTGAAGAATGGATAAAGAATATAGAAGATCTTTACGGTGGTTATATGCTCGGAGGAACAAAGAGTGACCTTTGCTACATACATCTTTGAGGCGGATGCGAATCCCGGTGGACCCGGTACGGAGACTCTTTGGAGCGAAAGCTCGAGATAGATTGGGAGATTCAAGGCTCATTTTATGAAAAATATTTCCCGGAATCGATGAGGAATGCAAAAGATATGAGTTCATGCAACTTCGCTCAAGGAGGAGGTATGAATGTCGCTTTCAGTATACACGCCAAGTTTGAGAGCTCATTAAGTTCTCGAGGATGTATCAAGGAAACCCGATGAGTCTTGGAAATGTGTGAAATCTGGAATCCCAGTGAAAATTTGAAATCAACATTCTTTGTGGCTCATTTGGAGATCGAGGGACTTCCTCTCGTGGTCAACAAATGTCGTATAATTGAAGATGGTCAAAGAAAATTTGAGTACATCAGGCGGACAACTGCGAAGAAGGCGCTGCACAAGCCCCAAGGTTTAAGTCGCTTAAAATCGACCACTCTTTAGACCATGGCGAGACCTGACGGCCTAGGCCCGCAGTTTAGGCCATAAGGCCCTAGGAAGAGACTTTCATCAAGGGGATTAAATGGAACCAAAGGCAAAGGCACCCCAATGGACCCAGCCGCGCACCTCAAGACTGCCCACCTGCTCTTGAATGTCAAGGTGTGGGAAGCAACATGGTGATCGCCTTGCTTGTTGGGCGGAATGTTTGCTACGGTGTGAAGCTTTGGTCACTACTCGGCGGGAATGCATAGAGAGGAACCCAGACTGACCCCGACCACAACACCAAGGAAGGGTCTTCACCCTCGATCTGGAAGGACTCAACAAGATCTGAAACCTCATGGAAGGTAAGTGTGAAATGAATGGTAGAACCTTAATTGTACTATTTGACTCTGGCGCTACTCATTCATTCATATCCCAAACTTATCTTGAATCCTTAAAATTGCATGTGTCGAGAACTCCCTTTTGATCTCATGTTTCTACCCCTCTTTGAGGCTTTGTTAGGACACAGCTTAGATTTTGCCTAAACTGTCATTTTCATTGTTAAAGGTAGATCTTTCGTTCTAGATTTAGTTCATCTACCCATGCAAGGTCTAGATACAATTCTCGGTATGGATTGTCTTTATGCGAACCGTGTAATGTTAAATTGTTATGACAAGTCTATCATTTTCTTCCTATTCCTAGTGAACCTAGAAAACCTCTAAGTACGTACATAAATCTTGTAGAAATAAAGCTGTGGTGAGGGAAGAGAGTAAGGGATATGTTCTCCTAGCCGCTAGTGATGTAGACTTTGAGCAAAATTTTGATAGAGATACCCATTGTGAGAGACTATCTGAGGTGTTTCACGATGATATGCAGGTTCCCTCCAAAAAGAAATTGAGTTCTCCATAGAGTTGGTTAGGGACAGGACCAATATCCATAACACCACTATAGGATGCCACCTCTAGAATTAAGCCTGAGTTAAAAACTCAATTAGAGGAACTTTTAGAGAAGAAGTTTGTTAGACCAAGTGTATCACCATGGGGAGCCCGGTCCTATTTGTTAAGAAAAAGGATGGAAGTATGAGGTTATGCATTGATTATAGGCAATTGAGCAGTGACAGTAAAGAACAAGTACCCTTTGCCTAGGATTGATGATTTAATGGATCAATTAAGAGGAGCGATGGTGTTCTCCAAGATAGACTTGTGGTCAGGATATCATCAAATTAGAGTGAGAGATGAGGACATACCAAAGGCGACTTTCGAACTTCGATATGGCCACCCTTGAATTCACAGTGATGTCATTTGGACTGACCAATGCTCCTGCTGTGTTCATGGATTATATGAATAGGATCTTTAGACCCTATTTGGATCAGTTTGTGGTTGTTTTCATAGATGATATACTCATCTATTCAAAGACCCACGAGGAGCACGAATATCATTTGAGGACAATTTTGGAGATTTTGAAGGAAAAGAAACTATATGCCAAACTATCTAAGTGTGAATTCGTTTGGAGGAAGTGAAGTTCTTAGGGCATGTAGTATCAAAAGGAGGAATTGCAGTAGATCCTAGTAAAATAGAAGCGTGATGAGAGTGGGAGAGACCTACTCTGATGGCAAATCTGGCTTTTGAGGACTTCTTTGGATATTACCGTGGAGTTTATTAAGGATTTTCTCAAATTTCCTTACCCTTACAAGCTTACTAGGAAGAATGCCCCTTTTGTTTGGACTCCAGAATGTGAGAAAGAGTTTTCAAGAGCTTAAAGCGAAGTTAACCACAACCCTTGATGTTAGTATTACCTGACCCTAATGTGACTTTAGAGGTATATTGTGATGCTTGAGGAAAGGATTGGGGTGTGTATTGATGCAAAATAGGCAAGTGGTAGCCTATGCATCTAGGCAACTCAAGCCTCACGAAGCAAACTACCCCCCATGACCTTGAATTAGCATTGTGGTGTTTGCTTTAAAGGTATGGAGACACCATCTGTATGGGGAAAAGTTTGAAGTATTCTCTCGATCATAAGAGTCTTAAGTACCTCTTTGATCAAAGGAGCTAAACATGAAGGCGAGAGGAGGTGGGTGGAATTTTTTGAAAGACTATGATTTTAGGTTAAACTACCATCTGGCAAAGCCAATGTAGTGGCCGATGCCTTAAGTAGAAATCGTTGCACCTATCCTACATGATGGTTAAGGAAGTTGAGCTGATCGAAAGGTTTAGAGACTTGAACCTAAGGGATGACCTTGACCACTAAAAGCATGAAGGCATGCCATCTTAGTGTGACGAGTGGTTTCATGGAAGAAATCACTCAAGCCCAACGAGAGGATAGTGAGTTTCAAGAAACTCTAGAAGCGTCTGGGCTAGAAAGTTAAAAGATTTTGCCCAAGGTGCTGATGGTATGTGGAGGTTTAAAGGCCGGATCGTATGCAGGCAGAGGTGACCTCGAAAGGAGATTTTGAAGGAGGCTCATAAGAGCCATTTTACCATTCACCACAGTACCCACTAAGATGTATCGGGACACGAAGAAAGATGTTAGGTGGCACGGGTTGAAGAAGGATGTGTGCGGCTTGGGTTAGTAAGTGCTTAGTGCATCAAAAGTGAAGATTGAGCACCAAAAACCCTGCGGAATGTTGCAACCCGACAATCCCAGTGGAAGTGGGAAAGTATCTCAATGGATTTTGTATTTGGACTCACAGGGACCCAAGCGGTCATGATGCCATATGGGTAATAGTGGATCGACTCACCAAGTCGGCCCACTTTCTACCTATCAGGGTAACTTACTCCTTGGATAGGCTAGCTCAGCTATATATTCAAGAGATCGTAAGATTACATGGGATCTGTCGACAATAATCTCGGATCGAGACCGCGGTTTCGTCACTGGTTTTGGGAGCCTTTCAAGAGGCGTTTGGTTCAAGAGATTGTGTTTAAGCACGACTTACCACCCTCAACGGATGGTCAAAGCGAGGACTATTCAAACATTGGAGGATATGTTGAGGGCATGTGTGTTGGACCAAGAGAGTTGGGATAAATACTTGCCATTGATTGAATTTGCTTATAACACTTGATTATCATGCAAGTATCGGCATGGCAGTATGAAGCCACGTATGGCGGAAATGCCAATCACCTTTATGTTGAAGTATGAACCGGGAACAAAACTTGTTAGGACCTGATATTGTGAAACATGGAACAAATCAAGAGAATTAAGGATAAATTCTCCTTTGCTCCAAAGTCGTGAGAAAAGCTATGCGGACAAGCGGCGAAAAGCCGTTAGAATTCCAAGAAAGGAGAACATGTATTCCTTAGGATCACCCTACCCACAGGCATAGGTCGAGTTATGAGAGTCAAGAAGTTAAATCCTAGATTTCTTGGTCATTTGAAATCCTTAGTCAAGTGAGTCTGGCATCTGAATAGCACCGCACAACCTATCCAACCTTCATAATGTCTTTCATGTCTCCCAATTAAAGAAGTATCAGTCAGGACCCTGGTCATGTGTTAGAGCTAGAACAAGTACAATTAAGGAGAACCTGACTTTCAACTTTACGCCTCGAGGATCATGGACAAAAAAAGTTAAACGTTAAGAAACAAAGTTGTACCTTTGGTTAAGGTGGCATGGGGACAAGGTAAGATGAAAGGATTTCACATGGGGTGGAATGAAATGAAGACTCATTATCCTGTGAACTATTCCGCAGTAGCTTAATTTGAGGGCGAAATTCTTTTTAAGGAGGAGTAGAAATGTAGCCTCGATTTTTATTGCTTTATGCAAAATGACAAAATACCCTAGGTCATTTCTCACATAAGATTTGAGGCCAAAAATGGTCCAGGCCATCTTCAATAGGATATTTTGATATTAGAATAACATTATATGGTGATTAAATAGCAATATGTGCAAAAATCGCGATTTTCAATTTTCGATGTGCAAATGACCAAAAATGCCCTAGGTCATTTTTGCTTGAAATCAAGACGGCGATCCAGTATCCTCAAGGGGTTAGTTTTATGCTTGAAGGGATTATGTGTGTTATGGATATTGTAGATGTGAAAATATCAACTTCAAATTTTTACATAGAGTGAAATTACCAAAATACCCCTGTGGTAATTTAACCACGAGATTGATAATTTCTGAACCTAGTCATCGTAGGGAGTTCAAAATGTTTATTACATGTGTAATTTGATATTTGAAAATGTTCGGGTGGTTTTAGAGGAATTTATAAATTACCATTTTGCCCTAATTAACAATAAATGAGCTTATTTACGTAATCAAATAAATATAGGCAATATTAGGCTCTAATTAAAAGATAAATTAATTTTATTTATTTATCTTGAGTCAAAATAATTATTTGAGGTAATTTTAAAGCATAAGATTATTTTAGAAAAGATTATTTTCTTTCTTAATTAAAAGGAGTTCTTAAGACACATAATAGGAAATTAGTGTATTAAATTTCTTTTCTTAAAAAATAAAATATATTTTATATTTATTTATTTTTATTACTTCAGATTATTTGCACTAAAAATTCCACTACATATGTTGGCCATTTAATTTTGTAGTGGAGCACCTTAAATATTTGATTATTAAGCACTTACTTTGGTTATCAATTTCTTTTCCACTAACAATTTTTTTTTCTCAAAAAATAAAATATATTTTAGATTTATTTTTATTTTATTACTTCAGATTATTAGCACTAAAATTTCCACTATAAGTGTTGGCCATTTAATTTTGTCTTGAGGAATTTTAAACTCTTGATGGTTAAGCCACTTACACTAATTTATCATTTCTAAACCATTACAAATTAAATACCCATCAAATATATGTCCTACCACTCACAAAAATTGAAAAAAATACTCCCCATTATAGCCATTAATGCAGCTGCCTCACCCCCCAAAATCCCTATAAATATGTGTTTTTTCCAAGCCTAAATCACACACAAACATTCATTCTTAGCATATGCATTTTTTGTTGTAGCCTTGGTCAGAAAAAATTAGCCAAAAATCATCTCTTCTCTCTCTAAATACAGCTCTCTTCTTCCCTTCTCCACCTCCAGAGACTCCATTCTTGATATCCATCCAAGTTCCCAGCTCAAACAAACACATACATACCGTAAAGCCAACCTAAGCACCTAAAGCTTTCCATATCCAAACACAAGAACACAACAAAAATCCTCCCACCATTTCATCTTCACTTGGCCAAATATATACCATCACTAAGATCAGATTTTTGTCATTGATATCTCATACAAGATCAAGCTCTTACTCTAATTAACAAAGAAACAACTTGGTAGGGATTTTTATTTCATGTACTTTCTTTTGTTCTTCCTTTATATTTTTGATTTTTATGATTTGATAATGACCATGGCTTGATGATGAGGAATCATGGTGGTGGTTGTGAATCCATCATTTAAATGTCCTCTAAAGCCCAAGATTTAATTCTTGATGACAAAAGATTTCTAAAGGAGTTACTAAGTCTTGAGTTTTAAGCTTAATAAGACATAAAAAATGAACTTGCATCCATATTTATGTTATAAGTTCTTGCATATCATATTTATATTTCAAGTTTTTCATAATCATATTTATATTCCAAGTTATCACTTTAATTCTTGAAGATAATAATATAAACTTGCATATTCATATTTACTTTCAAGTTGTCACCTAAATCATAAATACCTAAGAATGAATTTGTATCTTTATATTTATATCTCAAGCCTTGCATTTCATATTTATCTTTCCAAGTTATCACCTTATAATGATAATAATAAGGTTACAAGACAAGTTTATGATTCTAGTTATCATTTAAATCCTAAAGTTCAAGATTTTACTTGTTTTATTTTAAATGACTTAACTTTGATCATGGACAACTTCTCATCTATTTATTTTTGGCACTTATATAATTCTGATTTAAATCTTGATATACTTTATTTTTAGGCATGATCTTGTCTTTAAATTTGTACAAAGAAATTTTGAAAGACCTAGAAATTATAAAGGATTAAGAATACGATTTTCTCATGATTTTAAATGCTAAAATTGTAGTATTCTGATCTAATCCTTTAGAACTGAAAAGGTTACTTGATTTAGGATGTTTAGATGAGTTTAAATCGCTAGTAGTTATTGTAAAAAATTATTTTTGGTACCATAGATGCATAAAGAGGTAGTTACAAGTGTTAGTTTGGGCGTTTGCAAAAATGCGAGAGAAAGTTGTGTTTTGAACTATCAACTATGTTATTTCAGCTAAATGATTTTATTTTAAGCTACTAATGATGTTGAATGTGTCCATGAGTCCAAAAATACCATTTATGAAGTTTATATAAAGTTTTAGAAATTTCGATTGTCGTTAAATATTAAAAACAAGCGATTTCGCACTTTGACCCTAAAATGTATTGAAATTTGGTTTATGGCCTTAAAAGGTTTTTACGATGAGTTTATAACGGTTTCTAATAGTTATATGTCTATTAAAGTATTGGTTAATGTTAAAGATCTCTAGTTTGTGAGAAAGGTGTTACAAAGGGTATTTGCATTTTGACGTAACCTTTGAGAAATTGTGATTTGACCCTTTGGGGCTTAAGCGTAAATGTTGATAAATTTGATGACATGAATCGGTTGATATCTTGTGAAGGCTATATTCATGTGTTGAAACTCATATGGCTTATGGATATATGCAATGAAGTATGATACATGTTTATGTGGTTTAAGTTATGGTATGTTATAATTATGCTTGATAAATTGAGATGCATGATTCCATGAAGTTTATGAGCATGAAATGTTGAAATGATGAGTTATTCATATTTGCATCTCTATATAACATGCCAAGTTTAAAGGTGACATAAGACACATGGAAATGATCCTCTAGACTCCCTGAATTAAAGGTTATGAGAGGTGATCCAAATAGGAAATGATCCTTTAGACTCATTAAAAGGTTATGAAGGTGATCCTAATGCCCCTATCCGTACCTTAAGAGTGAAAATTTATCTTATCAAAAGGGATAAGAATACGCTAGTAGCGACTAGTGAGGTATGAGCTCATAACCTAGAACTCTCGAGAAAGAGAGAGAGGGTATATAGCGGCCCCCAAGGAAAAGAGAAATTTTAAGTTTAAGTCACTTGTAAGAATGATGATCATGATGTTCTTTATATCATATGCATTGTTTTATGAATTTTATGATACTATGTATATGATATTGACATGCATCCATGATTAATATGTTGCATTCATGACATTAAGATTCATGCTAAAGATACGGGTCTCGGCTAATGATATTTAGAACTTAATAAATGAACCTTATATATATGTTCACCATTTTCATAATTAAACCCGAGATTCACAGGGACGATGAGCGATGACACTTGTGTTATAGTCGGGGAAGCCCTCTTGAGATTCTTGTATAAGTTTCTCATCCCTTTTCTTTTTCCGTGTATCGTCTCAGAGACATGAATGAAGGTGTAGTTCGTGATTTGTCTTGAGAGTGGGCGAGGAGCTACGGAGATAACTTCCTTTTTGGATATTTTTCCCTTAGAGTAATTGTATCTCGATTATCAGTTTGTATATTATTGTGGATATATATTGATGTCCTTAAGATTACAAGACATCACTATTGTGATCTGATTATTGATATGTCATCATTATTTGAGTTATGTTATGTTATGGTTGTATTACGTATTTACGATATTCGTTTCTAACATCTCTCTTACGAGTAAAGGTAATGGCGTTAGGTATTTAGTATCTTTGGACTCACGATTTGTTATTTAAGTTCAAAAAAAAAATTTTACCCATATTTTTACTAAAGTATTTTAAAGAAGTTTGAGTTAAAAACTGGAACAAAAGAGTAATGACTAATAATTAACTTAAATGCGTCTTAGGCGTGTTGAGTTAAATATTAGGGTGTTACAGAATACAATGATGTACACATTACTAAGGGACACTTTATCAATAGACCTCCATTCTTTGATGGTGGTGACTATGCCTACTCAAGAGATAGAATTGAATTGTAAATACACAAGTATTGACTTGTGGAATATCATACAAGAAGGTGATTACATTCCAATAGAAGACAGAAAATGTGTTTGCTAGAAACAATGAAGGTTGACCTTCAACCTCTAGAGAAGTACCTAGAAATTGATGGATAGATTAACACAAGACAAAAGTCCAACTAAACTCCAAGGCCAAATACCTCTTTACTTATGCCTAAGCAAAGCTGAATATGATAAAATTTTCACTTGTGACACAACAAAGGAAATCTAGGACAAATTACACATGCTCCATGAAGGAACATATCAAGTTAAGGAGATAATGATAAGCATGCTAGTTCATCAATATGAAATGTTCGAGATAATTGAACATAAAAACAATGATGAAATGACAACAAGATTCTTGCATATCATTCACCAACTTAAAGGTTAGGGTAAGAGACACTCAAACTCAGATATGGTAAAAAGGATATTAAGAACCCTTCCATCTAAATAGCTTCCTAAGGTTACTATTATCACTAAAGCTAAGGACCTTTAAACCTTTATATTAGATGTTATCATTGGGTTTCTCAAGACTCTTAAAATTGTGCTTCTTAAAACTCATGGTAAAGCCATGTGGAAGAACAAATCAGTTGCTCTAATTAAAGACCTCCAACGGAAAGCAAAACCAAGGGAAGGAAGGTTACTGAGATTTCTAATGATGAAGATGAAATAGAAGAAGAGTCATAAGAAGAGGGAGATGAGATCTCCATGCTTGTGAGAAAAATGTCAAGAGCATGGAAGAGTAAGATTAGAAAGAAGAAAGAGTCCAACTTCAAAAAGGATAAGAAGGGCAAAGGAAAGTTGGACAATGTGAACTGTTACCACTGTAGTAAGAAAGGACACTTCAAAACTAATTGTCCTAGGCTTAAATGTGTAGGTTGAAAAGTACACGAGAAGGGTGGCTGAATGTGCTTTCACTTCCTTTTTCCTATTTCTGAAAACTTTAAACAAATACGATCAAGTGTTTACTTGAAGTGCAGTGAAAATCTTTGTTAGTAAAGATCAAAAAGTAATTTTTTGAACTATGTTGTCAATATGAAAACTAGTTAAAGCATATTTTCATAAATTTATTGTTTTGAATCATAAAGCAGAATGGAAAAGAGATAAAGAGATATGAGAGATATTGCACAAAGAGTTTTATATTGGTTCAGCCAAACCTGCCTATACTTAGTTTTTAATAACTAGTTGAGTTCCACTAAATCAACTCTTTCTCAACCTTGAGAAAGTTAGATAGTCTCTCACTAGTCTTCTCAAGCTATCTCACGTGACTAGTAGCTCACTCCACTGTCACTCTCAAATAGTCTTTGACTAACCTCTCTAAGCTAGACTCACAATAATCACTATCAGATCAAGCTACAAAGATATGTGAAGGGTGGTTCACTCCAACAAACAAACACTTAAGTTTTCTCAGAATAAAACAGAATATAACCTGAAAACTTGAATGACTTCTTACTAATAATTCTTATTAGGAAGAAGGTATTATCTAATAAGAACTTAGAAAAAAGATTTTCTAAAAAACCAGAAACTGATCATAAGAAGTAATTTTTTTACATAAGAACAAGGAGGATTCTTTCGGTCGTGATAGATATGTAGACGTTTCATCCAAAAGTCTCGAGTTGTAAGCACTTGAACTCCTTCTATACTCTTCAATTTCAGATCGTTGTGCCTTGATCTGTTTTCCTTGTGACATGTGTTGATCTTCTGTTTATGTTTTGGAAATGAAGTCTAAAAGAATAATTTGATTGTGTTAGAGCTACTTTTGCAGTTGCAGGGATCGTTGTCAAATGAGATTTTGAGTCCATCTTCATAAATCACTTTTTACTTTCTGAGTGAGGTTTCTAAACATTTTCTTTCAGAAGTTGTGATGATTGATCCAGTGAAAAAGTGAGATGTCACTATCATCCCCTTTTTGGGTGTAACATTAATTTGAAATTTGAATTTTCTTTCCTATTCTATAAAGTGTGCACTCTTTAAAAGTAAACGTGCTTTCTGAAGCACCTCTTCAGTTTCAGTTGGTATTCTTATTGATCTGCATGTCTTTAATCAGAGCTTGTTAGTGACTATATCATCACGATTTAATATAATAACTGTCACAATGTCCCTAGAGGATGCCACGACAAAAATGACAACTAATTTTAAAAAGGGTGTTGCCATTGATTTTAATTTTGGATAAAATTGGAAAACCATTTTAATTTGCAAACTGATTTTTTAAAAAGATATTTGAGGTTCGGGAGTCTAATTATGATTAGGGAAAGGTGGAAACTTAATTCTACTAGACCTATAATATATTTGTATAAATATAGTTACGCTAGAGATTATTATATAAATTTTTTTCTAACTTTAAAATATTTATTTTTTCCTAGAAAAAAATACAACAATACAAAAAGAAATAAAAGAATGAATAGAAAAATGAAAGAATAAATTTATGAAAAAAAAATTTGGCTTGATAGTCATTGGTTACGCTGATGTATTCTTTGGTGCAATAAGAAATTCAAAGACACATCATTCTTATAGAAAATAAATGTGTATTGATGGATTTTAATTAAAAAAAATGTGTTGATTGATTTTAATTGTGAAAAGAATTTTTATGGACCAATTATCTGAATAAGGAAACCCACTTGTGCACAAGATTCAAGTTAGCAGTAGACTACTTAATAAATCCTTACAATTCAACAGTATATGAAAGAGGCATCCACCCCTCAATCATAACCATTGATTGTTGCACGTATAAAGAAAATATTTTTTTCATTATTTTTCTTTATTTTTTTTAAAAAAAGAGTCCAAAAATCTAAAAAATAAATAAGAATGTTTTTTGATTCCCTATAAAAGAAAAAGAAAAAAACAATAAAATCCCAACACCCCTAAGAGATGAAAAACCAAATAGCAAACCCACAACCCAAAAAAGAACTAAGAACTGTAGGCAAAGACTTAAGTGGGGACTAACGAAAATCTCAGCCATACAAAGACTCATTCAATGGCTATGATTGAAAGTAAGTTATGATTTGTAAAATAATGTATATTTTCTAATATTTTTTGGTATTTAGAATCTAAAAATTTAACTTAAGTCCACATCTTCCATTTATTTAGTTAGCTGCCCCAGAATATTTTAACCAAGTTTATTAAGTCTGGTAACAAACTTAATGATAATGATTAACTTAAATTTAATTATGATAATATTTTAACATTGTTCATTTTGTTTCGTTCGAAAATCTCATCAGGATCTTGAAGATTTCATTTTTTTGGTTCCAATCTTGATGTGGTTCTCCGATCTATATTCACCAACAAGAAGATTTCATTTTCTTTTTCCCCTTCCACCTTCACCCCCACATGCCACAACACCTCAACAACAGCAACCTCATTTCATCATGTTCTACAGTTGACCATATGAAACTATCCTACCATACTATTTTCCATCAATCTTTTAGGCAATGTCATTCCAGCATCAATTGTAAGATAGAATAAGGGAGAACAAAAAGGATAATCCAAGAACATTATCTAGCCCTTTTTTTAACACACAAATTTCATATAAATCCAATAATAGTTCCTCCAGAACACAAAATATCAAGCACCAAACAATCTCAGACATAAAAAGAAAAAAGAAAAGCTGTGAAGAAGAAGAACGAGGAAGCAAAGGTTGAGAGAAGAAGAGCGATGCATTTTTTTTAATTGTGTTGGGCAGCCAGAAAGGATCAAGCCCTCAAAGCATAGAACATTTTCTCCTTGACCCTTTGATTCAAAGTTGAAACTTTGGGCTTTTCAGCTACTGAGATTTCTTCAACTCTGAGATCTACTTCACTCATGCCTTATTCCTTCATCGGCGCGCTCCCCCTTGGCCCTTGAGTCCCTCACCGGCAAGTACCAGTGCAAACCTCTTCGACTCCGGTGTTGGCTGCACCAATCCAACCATTAGCGTGTTGCCATGCTCTTACACCGTTGGATTGGTAGCGACCTCGCGCTGGTCTTATTGGAATGGATGACAGGGTTGGTGAAGGAAGGCATGGGGCGGGGGTAGGCGGCGGTGGAACTGTCAGTGATGGAGGACAACCATATAAATGAGAAAGGTAAAGGATGATGTTTTGTAGATGGCAGAGGTGGAGGAGTATTGCTCGGATCTGAGTTTGTGTAAACGATGAGTTAATCAATTTGTTGAGAATGTGTTTTATGTTTATGAAATTTGAAAAAGATGTAATCAACCCCTCATGTTTAATTTGATTGTTTTTGACTTTAGATCAAATTCTAAATTTTAATTTAATCCCATATCTTTTTTCTAATTACTGTCACTACTGGTCCCAAACTCACTGGTGACCACATCAGAACTCACCAAGAACTATATTTCAAAAAAAAAAAAGCCCTAAGTAAATAACAAATCCCTACATGAAAAGGGATGTGAACCACAAACGCAACGAATAGAATACAGGAGCTGCCATTGCAGCCGACGGCAATGAGAGAAGGGGAGGCTGCGAGTGGCTCTGCGGCGGCGGTGCTGAGCAGTGGCAGGGGAAGGCTAGCGAGGCGGAGGTTCTGGTGGGAGCGGCCATCGCGGCGCCGCACAGGGGGGCCGCGGGAAAGCTGGCGCGATGGAGGTTCTTGGGCGCGGTGGCTGACTAATCGAGGAGGAAGTGTGGCTGAGGTAGGGGCCAGTGACGGCGGCGGCGTCATCCGAAGCTGAGGTCGCGACCCCTAAGTGCGCCTTCGTGGCGATGGCTCCCAAGTGCTGGTTTAAAGGGTTCAACGTGGGTGTTGCGGTGCTTGGTTTTATGCTTCCCTCATCCTGTTTCTATGCTTTCCTTTCCTTCTCTTAGGTTTTTCCCATTTTTTTTTTTGGCTGAATGATGTTGATGAGAAGATGACAGAAAGGTAGGAAAAAAGAAAAGATACCAATGCAAAGTGACCACCCTGATTCTTGAATATCCTTGCTAGGCTTTGTAGTAGCTCCCTCTATTGCTGACCCCGTTGCCCTCAGTGTTTTGCTAATTTCTCTGTGAATTTTTTTGCTGAAAAATCCTCCTTTTCACTGCTAGACTGACCCTGTTATATTCATGCTCTTGCATTTCAATCACCTTTTAATGCTTGATTGATTTCTTCCATTTTTATGCAGATTGGGGTTTGGGTTTGATTTGACTGGGATTGTATTTTTGATCTGATTCTGATTGCATGATTATCTCAATCTCCATTCTCTTTTGCCTCCATTCTGATTTGCCTCAGAAATTAAATACTCCGAATGCCTTCATGAGCCAACGAGTACAGGTTTGGGGAGGAAAAGAACGGGTTGTCTTTGCAATGTCACATGTGCCAAAAACAACAGACAAACAAATACAACAAGATGGGGTTGGCTAGGGGCTTAAACTAAAAAGATAAAAGATTAGGCCGACAAAAAAAAGGAAACAAAATAATGAAATGAAATAAAAAATAAATAAAATAAAAGTGTTTGGACAAAATGAGGTGTTTGCAGTAACCATGACTTGTTTTAGAGGAGGATAAATTTCTTCATTGTGTATCATATTATAAAGATGAACGTTACTTTCTAAATATTTGAACTTGGTTTCTTGTTATGGAAACACTTTCTCTGCTTGCAGAACATACTAACGTTCGTTTCAAGGATTGTTTTTCACTTCATTTAAGTTTTGAATCTCTTTGAATGATATTAAACATGTTCACAATGATAACGTGAAAATACTTGTTAAAAGAACTTATATGTTAAAGAGAATAGTCCTGTTAAGTGCTCTAGAAACTCAAGTAAAAGAATAGTCCCTTTACAAGATATTTTAACAAAAATTGGTTTTATTATCACTCAAAACTTTAAGCAATAACACTTTTTGAAAGATTTTTAAGCTAACAAAAGGAGCACAAAAGAAGTTCACTCTCGAGTGCTGGCTACATAAAGTGATTCAAAAGATGAGAAAGAAGGTTCAGAAATCCAAATAAGTTAGAAGATGTTTCCAACCTATGTTTCATGCTGGCTATATTTCTAGAGAAGAAATAGAGGTGAAAGAATCCTAAGAAATTGAACTTTCTTATAAGAACTTCTAAAATTATATGATGAGTTGCTAGAGGACTCCCCAACATTAACTTCTCATTATCTTTCTCTCTCAAGAAGAACCATCATTAGAGCTTAAGAAAGTAAAAGCTTATTATCAGGATCTAAGGCTTGAAAAAGAAAAACTTTAAGGAGAAAACAAGTTTCTAAATGTCAAACAACCATCATTAGAGCTTAAGAAAGTAAAAACTGATCATGAGAATCTAAGGCTTGAGAAAGAAGAACTTCAATGAGAAAGCAAGTTTCTAAATGCCAAACTCAACGGCTTAGATATTGAAGTTTCTGACAAGCATTAGAAAGCTCAAAAAGAGATTTTCGAACTTCAAAAAATTTCAAAACTTCCCGCATTTGATTTAGAAAAAATCATAAATAGTGCCAAGTTTATAAACATGATGCTTGATGCTCAGAAACCATATTGTGAAAATACTGGAATTAGTTTTGAAAAGGAAATAGATGAGAAAGTAGCTCCAGCTTCATCCAAGAAAACAAAAACAAAAACTTGTGTATTTTGTCATAAAAAGAGACATCTACTTGATAAGTGCCATATGCTAAATAAGCCAAACAAATAGGTCAAAAACCTTCTCCCAAATGCAAGTAACACCAAAGGACCCAAGAAGATGTGAGTACCTAAAATCAAAACCATTTCTATTATAGGTGTGTATTAGGACATATGTTGAAAAGGATGACAAGTGATATATGGACAATGAATGCTCCAAACACATGTCACGAAAAAGGAAATGATTTAGAAAGTTGAAGCTAGAGAGCTTTGGATCAGTGAAATTTGTTGATGTTGGTGAAACAAAGGTCATTGGCATTGAAAATGTTGGTAAGGATAACGCTCACCAAATTTTTAATATATCACTAGTTGATGGCTTGGCTCATGACCTATTAAGCATTAGTCAATTTTGTGACTAAAGCTTTTAATATGTGGTTTGAAGCCAAAGGATGCCATGTGTTGAATCCAGTTTTTGGTCAAGCAATTCTTTTTGCCAAGAGGCATGAAAACACCTATATGTTATTCTTGGATGACCTCTTAAATCAAGATGTAAAATGCTCAGCATCCTTTGTTGATGATAAGTGGCTATGATGTAAGAAACTTTGTCATGCTGATATGAATCTAATTTTTAACCTATCTCAAAAAAAGATTGTTAAAGGCCTTCCAAAGATCAGCTTTGACAAGGATTCAGTTATGAGAAAGGCAAACAAACCAAGGTTTTTTTCCATAACAAGAACGTGGTGTCAACTACAAGGCCACTAGAGCTTTTACACATGGATCTTTTTTGACCAATCAAGACTGCAAGTCTTGCTGGAAAGAGATATTTCTTGGTTAGATTATTTTCTTAGTTTCTAAGGATGAGATGTTTGAAAAGTTCAAAGGTTTTGGAAAACGTGTTATTAATGAGAAAGGAATTCAGATTGCTTCCATTAAATCATATCATGAAGGAGAATTTGAAAACTATGTTTCTAAAAAATTTGTGAAAACCATGGAATCTCTTATGAATTCTCTTCTCCTAGAACTCCCCAATAGAATAGGTAGCTGAGAGGAAGAATAGAAGCTTGCAAGAAATATCAGGAATAATGATTTTTGAAAGTAGTTTGTCAAAGGGTTTTTGGACAGAGGTTGTTAATACCTATTGCTATATTCAAAATAGATTTTCCTTAGGACCCATTCTCAAGAAAAACATCTTATGAGCTATGGAAAGGAAGAAAACCTAATGTATCATATTTCCATATTTTTTTGGATTTAACTGTTTCATACTTAACACAAGGAACATGCTAATAAAGTTTCATCCCAAGTCTGATGATGGTATTTTCTTAGATTATTCTTTAGTTTTTAAAGCTTATATGGTTTATAATAAAAAAGAAATTTATGTGTTAAGGAAACAATAAACATCAAGTTCAAGGAACAAAACAAGGACTTTGCTCAGGACTTAGTAGAACTAGAGGTGGATCTTGAAAACCTACGTATCAAGAAACCTTTAGAAAGTAAACTTGAGAAAGCATAATTTGTAGGTGGAAATGTGCATAAGAAAGGGGGTTGAATCATGCATATCTTCTTTTCACATTTTCTGAAATACTCGCAAACAAATATTATCAAGTGTAAAACTTGTAGTGCAGTGAAAACATTGATAGTGAATTCAAAAAGTAGATTTCTGAAGCATTGTTAATAAGCGTTCATCAAGAAATAAATAGCAGAAAGATAAGAATGTTTATTCAGCGAATAACAAGGTGCAACAAGAATTACAAAGGAGATCAGAGAGAGAAAAAGATGGACACAAATATTTTTATACTGGTTTGGCCAAACTACCTATCTCCAGTACTCGACAACTGTTGAGGTTCCACTAAAAAAATTTTTCTCAACCTGATAAAGAGCAATTGGATAGTCTTTATATTAGCCTTCCCAAGCTCTCATTTGTGACCTTCAAAGCTCACCTGCTATCACAGATTGAGTAGTATTGACACTAGCCTCTCCAAGCCTAATCGAGTAGTCTTGACACTGGCCTCTCCATGCCTTACCCATGACCAGTAGCAACCTCTACTATCATATTGAAAGTAGGCTTACCCTAGCCTCTCCAAGTTGCAAGTAGTCTTGCTCCAGCCTCTCCAAGCTGCAAGTAGTTTTTGACTAGCCTTTCCAAGCTAAACCGTGATTAGTAAGAACACCTCACTGTCGCATTGCAAGTTGTTTTACAGTAGCCTCTCCAAGCTATTTACAATGATCACTACCGGATCAATGATACAAAGGTTAAGCATTTGGGTTGTCACTCAAACTAACCTACACTCAAGTTTCCTTAATATATATATGAAAAGTTCTTGGAAAAACTTGAATGATCTCTTTCTAACATTTCTTCCCTAGGAAGAGCGTAAATCTAATTAAGAATGTTGAAGGAATATTTTCTTACACTTCAAAGATAAAAATTGATTTCATGATATATTGAATCTTCCAGGAAGTGGGAAGATATTTTTGTAGAGTTTTCTCTCTTGAATCTTCAAATCTCTCATAAGCTTTTAAGCATAGCTTCTTTATTTATAGTGGTCTTCCCTTATGATCGTTACCTTTGATTAGATCTTCTAGGGACACGTGCTGATAATCCATTTGTGTATTGAAAAGTCAGTCTAGAAGAGTAAGTTGATAGTCTGTCACACTGGTTGTAGAAGTCGTTGTAAAGATAAGGTTTCTGAAGCTCCCTCCGAAATTATTTTTTCACTTTCTGATCATGGTTTTTGAACTCCTCTTTCTAGAAACTTGGGTGGTTGATTAATCAGGCAGAAAAGATGACGTCTCAGTTTGAAACTAGGTTTGACTTGAATATTTGAAATTCAAAATTTTAAATTTCCCTCCTTTTCCTATAGCATTCTATGCTCCACAGTGAAGTGAACTTTTTGACGCGCGCAATCAGTTCCTTGATGAAATCTTCACTTTCTGATCTTCAATCCAAGAATTTTGATGATGATTGATTTGCGATTGAGCTGATTGAAGATAGTGTAACAACTAGTCTTCAAAGAATGCTTGATATCTTCATGTAAGCTTACTTTTTGATGTCCAATGCTACTTTCTAAAGTCTCAAGAGTTAGTTTCTTGTAGCGTTGAAAACTTCTTCTAATCGTTAGCTATTAATTGCTTGGATAAGGGTATAATTTCACTTATATTTCATTTCAAATCTCATAGAAAGAGATAAACATGTTTACATATGTGTAGTGAAATATATTCTCATTTGAGTAAGTCTTGCTCTTACTAAACAATAGAAACCTATTATAATCTTACAAGAAACTCAATAGAGACATCGGTCATTCTTCAAAATATTTTCTTTAAATTGGCTTTGTTGTCATTCAAAACAAATAACGCATAGGGTTCTAGAGCTAACACAATCTTCAGAAAGCAAACTCGAGAAAGCACCTTCAAAATGCTATCTTAGAGTACAAAACCTTCATAAAGTGACCTTTCTGTGAAAGAAACTTTATGAGCATAGAGAAGGGTCTTTTGAAGTTCAAGGAGTTGTTGTAGAACATCAAGATATGCATAAAAACTACAAAGGAGTTTCTAATCTAAAGGCAGCTTCTTATAACCTTGTCCTAGGTGATTTTTCTAAAGGTGTAAGAGCAGGATCTATAGGTAGAAAGCACATGAGAAGGAGGTTAAATCATGCTTTACTTCTCCTGATCTTTATAACTTCTAAAAACTTAAACAAAATACTATCAATCTTTAAGCTTGAACTGCAGCAAAAATAATATTAAAGGTTTCAAAAAGTTATTATCTAAAGTATAGCGTTAGTAACAGAACAGCTAAAAAGAAAAGCTTTAAGCAGAAATAAACAAATAATCACATAACAGTAAATGTAAAAGAGATAAGGAAGAAGAAATACTGCACTGATATTTTTATACTGGTTCACCCAAGTTGCCTACACCTAGTTGTCAACCACCGTTCAGTTTCACTAAAACCTTTCTCAATCCGAGAAAGAAACTGGATAGTCTTTACAATAGTCTTCCTAAGCTCTAACCTGTGACCATTAGACAACTTCTACTATCACAAATCAAGTAGTTATTCATCAGCCTCTTCAAGCTGAACCGAGTAGTCATTGACTAGCCTCTCCAAGCTAAATTGAGTAGTCTTTAACTAGCCTCTCCAAGTTAAACCATGACAAGTAAAACACTTCAACTGTTGCATTGTAAGTAGTTTTTGACTGGTCTCTCCAATCTAAATTCACACTAATCGCTACTAGATCGTGGATACAAAGGTTTGTGTTTGGATTTGAGACTCAAACTAACTTACACTCAAGTTTCCTTAAGATATACTGTGAATGACTTGGGATAACTTGAATGACTTCTTTCTAGCTATTCTTCCTTAGAAGAACATATGAACAATGAAGAAATCTAGAAAGAAGATTTTTATAAATAAGGAAATTGATTACAAGATGTAATGAACTTTACAAGAAGATGAAAAGAAATTTTCACAACATTTTTACTCTTTATACAGTGTCTGTCTCTTATCTTTAAAAGCACAATATCTCTATTTATAGATGGTCTTCACTTATGACCGATGCCCTTAATAGTTCTCCAAGTAACACGTGTTGATCATCTATTTGTGTCTTGGAAAAGCTGTCTAGAAGAGTAGTCTGTCTGTTTGTCAAAGTTGTAGCAAAAGCTATTGTAAAATTAAGGTTTCTGATATTCCTTTAGAAACTACTTTTACTTTCTGAACATGGTTTCTAAACTCTTTCTTCTAGAAGTTGGGGTAGTTGACCAAGTTGGCAGAAGAGATGACACACTAGTCTATCACTGGATTTGAATTTTGAATTTCAAATTTCCCTCATTTTCTTGTAGAGTGCACTATTTCACTATTAAATAAGCTTTCTGATATGCAAAATCATTTTCTTAATGAATCTTTGGTCTTCTAGTCTTCAATCATAGTTTGTTGATGATAAAACATTGTGAATGTGATGATTAAAGATTGTAGAACATATTGGCTTCAGAGTTTGATTGATATTTTCATTCCAAGTGTACTTTCTGAAGTCTAGTGCTACTTTTTGAAGTCCCGAGTCTTGGTTTCTTGAACTGATTGTATTTCTTCAATCCGTTAGACAAGTTTATGCTCAATTTGTGATATAATTATCACTTCCATTTAGTTTCCATCTCCTAATAAGAGAAAAAAATATGTTTGCACATATAAAGTGAAATTAATCTCACTTAAAAGTGCCATGTTATGCTAACAAAAGAACTTGCTTGCTACTTCAAGAAACTCATGATAGATATTAGTCATTCTTCAAAATCTTTTCCTTAAATAGGCTTTGTTATCATTCAAAAGTATCAATTTAATGCTTTTAGAAGGGTTTTGGAGCTAACAAGATCTTCTTTCAAAAATAAAACAAATTGTGCCTTCCTATCCACAATTGAACCATAAAATATTGCAGAAGCACTCAATGACAAAAGCTAAGTAGATGCAATGCAAGAGGGATTAGACCAATTTGAGAAGAGCAAAGTCTAAACACTTATAGAGAAATCCAAGGGAAAATCCATCATTGGAACAAAGTGGTGTTCAGAAACAAGCTGGATAAGGCTAGAAATGTGATTGGAATAAAGCAAGGCTAGTTGCAGAAGGTTATAATCAACAAAAAGGAATTAATTATGATGAAACCTTTGCATCAGTAGTAAAGCTGGAGACTATCAGAATGCTGCTAGCATTTGCTGTCACGACCCAAAAATCGTGACCGGCACATGAGGGATATTGTCCCTTATGGAAGCCTTCTGAAACTAATTTCATGCAATCATGCATAGTAAATTACTACACTAATGCTCGTAATAAATCATAAAATAAATAAATAAATAATTTCCTTAAAATTTCTTGAAATCTTTATTGATAAAGAATACATAAAATATTTAATTATTCTAAATGGTTCCAAAACCTATAATTTAAATAGACAATCTTAAATCACGTTCCAGGAAGAAATTACATAAAACATCTTAATGGTAAAATAACATAACTTTAAAATAACCATGCATGCTAAATGATGTCCGAGGACCCTGCCTGCACACTACTGGAGCACTCTGTTCTAACGTGATCCTAATTTAAACTTCACTGCGAAGTGAAGCTCACCAATAGAACAGCTACATGGCTTCTGAGGCTGAAGCTGAAAAATAATAAGATTTGCAGCTGTAACTGTAAGGGGGAGGAAAAAGAGAGGGGTGAGTTCATCAAAACTCAGTGAGCGAGCGTCTACTTACAACTCACATGGGATAACAGAGATAGTACATAAATATACATGCAGCTGATATAAAACATTTTTAATATTTAAATACATATAATTGTACTGGAAATAATAATTTAACTGAATCTATGGTAATAACTAGTAGAGAAACATGAATTATTCTGTACATAATATCTGAGCTGAATAGCTGAATTTGAGTCAATGGCTAATCTGATGAGCACCTAACTAGATCCCATAAATGGACACCTCACTAGGTTCCTTATTGTGGGTGAGCTAGTCCTCTAGCGGACCACTTGGTACCAAGGTTAACGATCATTCCTGCAGCCGTTAACTCACTGTTCTATTTCTCACTAATTATTAAAATAATAATAACTTCCTACAACATTAAATAAATCTAAAAGCTCTGAATTCATATAATTCTAACAATATAACTGTAGCATAACTGAGGTTCTAAAATCATGCCCAAGGGATCACTAGCTTGTAGACATAGTGATTTCAGAAGCCAACAGAGTATGTATCTGACAATTGTTATATTCTAACAATCTGACCTTAACATAACTGAGATTCTAAAATCATGCTCAAGGAATTACTAGCTTGTAGACATAGTGATTTCAAAAACAAACAGAGTATGTATCTGACAATTGTTATGAATCATACTTTGTTCAATACTTTCAATAAATCATATCTGGTATTCTAAAATCTTAATATGAAATCCATAGTCTGAAAACATTATATTCAACATTGTTGCTATAAACATTAAACTAAGGTATCATAATTTCATAAACTGGAAAAAGATATTTCATAACATGCAAGGTATCAAACATGGTCCCATGAGCTTTCTAAAATAAGGTTTTTATGATAACCGTGAAAAATAATAATTTTTCTAAAATTTCTATAATCCATAAAGCATGTTTTCTGGACATAAATCATTCTTAAATTCCATAAATAATTTACATAATATTGAAAAAATAGTAATAATGACTAAAAGTATGGCCATGAGCTTAAACCCATTCACAGTTCATTGTCGGGAGTGCCTAACCACTGCCTACATGATACTAGGGAATTGGAATGGCACTATCAACTGCCATAGAATTATAGACAAGAATTAGGAATGACTTGGAATTGAACGGGAAGAGAAAACATACCACAATCATTTAAAGATTTGCTAAACTCATAACCATATAAGGATAAGGATGAGAGGACCTACCGGAAGAGATTATTTGAAGATGACTGAGAGAAATTGGTTCTTTCTCTATAGGAAAAAATTCCTTGAATGGCTAGGGCTCTTAAAAGATTATTTAGAAGGATTATAATGTGATAAATTTATACTAGAAAGTGAAAGATATCACTAACAAATTTTATTTTTTTATTTTATTTCTATTTTTCATTTTTCTCTTTTTTTTCATTATGACTTTTGTAAGCATTTAAATTTCCCTGTGGTTAGAATTTGGCCTCCAAGCTAGAAATAGAACTTGAAGATAATTGAGTTAGCTTTCTAATGCCACAAAAATCGTGTCAATCGGACATCTATAACTCAAGATATTTGTAAAATACTAAACAGGGGTCATACTTGACAGCACAAGAACAAAACTATATTAAAGATCTCTTATAGATAAATCCTAACTAAGTAGGTGATATCAACAACAATGAAATAAGGATAATAACAAGACTAAATCTAATAATATCTTTTATAACTACTTGGATAATTAGAATTCAAACTACTCTAAAATATCTCTCAATTATCTTTGGTATCATGGATATATCTACATATATATTTAATTGAAAAGCCAATGAGGTTTCTAAAACAAATAACATCTATCTTGTTATATTCAGATTATGTATTTGTTTTTCTTTTGAAATAATAATAATGATAACAACAACAACAACAACAACAACAACAACAACAACAACAATAATAGTAATGATGATGATGATGATGATGATGATTTACATGATGAACAAATTTTGTACTCAATTCTAGTAATTAATAACTTCTTGAAAATATCTAATAATTCTCTATAAAATAGTATTTAAAAAATTATTTTCACAATACATGTCAAATATAAATAATATCTAATATCTTCAAGTAAGTATCATTGTAATTTAGCAATGCTTGAAAAAATGTTTTCAAATCACAATGGTCATGATTTTGGTTAAATATTAATCATTTTAAAAATCATCAACTATAGATTTGTCTGTATCCAAATTTTCATGAAATTGATATGTATACACAGAAACATATTTTTCTAACATATTCATTTAATTCTATAAATTTGTATTTTTGAAGTATCTGACTATTTTATAACTACTTTAAAAATTATATCTATTATCAATATAAAATACTTTATGCTAACATTATTATTATTAAAGTAATATCTGTGAATACTATATATATACACTAATATTTAAATCTTTATAGAATAATTATAATCTCTAATGAAAGGTAGAAATAAATCTCAAATTGACACTTTACTAACACACACACACACACACACACACATTCATATATTCAACTATAAATTGATATTTAATATCATAAATATGAATTATATATATCTAAATAAATCCTAACATAACCTTAGAAATGATATAAAAACTAATTTATGAAGAGTATATGTGAAAAAAGGAAAATTTAATACGATGTACCTTTTCTAATTTTAGCAATATCTACAATAGTGATACAAATATTAATATCAATGATAATTATAAATAATATTGAATCTAATAGAGTTGATCAGATAATATTTTTAAAGTTTAAAAATTAAACAGTACTAATTATTATAAATAATATTAATATATTTCGATAAGATAAATGCTTCAAAATTTAAAATCAAACATCATATCACAAACTGAATATTAGCTTTATAAAAAGAATAATTATCAAATTCAAGTAATAACTTAATATTAACATATAAAAACTTTTGTGTGCAAAAATTCATTATAAATTTATAATTTATTTTTCTCCTTTTGGGAACTATATATATAAGGCATTTGAATATCTCTTATGCTTTATCCAACACTCTCATAGCTTAGATTTAACCTTCCTAATGACACTTATTTCTGGGATATTACATTTGTTGTATTCAATGGATTCATTCTATATCAAATGGATGTGAAGGTACTTTGATAAGGAACATTTATGCCACTTATTTTGCTATCAAATCTTTTCTTTTTACATGAATTTTATTGAGTTATTGAAAGAATTAATTAGAATTTTGATTTATTCGTTGTTGTGTGATTTTGATAGAATTGATGGCTTTTGCATTGATTTTGGGATAATTATTGGATTATAGCTTGTTGCATTTAACCTTTCTCTTTCAGTAAGGTTTTTGCGTACAGGTACTTTAGATCAAGTGCAAAATGTCAAGAAAAGATTGGAAACTGTTGGGAAGAATTTGAGAGTAAAATGGAAGAGTTCTTGAGTTCATTTGAACATAATTGCAAAAAACTTTGCAATGAAAAATATGTATCTTTCTCTACAGGGATCGGATTAAGACAAATAAAGATGTTTTGTAAAGCTTAAGAAGTCCTCTATAACTTTCATATTCAACACAAAACCCAGTTCTAAGATAATCTTGGTGAAAATCGAGTTGTAAGATTAAAGGTTGCTGATATTCTGATACTATCCAACTTGACCTCCAGTAAGTATTTTCATAATATCTGGAGCTACTGATATCCTATTGAGGCAATTTTGGTGAGTTGAAAATCTTATTCAAAGGGTTACAATTGCTATTTCTAAGGCCAAGGATAGATTCAGATGTTTAAGGGGCCAAAATCACCAAATACTTGAAGACGTCAATTCTGTCCAGTGTTGCACTCATGCGATGACGCAGAACAACTCATTTAATCTGTTTTTGGACCCCAATTTGAGCTATTTTAGAGAGCAATATTTAAGGGACTGTTATAAACTTTTACTCTAGCTTTTGACTCACTCTTAGGTTGCCACTTTAGTTACTATTATTCTTTCTCCACATCTCTCTCTTCTCCTTCTCTATTCTTCTCCCTCTCAAGGATTTCATTGGTGAAGGTGTTCTGTCTTGGAGATTATGGCAAAGATTATTACTATTATTTTTAGGTTATTTTATCTTCATTGTTGTAATCCTCTAGAGATGGAGAACTATATTTCTTTACCAATGTAGGGATTTTTGGATGGATTAGGATAATATTTGAAACCCTTTATTTATATTGAATGCATTAGTTTTCTTAATGTTCTGCAATTTCTATTCCTTTAATTATTGTGGTGATTGCTATAATTTTTATTAGAATAACTAAATTGGCGATCGTTATTTAGGGAAACCTTTTGGGCATAAATTGATAAATCTATTAGTTTATGTTTGAGGGAGAATATTAGAATTAACTTTCTGATTGGAGGTTAGACTATAACAATTGGTTCATTAAATCAATGTAATTTCTAATTAAATTGAGATCTCATTTATTAGTTATTTGTATTTGTCAAATTCTAGAGGTTGATCGATGAATAGTATAATTGCCAGTAATTTATTGCTAATAGCCACCAATGGGTTTAACATTTGGTCAATGATAATTAATTTCCAATTTGAAGAGGTAGGCGACAACCTCTGTTCAAATTTTGACGCAGTTGTTGGGGAGGCATTAAAACTTATTCATTTATTTTTCTTTGTTTTTATTTTTTTTCCAATTTTTTATTTTATTTACTGCTTTTAATTTTATGTTTTTAATCTTTTTTGAAAAAAAAAAATGAAAAAAAATTTTTGTTCCCTTGTAAAAGGCATTCCTTATTTGTTGGAAATTTGATACCTCTTAATTATGAGATTGAGAGAACTTTGTGAAAAATCAGACAGGCAAAGTATCGACAAGCGGAACTATCTGTGCATTTTGATCCTCTACTTAGTGTTTCAGAAAATACAGGTAACATAGGATATCGAAACAAGACACTTAGGGAGCTCACCGCTCTTGACTTTATCAGTAGCCCCTGGCAATTATATATCCGAGGCTCAACAATGACTTTGAGCTCAAAAGGTACGTGGTTCATGCTTTACCCAAGTTCCATGGGCTATCTGAAGAAGATCCCTATTAGCACTTGAAGAAGCTACACATGGTGTATTCTGGCATGAGACCCAATGGGGTGAAGGTGGATGATGTTAAACTCAGAGCATTCCTCTTCTCCCTAGAGGGTACTGCAGAAAATTGGTTCTTTAATTTGCCAGATGGGATTGTAAATAGCTGGATGGGGATAAAGAGACTTTTCATGGAGAGATATTTTCCCGCCTCTAGAGTGGCTTCTATCAGAAAAGAAAGCTAGAATCCGCCAGACTGATGAGACTTTACATGAATATTGGGGCGCTTCAAGCTCCTTTGTGCAAGCTGCCCCAATCATCAGATTCCTGAGCAACTCCTCCTTTAGTACTTTTGTGAAGGTTTGGTACCTACTGACAGATGCATGATAGATGCTACTAATAGAAGGGCAATTCTGGATAAAACTCTAGTAGAAGCCCGTGCTCTAATTGAGAATATGGCTACCAATTTTCAGCAATTTGATTTTAGGACAGTCACAACTACTAGAGGCCTTCATGGAGTAAGCCAATCATGGAATCCAATGTTGACCCAGACCTTACAACAACTTTCTGGCCTTATGCAGCAACTGATGGCTAGCCAGGGTAGCAACTCGGCATATGTACTTCAAATGACCATCGCACTGACATGTGCCCAGCTTTACTAGATGACTCAACTACTAGTGTAGCAGCAACAAACCTTTTCCAGAGTCAACCTTAGAATCAGGCAGGTCAGTTCCCATTTAGGAACACTTATAACTCCAACTAGGAGAATCACCCCAATTTGAAGTAAGGAAATAACTCTCAACCACAGGGTCAACCTTCACAGTAGAAATACTTGACACCTCATCAAAGGCAACTGGCCCTCCCTATACCTCCATCTTCAGATCCTACTATGATTGAGATGATGAAGATGATGATGGAGCAAACGCAGGAAATTAGAAAATAAAATGCCCAGCTAAGAGAGGAGGTGACTCAGATGAAAAAGAATCCAAGCCAATAGGCCTCAACTACCTTGTTACCTTCTCAAATCATGCCTAATCCAAGGGGAAATGTTTGTACTATCATTCTGAGGTCTGGGATGAAAATTCCAGAAGTGACTGAGCTTGTACAGGAAAAGAAGCAAGCTGAAAATGAGCCTGAAGAGCAACCTGGAGAGTGTTGCAGTGGTCAAACAGTGTTGTAGCGCTCTATGGAATGATCAGATGGAAGATTGGTGCCAGAACATTCCTTGGGTGAGCATCACAGCGCTTAATCGGTGCTGCAGTGCTGTACAGAGCCCGAAAAAGTTCCAGAGTTCACTCCCCCATTGCCATTCCCACAAATGATCCAACCCAGAAAATTTGCTGCATCAGAATTGGATTCTGAAACTTGGGAAACATTTAAAAAGATGCAAGTAAACATACCCCTATTAGGTGCAATCAAGCAAATTCCTAAATATGCAAAATTCTTGAAAGATCTATGCACCAATAAGAGGAGAACCAAGGGCAGTGGGGAGGACAAGGTGACTATAGGGGTCAATGCTTCGTCTATTATCAAGCTAAACAACCTGCCAACCAAGTGCAAAGACTCGAGCATATTCTATGTACCTTGTACCATTGGGAACTTGCATATCATGAGAGCCCTAACTGACCTTCGGGCGAGCATTGATGTTATGCCCAAATCACTTTACCAGTCCTTGCACTTTAGAGAGCTCAAGCCATTTGGGTTGTAAATTCGGCTGCTTAACTGCAGCATCACAAGACTAGAGGGAGTATTGGAAGATGTTCTTGTCCAGGTAAATAATTTAATATTCCCTAGTGATTTTTATGTGCTTGAAATAGAAAATGACACCAATGCTAGCTAGCATATATTGATCTTGGGAAGAACTTTTTTGAAAACTGATAGAACCTTAATTGATGTTCATGCTGGCACATTATTCATGGTGTGCGGGGATATGAAAATCCAATTTAATTTATCTGATGTTATGAAACATCTCCATGAAGAACACTCCATGTTTGGCATTGATGACATTAACACTTTAGTTGACGAGGCTTGTGGTAATTTCTTTGTAATGACCCAGATCCCCCCTTCTCTACTCTTTCTTCTTACATCGGATATGATGCACCTGATGTTTTAGAATGTCCTAAGTTTTCAGATATAGGTACACCACCCAGGCAGTAATCATTAGTTTGTCAGGTGCTCCATGACCAACCCATGTTGGGTAAAAAACCCTATGAAGGGCAATGGCTCTTACTGCATGAGCCTTGGGCAAAATTGATGGCTGGGAGGCCAAAATCTAAATGGAAGGGACCATTCTTGGTTACTCGTGCACACGTTGATGGTGTAATTGAGTTAGAAAATTCCAAGATGGTTTGGTACACCATTCATGAGCACCAGCTGACATAGCTCCATGAGACCCCCATAGATCTAAGGGCTCAGACAGCTTATCCGTGGGTTGAAGCTGCTCACCTTTTATGTGGGTCCTAACTTCCTAACTTAGTGATGTTAAAGCAAAGTGCTGGGTAGGAGACAACCCACTGTAAGATTTTTCTTTACTCTTCCCTTTTATTTTTTTGCATTTTATTTATTTTCATTTTAGTTTTGAGTCTTGCATCATATTTATTTTTAATTGTATTTTACACCATCTCTTTGGCACCTTAGAGGTTACATGTATAGGCTCACACTATATGAATTTTATCAACTTGCTTGGCATTGACTACTTTGTATTGCATGCTTGGTGGATTCATTTTGTTGTTTGGATTGAGTATATGCACTTTTACCTACGAGATCTTGAGCCTCTTTGATTGGACAATCATATGCCATCCTTATTTGTTCATGTGTGTTTCCCTCTTTGGATTTATATTCTAGAACTTGCTTAGGGTCTTGCTTGAAAATATGTTTCCATGTGCATGCGTGAATATGATTAAGGCATTTTTCTTGTTTATAGCCACTTACCTGTATAGTCATCCTTTGCATGTTACCATTATTTAGTCCCTTTGAGCCTTATAGCCCATTCTTTTATTTTAGCACATCCTTAGATAAAAGTGAAAAATCATGAAAACTCCTAACTTTTTAGGCTTAGGAGAGCATTTATGTATTTCTTATATGTACTTGAGCATAAGTATAGGAGAGAGCATGACCCAAAATTCAGAAAGTGGCACACCAAGAAAAAGGGGAAAAAAAAGGAGGAAAAATGTAAGGTTGGTAAAAGAGAAAAAATTCTGACAAAAGTTTGGTTGAAAGAGTGCTACATTACCAAAGAAAAGCCTGTAATTATGTTAAGTTAGACAAAGTATACCCTTAGGCACTTGTGCTCTTGGTGTATGCATTTACTTTGCTTTCCTTTGAATTGAGATTTAACCCCATTGGTCTATATTTTTATCCACCTTCACCTAAGCCCCATTACAACCAAAGGTAAGTCCTCTTGATTCAATATGCATATGTATATGACAAAATGGAGAATAAGACCCGTAGCAAGCTTATGGTAATGTATTTTCATTTGAGGTGATTGAGTATGCATCATAACCCAAACACTTGAGTGAATGAGGGGCAAACACTGACCTTGGGAGGATTTTTGTACTTGATTCATGCATCATATATGGATTGTACCTTATGTGCTATGTTGTTGATCATGCCTTGTTTGTTATAATTCTCTTATTTGTTAGTGTGAAAGCTTACTATTGTGCCTTTAGGTTCATTAGATTGGTGTATGGTCATTTAATTTCAGGCTTCATGCATTTTAGGTTAGGAGTCTAGTATAGTCCTTGTTTACTGCTTTTCATCCATGCCTTGTTTGTATCTTTGTTTCACATGAGGACATGTGAAAGCTTAAGTGTAAGGGAGTTTGATAAGGGGCATTTATGCCACTTATCTTGCTATCGAAACTTAGGTTTTTGCATGAGTTTTATTGATTTATTGGAAGAATTAATTAGGATTTTAATTTATTTCTCATTGTGTGATTTTGATAAAATTGATGGCTTTTGCATTGATTTTGGGATAATTATTGGATTAGAACTTGTTGCATTTAACTTGTCTCTTTAAGTATGGTTTTTGTATATAGGAGCTTTGGGTCAAGTGCAAAATGTCAAGAACAAGGTTGGAAACTGTTGGGAAAAATTTTGAAGCAAAATAGAAATGTTCTTGAGTTCATTTGGGCACAATTGCAAAAAGTATTGTAATAGAAAATCTGTATCTTTCTCTACAAGGATCACATTAAGACAAATAAGGATAGTTTGGAAAGGTCAAAAAGTTCTCTATAACTTTGATGTTCAGCTCAAAACCCATTTAAGATAATCTTGGTGAAAATCGAATTGCAAGATTAAAGGTTTCTGATGTTTTGATGCTGTCCAACTTGACCTCCAATTAGTATTTTCGTAATATCTAGAGTTATAGATATCAGATTGAGGTGATTTTGGTGGCGTTGGAAATCTTATTCAAAATGCTACAATTGTTATTTCTAGAGCTAAGGACAGATTCAGATGTTTAAGGGGCCAAAATGACCAAATACGTGAAGATGTCAATTCTGTCCAATGCTGCACTTGTTCGATGACGCAGAATAGCTCATTTAATCTGTTTTTGGGCCCCGGTTGAGCAATTTTAGAGAGTAGTATTTAAGGGATTGTTATAGACTTTTACTCTAGCTTTTGACGCACTTTTAGGTTGCCACTTTAGTTGCTATTATTCTCTCTCCACATCTCTCTCTTCTTCTTCTCTATTCTTCTTTCTCTTAGGGATTCCATTGGTGAAGGTGCTCTGTCTTGGAGATTATGGCAAGAATTATTGCTATTATTTTTAGGTTCTTTTATCTTCATTGCTGTAATCCTCCAGAGATGGAGGAGTAGATTTCTTTACTAGTGTAGGGATTTCCGGATAGATTGGGATGATGTTTGAGACCCTTTGTTTATATTGAATGCATTAGTTTTTTTAATGTTCTGCAGTTTCTATTCCTTTAATTATTATGGTGATTGCTATTATTGGTGATCGTCATTTAGAGAAACCCTCTGGGTATAAGTTGATAGATCTATTGGTTTATGTTTGAGAGAGAACATTAGAATTAACTTTCTGATTGGAGGTTAGGCTATAGCAATTGGTTCATTAAATCAATGTGATTTCTAATTAAATTCAGATCTCATTTATTAGTTGCTTGCATTGGTCAAATTCTAAAGGTTGATCGATCAATAGTGTAATTGTCAGTAATTTATTACTAATAGCCACCAATGGGTTTAATATTTGTTCAATGATAATTGATTTCCAATCCTAGGAATACCTTGCACCAGTGCTTCCCTCACCGTTGCTATTAATTTTTAATTTTAGTTGTTTTAATTCTCATTCTTCCAAACCCCTAATTTTCACAACTAAATGTTGAAGTCTCCTTGAGAGACGACCTAGGTTGTGCCCTTTACTATATTTTTTTTGCAACTTGGTATTAAAATAAATTTCTAATTTGAGGAGGTAGGCGATAACCTCCGTTCATGCTTGTTGAATGGATATCTTTCTAAAGAATTTTATATAAGTCAACTTCCAAGATTTGAGAGTAAAGCTCTTTCCAACCATATCTTTAAGCTCACCAAAGCATGATATGGTCTTAAAAAATCTCCAAGAGCTTGGTATGATAGACTTTGTCTTGCTTATAAATGGGTTTAAGAGAGGTAATATTGATACCACACTCTTTACATCATATAAAGATAATCACTTTCTGATAGTCCAAATTTATGTTGAAGACATTATATTTGGTGTTACTAATCATTTTCTATGTGAAAAGTTTTCCAATTTGATACAAAGTGAGTTTGAGATGAGTATAATGGGAAAATTAAAGTTCTTTCTAGGACGTCAAATCAAATGACAAAAGGAAGGAACTCTGATTCATCAAGACAAGTACACTAAGGAGCTTCTCAAAAGGTTCAACATGGATCAAGCTAAGCCTACAAGCACTCCTATGCATCCTTCTCAAGTCATTGATATTGATGAGGATGATGAGAAAGTAGGCCTGACATACAATTAAATGTGGGCATTTATGCTAGATTTCAATGTAACATAAGATAATCACACTTAAATGCTTTCAAGAGAATTTTAAGGTCTTTAGCTGGTACTACTAATCTTGGTCTCTAGTATCAGAAAGGGACTTTAAGTGAAATTGCAGGTTTCTGTGATGCTAATTTTGCTGGAGATAGAGTTGGTAGAAAAAGTACAAGTGGATGTTGTTGCTTCTTTGGAGATTGCCTCATAACATGGTTATGTAAAAAGCAAAACACCATTGCACTCAATTGTGGAAGCTAAATATCTAGCTGCTGCAAATTGTTATACTCAGATATTGTAGATCAGAAACCAATTGGTGGACTACCATTTGAGGTACTCTAAAAATCTTATTGTATGTGATACCACTAGTGCTCTAAACCTTATAAAGAACCCAATTTAGCACTCTAGATCCAAACATATTGATATAAAACATGACTTTATTATATATCATATTCAGAATGGTGATGTTGAGCTAAATTTTGTGAATATAGAAGATCATGTATTTGATATGTTCACCAAACTATTAGCTGAAGATCATTTTTGTTATCTAAGAAAGCTTTGGAACTTAAAAAGTTTTTGAAAACTTGCATCTCATGCATACAGTGCACTTTCTAGAGTCCTTCTAGTGACTTTGAATTGAGGCCTTCCATAGAAGAATGATTGATCAAGTTCAAAAACAAGTTTCAAGAGTTCAGAAAGTTGTTGTATGGTTTAGAAACATATTCAGAAAGTACAAGATAGGTTCAAAAAGTGGAAAAGCTCTCATGATGAATATAAAAAAGGGTTAAAAGCCTAGAAAATATATTTAGAAAATGGTTTGTGTTCAGAAGATGAGTTCAAAAAATGGGTCAAGATTAGGAAAAAGAGTTCAGAAAGTCATTCATGTAAAAGATGTCAGAAACTACATATGGTTTCTGTCAGAAAGTACTTTACTTTCTGATATACATTTAAGGCAAGATAGTTCCCACAATCTTTTCTCCTCTGTCAGACATCGTGTTGGTTATCAACACACTCTGCCCACTAATCCCAAAACTTCCACTACACCATAACCCCCTTCATATCTCACATTTATCTCCATTTAAACCCATTTCTTCTCCCTTAAACACTTTTTCGTAAACCATTTCATCTTTTTACTTTCTCACAAATTCTTTCTACCTTCTTCTTCTAGCCTACACACAAATCCACTCGACCTTCTTCATCTTCCAGAAGCTATAGCAGAAAGGAAACCATTGTTGCTCACAAGCAAATGATTCGGATTTCATATGTATTATGATCCTAATATGTAGGAATTCTACATGTAGAACTTTTCCCAAAGAAAGGTGGCACCAAGGAAGATGCTGAGGTCAGAATTACTTGACTAAGTTCCTATTTTGAAGGAATTTTTCTCATTTCAAGGGTGGGAAGTTTTTTTTGGCTATTTTAGAAAAGGGTTTTTCTTGGAATATTTATGGCTTTCTATTGTTAATTGGAAGGAACCATAGAAACATCCCACCTCCATGATCAGAGACTATGGCTTTGACATCGGTCCCATAGGGCCTGCCAAGATCATCAACGCTCCATATGATGGAATTGTATGTGTTCCCCCATGAAAGATGGAATCACGAGATAAAAGTCAACGAAGGTGATGTCTCTAGATATTTAATTATTTTATCACACATAAACCTAAGGAAATTACCATTACCATGCTTAACTCAAAAGACAAAATAGTATTTTCTATTGTTCAATTCTCCATATTATTAAGGCTAGGTAGCATTGGTGTGCTAGTGGGAATGGATTGCATGTTGTTATTCTATCTTTTGACTAGGAGGAAGGTGAATCTGCTAAGATTAATCATGAACTACATGTTAAGTGCCATGATTAAAGAAAAGAGAAAGATTACTGCTGTGCCCTATGGCATGTTGTTGACAATGATTTTCTAGCATATTGGATACCCTTTAGCAGATGAATGATATGAGTTCATGATAGGGATAGAGTTCTAAATAAACTCCTTTAAGTCCATTAGAAGAACCAAAAGGGGAGCTCAGAAAGCTAGCCCCAAGAAGCCTATCCTAAAGAAGAAGGAAGAACCTGAGAAGAAAACCAAGGGAAAACCTAAGAAAGAAGAAAAAGGAAAATGAAGAGAAAACTTGTTGTTCAAGAAAATGAAGAAAAAGATTCTAAGGGTACTCATTCTGATAATCTACCCATCAAAAACCTAGAAAGCAAATCCAAGAACAAAGAGGAGAAGAAGATAAAGTTGTAACATGAGGTAACTTTAGAAATTAAGGTAGAGTCCTCAGAAAGTGAATTGCTAAAAGGGAGACCTGACAAACTCCCTATCAAAAGATAAGATATTGAGAAAAAGTTCAAAAATCTTTCAAAGGGAATGCCCAAAAATTCCCTAGTTTTGGAAGAACAACTCACTGCTAAAAAGGTTGGGATAATGATTGAAGAAAAATGTACATTTTCTAAGGATAAAGAAATTGAAAATATCCTCAAGAAGACAAGTGTTGCAAGAAAAAAGAAAGATGGAAGAGGTTCAGAAAGTCTAACAAGCATAAGAGATTCAGAGCTCTAGTAGAAGACAAAGTACTACAGTCTCTAAACACTTTATAGTGATATAGGATCAACCATCAGGACCTATTTCTAAATAATTTAGGTATACTATAACGCCCCAATATTTACTGCTATGTAAAAATTACCAAAATGCCCCTAGGTAATTTTTACACGTAATTCGAGATCAAATAATCCTCAATAAAGGAATATGACATTAGAGAAATATCATAGGAGACTTGATTAGTGATTCGTGCGAAAGTCGCAAACCTCAATTTTTGTGTACGTGTAAAATGACCAAAATGCCATTGAAGTCATTTTTACCTAGAAATCAAGGATAACCAATCTAAATTATCTTTGAGGGATTAATTTTATGCCTAATGGGGATTATATGTGCCTTAGAGGTAAAAATCTCAATTCTTAATTTTTATCGTAAGTAAAATTACCATTTTACCCCTACAGTAATTTTTCATGAAATTATATAATCTTTGAATTCGGTTTTCACCCAAAGGTTCAAAATGACTATTTTAAGTATGATTTGAGATTGTCCAATATTTACAGGGAGTTTTTACGTGAAATTACCTTTTTACCCCTAGTTGTGGTAAATAGGTTTACTTGTGTAATTAAGATAGCATTAAAATTCTATTTGAACTCAAATTAATTTTATTCATTAACCTTGAGTTTAAAATTAATTACCCAAGGTTAAAAATAATTACTGAGGTAATTAGAGTCTAAAATCACCTAAGGTAAAATTAAATTATCTTTCGTTAATTATGAAACCTCATAAAATTAGTGATAATTGATATCAAAGTTAAGATTTCGGTTTAGGTAAAATATTATACATTTACATTTTCTTATCCTAAGTTTAGAACCTATGTTACAAAGTGATTTTTACTCATTTGAAATTAACCTCATTTACTAGTATATGATTTCTCTTTTTATCTTATCTTGTATTGTCCTAAACACTTAACCTTTTACCATTTTCACTAATCTATCAATTCCTAATCTTTTCCTAAGTAAATACACATCTAATACATGATTTACCACTTGTAAAACATTACCAATCTGATCCTAAAGGAATCAGAAACCAGTGGCCAACTTGTCTCTTTTTCACCATATTTTAATTATTTTTCCAACAAAGAAACATATCCAACCATAACACCATACCTTTAGCTTTCTTTTGCATTATTTTTTGCTATCTTTATTCAAAAGAAAACCCACCCATTTCAGCCATGATGTGATCAGTAACAATGTCTCCCATCAGCATCATAGTTTAGTGTTTTCATCCATTATTCATGAACCAAATTATTACAAGAATAAAAGCATTCTTTTTCCATGTTTTCTTTAATTGAAAATGAACTAAAAACTACATTTTTCCAGCCACAAGGCAGCTGCCATACAGCCCTCCTTGGCCTATAAATATGAGCTCTTCCATTGCCTAAATGCACACACAAACATTCCTAGCCTTAGCATTTTCTTACTTGATAGTTTTCTTACTCAAAGTTTGCTCAAAGTTCTCTAATTCTCTCAATACTTCAAGCTTTCTTCTTCTTCCTCATTCACACTCAAGAAACTCCATTCCCAACCTCTAACCAAGCTCTAAACCTCAAGCATACATATTCCAACCATAAATCAACTCCTAAACACAACCTTTCCATTATCAAACACAAAAACACAAGAAAAATCCTTCCTCCATTTGCTCTATCTTGGCTGAATTTCAAGGACATATTTTCTTCTCCTAACTTCTCTAAAGATCAAGCATTACCTTTTGATAACAAGAAACAACTTGGTAGGGATTTTATTTCATGTTCTTTCTCTTGTTCTTTCTTTATATTTTTGATTTTTATGATTTGATTATGACCATGGCTTGATCATGAGGAATCATGGTGGTGGTTGTGAATCCATCATTTAAATGAACTCTAAAGCCCAAGGTTTAATTCTTGATGTTAAAAGATTAATAAAGGAATTACTAAGTTTTGAGTTTTAAGCTTAACAAGATATAAGAATGAACTAGCATCCATATTTATGTTTCAAGTTCTTGCACATCATATTTAAATTTTAAGCCTTGCATAATCATATTTAATTTCAAGTTCATCATCTTAAATCTTGAAGATAATAATATGAATTTGCGTTCTCATGTTTAAATTTCAAGTAATGCATTTTATGTTTCAAGTTATTACTAAACTTTGAAGATCTAAAAATAAACTTGCATCTTCATATTTATATTTGAAGTATTACATGTCATGTTTATATTTCCAAGTTATCACCTTATAATGATAAAGATTAAAAATGGATTGCATAGCATATCTATGATTCTTGCTATCACCTAAATCTCTAAAAGCTTAAAAGTTACCTCTTTAATCTTAAATAGGAATTCTTATACTTAAATTAAGTTAATTTCAGCCTCTTGATGTTCTTGGTATTAAGATTCATTTATTTTATTTTTAAGGCTTTGATCTTGTCTTTAAATTACTTAAATAATTCTTGTTAGAGTTAGAAGTCCAAAGATGTTAAAGATTGTGCTTTTCTCAAGCTTTTTTGATTTAAAAATTATGTTACTGACCTGACTTAAATAAAATAGTTAGAATACTATTTTATAAGGTTTGAATGTGTATAAATTACTTATAATTGATGTAAGAATTGTTTTTAGCATTTTTGAGATAAACTAATAATTAGAAAGGATCAAAATCGTAATTTTATAAAGCTTTAGACAATGAATTTTCTAGATTTATTCCTCACTAATTTGATACTGATCTTATGGTTTATATACATTAGAATTATTAGTATTTGATGTATAAATTGTTTTTGGTATCTTAGAGGTTAAAAAGAATAATTACAAGTATTAGTTTTGACCGATTCATAAAATGCGGAAAGTTGTGTCCTAAACTATCAATTATGTAATTTTTTTATTCAAAGGATTTTAATTAGAGTAAATAATGATATGTGTATATGTGTTTAGAATACCATTTATGATGTTTAGAGAAATTTTTAGAAGTATTGGCTTTTTAAGTGTTAAAAATAAGTAACTTTATACTTTGACCCCTAAAATATGTTAAATTTAGTCTATGGCCCTAAAAGGTTTTTATGATGAGTTTGAATGGTTTCTAATAGTTATATATCTCTTGAAATATATTGGTTAAAGTTAAAGATCTTTAATTTATGAGTAGATGTTAAAAAGGGGTAATTATGTTTTGACCCGTAACCTTTGAGAATTGTGATTTGACCCTTTGGGAGTTAAACGTAAATATTGATAATTTGATGAGATGAATATGATTGATATCTTGTGATGGTGATATTCATATATTGAGATTTATATGGGATATGTGCAATGAAATATGATGCATGTTTATGTGATTTGATTTATGGCATGTTACGGTTATGTCTGATTCATCGAGATGCATAAGTTCATGAAGTTTATGAGCATGAAATATTAATGATGAGTTATTCATGTTTGCATCTCTATTTATATCATGCCAAGATTTAAAGTGACGTAAAACACATGGAAATGATCCTCTAGACTCCCTGAATTAAAGGTTATGAGAGGTGATCCGAATAGGAAGTGATCATTTGGACTCCCCGAATTAAAGGTTATGAAAGGTGATCCCAATGCCCCCTATCCCATACCTTAAGAGTCGAAAATTTAACTTATCAAAAGGGATAAGATTACGCTAGTGACGACTAGTGAGGTATGAGCTCATAACCTAGAACTCTCGAGAAAAGAGAGAATTATAGGGCGGCCCCCAAAGAAAAGAGAATAAAGAAGTTTAAGTCACTTGTAAGAATGATGATCATGATGTTCTTTATATCATATGCATCATTTTATGAATTTTATGATATTATGTATATGATATTGACATGCATCCATGACTAATATGTTGCATTCATGACATTAAGATTTATGCTAAAAGACACGGGCCTCGGCTAATGGTATTTATAACTTATTAAATGAACCTTATATATATGTTCACCATTTTCATAATTAAACTCGAGGTTCCTGGGGACGATGACGATGACACTTGTGTTAGAGTCGGGAAGCCCTACTGAGATTCTTGTATAAGCTTCTCATCCCTTTTTCTTTTCCGTGTCGTCTCCAGACATAAATGATGGTGTGGTTCATGATTTACCTTGAGACTGGATGAAGAACTACAGAGATAACTTTCCTTTGGATATTTGACTTTAGAGTGATCGTATTTCATATATCAGTTTGTATTCTATTCATGGATATATATTGATGTCCTTAAGTTTACAAGACATCACCATTATGATATAGTAATTGATATGTTATTATTATTTAAGTTATGTTATGCCATGGTTGTATTATGTATTTATCCACTATTTGTTTCTAACATCTCTCTTACGCAGGCAAGATAAATGACGTTAGATATCTAGTATGCGTGGCTCACATTTTGGTATTTAAAGTTTTTTAAAAAAAAACTTACCCATATTTTCACTAAAGTATTTTTCAAGAAGTTTTGAATCAAAAACTGAAACAAAAGAGTAATAACTATTACTTAACTTAAATACGTCCTAGGCGTGTTGAGTTAAATATTAGGGTGTTACATATACATCTTTTCTAATCTCTACTACTACTCTAGAACCTACATTGGACATTAGTACTGTCATTGAGAAAGCCATTGAACAATCAAAGGAGTATGAGAAAGTTTTTCCTCAAGATGCTAAAGATCAAATCCCCTTAAGCCAAATTCTTAAATCTATCTCAAAGAACACCGAGGAAGAGTCCTCTCAAGGGAAGGGAACTAAGGAAATCAAGCTCTATATGAATGAGCTCTCCATAGCCTTGGAGCTCATCACAAGCAAGCTTAAAGAGAATAAAGAGCCAGAAAATCATAATTTTGCTCTTATTTTGAAGAAAATGCTTCAACCACAACCTTTAACTTGAATATCTTCTCTAGATAAAGAAGATCAAGCTTTAGAAACTGAGGCTGGACCTACTGCTGAATTTGAGAGAGAACTATCTTAAAAACCTCAAGGTTCTGGGGGCATAGTGCCTATGAACATTTTTGATAATGAACAAGCTAAACTAGAACTACTTTAGTGAAAAAAATCCAACCATCACCATCCTGCTCAACCAAAATCTCAACCTGAATCTCCACAAAATCTCACAAAGTCTCAACTTTTGCTACATAAGCAAAGAGACTTGACCGCAACACTTGATAAAATTGAAGCAACTAACAAAGAACTTGGAGCTTAGATGAGAAGGCATGAAGACTTGCTACTGTATATTCTTCATGAGGTCAGAAAAGATGGCCAGTGATGGGTTGATTATATGCAAACCTCTTTTACTAATGACAAAAAAGGAGAAATATGAAGAAAAATATTTTGCACACTTAGTCAATGAGTCTTTTGTTGAGGAAAAGCTTCAGAAAGCTTTAAAAAGCTCATTGCTTATCATGCTTATCATTCTTTTTTTCATATTTTCCTATTTCTGCTTATATTTGTTTATGGATTTTTCATCATTTTATAATTGTTTATGTTTCTGATGATTATTTGATCATGAAATGAAAATTGATGAATCTTTAATCAAGGGAGTTCTGAATTGGATATAATGTGCTAAATACTATGTTCTTTTACAAAACTTATTATCACTATACATTATCAACTCTGATATATCTTGCACATTAGTTTCTGACCTAGTGTTAAGAGAAGCTAAAAATAAAATTTGATTCACAATAAGAAACCTTTAGAAAGTTCTCGTTCTAAAAAGGAAAACTCTTTCTGAAATGGCAAAGTTAAAAGAAAATATTTTTTGCTAAGTTTCTCTAAGAAAATTCTCGCAAGTTTTCTTTAAAATTTTTTCTCAAAATTTATTTTGTCATCATCAAAAAGAGATAGATTGTTAGCTCTAGAATACTTGAGAAAGCAATTAAGCTTGTGTTTTGAATGACAACAAAGTAGATTTTGCAAAAATATTTTGAAGAAAGAACTAATGTCTTGTTTGAGTTTTTGTAGCACGTAACAACTTCATTCTCGTATCCAAATAATTCAATTCATGACATATTTTTTCACAATGTCAAGCTTTAATATGATTATAACCTCATTTAAAGAAATTCACTATATGAGGAATGTCAAAAATTATTCATAAAGTGAATTTAAGTATATAAGAATCTTGCGAAAGCAAGTTAGGACATCATAAAGCAATTTTGGGCCTTCAAAAAGTGGTACGTGATTTCAAAAAGTACCATGATTATGTGAGAAAGTGATTTCTCATAGTCATATCAAGCACATCATCAATCTCTATTGTGATCATCTTTAAAGAACATCAATATCATCTGAAGATCATCATCCACCTCAAAAAGATAGTCCATAAACTATAAAAGGCTCAAAAAGTGTAGAAGTTGGCCAGAAAGCACAAGTACATCAGAAACTACACTTGACCAATAGAAACTAAATAAAGATTTGTATTTCAAATGAAGTTCACAACTCAGAAAGTAGTGATAGTGACCTATCAACTTTTTTCTTGGATATTCTCTATCTTCTAAAAGGTCTTTGCAAGAAAAAAAGTTCAAAAACCACGTTTAGAATGAAAAATTAGTTTCTAAACCATTAATCTGAAACCATTGTCAACTATTTTTTACTGACAAGGATAGTACTGACACAACTCAGGCTATTCTTCTAGAAGACAGATCCTAGGACACACAAAGCTTGATTTACATGTGTCAAGAGGAGCAAAAATCAAGAGGACAACAATCCAATTCAAATCCAAGTATAAAAAGAGAAAGCCTCCAAACTTGAAGGAACTTTTTGCACTCTCAATGTGTAAGCTTTCTTACACTTTTTAAGTTCATTCTTTCTTTGGAATCAGTTTCTGAAAAGGAAAATCTTCTTTCTTATATATCTTAGCAAACATTCTTCTTAGGAAGATTAAGAAAGAGTCTCTTAAGTTATTTCTTTGAATATTGTATTATATTAGGAAACTTGAGTATTTTTCTTGGAGCATAAACGCCAAATCTTATAGTCTTTGTACCTTGATTCACTAGTGATCAAAGTGAAATTAGCTTTGAAAGGGTAAGACAAAACTACTTGTGACTAAGAGTTAATTGTATCTAGTGCTTACTGGAGATGGCTTGAGAAAGTTATTCAAACAATATCTTACTTTCTCAGGTTGAAAAAGTGGTTGATAGTGGAACTCAACAGATTTGTTGAGAATTAAATATAGGTAGTATTTGTTTGAACCAGTATAAAACTCTTGAGTGATATTTTTCTTTCTCTATCTCTTTTAATTATTGTGTAATATTTGTCTTTTGTTACGTGAATACTATTTCTCTTTTAAACTATTTTATGAAATTTAATTAAGTTTCTAACCACTTCAAAAAGTACTAACTTGTGTTTTCCGTTGCCTTCAAATGTAAACACTTGATAGACTTTTTTTGAGTTTTAGAAAGTTCAAAAGTTTGAAAGCATGATTCAATCCCCTTCTCATACTATATCTTCATTTACAATTGGGTGTCTATCTCAAAATGGAGTGTTAGAATATCTTTTGCCTATTTCATATGCACATGTGAAACCAAAACAAAGCACTGTCACTAAAATGTAGCACAATATATGGCAATCTAGTATTACCCACACACAAAACTCTATATTGGCCATATGAATCTATAAAGCAAACTCTTATTCAACACATGAATTCAGGACTTCACGTGCTCTTCCTTATTACAAGGAAGCATTATGCAATTGGGTAGTTTGTAAGTATTTAATTTTCATATAGTAACAATGTAAAACTTTTAAATATTGAAAGCCAATATAATTTTACAAGATGATAAATCATGATGGGTGGTTATGATAGTGAGAAATTGTTTTCTATAATTTGTCACTTTAATAACATTTTACTATTAATATAGTATAAAATTATTTTATATAGTTAGTGTATAAAAATTAAATTCACTTTCCAAATGATTGGGGAACCCATTGAATATTGAGGATTGATGAAGTAATTACTTGGAAGTTTTAGTAACAGTATCTGTTACTAAAATTTTAGTAACAGCAATTACTTAGAAATTTTATATTCTCAGTAATTGATGTATTGATTTTTAAATCTCCAAAATGATATATGTAAAGTGCAAAAATATTTTTACCTATAAAATCTCATATCTTAAAAATTTTAGAGTACAATACATAATAGAGTAAATCCCCCAAAATTGGTCCCAAATGATTCCATTGTCGAACAATTTGATCCCTAGCAATACTAAACGTCAAACACTTAGGAGTCCTTGGATGAAGAACGTTAATGATGTTAGTGACATGGTTATCTAACTTGGTTACTTAAGTAAAATGATGTTATTCTTTTCTCCCATCATCACAAAAGGAAAAAAAAAAAACCGTTTCCCCTCATCCCCTTCATTCCTTCATCCTCACCACCACCACCATCACTAACCTTCCCCATGGCTCCACCACCAACTCCTCATTGACCCACCCCTCATCACTGTTACTACACCACTGCAACCACTGCCACCCTGAACAAGCCTCAGTATCCCACCAAAAACCCTAACATCTTTTCTGTAGGTAGAAAAGTGCACGAGAAGGGGGTTGAATCGTGTTTCGCCTTTTTTTCCTTTTCTTTTTCTTAAAAACTTAGACAATAACTATCAAGTATTAAACTTGAAGTGCAATAGAAACAGTGTTAGTTATGTCAAAAAGTAAGATTTTGAACTATGATAAAGATAATAAAAATGCGTATAAGTAGGTTTTCAAAAAACACGATATAACAGGCATAAGACAGTAAAATAAAAGAGAGCTAAGGGAAAAGAAGATAATTCGTAAGAGTTTTTATATTGATTCAGCTAACTTGCCTACATCAAGTTCTCAACTATTGTTGAGTTCCACTAAACCTTTCTCAACCCAAGAAAGTTAAATATTCTTTACAGTAGTCTTTCCAAACTCTTGCCAGTGTCTAGTAGCTTACTCTACTGTCACACATGAATAGTCTTTAACCAGCCTCTCCAAGTTAAAACTGTGACTAGTAACTCACTATACTGTCACACACGAGTGTTCTTTGACCAGCTTCTCTAAGCTAACACCGTAACCAGTAGCTCACTCTACTATCACATTACAAGTAGTTTTTACTTAGCCTCTTCAAGCTAACTCACAACGATGACTACTGGATCAAGATTACGAAGTTTTATGTTTGGGTTTGAACACCCAAACTAACCAACACTCACATTTTCATAAGATGAACAATAACAGATCTGGAAAATTTGAATGACTTCTTTCTATGATTCTTTCTAGAAGGATATATGATCTATTGAGAATGCAGAAAAAAGATTTTACAGGGAAGAAATTGTTTACAAGCAGTAATGAACTTTATAAATGATGAAGGGAAATTTCTTCAGCATTTCAGCACTTTGATTAGCAAAAGCCTCTTCTACTATAAGCATAGCATCTATATTTATACTTGATCTGCATTTATGACTGTTGCCCTTGATCTGTTTTCCAAGTGATACATGTTGATCTTCTTTTTGTGTCTTGGAGATACAATCTAGAAGGGCAGCTTGGCGATGTTAGAGTTGTTGCAAAAGCCGTTGTGAAATAGAGATTTCTGAGGTTACTTTCAAAAATTACTTTTTACTTTTTGACCAAGGGTTCTGAACTTTTCCTTCTAGAAGTGAGGGCTATTGACCAAGTTAGCAGAAGAGAAGTCATGTTAGTCCTTGACAAGTTTTGACTTTAAATTTAAATTTCAAAATTCTCTTATTTTCTCGTAAAGTGCACTATTTCACTGTGAAACGTGCTTTCTGAAGTGCAGTAACAGTTTCTTGATTTTTCTTTGATCTTCTACTCTTCAATTAGAGCTTGTAGTTGATGTTATGATTGCAATCATGGTGATTAAAGGCTATAGTATACACTTGCTTCAAAGTTGGATTGAAATCTTCACTTGAATTGTACTTTCTAAAAATTTGAGCCTTGATTTCTTGTATTTGAGATTTTTTTTCAATACGTTGAGTATATATTCAATCATTCCATGATATATTTTTCACTTTCATTAAGTCTCAATCTCTTCAAGTGAAACTAAACATGTTTGCACATGTCATGTGAAAATATTTTCATTTTAAAAACAGTGTATGCTAACGTGATAAGACATGTTTGTTGCTTCAAGAAACTCAAGTGAAACATTAGTTTTTCTTCAAAATATTTTCTTGAAATTGGTCATGTTATCACTCAAAACATTTTGAATTGAAGCTTTCTGAAGGATTCCGGAGCTAATACTTTCTAATTAGGACCCTCAACTAATGGGGCATCTAGCACAAAAGGACCAAGATGCTCTGCAACTCCTGTGGCCATCTTGTTGGCTGTGTCTATGACAATGGTTGTCCTTTTATTGAGTGCTCCTTTCAGTTCCAGATGGATCCCAGCGAGCTCATCCCTTGACCATCAGGATATAGCTTCAAGACCAAAGCCCTTCGAATCACTTCAACTTGAAGACATTTTGGTGTCATCTCAAATGGATCATAACTCTTATTTCTGGTCTTGAATCTTACGATTGTTAGAAATTCTTGTCTCTTTCACATTTTTCATGTTGATATATATTATTATAAAGTATGATAATATAGGTTTTATTGTTTCAAATTGTGGACTGAATCAAGTGATGTGACTGCAATATTGCAGTTGCAGTCCACAGTGTAACTGCATCGAACCACAATTACTGTGTGATGTATTTTGACATAAATAGGCCACAATATAGCCATAATGCAACCACATCAGGACCACTACATGCCGTAATGAATTGTAACAAGCAGCAACTGGTTCTTTTTCAATTTGCAAATATGCAAAAATTTCACGGCGCACCAACTATAATGCACCACACTTTGGGTTGTGCATGGTTTTGTAGTTTACCATATTTGTTTGAACTAAATAAAGGCATTGGTTGTACTGTTATTATGAATGTGAAAATCATGATTTGTATATGGTAGTATTAGACTACCCTCAATTGCAATGATTAATGATTATGCTATGAGAGATATTTAGGGATTTTATTTAATAAGTGGAAATACTTGAATATGACTTGAATTGGTTATTGGTTGGACTTGAAGATGTAAAGTGTGTGCATTGAAGTTTGTTGTGGTGTAGTGGCTACAATGGAGTAGGGGTTTAGGACGGGTTGGTGGTGGAGCCATGGGAAAGGTTGTTGGTGGTGGTGGTGAGGATGAAGAAAGGAAGAAAATACAAGGATGGAGGTTTTTTTTTTTTTTTGGAGGGGAGACCAAAGCAACATTATTTTGCTTAAACAACAAAGTTAGATAGCTGCGCCACTAACATTGTTGACATTTTCCATCCAAGAACTACTAAGTTATCATGACCCAAAAATTATGACCGGCACATAAGGAATATTAGCCCTTATGGAAGCATTCTGAAATTAAATTAATTTCATACAATCATGAGTAATAAACTATTAATTTAACATTCATAGTAAATTATGAAATAAATAAATAAATAACTAGATAAACAAATTCCTTAAAATTTCTTGAAAACTTTATTCATAAAATATATAAGATATTTAATTCTTCCAAATCATTCCAACATTAAATAAACAATCTTAAATCATGTTTCTAGATGAGATTACATAAAATATTATTATGATAATATAACATAGCTTTAAAATAATCATGTGTGCTAAATTATATTCAAAGACCCTACCTACATACTACTAGAGCAATCTATTCTATCATGATCCTAATCTAAACTTCACTATAAAGTGAAGCTCACCACCAAAATAGCTACAAGGCTACTAAAGTTGAGTCTAAACCATAATTAGACCTGCAACTGTAACTATAAAGGGAAGAAAAAAGAGGGATGAGTTCATCATCCACATGAGACAACCTATATATATATATATATATATATGTCACAAAAGGATGGTTGATAGCTATTTACATAATAATATTAAAAACTTATCTAAAATCCATATCACAGTAATCAATAGAGAAACAGGGAACTCAAAAAATATAATAAGTATATGTAAAATAAATAAATAGTTCTTTGATCTATGAACTCTGATAAGGCACCTAACTGGATCTCATAAGGTGGACATCTAATTAGGTTCTATTTTTTGAATGCTCTAAAGGGCGAGACTGTCTGGTACTAATATTAATGATCTTATAACTATTAACTTGTTGTTTGTGTCTTACTAATTACTATTAAACTAACCTGCAATTAAACAAAATAAATTTAAAAGCTCTGAATTCATATAATTTTAACAATCTAACTATCAAGAATAATTGGGGTTTTGAAATCATGTCCCATCACCAACTTGTAGACATAGTGAGTTTAGAAACCTACAGAGTATATATCTGGTCATTATTATAAATCATATTTAATTTAAGGATAAAGGAGAGAGCGCTTACCTGAAGAAATTAATCGAAGAGGATAGGAAAATCACGTTTTTCTCTCTAAAAAAATCCTTAGGTAGCTAGGTTTATTGAGAGAATAGTTTGGAGTGTTATTATATGCCAAATATATTGTAGAGATATAAAAAACACACTACCCAAGACGAAAGCCTTCAGCCTTTACTTCCAAGCAAATTGCCGCAGAGCGTGGCAACAATTATTTCCTACAAGAAAGCACGTGCTTTTCAACAATTTTTTGAAAAATAAAAGCTAATAGAAAATACATTGGTTTTGATTGTGATCAAGACATATGAACCTTTCAACATTTTATTATCATTGTTTTTAAATTTTTAACAAGCCAACACCATTAACATTATTTACAATGCTACTTTGAAATAATAATAATAATAATATAACAACAATAACAATAACAACAACTTATATGGTCAAAAAACATCAAACTTAATTTTAGTTGTTAATAACTTCTTGAATGATATCTAATAATTTTGTATAAAAATAATATCTAACAAATCATTTTCACAATACATGTTAAATAAATATAATATCTAATAGCTTCAAATAAATAAAATTGTAATTCATTGACGCCTAGAAAATCTTTTTCAAATCATAATGTTTATAATTTTAGTTAACCGCCAATCATTTTAAAAATTTTCACTATTATTTGGTAATCAACAAATATCGATTTATCTGTGTTTGACTTTTCATGAAACTAATATGTATACACAGAAACATATTTATATAAAATATTCATTTAACTCTATATATTTATATTATTGAAAGCGTTTGACTCTTTTATAATTACTTGAAAAATTATATATATTGTCAATATAAAATACTTTATGCCAATATTATTATTATGAAAATAATATTTGTGAATATTTCATATATATAAACTAAGAATCAAATCTTTATAAAATAATTATAATCTCTAATAGAAGGAAGGAATCAATCTCAATTTGATATTTTACATATTATATATTCTCCAATCCGAAGTGATATTTACACAATAAATATAAATGATAGATATCTAAATAAATCCTAAAATAATCTTGGAAATATATCAAAGGAAAATTATAAATAATTCTAACAATATCTATGATATTGAAACAAATATTAATATCAATGATAATTATAAATAACATTGGATCTAATAAATTTGATGAGACAATATCTTCAAGGTTTAAAATCAAACAATATCGATTATTATAAACAATATTGAATCTATTTTGATAAGATAGTATCTTCAAAATTTAAAAATCAAACATAATATCACAAATTGAATATTAGATAATAAAAAGATTAAATGTCAAATTCAAATAAAAACTGAACATCGGCATAGAAAGATTCTTGTTTATTTTCATACAATTTTTGAGATTAAAGATTTATACTTCTTATTTCTAATTAAAATATTCTTCTTTCTTTCTTCTTTTTTTTTTGTTTAAGGCAGTAGAATCTCTCTCAAACTTTATCTGACCTTTCTGTAGCTTAATTTTGACATTCCTAAAGACATCCATTTTCAGGATATACATAAGTGTTTGATGTTTGATATTATCAACGACCAACTAAGTAATTTATTTTTATTAGGGACTAAGTTATCTGATGATGAGATTGTCAAGGTGTTTGGGCGGTTTGCCCTACATAATATTAGAACGTCCAAATTGAAGCCAATAGTTTGCATGAGATCAAATATTATTTAAACCATATTATCTTTAAAATTTTGATGTAATACAAATTAAAAATTAATAGTATGTACCACTTCAAAGACATTTAATATGACTAACAACCCACTCTAATATTTGCAGAAAATAAACATACACCCTGCGTGCAAGCTATGATTGATTTAGGGTAGGAATATCACGATGTAGGTGAGATAACAACTTTCACTTTGCCTCAAAATTTTTTTTAAACACCGTGGGATCTGGAGATGCTTTGAGCATAGGAGTTGTAGACATCTTTTCAAATTCTTCATAATCTTTTGATTATGGTCTCTAGAGAAGAAATTTTGTATTTCATCCTTAGCAATATAATATCGACTCAACATAGTAGGCTGTTTCCTCGATCTTGTCTCGCCCGTGAGTAAGCCTTTGTTGGTTCCTTCATGTTGGGGATGATAAAGTGAAATGGGTCCTCCTAACACATTTGTAGAAATCATTAAACCAAATAAAACACAAAATATTAAGGGAGAAAAACAAACAAGATGACAATGAGTAAAGAGATAGAAGAATATAATTTACATAATTTGACAAATTACATGCCTACATGATAAATTACACTCATTCTGAGAAGAAAAACAATACAAAAATATCACTTTGATCTCATACACAAAGCCCCTTATACACACTCTATAAGCTCTAATATCCTTTAGAAGCATCATGGTTTTGGCTCTATAAGTTTCTAGATGTATTTTTGTATTTTGAATGATACCAAAATAATCTCTTAAAAAATGATTTTGGACAAAGTAATGTTTTATCTAGTTTTATGATGTATAGAAAGATAACATTATCAATTGATATGACTTATTAATTCGATAGAAATTTTCTGCTCTAATTGTTCATCTGGACAAATAACACTTACATTTTAATACAAGAATGCTTTGAGAAAGACAAGTTTCTCTACCGTCATGAGCAAAAAAAGCCATATCACCTAGATAAAGAAGGTATTGATCCATCGCAAAGGAAGTGATTCATTAGAAGGATCATATACATTGTCACACCAGAAAGAAGAATTCATTAAAAAGAATAACTTCAGAATAATGCACATCTAGAAGGAAGCAATGCAACATAAAGTTGTCTCAGAGTCACGCATATTAAGGAATAGCTCTAGAGATATCTTACATTTATAGAAGCTTCGATCGTTGAAAATATCCAAAAGTATCTTCTAGAAGCTGACTTGGAGACACATCATCAAGGTGTGCTACTATAGTGTACTGTTGTCCCATATTTTTGGCTATCCTCAAGCGCGACACTGCTGCTGTCCTTGTGTACTGAAAAAAGGAAAGATTCTCTCTCATTCTACCAAATGAAGCCTGATGAGATTATTTTCCCAAAGGACAAACCTCTCTCATAATGACAATCCTCTGATGAAGGTATCTATAAATAGTCGGATGATGAGAAGAAAAGAAGAAGAGAACATATTGTATACGTTGAAACTCTATCAACATTATTATTTATTATTATTTTATTATTATTCTTTTTATTTCCACAGAAGAAATGAAGTTTCTGTCTCAAAACTTCAAAAGAAAAATCTTTGTATTATTTTGATTGCATTCTCTTCTTGAGTTTTTAAAGAAGTCACTTATTAGTGATTCATAGAACATACACACCTTTGAGTGTTTATTAGTTTGGGTGTTTCTAAACACAAAACCTTTTCTTACAAATCATTGTAACCTGACTAAGTATTGGTTAGTATGATTACCTTGGAGAAGCTACTTAATACTCAGCTTGTAAACTTAGAGAGGCTTGAGCAACTACTCATAGTGGAAAATCTCAACAGTTTTGTTGGGGATTGAACTTAGACAGTGATTGGATGAACTAGGATAAATCTTCGTGCTCTTTCTCTTTCCTTTATCTTTTACATTTCTGCTATTACTTATTATTCTATTGTCTTCTGTTCACATGCCCTTATTTATCTTTGCACGCTTCATAAAGTTACTTTCTTCATAAAGTAAACCTTTTGATCTAGCAGTTACACTTCTGCATTCCAAGTTTTCATACTTGAGAAATCTTATTTAAAGTTTTCAGGTTAGGAAAAAGTTTTTGTGAGTCATGATTCAATCCAATTTCTTCTGACACATCGTACTTTCGCCCTCCCTCATAATGGAGTTTATCTCTCTCACTTGTTTTCTCACTAACCCACACCTAGACCATCAATTTTATTTATAACCAAGGGGCCTTAATTAGTTTCTAAGACTCCTCATCTCAAATCCTACCAGATTTTTCAAATCCAAATAGATTTCACATATCCCAATAGATTTTGTATATCCTTAATTTTAATATTCCTAAATCTAATAATACACATATCAAGGATATACATAAACAAAATTGATTCTTGTCCCATCAAGAGAAACACATGACCATGCATGGATGGATCTATTCACAAAATATTAGGGGGCCATAAAAATTTTATGATTTGTTTGGAAGTATATAGGTGTGTATATATTTTCCCCATTATTTATTAAATTTGACCCCATATTAATATAAAAATTGAGTAAACTTATTATTATGTATATATATTATTTTTACCCCCCATTACTTGAAATTTCTGGATCTATCACTGCTCATGAGCCAATTTTCTAACAAATCTCTTCCTTGGCGAATGTCCCACAACATTGGACTTCATTAATAGCTCCAGCTTGATCCAAGCAGCCTAGTCACATGCAAACCTTCATGAACACCATGACAAAACCTTATTTGTAGATACCATAAATAAGTATCATTAACCTCAATGCATAACTACACAACCTGGATCCATCATATAGCAAGACTTCACATTGATTGGAAAGTTTGGCCAATAAACATGTGTAGCACCACAGTCTATTCATCATTTGTTATCTTCTTCGGCTTCTCATCCTTGTTGAACCGGCATGTCCTTCACCCTTCTTTGCTATAGAATGGAGCTTCCCTTTCCATCAAATCCTCTACAATAAACCTGTAAAATTTGACGTTGTGCCAAACATACTTGTAGGACCATACCAAGCTCAAATGATCTTTGATACTAGTTGTTTGGATGGTATAATGAGTGCAGAGATGCAAAAATTTATGTGATTCAGCAAATCACATGTCTAATTCACCCTAAAGGATGAACATTTTTACTATAAAAGGAAAAATAGTTTATGAATAACACATTAGTATAAGAATATAACTTTTTTCCCATATTCAGAGCCCCTTATTCACCATCTCTCATAATAGAGTCTATTTCTCTCACTTGTTCTCTCATTAGCACACACCTTGGTCATCAATTTTATTAACCATAAGGTCTTTAGTTGCCAAGACTTCTCATCTTAAATCCTAACATATGTCCTATATCCTAACAAATTTCCCACAGACTTAATTTCAGCACTCTTAAATATATGGATACACATCTCAATGATACATGTCTCAGGAATGTACATAATCAAAATAAATTTTTATTCTATCATGATATATACATGAGCCAACTTTCCTAACACTTCATTTGAACTCTAATTGAAGTAATGTACCTCTTCTATTTGTGGCAAAGTTACTATTTGCTCTTTCTGTATTTTTCCAAGGCTTGATTGCCTATTTTCTTGATTTTTATGATAAGACCCTTTTAATATATTAATGAACATTTGCATTCTAATCCATTTGAAAGTTCCTTGGATTTGATATATTTTAGTTTTAATTAGTTTCTCTTTTCATAAAGTTAATAAACTAATAAATGCATAAACTAAAAATAATAAACAACCTTAAAAAGTTTAATAAAAACTAATTATGAACTCAATTAAATTAAATAGAAACTCTACCAAATTATGTCATAAATTAATACAAATTTATGTGCAAACATTTGTACAAGAATAGTTAGATTCAAATCCTCCAAAGTGAAGGTATTTGTAGATTGAGGAAGAATAGTTAGATTTAAATTTTCTAAAGTGATGATATTTGTAGAGTGAGGAAGTGAAAGATAACCACCTTTTGATTATTTGATAGGACTCACACACAGTAATAATTATCGGTATAAAGATGATTAACTCCTCTCTTTCTTACTTCACAATTACTTGACTATCTTTAGAGGATATGCAAATTCATAAGAATATATTCTCAAATTTATCCCTAAACAAAATATTATTGAACACACTGGTCCTTGTAAAGATAAAAACTCCAACAGTTACTAAAATTAACACACAGTTGTATTGGTCCTTACCATCGAACAAATCTATCTATTTCTGTAAAAGAAGGGTGATAGCAAGTGCCATTAATCGCCACTTGCAATTCAGTTTTCCAACCCAAAAAATTTCGCCAAGTGTTTACTCATGATAGTTTCAATTTGTCTTTCTAGCTCCTATCAAATTGTGTCACTGCTTAAATTGTACATACATAAATATAAATAACAACAACTAACTGTGCAAAAAGGCTACTGTGAATGGTTAGTCTCGAGCAATGTTATGCTAATTCATTTAAATTTTCACATGTTTTCAATAAATGATATTATGCACCCTTTCAGCTCTCAATGATGGATGCTTGTGCATTTTACTTCAGCCAATGCAATGGAATTTTCCAAGACTTCATACCTTTATTATGCTTTGAATCTATTCATTTACTAGAAACTAGAAAAGTCTACAGGCATACAACAATGCACATGATAATAATTCAACATGTGCCATAATATGTGTCATTGCTACAATGAAATGTCTTTCTGTATTCATTTTTTTAATGCAAATTTAGAATTTCATTTTAATTATTGCATTGGTTGATGAATAAATGCTCCTAAATATTTCATTTATGAATATGAACAGTCTTCTAATATTCTCTAAGCCATTATTATTATTATTATTATTATTATTATTATTATTATTATTATCATCATCATCATTATTATTATTATGATTATTATCATCATCATTATTATCATCATCATCATCATTATTATTATCATCATCATCATCATCATCATTATTATTATTATTATTATTATTATTATTATTATTATTATATTCCCAATACTAAATTGTTGAACTTCTCCCGCCCTGAGAACTAAGTGGTCATTTGTAAAGAGCCATGTTTGAGGAGCCACTATTCTTATTAGATAGTCATGTAGTAATTGTGTCTTTTGATTAATCTTTTTTTTCTTTCAATCAATTTTTTTTCTCTAAGCCATTCATAGTAGCACTGTATCCCATTTATGACTATGAATGATCTTCTAATATTCTCTAATCCATTATTATTATTGTTATTATATTATATTCGCAAGACTAAATTGTTGAACTTCTCCCACCCTGAGAACTAAATGGTCATACGTAAAGAGCCATGTATGAGGAGCCACTATTCTTCTTATAGTATATAAGGAGTCATGTGCTTTCATTTTCACGGTTGTTGTCACTCTCATATCTCCAAGTAACTGCTGCTAATTGAGCTCCCTTTTGTGTTTTTTTAATCTAAATGGAAGACAATTTTGATAGTATCAAAGATCTTAATGCTGGTTATGCTTTAAGGATTTGGAAAATCAAGGTTAGAGTCATAAGGCTTTGGAAACTACCTAATTTCAAGGATCTATCTCAAGAACCTTCAATTGAGATTATTCTTATCGATGATTAGATTAAGTTGAAGTGTTAATTTATTTTTATTTTGCTTTCACTCTTCATGAACAAGTCTTTTTTTTGTGTAAAATAATTCTAACACTTATCTATTAAATTTCAACAGGTGGGTCAGATTCACTACTGCATCAAAAGCCTTCACGATTATCTTTTCAGATAAATGAATAAAAAGGGGAAAGTCTACATTATTTCTAACATTTCTGTCGCACTTAATTCTATGCCATACAAGCCAACAATGCATGAATTGAAGACCCATCAATCCCATTGAATGCTTTTCACTTTGTTCCATTTAATCAAATCTTGAAAGAGACAAATGAAGATGTTTATTTGTTTGGTAGTATACTCATTACACAATTTTCTTTTCAATCGTGTTATAACATTTTTTTTATGATGTGTTCCTAATTTTATGGAAATTTTTTAGATATCATTGGAATGGTTACTACAAAAGGAGGTATAGAGACTCTTACAAGGTATGGCAAGTCGATTGACAAATTGGAAATTCAGCTGGATAATTAGAGTGTTTCAATTATGATTTAACTCACATGCCATGATTATTTAGTTAACCCATGTTGTTGCATTTTGGTTTCAGGTTTATTTCATTAAAATTATTGAGTGGATTGTTTTGGATTTTTTTTTTTAAAAAAAAAAAGTGGCTGCAAATTGAAGTGCCCCCTGTGGGAAGATTATGCTCATCAATTGGATAAATTTATGAATGAGACTTCAGCTCCCTATTGTGGTGCTTCAATTGGGAAAAATGAAGAAATACCAAGGTATGTTGTTCTAAATTGAGATGATTTTACACCAATGACTTTGGCATGTTTTTTCACCTATAATTTTCATTACTATTTCTTTAGGATGCATGGAAATATCAAACTCAACTTATGGGTCAGAGCTTTTTATCAATGATGACATTCCAGAAATCAAGGATTTCAATTTGAGGTACTCAATTAACTAATTTAAAGACATTAGCAATCTAATGAGAATGGAATTTGGATTACATCCTATAACTAATATGTTTTTATATCTTTTATAGAATATAGAGTGATGAAACTTTATCCAATCAATTGTTGACCACCTTGGTGCCTCAGCAATCGTATTCTATGGAAAATGACTTCTTATCATTGTCGCAGTATAAAAGCATTGTTGACTTGAACGAAGTTCAAGAAGTGCCTACCATTTAACTTTTTTCCATTTTCATGTTGTTATTAATAGTTCACACCTACTCATGTATTTGTTTTCATATGATAGTTGGGGTCATTTGTGACTGTCGCTGCAATGAAGGACATTGATACCAAATTAAACTGGTGGTATAAGTCCTGCAAAAAATGTTTTGGTGGTTTAAGAGTTGATGACAACGTGTTTCATTGCAAAAAATGCCAGACACATGTTTCCACCTTTACTCCAACTAAGGTACTTGTTTGCCTTTTGTTATTTTTTTCTTGGGTGGCATAAAAAAAGATTTAAAAAAAGTACATCAATTCAAATCATGATGATTAACCTAATAATTCGTTTGGGTACCGTATTTGCCTTAGAGTTGTTGATGAAATAGACTCTGCCTCATTCATTTTATTTGATCGTGAGGCAACTAAATTCTTGAATATAAGTGCATCAGATCCTCGTCTATCATATGTTTCAAAGGTATGATAATATTTTATCTCCTACTTTTTCATATCTGGAATTTTATTACTGTCTTCTAAACTATTTGCTGCATGTTAAGGGTGGCTGCTCTACCGATCTTCTGGAAGAACTACTCAAATTCAATAATAAAAAATTCCTTTTCGAAGCTCAGGTTAAAATACAAGATTTTAATTCATTTGAGCCATATGTCATGTATGTTGCAAAGCTTTGTTACGATGAGAAATTAATTTCAGCTTTTGAAAACAAGTACAAATTGGATGCTCTGAGTTAATTGTGTAATTATTAAAATTGTAACATGTATATTGCACAGTTAATTGCATTATATGATTTGTTATACGCAACATTTGTAGGTCGCATCAATGATTGACAATTCTATTATCTTAAGCCTTCCAAGCAGCGCTTCCGAGAACATCAAAGTAAATTGTCATCTCATTCATGCTTCCTAACCTTTGTGTAGTGCCTATTTATTGAATTGTTTTGTATTTTTCTATGGTATATATTAGGACAATTCTTCTCAGTGCTGTGACAATGTGGATTTTCTTTCTTCACCAACTTCAGTTACTCCTGTTAACAAGGCAAATGCTCATGGGTTGAAAGAAAAGCGCTCTCCCTCCTCTAAGGATTCTATGCAAGGATTTTGCTACAAAATCATGCAGATGTTTCACCAAATTGCACGATAAATGTAGTGTACAGAGAGGTGTTTGACAAACTAAAATAAGGTTAGTGGTCATTGTTGCATTATTATGAAACTTTAATATGCATCAAATATAATTTTGTTTATCTAACTTTTATGATGTTTTCCTGCTTTTCCAACATATTTCTTATGCAAACATTCATTAATGCAATATAATTAGATTATAAGTAGTGTTGATACATCAAAAAGTATATATTGAATGTCAACTATACTCCACCGTGCAAGGCACGGGCACTATACTAGTAAGCTCTAAAAGAAACTACAATAACCAATATTTGTCGTTCTGATTAAGAGAGTGTTTGGAGTTTCCGATTTATGAAATTAATGTGTTCAATTTTAATTAGCGACAGATTGTAGAGTTTACTATTGATATAAATGAACTTTTTGGAATTGAAGATATAACTTAACTTTTGTTCATATAGAAGTAATAGGGCAACAATAACATTGAGTGGTTAGACAATTTATAATAATTGTTTATGAAACAATAATCAAGTTGGAGAAAGTATATTCAATTTGTAAGCTCAATCATCAAGTTTGATAGTTAATAAAAAGAAGAAAAAGTAATAAGGTTGACAGTTAATCAAATATAAACAGTAGATTTTAATCATTGTTACTCGTTAAAAACCAGAGTACGAGTTTAGTCTTGAATGTCGTCGACCTTGGCCACCGAATGACGTGTCTAACACAAGATTATATCACGCTCAATACTTTTCTTGATGAATTAACTAAATTACTAGGAGTATTACACATTGACAATAAAGTAGGATTGCAACTAAATGAATTCACACCTTGATCGAACGGAACGTCGATTCGCCAAATGGATACATTTTCCTCAACTACGAAAAACGGATGGCTTAATGTCCATCATTGCTGCATGTCACCGGGAAAACTATCCCGTCATATAAATACACAATAAAACGATGATTGCGTATTTGCTCTTTTCAAAGCTCATACTGGTGTCGTTAGTAACGGGATAAATTGTAGCACAGTCCAATTTAACGTACGTGCGATTGATGATAAGCATAAAATAATTCGGAATACAAAGTAGAAACTGAAGCACAGCGAGTACTAAAATGGCAGTAACAGGCAAAAACATACAAAGGAGAACAAAAACACTGGAGAGAAAATGAACAAATATTTTTCTTTCTGTGGTTGCTGGGTTAGCAAATTCATCTGGGCATCCTTTTGCCGTCCTTGGTTTACATAGGAAACCAGGGCCTGTAAACCTTTTCTTGTAGTCGAAAGGCGACAAACCCCTAAAGGCTGAGCATTGAAAGACAATTTTTGACAACTAAAACTGTGTCACAAACTGAGAAAATACACAGACCTTCAACCTCAGCCCAACTTCGTGGGCAACCACCCACCGATGTCCATTATGCACACCAACCAGATAGTGTCAATATCATTGGCGTGGCGCGCCGCTTGCTCGCGCTGCAATTCAAGCATATCGGAGTATGGTAACTACAGACCTATCTGACTGCTAAAAATGCCGAGGCAGCTGCTGCCTCTGCTATTAAGGAAATAGGTTGACGAGCCTGAAGGCAGGCACCGATGTCAAATGGGTGCAACTCAGCACCATCAAAAATAAGGTTTACTCCAGGAAGGGTAACTTCTTTACTATCACTTTCATCTGGTTCAGCTTTTATCATGCCATGCGTGGATTCTTCAATGGGTCTTGTGGCAGCTTCATAAACAGGAGTTAAGGCATAAGATCTGCATGCACCATTCAACAGCATATAGTTTCTGAGAATTGGCATGAATAGAAAACTAAAACTATGAGCTATAATTTACAGATGGAAGAGTTATCTCAGGTTTCTACAATTTCAGTGTCTTGAGTTTGTATAAAATATTGTGATTTAAATTTTAAAATATGACTAACATGGCTTAACAAAACAGCTACATATGTTAACCCTTCTATGGATACCCATAACGAATTAGTAACACAAGAAATAATGTCTATAGTATAATAATTTTCCGATATTTGTTAGTGTCATAAATTGCGCTTTTCTGAGATTCTGTGTTAGCAGAGAAGTGTTTAAGGAACTATTTGTGACAAAAGAAACCACTTAAGGGAAAATTTTACCTACAGTTATTTGACCTGCAATATTGCATGAGACTAAATGTTTGACGGTAAAATGCAAACAAGAAAATAAACTTAATGTTACAAAGATAAGGATGTTGCATTGAGTGAGATGACATACTGAACAACATAGGATTATGAACAAGCATTTCAAAGAAAGTTGGGGTAGTACTATTGTGGAAAAAATGGTAGAATCTCTCTTTACATGATTTGGGCATGTATGAAAAAGGAGAAATATTATTTGTACTCATCGTTTATAAGACACCGTGCCAACACATTCCTATCTACCATTGGATAGAGTATGGATCTCACTTAATTTGGGACTCACCTCTCATCCAATTATAGATGAAAGTGTGTCGGCATAGTATTCCATTACAAGTAACACTACTCATGAAAAAGGCCCATGGAGAGTAGTCAACTAGTTAGAGGTAGAGGGAGACCAAGAAAAATGATAGGAAACTATTAAAAAATATTTAGATTTTAATAGTTTGAGGCTTGACTGTCAATGATAGAATACTATAGAATTTGTCTAGGCAATATCACTTAACAAGACAAACTTGGTTGTTGTTGTATACTTCAAATGTCAGACATCAGCTGGAAAGTGGTAATGGCAGTTTGATCAATAATCCATCATCTATCATATCAGCAGATTAGAGTAAGCTCAATCATTTCAGTGAATGCAACTCAGTTTATACAGGAAATTCATCTAAACGGAGCCTGGATCCCATTTTAGTTTCTTTAGATATGGAGATAGATCTTGAAGGAGTAGCTTGGTGATAAAGCTATTGACTCAATGATTGTTGAGACAAATGGTGAAAGAATCTTTTTTAATCTTATAAAGAAAATTCAACGATCCTCAAGAATTAAATTTATAGAAGTTTAACAAACCTAAGAATGCTGCCATCAAAGCTCAAAACTTCAGTTCGGGTGCGCTGCCGATTAGCAAGTTTTAACCTTTGATGCTCACTTGTTGCTCCAGAAATGGGAGAAGAAGGATCTGTAAGTGGATTCCATTTTCCACTAGCATAGTTCATTAGTGGTCGTGAAGATTCCTTAGCTTGCTCTTTCTGATAAAGAAGCTTTGCCACAGGACCTGTTGCTTGGTACTCAGCACAAATGTCACGCAACTTTTTTCTTAAGCTTTGCATTGCATCATGATGTTCACCAAATGAGCCAGATTGAAGCAATGCAGATGAAACCACCCTTCTACATATATTGCTGCATAACTTGGGACTAAAGAGCGGCATGCCAAATTCAACACTCAATGGAACCCAATCATAGCTCTCTCTATCGGGGGAGAACTGATCTGAATCTCTTTCATTAAATAATCTCAGTAGACGAATATACCCAACTGTGCGCAGTTCCAACTTGTTTGCCAAGCTAGTCAAGAGAGAATTCAGCCTTGAGCTTTCCTCTTCAGATATTCCTAAATCTTCAACTGGAGCAATTGATCCATCAGAGTTCCTCAGGGGCAAAGGGATATCCATAGTAATCACTTTTCCAGATTCATCAAGATCATACCTACCAAGTGGTTGCACCAGCACAGCAGAATATTTAAGAAGTGAATTTAAACAATGCAGGAGTATACTTCCTTTCACTAAATTTCCTCCAAGCTTCCCTCCCAAGCCTCCTACTGTAGAACCATCCCAAGACCATATGAGAGCTTTCTCACAACCAGCCAATGGAGCAGGAAGCGAACGCAGACACTGTCCTTTCATGAGGACAACTGATAGAGGCCCACTAGCCACAGATGAATATAACACTAATTTCATCCAAGGAGTCATAAAAGAATATGAGGGAGGACCAAAATTAACTGGACCAGTGGGTCCAGGAAGAACTGATGAATGAGGAAGGGGCACTATGGACACAACTATATCATAGTCACGAACAAACAAACGATCAAGCGTTGCTGGTGCAAGAGAAGCCAAGCTTTCACAACGGAGGATGTCTACCCGATATTTCTTTGTCCCCTGTAGCATCTCTGTTCCAACTGATCCTTCAGCTATTTGTTTCTCAACATTCTGGTGATTTCCGTCAGAGCCACTAGCTTCCTGTATGTGACTTTCATCATCTACTGAAGTAGTAGAATCGATTCCACTAATTGTCCCACCACGAACAGCTTCAGATGAAACAGTGGCCTCCACAGACTTCTCTAAATCTAAATTTAATAGATCGTCACTATTCAGCCCACCTTCAGTAATAACAGTCTCTCCTGATGTGTCGGCCAATGAGATTTCAGCTATCATAGAACTTGGCTCATCAATGCCTGAAGTAGCACTTACCACCTTATCAAAACCTTTGTCCACTTTTTCATCGGCAGCAGCTCCCCCTGATTGTAGACATTCTAACACAATACGTAGGCTAAATGCATGATTTGCAAATTCCTGCAGCTCTCCCTCAAATTTCGCACCCTCCAGAGTGCCAAGATCCCTGCACAGATCAGCAATGCTGGCATGACCCAATTTCCCCGCTTCATATAGTGTAACAGCATGAGATTTCAGGCCTGATAAGTTCAGCAGGAAGCATGATTTTGGTCATACAATAGACAGATGCATGATTATAAACCAATTCCCAGAGAAAATAGGAAGACAGAGGACAAGCAACTTTATACTAAATAGCCAAAAACGAAAATTTACTGCCTTGGTATAGAAGTAAAAAAGCATGGATGTTAATAATCAATAATCAAAGTAATTATAATCCCAATAACTCAGCAGTCATGTGGTTCAAAATGCTCCTCTTTGGTGCGCTTCTAAACATAATGAGATTGTGGGGTTATGCTGGCATTGCGTCAAATATGATGTCATTAGTAGAGGCAACAAGACAATTGGGTGCGTTTGTTCAGATTTTGAAAAAAGTGATTATGAAACTTAAGTTTTTTGTTTAACTGAAAAAGTTAAAAACTGAATTTTTTTTTATTTTTTTTTAGGAGCTACTTTTTAGCTTCTTTGATTTTTTTGAAATTCTGGTTATTTTTTAAAAATTATTCAAATATACGAAAAGTGATTTGTTTTTTAAGTGAAAAAAGTGATTTTGAGCTTGAAAAAGATCAAACAATCACACTCGAAAAAGGCCTCGTATGGGTTGAAGCAATTCGACTCCTGCTTGGTTTGAAATATTCATAGAGGCTGTGTTGTCCTTAGGATGCAAGAAGAGTCAAGGGAATCATACACTTTTCTTTAAACATACACTTGGGAAAGAAAGACTAGCAGCTGAATTTGGGATAAAAGATCTTGGGAAACTGAAGTACTTCCTTAGAATTGATGTTGCCTGCTCGAAACAAAGTATCTTCATTTCCCAAAGGAAATACATTCTAGATCTTCTCAAAGAGACTGGAAAATTTGGGCATAAAGCTACAAGTGTCCCATTGAATACAATCATTGAATAGGAATTGAAGAGTAGTCCCAAGGTTGATGAAGCCTTGTATCAGAGGTTGGTAGGGTGATTGATATATCTCGCACATGCTAGGCCAGACTTGGCTTATATTCTTAGTGTGGTTATCCAACTCATGCATCACCCAAAGGTAAGACGCATGCATGTACTGGATAGGATCTTGCAATACCTTCTATACCGATGCTTATTATGCTAGTTTGTTTGATAGAAGATCAACAGCAAGATATTGCATGCCTTTGGGAGGAGTAAGAAGGAAAATGTAGTTACTAGATCAAGTGTTGAGGTAGAATTTCAAGCTATGGAACAAGGAGTTTGTGAGCTACCATGGAAGAAAATCATATTGGATGATTTGAAGATTAAATATGAAGCTACCATGAAGATATATACCAGTGCTATGAGAAAGAGTTAGAGCTCCTCAACTCTCCAAGACTAGCAAATGTCAAGACAACCCCTCCTTCTCAACCCTCCCTTCTTTTATTGCCTAACTAACTTCTGAACCCCCTAATTGTCCCTCTCATGCCCTTGATAGCTTTTGCTGCCCACTCTAACCTGCATCCTCATTTCTGACGTGTACAACTGTCCCAAATCACAGTTCCGTCATACAACTGACAGAAATGCTGAAATGTCACAAACACTGTCAATGTACATAGGTGGATTTGACATGGATTGTGCTACGTCAACATTTTCCACAAGTTACGTGATAGAATAGTGATTTGGGACCAAATTGAAAAAGATTTGAAACATAAAGGACCAAATTAAGAAAAATAAAAGGTAAGGGACAAGTAAAGATCAAGAACCAAAAAACTTATTTTGCATGCGTGCACACACACGTGTAGCAAATGAATTTAAGCTGCAGGAAGAAGGGGTGTGAAACCTGGTGAAACAGAACCCATCATAAGATAGGATGTTATATTAGCATCTACTATGAAAGCAGCTCGTGTATAGGCCGAACGAGGACCATAGTTCCCTGAACTTGAAGTATCCCCTTGTTGATTGGAATCGTTATCGATAAGCATATTCTCAAAGCCTTGACTAGAAAGAGAAGCATAATCATCACTGGCTACACTTCTGGGAGACCCAGGTATACTTGTATCTTGAAGAATAGATGCTGGATCAATTACTTTTGTTGCCCATCCCAATCGACATACGAAAGAAGCAGCAGCCTGTAGTTGTGCCAAGTCGGCCTGTAGGGTTGCTGCCAATTCAGCAACAGATGCATTTTCATTTGAAACAACAAATACCGCATATAATAACCTGGAAGAATAGAATATATCCTTAGATTTAGAGTCACTATTGAAACAACATTTTTAACAAAAAGAAAATAAACAGTGTGAAATAAATAAATTACTCTTCAATAGGATCTTCATAAGACTGCTCCCTGTTGGAAACAAAGCCTTCAAGCCTGGAAACTGAACCACCATAAATATAAAAATTGTTAAGTCAATTAATCAGATAGCTTCTAAAATAAACGCTGTACATATTTTATGCATATATCTTCCTTCGACACTTTCGTCTTTCTATATCCATTTATGCTCCTTATATGTTGAGATTTATTATTGATAATGTTGAGATTTATTTAGAAAGTTCTACATGATTGTTGACGTGGATGATATAGTCACTACAGATGATGATTATGAGGGGATTGTTCGACTGAAACAGCCTTTATTTCACCATTTTCAGACCAAGGATTTGAGTTGACTAAAGTACTTTCTTCGTATTGCGGTGGCCTAGTCCAAGACTTTACTTGCTACAAAATCTGTTGAGACTCCTATGAATCCTGATATCAAGCTCCAATCAAATCAAGGGGAGCAATAGTCTAACCTTGGGAGATATAGAAGATTAGTTGGGAAATTGAAGTATCTCACAATCGGTCGTCTAGACATTTCTTTTATTTGTAACAGTCCAGGCTACCTTATAGATTGATGACTGTCCCCACAAATCAACACAGAATCTTTTCAGTGTATTTTGTCCTCACTCACACGCTTCTTGGAAACTTACATATTTATAGAGTGGCAAATTGTTTTGAAAAATTAATGCATGAAAATGATAAATTTTGCATGTTCACAATTTTATCTTAAAAGTTACATATATTAGATAATTAATAAAAATCAAATTTCCTTAATCTATTATCAAGCACATATTTTTAACTTATTTATATGTTATCTATGATTTTTCTATAATTTTTAGTATTTTATATATACTTTTACCTTAATTAGGTCTATCTTGAGTTAATTAAAATAATTAATTATCTATAAATAAAGTACATAAATTTTCTATGGCAGCCCATTTAAATTTTTGAGCTGCCTAACAAGATAAGGAGACAAGCTCATCTTTGTTGAAATTTTTAGTCAAAGTTTGGTTGGTTTTGAAAAATTATGAAAAGAAAGTTTGATAATTTATTTTCATGTTTCAAATATATATATATATATATATATATATATATATATTTCTCCATGAGGCTGATCTAGATGCTAATTAAATGATTTAAGAGTATTAGTGAGATTAATTAAGATTTAGAAAAAATTATCTTCAAGTTTAAGTGATTAATTAGGTAATTTAAGCTTTAATTAAGTTAAAATTAATTAATTAAATATCAATATGATTTTTAACACTATCCATAGTCTAGTGAAGAGGTTCATTTCGTTGTTCTCCTTATCCAATGTAATAACTTAGTTAAAAAAAATTTCAATGTGATTTCGTGGTTCCCATTGAGAATGTTACATTTTTCTCCTTCAAGAAATTTCGTCCTCGAAATTTGATTACCTTAATTAAAAATCCCTGGATAGTCTCTCTAAAGATCCTTTTTCTTTTCCCACGTTGCTTCTTCGGGGGTCAATCCTTTCCATGGGACTTTCACCAAAGAAATTGTCTTACCATCTCTGAATTCCTTCAAGCTTTTGTCCAAAATCTTAACAAGTTTAACATCGCAGGTCAAATCATCTCTTAATTGACCATAGTCATTCTGGAGGAGACGTGAAGGATCAGGGGAATATTTCTTCAATTGAGACACATGAAAGACATCATGAAGGTTTGAGAGGTTTGGAGGTAGAGCAAGGCGATAGACAACATAACCTACTCGATTCAAAATTTGATATGGACCAAGAAAAACGAAAAACCCTCTTGAAATTCTAGAGGCTTCCTTCTTCTATCTGCATAACTCTTTTGCCGACTTTGTGAAGTCTGCAATTTATCCCTAATGAGCTTAATCTAGTCAGTGGTTCTTTGGATGATTTCTAGTCCTAGCATTTTTCTCTCACCAACTTCATACCAACACAATGGGGATCTACACTTCCTACCATATAAAGCCTCATACAGTGTCATTCCAATGCTGGAATGATAACTGTTGTAGGAAAACTCTATTAATGGTAGGTAAGTATCCCAATTTCCTTGTTGTTCCAAGACACAGGCTCTCAACATATCCTCTAAGATCTGTATAGTTCTCTCATATTGTCAATCAATCTATAGATGGAAGTCACTCCCAGAATCTGAACTCGAATGGGGTCATTTTCTAGATTCAAGTTAGAGAGAAACTCAAAAATCCTGTCCCCGTTAACAAAGTCTGCCAAAGTAGAAGTATCTTTGCTACATTCCATCTACAAGTTTTCGTACTGGTCCAACTTAGTCAACAGACCAATGAGTACACCACAATAATCTGTCACCGACATTACTCCTTGCTTGGTGGAGAATATTTTTGTCTTCAACTAATAAAAAGTAGCAATATCCTGTTGGAAAAAGTCTGGCTATGTCATCCCAATCTCGCAAGAGGAAGAAACATAAAATTCCAAATAATTTCAACAATCATAGAGTTCTATAGCCATGTCCTAATAATAGAATCTTCATCATCCCAAACCTCAAAAGTAGGGTCTTCTTTTTTGGAGGATTTCCCTTAATGTGGGACAATTTCCAATGACCTTTGAGGGTATGCCAAATAACTTGAGCCCACTAAAAGTAATTTTTTAAAATTCAAGTGGTAGGTTGGGTGCAAAACAAAAGATCATTGGGATTTAAAAGTGCAGATGCAACAGTAGCAGATGTTTTGGGTTCTACCATGATGGTAGAATGGCCGGAGGGTGGTCGGAAAAGGAAGAGCGGCTAGAGGTGAGCGCGCATGCACCTTCAGGCGCTGCAGACGTGACGACGTGTGAGACTACGCGCAGAAGGCTGTACCAGCACATGGGGGCACGTCTAGCTGCGGTTTGTGGTGGCCAATCTAGTAGTGGCGGTTCAAATGGAGTGGTTTGGTAGTAGAAAGGTTGACCGGCAGCTATACCAGTGACAGAGAGGAACGAAAAGGGAAAAAAAATAACTAAGGCTATAGGATGAGGTAATCAGGGACTTTTGAACAGCAATTAAGGTTGTATCCAGCAATGAAGGGTGGAAGGCAACGAAAAGGTGATCAGGCTCTGAGATCAGGAGCTCCAATATCAACTTGAGAGAAAGAATAGGAATTATAAAGATGGAAATGATTTTCTTCTTTGATTTCTGTGCAGAAAATGTTACAATATATAGACACCTTGCAAGGATCACCTAATAAGTGTCAGATACTAATTTGCCTAATCATACCTATCATAATAAATGATAAATACAAAAACAAATCTGCATGATATGCAAACAAATATGTACAATATATCTCAACTGTGTATATTCAAAGCGGAGGAGGTATTTTGCTTGAGGAGGTATTTTCCTCAAGCAATATTCACCAAATCACTCAGTTTATTTACAGGTTTCTGTCACAATTGGTTATAAAATTTCAGTCTTAAAACAAATATAAATGAACACCCCAATTGTTCTAGTAAAACAATTTTCAGCAGGTCACTCAAACTTATTTGACCAAATCAAAACAAAGAACTATATTAGCTAAAAAAATTTAGCCTTGAATCCTTACCCAAAAACATCACTGCATAGTTTTGGACAATACTGCAACTTTTTTACAAAAACATTTTCAGGAAGGTTGTCACTTTTTCAGGTTCTATGGCAGTGTAAGAAAGAGAAAGACATGAGAGAAAGATAGCAAATGAGAGAAAATAAGAGAAACTTCTGAGAGAACTTTGAGAGAATTTGTATGAAATTTGTAGTGTATTGTCTAATCTGATCTGAAGCCTTATATTAGACTTTTGCAAAAGCATTTGTTAGACTTACCTAACCTAACAACTTCTAACAGCATTCTAACTGAAAAAATAAAATAACTGAATGGACCACAAGGTGTGTGGTGTAGGCCCTCTTTGCTCACTCTAAAAAATCTCATCAAAATTTGAAGAGGGGATAACCCTTTGTGCTACTCTTGCAGCTGTGCCCTCCTTAATTCCAAGGGGATGAGTGACGATGGGTATGGAGGAGGCAGAGGTCTGAGATGGAGGAGATCTTTGACATATAGTTTGTCAAGAAAGGAAGACGAACCAAATAGAGAATGGCTAAGCAAGCAGATCAGTCAGCTGGTTTTCTTCAGGAATGTGCCCTACTTGCAGCTTGTTCTGAAGTATTCTTTCATGAACAAAAAGCAAGCTCAGCTCCGTGTGCATAGTCCTCAGTGTAGGATAGGGTTGTGTGCCAACATGATAGCACAAAGATCATTACAATAAATAACTGGTCTTGGAGAGGTAACAGCAATTCATGAAGTGAACAAAGCCAATAAACTTCACCCATAGAGTCACCCGGACTACAAAAGCTCAACTTCTGCACTTGACCTAGTTACCAAGGGCTGCTTCTTATTGTACACAAAGGACCCTCGTGTAGCAATGTGCATCTGTATCTTTTGAGATATCCGGGATTATTGCATATTATCAAGTATACATTTATTTCCATATAGTCATTTATTATGATAGTAATATATCCTGTATTAACACCTTAACATAGGGAAATTAGCATCAGACAACAATTAACCATCACTTGGTATTAACTGTCAAATGTCTATATAATGTAACATTTCCCTTTACGGATTCATCATCAGTGAGAAAAATCATTCAGTTATTTTCATATTCCCTTTCAATATAGTATCAGAGCTCGACTTGGGAGCCTGAGCACCTTCCACTGCCTTCAAGCCATCGTTGGTGGACATTTATTGCCTTAATTACTGTCCTACAAGTTCTTTTTCACCTACTTCTTCATCCCTGAGCCTTTACCTAGTTTCCCATTTTGTTTTCTAATTTTTTCCACGCCTTTTCATCCTTTTCTGCCATTATTACAGCTGCCGGCCAACTGTCTAGCAATTTGTCCGACCAACCAACCCCACCACAAGATTCACTCCACATGGGTTGTCAGCTCCGTTGCTCACTCTAACCTTACTCAAATTTATTTTATGCCAGCCATAGAAACAAACCAAAATAATATTCAGTTGGAAAATTTAGCTTTGAATCCTCATCTAAAACCCTTAAAGTTGACTCTCCAACCTCTGGTATTTCTTTGCAGCTGTAGCACAATAGGAGATTGAGGCTTTCATACTTCTAATCCTTTTGGACTTCAATTTTGTTAGAAATAAGGAAATATCCATTAATATCTCCATTATATCTTAGAATATTTCATATCATATCTTAAAGGTTGATTTTACCATTATATTTATATTTTTTCTTTTGGCTTATAAATAGCATTGCCTCAGTGTATCACACAACACATAATGTCCACATATTTGCATACGACTGAGTATCGTTATTCTCTCTTTTCTTCCTTCACTATCTAAAACCCTCAATTTACCATTCATCGTGACCTGTGTCCATCATTCCACTGTAGAGATTCCAGGAATTTAGAACTCACATAAAATTTCAAACATCAAACCACCACAAACCAACACTGTTTCTACTACCAGCCACTTTTCTGGCGACTTTTCCGGTCTCCTCCCTGCCATGTCCTCCCTTCCAGTAGTGTCTTGATGTTCTCTCTGCTGTGTCACCCATTCCAGCAGCCCAAAACAACCATCCGCCGCCTTTCTACGCTGCCGACGAGCTTTTCTAGTGTCGACTCCAACCAAAAATCTCACCATCAAGATTGCCATGTCCTGCGCGGCCCATCCTTGAAAGCCGCGCATGAAAACACTCAATGACGCCCGCTCACATGCGTCTTCTTTAGTCCACAGTGCACCCATGCACTCTCTCTGCTGCGCATTGTGGTGCATCCGGCAGTGTGTCCGACTATCACATCCATAGCAAACTCGCCTCGCCGCCCTCTTCCTAGATCTGTCCTCGGTTTTTGCATTCACGCACTTCGTCAATATCAGTTGTTTTTTATTTCCAATTTTGCCTCTAGGTTTTAAGTTACTTTTTGGCACTTCCAAAGCCTGTCATAAGGGTTGATTCCTCAGGTTCTTTGCCATTGATATCTGTGTTGATGTTCAATGCTAAAATAGCATTGAGGGGCAGACAGTTCACACAAGTGTTTGTTTAGTCACTCTTTTTTCTTGTCGTGAAATGGCTTTCCCAATAGACTAGCCGGCTGGCAGGCCCCGTGCGACCATTTCCTTGGACATTTGGCTCTATTTCCTTTGTGACTGTCATGTATAGCCCGTTAATTTTTTTTTTTTTTTTTGGTCACAAATTTAATTCTAATAAGCTTAAAACTTGTAAGCTTTAGCTTGAGGAGAAGTGTCAGAAATAAGGAAATATATATTAACTTCTCCATCAGATCTTTAGAATATTTCATATCATATCTTAGATTGATTTGGTTTGATGTTATCATTATATTTAGATTTTACCTTTTGGGTTATAAATGGGATTGTCTCAGTGTATCACACAACACATAATATCAATATATTTGCATACTATCGAGTATCAATATCATTATTCTCTCTTTTCTTCCTCCACTATCTAAAAGCATCAATTTCAACAAATTTAGGTCTTCATCACTTTTGATTTCTACCAGATCATTGAAATTAAGTCAACCAACTTCTAGTTCTGCTAGAAGTTTCCTAGACCTGCCAACATGCAGGATTTTGCTAAATGCCAAATGATGTGGCAGATGCAATTCAAGTTCAGTAACTATTCTTAATTATTGCCTAATGAGTTGTGCATATGAAATTGACCAAGAAAAAGAATGTGTTGATTTTGGAATGATTAGTATATACTCAGTCACTTCACTTAGAAATGGATGATATACTTGTGTATAAAATCAACTAAGAAACTAAAAGAAATTATAGAAGAAATTTATTATAATTGGTTCTGAAAAAAAAAAAAAAGAAATACCTGTATTTAACTAATCAATTACAACCCTAAATCAAATAGGTTATGATTTTGCTCAGTTATTTGTGAAACTAAAAAACCAAAAAGATGTTCAGATTCAATTTTACAGGAACCAATATGGCAAGTTAGCTTGGTCAGAATTCGGGTGCCGCAAAACAGACCGAATATAATTGATGGATGAACAATTCTACTTTCTACCCCATTTCCCCAAAGGCATGCATAAGGGATATTAAGCATTAAGAGCCTCAAGCTCTAAACTTAAATGCTAATGAACTATACCTCTGAAAGGGATATTTGCAAAGTAAAACTTTTAACACATAGAACGCACCTTTAAACCGATCATCAGGATAAACAGGAACATCAAAATAGACCAATCCCCGTCTGTAAAGACCCTTTACAATGTCAGGATCAAACAGGATAAATGAATTTGCCTCCTCCTTACACACTTTGTCTATTGTAGCCATTTCCTCTTCTGAGAGTTTCTATGAAGGTAAAAGACGAGGCAAGACAAAATCAACAAAGACCATTAGAGAAGGAATATTAAAATTACTTCACATTGTGCCAGTAACACATTGAACAGCACTATTGTATGTGAACCCTCTTACATTTTAGGAGGGTCTAATGCAGACCTCACCTTGAATTCTTCCAAAGTAAAGTTGACAAGACAAACTCCCCACCAAGGTTCAATTGGAAAATCCACAGGTTGTGTAGGTAAAAGTTCTTTTGCAATTGACTTGTTCAGTTTCCACATGATTTTCTGGACAATCCAAAAGAAAAAATAACAATTGAGAAAAGAATTATATAAAAACATTATCCAGACAAGGGGCAGTAAAGTCAAAAGAAAACAAATTCAAATTTATGCAGAACAGGATGAAAGATATATTCCCTGGATCATTATACAATGCCAATGTGGATTTATTCATATAATAACAATAGATGGGACCACATCCAGTCCAGTTGAAGGTATATGATTGTAGAAATCAGGAAGCCTATGTTTCTCCTTCAAGGGCTATCGCCTTTTTTATACAAAATATTCTCTCTTCAAGTATGTTAACTTTCCTCTTCACTACTTTCCTAACTTCTCTCTCTTCAGAAAAAACTGTTCCAAAGTAATCTATAGAAACATGATAAAACATGACTTCATCTGCATTGCATGGCGTTGAACCCTAGATGACGGCTTTTTTGCATCACAGAAAAGCAACGTTCAAAAGGTGCCAGATGAAAAGGATAATAACCATGAAGCCATATTTGGTTTCACATCCCTATAGCAATGCTGGCCCACTTATATGAAGAAAACTCTTAGAAGGTAATATAGACACAACAAATGTAACAGGTATTTAACCAAACACAGACAAAAATATAATACAATATTATATTTGAAATCCAAGAATCAAATAAATATTAATGCATATTATGCGGGCATATCAATCCAGTACCTTAGACCTGCACTTGTTCATTATATCAATAAATTCATTTCTTCCAATTCCTGTAAGTCTTAAAGCATCCGCAGCACTAAAATTTGGAATGCTGTCATAAGGTTGCTCTGCAAAAAATTAAACATACAAGAAATTTAGAAGGCCAGCTTACTTGCAGGCAAACATTGGGTTGGTATGAATAACAAGCAAAGGGAATGAGTTGGAACAAGCGTCTCATCATAGTCTGACTGTACTTACAATCTAGTCTACCTAGCATCAACTCTAGGTTCTACTTAGGATAGAGTCTAGTGTGGGCTGCAGATGAAACTGGCCACAAGAAGGTGGGGTCCACTTTTGAAATTTTCATCCCCTATGTGCGAAGAAAACAAGTAAAACCAAAAACAACAAGCTGAGCCTTATTCCACCAAATGAGGTCGGCTACATGGATCACACAACACCATAGTATTTTATCATATATCATATTAATATTTAAATCATTTATTTCTAAGTCTCTTTTTGATAATTTCACTTATGGTTTTTCTACGTTTTCCTCTGCCCTTAGCCATTGGGCTACCGTTCATTTAATCCATTCTCCTTACTCGAGCCTCTATACGTCTTTGCAAATGCCCAAACCACCTAAGACGCGATTCTACTAGTTTCTCTACAATAGATGCAGCCTCAACTTTTCTCTCTAGGGTACTCATTTCTAAGCCTATCTCGCCTAGTGTGACCACACATCCAACACAACATCCTCATTTCTATAACATTGAGCTTATTTTCTTGTTGACTTGTTACTGCCCAACACAACACTGTTGGCCTTACAGTTGTGCGACGAAATTTACCCTTGAGCTTTTGGGGTACTTCTTTCTCTCAAATAGCCCCCGAAGCACTCATTCATTTTGACCATCTAGCTTGGATCTTATGATCTATATCTCCTTCTAATTCCCCATCATTTTGGATAACAGATCCAAGATACTTAAATCTTCTGACTTGCAGTATAGTGTCATCTCCAATCTTCACTTCTACTTTGGAATTTGTGCGTCTTTTGCTAAACTTACATTTCGTACACTCCATCTTACTTTTACTTATACGAAAACTATGATCTTCCAAAGCTTGTCTTCTTAAGTCTAGCTTCTTAGTTAGTGCTTCTCTTGATTCTCCTACTAGCACCTTATCTTCTGCCAAAAAACAAAAAATGCCCATTGGCACTAGGTCTTGAATATGTTCAATCATCACATCCAAGACCAAGTGAAAAGATAAAGACTCAATGTTGATCGTTGGTGCAGTCCTACACTAAAGAGGAAAATCTTTTGTCACCCCATTTGTGTTCTTACTAGTTGTGACTTCATTATGCATGTCTTGGATTGCTCTAATATAGGCTATTTGCACTCCTTTTTCCTTTAAGACCTTCCACAAAACCTCTCTTGGTACCTTATTGTATGCTTTTTCCAAATCAACAAAGACCATTGTAAGTCTCTTTGATGCCTCTAATATCTCCCCATTAATCTTTATAACAAGTAGATCGCTTTCATGGCAGACCTTTCAAGCATAAAACCAAACTAGTTCTCAATAACGTGGGTCTCTTGTCTTAATCTCCTCTCAATTACTCTTTCCAACAACTTTATATTATGGCTCATGAGCTTGATTCCACTGTAATTTGTACAGTTTTGTATGTACTAGTTTTCATAAATAGGTACTAATATATTCTTTCTCCATCCTTCTAGCATCTTATTTTGACCATAGAATCTCATAGAATATATTTGTGACCCATTTATGCCCTTCTCTCCCAAACACTTCCATACTTAAATAGGTATATTAAGAGCCATTGCATTACCATTTTTCATTCGCTTCAAAGCCTCCTTTACCTCAAAATCTCAAATTGTACAATGAAAAACATAATTTAGGTCCTGATCTCTTGTATTTAGCTTATCTAAATGCAAGAGATCCCCATGTTTCTCATTAAATAACTTGTGGAAGTATCTCTTCCATCTTTCCTTGATGTCTTGTTCCATAACCAAAACTTTACCCTCTTCATCCTTAATACAATTCACTTGGTTTAAATCTCTCGCCTTCCTTTCCTTGCATTTAGCTAGTCTATAGATATTTCTTTCCCTTTCTTTCGCGCTTAGTGAATGGTATAACCCCTCAAACGATTTTGCTCTTGCTTCGCCCACTGCCTTTTTAGTTCCCTTCTTAGCTATCTTATATTCTTCCCAATTTTCAGCATTTCTACACAGGAACCATTCTTTAAAACACCCCTCTTTAACCTTAATCTTCTCTTGCATGCTTCTGTCCCACCACCAAGATTCCCCAATTGTTTCCTTTGCTACCTTATGGATCCCTTTCTCCATCTTATCCCACATCTAATTGGCAGATCCAAATGTCTCCCAATTCACTTCTTCTACACTTCTTTTTTGGAAGATTCTTCGTTTTTCTCCCTTCAAATGCCACAACCTAATCATTGGAGTCTTTTCTTGACCCTTTCTCTTTACTCTCCTCATAACCCTTGTATCCATAACTAAGACCTTATGTTGAGTAGTCAAACTCTCACAAGGAATAACTTTGCATTTGTGCAAAGTTTTTTATCCGATTTTCTTAACAAGGAAAAATTAATTTGGGAGCAAGTTTGCTCACTCTTGTATGTTATGAGATGTTCTTCCCATTTATAACCGTAATGAAAAATTAAAATTACTTGAGTATTGATAAAATTTTAGTCTTAATATTTTCATTTAAAAAGGTAATTTTACAATAAATTTTACAATTTAAATATTAATAGATTAAATTAAATTAATTAAATTTTACTAGTATTGTAAAATGATTATTTAGTTAATTTATGAAAATTATGTAAAATTTAAATTAAACGACATTTATTTTTTATTATACTTAGGTTCAAGGTTTCAAATTGCGGACCGCATCACGTGATGCGGCCGCAATATTGCAGTTGCGGTCCGCAGCGCAACCGCATCGAACTGCAATCGCATTGTGATGCATTTTCACACAAGTTGACCACAACGTAACAGTAACGGGACCGCATCGGGACCACATTGGGCCGCAATGGGTCGCAACAAGGCCGCAACAGGTTCTTTTTTCAAGTTGCAAAAACGCAAAAATTTCACACCGCATCAGCCGCAATGCGTATTGCGACGACTGCATTATGCACAACTGCAACAACCACAACCACAACCACAATTTAAAACACTGCTTAGGTTATATATGCCATTTTAATACAACTTCACTTTCTTTCCTCTCATCTCTTTTTATTTTTCAATTTTTTTTTCCTTCCTTTTCTTTTCTATCCTCATCCAAACAAACCAGTAATGTTTACTATTGAGATTAAAGAAATTTCTGAGATCTATCTTTACAATGCTCATTATTGAGATTAACAAAAGTTCGGGGAAATTCCACTTCACCCCTCTCAACTATAAGCCATATGCATTTTCATAGCTAATCTAAAAAAGGTGCAGCATGATCCCCGAACTCTAATAAATGTGCATTTTAGTCCTTTTGTTAAGGCTTTATCCATTGTGAAAAGAAAACAAATGCACTTTTAACTCCTGAACTTTAAATTATGTATTCCCTAAAGTTTCTTGAACTTCTACTATTTTCATTAATAATAAACAAAAGCTTACTAGAACTGCATACTAAGGAAATTTCAAGGGATCATGTTGTACAATTTTTAATTTAGGGATTAAGTGCACGTCACCTATAATAGACAAAGGGGAGCTTTTCCTACAAGTTCTAAGACTAATGAATTTTGGGATAGGATTACTCTTTTAGCTACCTTTGGTGCTCTGTTCAAGATCTGTTCAATGGTGTTTATCTAGCACACAAAGGGATTGTGTTCATGGTTATCTGGTTTATTCACTTCAGATATAGTTCATTATTTTTTGTTTCCTTGTGAGTGATGCATTATACTCTATTGTGCTACTACCTTCTGTCTAATAAAATTTCTTTCTGCTATTCAAATCAAATGTGTTATACTTTTTTGGTACTCTTAAAGCCAACTTGAGTGAGTAACTCAGAAAGTAGCCCAACAATTAAAGATAAAGGGGGACCAAGAAAAACTATATGTAAAACTACTAAGAAAAATTTAGACTTTAATGGTTTGTCCATACCCATGATTTAGGCTAGGACAATATGGCATCATTGGATCCATGTAACCATACTCAACCAGCGGAAAAAGATTTAGTGGTTATTTTCGTCATTGTTGTTATTACTAATGGCTTATCTCTAATAAACTTATAGCTTAGTAAAGAGAGAGTTAGGAACGTAGGATATTATGAAAAGCAACTCATATTAGAACGTTTGGTCATTTGTGGATGGTATAATATTGCTTTAGATGTGGTCATGCATTGATAAGACTAGGTGAAATCCTAACAGAGAAAGTAGACCAAATGAAATGTAGCTTAATATATAGAGAGAACAAAGAAAATCTTTAAGTAAAATCATTAAGAAAGATTTAGATTTTAATGGTTTGTCTATAAACATGCTCTTGGATAGGACAATATGACATCAGCTAATCTATGTAACCAACATCAACTAGTTAGCCAAGGCCTGGATGTTGTTGTGGTCATTGTCATTGTTGTTATTATTGTTAAGTGCTTATTTGTAACAAGCTTGAAGCTTAGTAAGCATCTGATATTATCTCTGATATATCTTAAAATGTTACAGAATCTCTTAGTTTTTATACATGGAAAAAGAAATCTTATCAGATGAGAAGAAAGAATACAAAAGAGGATTACACATCCTCATATAGATACAAAAGGAACAACTATGACCTATAGGGCTAAACTATGTAACAAAACATGCCAATCCCTCAAAATATCAACAAGAGGAAAAAACACTTAAATAGACCATGCCCAGAGCACTAAAAAGATGCCAAAAAAGTAATCATATACCAAAATCAACAGTGAAAAGGAATCATTAGAAACTATAGAATTCCTTTCCAACCAAATGCACCAAATCACTGCAAAAATTGAGGACTGCCACAAAATCTGCTTCTTTATATGATTCAAAACCTCTAAAACTTAATGAGTAGAAATTGATGTAAATCAAAGGGCAAAGCCATGATTCTCCAAAGATACCAAAAAACATGATCCAAAGAGTTCTTGCCATAGGGCTATGCAGAAAAAGATGAGCCCTTGATTTGGAATGTAAACCGCACACAATACACGTTAGGAGACAAAAGCATTAAGGGGCCTACACTTCTAAAGCATGTCATTACTTGTTAGTGCTAATCCGATCGAAAACATCAGTCCAAACAAAAGCTTTGACCTTAGAGAGAGATTTTGATTTCCAACTGAGTTTATCTGAGAGAAATATTTCTATGGTAGGAGAAGCAATGACTTGAAAGTGAGAGTTGGAGGAAAATACACTACATGAGTCAAGTACTAGTATAAATCGGGTTAGGGGTGCTTGAAATATGAACAGTTTCTATATGAAATTTAACGAGGGTTAAGAGCCTAGTATTAGTACAAAATGGGGTTAACCGTTTCTCATGTCACATATATTTACATAGTATCCTGCCATCCACAATCTCCTCTCTCTCTTCTCCTATTCTCACGGCTAAAACCTATAATTTCAAAAAAAAGCCATAAAACAACAGTCGTCTAGCATCGATGTTTATATTGGAAACTCGTCTCTTGAAAAACAATTGATCCATACAATTAATGAAAAGAAACAATGAGATCAAAACGTAGGCCACCTAACGTGAAATCAGTTAACGTCACTAGTTTGCACCATAAATTTCCATGTCATGTAAGTATCTATAAATTCACTTTAAAAAAAAAATTGTAATACATTGTTTTCAAATTATGGGCACTTAAACATAGGATTAAAATTTAAATTGATTTCACTGTCTTAGAGTAAGTTCTACCAACTCAAGTGAAATCAAATTTGTTTATAATAATGACTAAGTATTTATGTTCAGCCTTATTGCATCTATTACACCGAATACTATAATTACTAATTCAGAGTGACAAAACCTGAGGCATTCATTTCCATCTGCAGAAAATAGGGAGAGAAAAAGTGTGGATTCATTCGGTTCAGTAAAAATTAGGGAAGGAAGCAAAGAAAAGGCTGGTAGGGTCCACAAGGAAGTTTTCTCCTCTAGATTGAGCAGAAAAGGTTGCATAAGAAAAGAAAATAACTAAATTGCAACAATAACCCTTAAAGGCTGAAACAAATAAAAGATATATGTGTACATTGGTTTGGTGGGATCAGTAAAATTAAGAGGCCTGTTTGGCAACTGTTTTACAAAACAGTTTTTTATTTTAAAAAACAAAAGAGTAAAAGAACCTGTTCAGCAAGAACCTATTTGGCAACTGATTTTTTTCATGTTTGTTTTAAAAACTGAAAAACACAAAATGGGATTTTAAAACAAAAAACCAAAAACTGATTTTGGATGTTTTCAAAAACAGTTTTATTGATCTTCACTTCTTCACCCACAAATATGAGCTCCTCCCACCTCCTCCCAACTCCTCCAGCGCGACTCCTCCATCCATCTTCGTGCTCCCCAATTCACCGGCCAAGCTCCGCATGATCAAGCCCTGGCTAGCTCCGTGACCAAACACCGGCAAGCTCTGTGACCCAACCCCCACACACGACCAAGAGAACGAGACCCCAATCTGCCACGGCCAAGCCCCCGCGACCCAGATCTGCCGCAACCCAACCCCACTGTGCTCCACGACCCAGATCTCCCTCTCTCTTTCTCTTTCTCTACTTCTCTTTTTCTCTCTCTGGTTCTCCCTCCCTCTCACTGTTGTGGTTGCTATGTTGATGTTTGTTGTTATTTGTAAATTGATACCAAATTGTAAATTGATCTCACTATTCTTACTTTGTTGATCTTTGTTGTTATGATCTTTGTTATGATCATAATTTTTTGTTTTATCCATTTTAAAAGTTGTTTTTAAAAAAAAAATATCCAAACAAGTTTTCTTGTTTTATTGTTTTTGAAAATTGAATTTAAAATTGTTTTGTAGAACAATTTTATAAAACAAAAAACACAAAACAGTTTCAAACAAGCCCAAGATATTTTTATTAAATAAAAGCAATGCATTCTTATTAGAAAGGTGTAGCAATACTAATAAAAGCGGCTCAGTGTACAAGGCTCCCACCTGGTGGGGTCTAAGAAAGTAGATATAAACAACTATAGCCCCACTTGCGGAAAAGCTATGAACAGGATTTCAACCCATGAACTCCAAATAACAAGGCAACACCCTTACTCATGTGCAATAAAATGAAAAAAAATATATTAAAAATTAAAATATAGGTGACTTGTATATTGTAATTATTTTTATTTAAACTAAATTTTATAATTTAAATATTGATAAATTAAAAATTATGCTTTAAATTTAAATATTAATAAATTAATTTTTTAATCAATATTTATTGGAAAGTTATTTATTTATGCAATTAACTAAAAAAAATATTTATACTTACTCATATAAGGATATACATATGATTTAATGATTTTACATGCTCTTCATTTTCTTTCCTCTTATTTTCTATTCACCCAAACAATAGAAAAGAAAACATATTTTTCTATTTATTTTCTTTTCTCTTCATTTTCTTTCCTCTCATTTTCTCTCCACTTCCAAACAAACCATAAGCATTGTACCCCAAGATAAAATGACTAAATATTCAAAATGACTAAGCAAATGATAATGACTAAGTATTTAAGTGCATCTGTACCTCTTGTTTTACACTCTGCTTACTACTACTTGGAGATGAATCTGATCATCGTATATGTAGAGAAAAGCCTTTTAAACACCCTATTTCATTCGTACACTCGAATCTCTAGCCATTTAAAAACCCTAAAGTTGTTGCTGCAAAGAAATTTCCAGCAACAAGTGTTTACCCTATCACCTGGGAAAAAATAAAAAGGTTTTTACGACTTCAAACACAAATTTCCTCACTTAGGGCCTAGCTATTTACCAAAAACTTATTGACGTAATCCTAATCTACAGAAAAGTTTCTATTGGTCAACAATATACTAGTTATGCCACATAATCAATCACCACCATGGGAACAGGCTTCAATTCATGATCAATGCAATGTTCCAGTTCCATCCATTCAAGTTACAGATGAATCAACAATCAGAAATATTACATAGAACTACTATTCATTGGATAATTGCGATAGAACTACTATTCATTGGATAATTGCGAAGCTCATTATGATAGCCAGATTTTACATAAGTAAACACTCAAATGCAAGTTATATGGAGGAAAAATTAATCAAGACCCTCATAGAGCACAAATGCATTAGGGAAAGCAAGTAAATGTTACCATTTTTCATTACTTCAAAAATCATATCGCAATAATATCTGAAAGGTGATACCCTCATTACACGGCAGACATACTCCGCTAGATGATAAGGAAACAGCTGCAAGTGAAAAATAAATTAAATTAAATTCAAAATGTCTTGAAAGAAAAGCATACAAGAACACCACAAAATATCCAGGAAGTGGTAGCTTTATCTGGCATTCATTAATGAAAGTATTCAGGGAACAATAATTTAGTAAAATAATATGGTAAAATTATTTAACAACAAATTATTCAAAAACTAGAGGAAAACAAAATACCTGCTTTTAGTTAAAACATAGAAATTTTGTTTTTTTAAAGCATTAAAACTTCAATTTTTTCCAACAAAAAATTGTAATTTCAATTTTTTGCAGCAAAAAATTGTAATATCAATTTTTTGATCACGTAAACAAAATTGCAGGCATATAAAGTTCTGGAACAATGGATTTAGTATACAATTTCAGGAAGAAGACCCATATAGACATTCTATACAGCACATACAGCAAGATTCCTGCGCAAGTAACGCATCATGTCCTCATAATATTCGCCTTCTTTACAAACTTTACGAGCAAAACAACTATTCCATTGGAGTCTCTTCTTTATGCAGCTTTCAATTATCCTGCATGAAATTTCCATGGCCAACACAAGCAAAGGCAATGTTAAATTATGCATTGCTAAAACATATATTCAAGGAATTGATACATTTTACCTGTGAAACTAGTTTAGTACCCGTGCTTTGCATGGGAAAGGATAATAAATTTAAAAAGTTTATCAGATTAATGATATTTTTTCTGTAATAGAAGTAGAAAAGGCATTTACGAAAATAACAATGCGAGAATAGTGAAAGAGACATTTAATTGTTTGAACTTATTATTATCATCATTTTGAAAGCTGCTAATGTATTGAAAAGTTTAAGAGAAGTGGATGTCACACTTATCAATAAAGTCTATGTTTTTGGAATACTTAACCTATAAGCCTAGAATATTTATTAAATGTGAAAAAAAAAATTGTTGTTAAATGTTTGTAAGTGCACTGCCTGTAACTGTTAGATGAGGAAAGGTACCGAAAAGCCATTAGGGACCAAAAAAATCCATGAGTGAAAAAATCATCATTGTATTGAACCGAAGCAATTAACAATCAGGTATGTTATTTTGGCATGGTATTTAATAAGTTTGCTAAAAAGAATTAAGTTAATAATCAGATATGTAACATATCAGGTTTAAGACTATTGATAAACATTGAGAAGAAGGAGACCATGTGTGAGACCAGAAGATGGAGCATTTTTTTTTTTTTCCTTGTGCAATTGTAGTTGGATTCCATTGCAATGGAAAGAAGTATATGAACCTCAAAGATGAGCTTAATAGAAAGGAAGAGAGGGGAAATAAAAATAACGAGAGAAAGTCTGATAAGGTGTGACAGAGAAGCTTATCGAGTAGTGTAATAGGTAGCCATGGAGTGTAGTTAATTACCTAGGAAATCAAATCATTATTTCAAATTGAAATCAAAAGAAAATAATATAATAGAATCCGATTGGTCAATTTGGATATCTGATTAATTACATGTCTCCTTAATATTGATCAGGATTCCAAATATAATTTTACTAGATGGTTTAAAAAAAAAAAAGATTTATAAGATGGTGTTAAAAGAGTTATATTATTTTTATAATAATATCATTGATTGGTCAGTAATAAATAATTAATATAGAATTAATGATGGATAGTGATTAGAATATGAAGTATTTTTTTTTGGTGGGTAGAATATGAAGTATCTGATTGATATTATTAAAATAAAAAAGAAGGAAGCTGAAAAGGCCACTAACTAAACAAAATGGTCAAGGTAGCTAAATGTAATTATTGCACATGGTGAAATTGTTTGTGCGGGAAAAATTTTTTGCCAAGTGTTGCAAAGAGAAGGTTGTTATTAACCCTATTTTACAATAATAAAAAGATATGAAGATAACTAAAGTGAAGCACATCTTGAATATATATTATCTATTATATTAAACAAAGAATAAAAAACTATTTCGAAATAGGAATTTTCTCTGAAAAGTTTCCTCAATCCAACACAAATTTATTGTACTTGTACAGTTATTTGAGAGATATGTTAGCCCATGAGCAAGGTAGCTAAGATCGAGATCTTACGTAGGATCGAAAGGAAGATGCAAAATCGTAAAACGTTAAATCGTAATGCGGATCGTAAGATCCTACCAGATAACATAATTACATTTATATAAATAAAGTTTAATTTATTATGCACAAAATTGTAACTCACAATTAAGGATTTAAAGAAAACATAACTAAAAATCCATATTTGATGATTAAAATTATTTTAGAAAAATGTCAAACCATATTTATCCTTGAACTCAAAGTCTCAACCTCTCTATTTTATTTTTCTAAGCAAATATAACCAAAAAAATACTGATCCAAAATATAAATGTCAATATTCATTTAGGGAGTGCTGGCCCAAAAGCCCAAATGATAAGACCAAACAAAAATAAAATAAAATGAATAGAAATGCAAAACTAAAAAGGTGAAGAAGCTTCTCGATAAAGGCTGGCAACAAGAAACAAGGAAAGAGGGAGGCCATGGGAATGCGACCATGGAGGTGATGATTTGCGGTTCAAAGCAACGGGGTGCAACTGTGACTGTGACTTCGAGCGGCGGGTTGCGACTTCGACTTCGATGTAGGCATCAGGGCAAAGCTCGGGGAAGAGAAGAGATTACAGCCAGCCAAGCGCCAAGGAGTGCTCCAACCCGTCGAGCAATGGTCACAGCTTCGAAGCCTCGAACAGATACTAGGGACAAAGCTCTTCATCGTCCTCGAAGAGCAAAGAGAAGAGAGAAGAGATAGCAAAGAATCAAGCGACACATAGAAATGGAAAAGCAAAGAGTGAGAAACTCACTTGGTTGGCGCTTCCTTTTGCTCGAGACTGGGTTATGTCGCAAACGGGTCGGGCTTTTTTTCACGGAAACGAGTTGGAGCTTCCTAGCTCTTGGGCACGCGAAGGTCGCAAAAATCAGCCGATTCCACCGATTTCACGATCTTCCCCGGCGATTCCACAGCAACCGGCAGCGGCAAGTTGAGAGGTGGAATCGAGATCGCCCAAGCCTTCCAAAATCGTGGAATCATGCGATCCTACGATTTAAGGGGCCATCCTAGCTACCTTGCCCATGAGTTTGACACTCAACCACAGTAGCCATAATAAAGAGCACTAGAACTACAGGGTAACGACAATTTTAAGTGTTTTGATACTCACCTAGATCACCTATGCTCTCGTACCCACGTGCTTACACCTCCACTTTACCAAAAAAGAAAAAGTAACATGTCTAGAGCAATGACCAAGCATGGTGAAACAACCATAGAAAGAATCAAAGGATCTATGATTTGTCCCTTTCAATAAGTAAAGCTCAAAGCTGAAAAAGGATTAACCAGGTTCAAATTAACTAATGTCCAAAAATAAGATAGTGAAACCCCAAAGAACTCTGCACCAAGCATTTCTTAAAATGACAATTCACATAGGGAGATTAAAGGGTATATTGCATAGCATATTAAGTCTATCCAATATACACGTAGTTACACATGAAAAACTTCAATAATTGATTCGCCTGCTTAGTATCTTAGCTCCATTGGTACAATTAACAAAGTTGTGTGTAATTCCAACTCCTAAAACATGCACAGGCAGATGATGAAAAGAATCCAGATAGTGAGTTGAAGAATTTGAACTTTGAACCATGTTACATCATTTAAATAATCAAAATAATGTCATATAGAAGTTTATGACCTACCACACAATATGTGCAATATATTTTACACGGAATCTTTGGAGTTTGGAGACTTGTGGGCTTGACCTGTGAACTTACACCAAACTCTACTCGCCAAAGTCAGAGGTTTTGGCTCTCAAAATCGTAAAAAGCAGCTAAGATCTTATGACAGTACTTAGCTGTTGCAGTGCCTTGGTGTATTCAAATGGAAAGGAATGCTATAATTTGTGATGATTCCATTTCGATTGTTAACTTTATTTGGGGGCATCTCTTTGGTGTTCTACACGTGGCCTGTTTCACGGTGTTCTTTTGGTGTTCCGAAATTAAGTAACCTACCAAGGCTCAACGCAAACAGGAAGATTTCGCATATATAAATAAAAAACACAGGGAACCCACTCTAACCTTCTGTGATATTCTTCTTTGGTGGAAAGAGTTGCTTGAATTCGCTTCGGAAGGTTCTCCCATGGACACTCTTCCTTAATAGCTTTCTGCAGCAACTGTTCCTCTACCGTCACTGGAGCACGCTGCATTTCTCACTTCCCAAACACCTAAACCCTACTTCCTGCAAACCAAAAATTATTTAAAACAAAAAAAAAAGGAAAGCAAATTAAAAATTACAAGAACAAAAGTCAAAACAAGCATCTTGCAGCAAATAGCGACGAAATCGACCCCAATTTTGGCCCCAAAAAGAAAAATTATGAAGCAGGATTACGAAATGAGTAATGATCATTACAAGAGACACGTATCTATATGTATAATATAGCCAAAGAGAATGACCAGATAGATAATGCGAGAGCATGGATCGGATGGTCAGAACCTGAACTTGGGTGAGAACGTTGCAGTCGGATCTGTTCTTGCTGCTAGGGTTTCTGAGTCGGATCTGGCAGGCACTGTTGTGCCGTTGATCCTTGTTTGGGAAGGGAAGTTCAGTGCGAGAGAAAAATCTGGTTGAGTTAGAACTTTCAGTCAGAGATCGTGGTCTCGACGGACAGCGGTGGCGGTGGCGGCCGCTTTTATTGTTACTCGAAAAAGATCGTGTTATTTTAATGTGTTGAAAAGAGTAAGGTAGAGAAACAATAAAATATTAAATTATACAATAAATGCACGTTAATATATTAAAAAGAGTAATGTTAGAAAAATTAATAAAATATTAAAATTATATAGTAAATATATATTACATATTTTATATAAAAAATTTATCTATAACTTTTTGAATATACTAAATTTTTTACATACTGATTTATAATTTTTTATAAATAGATTTATAAATTTTTATATGTTAATTTATGAAATTTAAATTGATATAAATATATGGTGTAAATTTAGTAATCTAAGGTGAGACTTGGGTGGGGGAAGAAATCCCCTGAAACAAATTGAGCTTACGAACGCACAAGCTATAAAGAAGGATTTTTTTTATTGAATTTAATTTAAATCGAGGTTTGATTAAGTTAATTACACATTGAATTCAATCAATGACCAATCAACTGATGTCATATTCAAACTAGTCAGCCCAGTCTAGTATTAATTACTATGTTAATACTAACATTTATGCATCTGATTTCACATTTTCATTTTGATGATCTCTTTATTTTTTTCGCTTGATATTTTTTTTCTCAATAATTTTTTACTTTTTTATAAACAAAGTATATGTTACCTTTTTAATTATGAAATTAAAATAAATTTCTTGCATTGAAACATATTGGAGCCTCTTGATAACAACTTTAAAATTGAACAAGTCGTTGAATAATTTTTTTTTGAATAATAATCAAATTATGTATGGAATAAAATGATTATTTTAAAATAAAATATTTGAAATTAAAGATGATAAGAAAGGATTCTTTTTTTTTAATAGATATGATAGCAACCAATTTAGATTAATCTCAACAATGGCAAAAATATTCAAAGATGACATCTATTTGATAGAGAAGTGGAAAGAATGAAAAGAGTCATCAAACATTTGAGTGTGTTTGGTATGTCATATTAGGTATAATAGGATAAATTAATACTATACGTTATGTTTTTGTTCATTATTTAGTATACACAGTATATTGTATAAGCTTAGTCGTCATGACCCCCAATATATGTCAAAATGCCTCTAACTTACTGGGAGGCCGTATTGAGTTTGGGTAGGTTTTAATGGGGACTCTTCTATTTTTTAAAGTTTAATGATAATAATTAAATTTAATAAATAATGATAAATAAAATAATAATTACACAAATATTAATAATAATTATTAATAAAAAAGAAATATCTACATAAATAATAATTGAATTAGATAAATAATAATAACAAATAAATATTTTAAATAGATATTATATAGTACAAAAATCAATTATAAACTATAAATTATTAGCTAGTAAACTAAATTATAAATAAATAATACGTAATGTATATAAAAAAAGGACTACTAATTAAATATTTTAATTTAATATTAATTTTAAATTAAGATTAAAATAATTATATAAAAATATAAAATTTTAAAATATATCAAAGAGAGTATTTTATATTTTTATATTTTAATGAAATAATACATAATTATAAAATATTGAAATAGATAATAGCATGTAATATAAATTAAAATTTTAACTAATAAATATTTACACAATTAATAAACAATGTTCTTATTTTATTATTATTTTTATTTAATATTTACTTATAATTAGAATTATTGGTAAATAAATTATATAGAATATTATAGAATATAAAATGTAATATCTTATACGGTGCTGCTCCAAACACTATATAATATTAAAAGTTTATCAGACATTGTAGTATTAGATATTTTCCTATCAAATCTTATGCTATTAACTCTTATCCTATCCAACATGTCAAATTGGCCCTTAAAAGAAGCTGCGGAGAGAAGAACTTAGAGTAAAAGAGTAAAAAGCTTATGCAATTAGTAAGTGAAGATGGGTGAACGTGTTTGAGAAAGTAAAAAATTTTGCAAGAACAACTTTTATTTAATTATAATTAGAAATTTTTATATGACACTTTAAGCTGGATAATAGATAGAAATTTTTAGTGAAACCATTTTTTAAATTCAAATAGCATTTAAAGAAAATCTTTTTTTGGTGGAGAAAGGAAATCTATTTAGTTATAGATAATATACAGATTGATAATTTTTAAAAAATTTCATAGAGAACACTTTTTCTTTAATTGTTATTTAGAGTGGTTGTGTGGCACGTAGAGATAATTTATTTATTTATAGATAAAAATAATAGATAAATAGATTGATAATAATTTTATGATATTTTTGAGAAAACAATTTTTGTTTAATTGTAATTAGTAGTTGTCATGTAACATTTAGAGAGACTACATTTAGTTATAGATAATAGATAGATTATTTTGGAGGGAAAATTTTTTGTTTAATTATGATTAGGAGTTCCCGCGTGTCTTTTAAATATAGACCATTTAATTATTGGTAATAAATAGGTAGTCTTTTACAACTCATTTGGCGTTTGGAATTGACTATGAAATTGGAATTATAATTCGACAATCCAATTCCATTAAATTCGAAAACAACTAAGATTGATCATCCTTAATTTCTAACCTATACTGTATGAAATGTTAATTCCAAAACTTATCAAATATATCTCTCCCCATTAATTTCTATATAATCTTTTCTCTTTCTCATCCTATCCTATATCTTATTATAAAAACCGGTGATGGAAGTGTGGGATTGATCACGTGTCAGTATGACGTAGGTTTCATATTCCCTCCAATTTAGTGGACCTATTTTTAGCAATGAGCTTCCCACGTGTCAGGATGTCATCAAGCATTACAACTCCCTCCATTTTGCTGCCCTCATTTCAAGCATTACAACTCCTTCCATTTCACGTGTCAGTATCATGCTATTCCAATTGCATTGTCATTCACAGGCAATCAGTTTTTGAATCCAAGTGATACTTACACAAGCTTCCAATCCACTTACATTTAATGCTTGATTGTGTTAATATCTCTACATTTATTTCATATCCTGGATTTCCAGATTGGGAAGCATGGTTGTAGAAGCTCTTCACGTAACACACTCTAATGAGCTATCTAATCTCATTAAAAGCCTTCTAAAAACTGGTGCATTAATTGTTCATTGTTCTCATATCATGAGCTCTTTAAATAGAGGAGTATTGGTAGTGTTTTCAATGTGCTTGGTTCTTTCTCTTTCAAAATCGATCACTACTCCTTCTGCCTAGTTATTCAACTATCTTACTAGGTATAGTTTGTCCATCCATTAGGCTTTTGCTATTTTTGTTGTTGGTTTTGTTTGAGCATATTTGTTTCATGTTAATGCGACAGCAATCATGGCTTCCTCTTCATGTATTGGAAGAGATTTGAGTACAGATAGATCCTGAGGCTATTAGTCTCCTTTCCCTCTTACAATGCACCCCATATTTTACATTCATTTATTTCCATGCAAGTTCCTCTGTCATCAACTTATATTATTTTTTTTCATGCATGCAGTTGATTGCTGAGCTTCCCACTGTTTTCTATAGGAGATTTCGTGAGAATCTTCCATCAAAGGTTCTTTTCATTGATCATCATGGAAATGAGACTGAGCTCATGTTGGATAGGGGTCTCCTAAATGGATACATTATCGATGGATACATGGAGCTTATTAACTACTATAAGTTGCATGATGGTAGATGGCTCAAGATGTTCTATTATGGTAATAGTGTGTTTTATTTTCGTGTAAGAGATATTGACATGCAACAGGTTCCTTGCCCCTATCTTCCTAAAAAGCTGACCCTTGAGGACTTCTAGGAAATGGCTTTCAATCATCATCCTCTGAGCCATCCTCTCCCTACACCCTTTGCTAAAGAATATGTCAGTCACAATTTTGATCCTTTGCTGAACCATGTTCTCCATCCTTATCATGGTTTTTATGTTGCTGTTGACCGTTTCTATGGTTTTCCTAATCCTTTACAAATTCCAGTTGTGAAAGATGAGATTGAGGCTTTTGATGGTGATGTTGGTGTTGAACCTGTTGATGAGAATATCCCTCAAAATGAACCTATTTTAGGCGTTACTGTGCAAGATCTTAATGTTGAACCTATTTTCGAGGAAAATGGTCAACCTCAACCCGCTAAGTAGCGAAGTTGTCTAAGTAGTGTCTTTTTAGGTATTATCTTACTTATTGTATCCATATGGTGAAGGCCTGTTTTGCTGGACAAGGACCTTTGTTTGACATCCATTTTGTATTTTATACTAGGTGGTTGCCTTCCCTACATTACTTATATGTGAATACTGTGATGAATGTACAAACTACTTAAGTTTGTAATGAAATGTATTGGAAGTTTGAATTATCACACCTATATATGAATTTTCCATGTTATGCAACCTTGTTGATACAATTGTCTTGCTTTGCTACCTTCGATAAATTTGCAACTCAATATGGCAAACAGTGATCTAAGATTTATCCTGGTTAACAACGTGACATACCTGTCTGATGTTTTTGTCTATATTTGATTCCTTATCCATTTTAAAAGTCTCCCCTTGGTTTCTACACAATTTGGCATTAAAGACAATCTGTCTATACAACAACTTTATATTTTATGCATCACATTAGCTATTCTTTTAGTTATGTGATTTTTGTAAAATCTCTCCCATCAATTTATTTTCCTAAGTTTTTAGAATTTTTTTGTTCATGCATTTGTAAAGCATCATGTCAGTACTCATTTTCCAAGTGTTTTTGTAATTGTGTAAAGGGAACAAAGAAAGCTCTCCTTTGATTGGACAATGTAATGCAAATATTAGTACATCTTCATGTTAGTTTTTTCTTGAGTGCCTCTATGTGTTGTGCATGTACATGTCTTTCATCATGGCTTTGTCTATCGAATGGTTTTTAGATAAGATTTTGGTAGCTTATGCAAAATTTCTATGAGGTGCAAATTTTGGATGATGGTGTGATGTGAGATTTATTGTCTTCAAACCATAGTGAATGATGTTATAAAAAAGGTCCTTTATTATTAATAATTTTGAATCATACTCGGAGTTTTGGCAATTATATATGTAGGTCCTTAGATTCATTATTTTCACACCTTTAAGTTCACAACCTTCATAGTCATTAGTGATCACCATTTTTTGTTATAAAGCTAGCAAAAATTAAGGATTGAACATAATAAAGTCCCAAATCCAGTTCAGATATCAGAAAGCATGGCTTTTGTGATATGGGTTTTCTATGTTTTGCAATGGGAACTATAAAGAACTAAATAAGCCCAATTCAGGCTGGTGTATTGGAGTTATATATCCTATCCAATTGTAAAGAATGTCAATATCAATTGCTAGAAATGTTTCAACCACTTCATGTTATAAGGATTGAACAAAAGACTTTAACCGGTATGCATGAAAGATACATTGTTCTAAGCTGGATGATATAAATGGATCACCATAAAGAAAGATACATGCCTATTTGTTGTGCAGGTTCTTGAACACAAAGCCTAAGTCACTTAACAATTTTAAATGATCTAATTGTTTTATATAAGCAATTAAGTTCTTTTGGACTTTTTATTTTCTTAATCTTTGAGGTAACTAACTAATGTTTAGCATATCAATTAAAAAAAAAAACTAAAGTAAGAGATGAGGGTTGTTACACTCATGACTTTGTTTGAAATGGCCCATGTGAAGGTTCCTGACTTGGCTATATTTGGCTAGATGTCCACGACTCAAATAGTAAAGGATATTTCCTGCAATACAAATTGAATAAATAATTATTAGAGAAAGAAATAGGCATGGAACAATGTTCAACCTTACTATGTTAGTTGACCTTATTAATGGCCATGCTACCTAATCTTAGAATGACCGTTCAAAACCAATTCTAGAATGTCATACAATGTATTTTTGAACCATATACATTCATGACTTGTCCTTTCAAAGTATAGGTTCAAAATCCATCAAAATACATATCAACAATAGGGATATCATTTGGTCAAAGTAGCTCTTGAAATCTATCTATAGACTGGAGCATGGTTAGCATTGAATATCAATTTTTTCTGCTATGTACTGCCTAAAGATAATTGAAAGATGAAACTAAAAAATAAGCCCTTCATATGCACCCAAAAGAAAAAACATAAATTAAGTCCTTCCAATATAATAATCATGGTTTGATTGACGTTACACATCTAACGTATAGATTTAATTTAAAATAAAAATTGACTTCAAATATTTATTTTTAATTTAGTTGTTTCTAAATAATATATATATATACAAAAAGTTTTTAACAAATCAAATAATATAACATATTTTTGTATAAAATTACATGGATACAAGTTTGTTTCCGATCAAATAATGGCCAAATATAATTCTAACTAATAACTTTTATAAAAATATTTATTCACTTAGGATAGGAAAATTCCTAGCACATTATTTGCTTTGTATTTATACCATAAATCCAAATTATTGTCATTGCTTGCATAAGTTTTTAGTTTTTGACCATATAAGTTGTATTAAGCTTTCAGAATACATGAATGAATGCTCTTTCACATATAAAGTCCTTTAATTTAAATTGGAAGTGCAAAACCTCTACTGAGATACTTGACAGATGAGTTCATTGGTGTGCATAGCAGCTCATTGACTAACTATATCCAAGCCATAATAGTGTCAATTTCATTCACGATTTGGTATATTTGAATGAAGTCCAGCATTCTAAATTACATTTGGTCAAGCAATAACCAAGTTTCAATCCTACTGTAGGTGTACTCATTGGGATTTGTATCATGAAGTGAAATAATTTCCAACTGATAGTGCAATTTATGGCTTTTCACTATGTCAACTGAATTGAATCTCCAAAACAAATAAAGAAACAGTGTTTTGGATTGCACATTGATTTCGTGCAAATGAACAAAGTACAATTTTTAATTGTGCTGGCATTTGAACCATGTATACTCCTCAGTTGTCCTTTCAAAGCATGGGTTCAAAATCCATCTCAATAAATAACAACCACAACGATATCATTTGGTCAAAGTACTTCCTGAAAATAACTATTACAACTTTTATTTTGTGCACAATTTTGTCGACTCCTCACCACTCTCAATTCTTAATTCCTTTCTCCTATGTAATCACAAATGGACTTCCATGTACTTGATGTGTAACTGCATATGACATGAAAGTGCTATCTTAATTTATTTCTATACTTTTAGTTGCTTCTATTAAACTCTTCTCAATTTTCAGGAAAAATAAATAAATAAATAAACATTATGAAACTTTTTTTGATTTCTCTTTTCATTACATAACCATATCCAAGCCTGTGTAGTCCAGATTTCATCTATGATTGCATATACGTGAATGAAGTACAATGTGTTAATTGTCATGGAGTCTTAAATCAAAAAATTTCATATGACACATTGCATTGTAGATTTGTTTAGGTCAAAAATCCAAATCTTTTATTGTGCCACTGTTTATTGTTTTAAGATAAATAATATAACTATGACTATATACACACTATATGACCATTACTATGATATCTATATCAGACAAGAGTCCTTAGTTCCACCATATAGCATTTACTGAGGTTAATTGTGTGCATGGACTATTAAGCAATAACAACTAAGTATAATCAAATGTTTTGTATGCTATATATATGCAACTTGCATCCTTCATTCTTGCACACGACTATAAACACTTCACAATTATAAAAGTGATACCTGTCCTTTCCTTTGTTAAGCATGGCAAGAAAGTATGATTTAGTTAGAAAGGTGAATGCAGATTCTGAAAATAGATTGTGTGGGCTTAAAGTGAGAGTGCTTAGGGTATGAAGGCTCCCTTCTTTTAATAACAGACATCAGAAGCCTATGTTGGAAATGGTTGTCATGTATGAAGAGATTGTATATAGAATTATATGATTCAAGCTTACTTATTCATATTTATGCTATATACATATAAGTGTTATGTTGTAATCCTTTTACCCTTATTCTCTTTGTTGCTTTTTTATTACATCAGTATACATGAATTCAATGCACGGTTAGGAACCATCACATCAGGCTTTTTGAGAATGTTATACTAGAAGGAAATGTGTACACCATATCAAATTTTGAGGTCTCTAAGAATGACATTAGGTTCAAGCCGACCAGACACAATTTTAGAGTATTGTTCAAGAAAGAAACAATAGTTAGGGAAACAGAGGATTTGTTCATACCTGTACATGGGTTTGACTTTGTCCCTAATAGTGTGATCTTAAGTGAGACTAAAGAAGATGCCTATTTGGTTGGTATGTAATTCAAATCTCAGTCTTTATTTTTATAGCTAATCTATGGTGTTATACTACTAATATTTTGTTGTTATTTTTTAGACATCATAGGCCTCCTTACTGGAAAAGGAAGGATGAGTGAGTTGGAGAGGGATGGGAAGGTGGTAAAGAAGATTAAGCTCCAACTTGATGATTTGGAGTAAGGATTTCCTTCTACATTCCTGGATCTTGGTCCTAACTGCATCCTAAAAAATCACTTATGATTTTCTGGTTTATTGCCTTTGTTTGTTTTATATGATTCCTTCAATATAAAGGACTAAGGAAAGGATCAAATGTACATTATGGGAGGACTTTGCAAAGCAGTTTGATACACATTTAAAGGAACATCCTGCCATTGAATTTATACTCATCCTACAATTTGGAAAAATGAAAAAATACCAAGGTAGCTTAATTGTTGTTCTTGCTTCTTTTTATTTAGAGAAAACTGAGTAAACTAGATTTAATAAACAAAACCTTCACTATTTTATGTCCAGGTAAAATGGGAGTTAGCAATACTAATTACACTTTCAAGTTGTTCATCAATGAAGACTTTATTGAGGTTAAACAATTTCGACAGAGGTATTAAATCCTATCGTCATCACATCTACAGGTTTGATGGACTATTTCACAATAAACATAATTATTTTATTGTAGGCTCTGTCATAGTGACTATGCAGCAGGAACACAAATCTCCCAGCTTGAAGGTGATTCTTCGTACTCTACTGACGATGACTTCTTGAAACTAAACTTGTACAAACCTATTTCTGAAATGAAAGATTGTCATGAGGTGAGTGGACACATGTTTTAATTATTCATGACACTTTCCATTTGTTTATAGTAATACTTATCCTCAATATTCATTTGTTTTATGTTAGGGTCAAAAAGCTATTTTTTATCACTATTGGGACCATCAAAGATATTGACTATGACTATAATCGGTGGTATAAGGCATGTAAACAATCTTTCCAAGGATTAAAGGAAGACACTAAAAGCTTTTACTATAGGAAGTGTAACATCTATCCAACTACCTTTATTCCAAGGTAGGTCTATCAATGTAATAGCTAGTTTTTTTGCTAAACTGGTTAGCCAAAACAGAAAATTTTGTCATCTAAACTTATTTTATTAATGTCAGGTATAACATTAGGCTAAGGGTTATGGATGAGACAGACACTGCTTCTTTCATGTTATATGATAAAGAGGCAGCTAGGTATTTGGACATTTCATCAATCTAGAAAGAAGCAAGGGATATTAGAAATGGTATCAGAGCTAGCACCTCTCCTAGTACAGTGTGGTTCGGGGAAGAACTAAGTGGATGTTGCTAGGCATGTAACGACTGATGACAAGGGCAGGGAATGATCGCTGGTACAGAAAGCACGGACAATGAGCGGCTCTTAGCAGATTCAAAGCAAAGGGGTACATGAATGAACTAATTACACACCAAATTAGGGGGATCATAAGGCTATGTAGATATGGGACTATACAGTTGAGGATTGCTTACATATGAATTTATTTTTATTACCTATACCAACAAGATGCATCTTTTTTTCAGTAGCCCATCACTAAAGAACTCCATAGTTAAGTGGACTTGACTTGGAGCAATTTTAGGATGGGTGACCTCTTGGGAAGTTTTCCCAAGAAGTGTAAGGCCAAAGCACGCTGAAAAGATTCGTGCTGGTTCGTGGGGACAATCGTCAATTCATAAACTAGCAGCGGATGTTACAAGGTAGGGACGTCACCACCTAACAATCCGATCCTAGGTACAGATATTTTAAGATTCGATTGTCGCTTTTGATTGATTGTGTGTGCATTCCTTGTTGGATTTATGAAATTTGTCTTTTGAAATTGTTTTCAAATGAATTTTGAGGGCAAAATTCTTTTTAAAATGGGTGATAATGTAATACTCTAAAAATTATTTAAAAATTAATTTGAGCTTTATTAGTTATAATTTAAAAAATTTGACAGTTTTAGCAATGATAAGGATGACCCAATAGACGTGCTACAAAAAGAAAATTCTGGGCCAAAGGGAATAGTGACCTGTGGGCTCCACGGGCCCCTTAGGACAGCCGAAACCCTAGATTCGAGACTAGGAGATGCCTGGAACTAAGAAAAGATAGGATTAATATTAGAAATAGTTAGAAATGAGAATTTTATACCTGGAAGATAATTTCGGGTAATACTTGTTTAGTCAGGTACGGTGTTTACCTGTTCGATGGAATTTCAGTGTACGATTTTAATCCCGAAAAAGCTATTTGCTCCCCAAGTTAAAGTGAACAACTTATCTTGAGCCAAATAGATAGCCAAGATTCATTTTTTGACTTACAAATCAAATACTAGCCATCCATTTTACCATCTTTAAGAATTCTCCTTTTGCATTATCATAATTAAGCTTCCTTTACAAGTTTCCTTACAAGAATAATTATAAAACCATCTTCTCTAAGAAGCCATGTTGAATTCGGCCAGCAAGAAGCAAGGAGAACCATCCTCCATTTTCATTATCAATAGCTTCATCTTGATTTCCAATCCCAAAAATCTTAGCCTAGAGTTGTTAAAACTTCTAACTTCCTTTACTAAACTTGTTTTATACATCAATACCTACAAATCTAACCCATTAAAATCTCAAGTTTCCATCAATCCTCACATTGATACCTCACTTCCTTACTGATTTAACAAGGGTTTGGGCTTGATCTGAGAGCTTTGAAGTGAAGGAAATCCATCTTGGAGCATCTTAGTGCCAAGGATACACCAGTTTCTAAGAGTAGGGTTTGTTGTCTTGTTTAATGAAATTTTGTTTCTTGCAGATTTTGATGGTTTAAAATTGATATTTTCAAGTTCTATTGTGTGATTTTGCATATCTATAGATGTAATTGTTTTGGTGGATTAGTTTGTTGTTGTGGAAAATTCATTTTTGTGAAAAGAGATTTTGAACCATGCTATTGGATTTTCAATTTTTGTATTGGTAGGCACTGGTCATGAATTTTTCGAGGGAATTGTAGGCATTTTATGATCTAGAAAAATTATATGGTTAAGCTAACATCCTAAGCTAGTATCACAAATTTTTTTGAGCTGTGCTTTCGACTTTTACTGGCTGAAAAAAATCATGAACTGAGACTACGTCTATGCTAGCTGGATTATGGGAACTGAAGCTGTGATTTTGTATAATTTTGTTACCATAACAAATGATTGAGTTTTTAGGGAGTTACCCTACTGAGAATTGTATAATTCTTTCCCCTATGTGTTTTATGTTCTCGTGTCATCTCCAGATTGATCTAACGGACTATGGGGCTGTAACATGAAAGAACTTGGAATTACAGTTGTTAAGTAGTTGATACTATTATTTTGTTGTATATAGTTGTAGGCACATGTGTATAGACAAATATAATAGAGATTGTATATATATTAAAGCTTCCTTATATAATTGACTTTATATTAAATAAATATTTTGTATCTTGGTTATATATTTTAATAAAATTATGCTTGGTTATTGTACGTGTAACACCCTAAAAATTAGTTAAAAATTAATTTGAGCTTTATCAATCATAATTTCAAAAATTTGATAGTTTGAACAATGATGAGGACGGTCCAAGGTTTTGTAAAAAAAAAAAATATGAATAGTAACTTGCGGGCCCCATCGGTCCGTCGGGACAGCCGAAATCCTAAAATTGGGCTTCGGAAATGCTCAAAATTGAGAAATTATATGATTATGGTTAGAAATAGGTAGAATTAAAGATTTTATACCCGAAAATATTTTTCCAGCAAATATTTGACTACCCGGGTACAGTGTTTCACCCGTTCAGTGAAATTTCGGTGTGCGATTTTTAATTCCGAAAGCTAGTTAATCTCTGCAAAATAATGAAGTCTATCCCTTTGAATGCCAAATGAATGGCTAAGATTTTATCTTGGATGAAAGATCAAATCTTAGCCATTGATATTAAGTTCCTTTAATGAAAAGAAATTATGCTTTATGATTAACCAATCACATTACACCTTATAAGATAAATACTAGCTCTTTTCTTCTCCAAGAAGGATGTAATTCTCGGCCATTAAAGGGAAAGCATCAGAAACCTCCATTTTTCATTTCTCATGAGCTCCAACTTACCTTCCAAACCCAAAAGCCTTAGCCTATAGTTGATAAAACCTCAAACTCTCTTTACAAAACTTGTTCTACTCATCAATACCTACAAAATCAACCAATTAGAATTTTAAATAATCTCCAAGTTGAACCCTGAGCTATCATTCTCTACTGTTTAAGGAAGGATTAGGTGCTATTTGGAAGGCTTGAAGTGAAGAAAAATCATTTTTGAAAGATCCCTTAAAGTTAGAAGCCTTAAAGCTCCACAAGTAGGGTTTTCTTTGATCTTTTCTTTCCAATTTTATGCTGGAATTTTCTGATTGTGTTTATTGGTTGATAATATGATGATATTGATGTGTTAATTTTGGTGGAGTGTTTGGGGTTGTGAAAAAATCATTTTTATCAAAAGAGATTCTGAAGTGGTTTGCTGGATTTTCAGTTTTCCTGCTGGCAGTGATTGTTCACGAATTTTCTGAAGGAATTGTGGGTGTTTTCATGAGCTGCAAAAATTATATGTTGAAGGTAACATCCTAGGATAGTTCGATGAATTTTCTTGAGCTCCAGTTTTGACTCCTAATGCCTTGAGAAATTCAAGAACCGAAGTGGTAACTATGCTACCTGAAATCTTGAATCTGAAGTTGTGAACTTGTGAGATTTTATTAACCTAGTAAATGATCGAATTATGAGTTGAAATTTTTACAAGATATTAAGAACATATTGAAGTCCAACCCTGAATTTTTATATGATTTTATATGATCATTTGGTAGGGTAATAAAATTGGAAACTATGGCTGTTGGCTGTAAATAGGGGGTTTCTAACCTCCGAAGTTGTCTAATTTTGTTGACATATTTAGATAATTCTTTTTGTTATGAAGTTTTTATGGAACCTTGTGGACACATTGAGGTGTCATTGAGAATTTTTATAGCATTTGAATTGATTATTTAGTATGAGAAATAAATTGTGCTACTTGAGTGAAAAATCTGCCAATGTGCTGAAGTTATGATGATGCCTTGAATTAGAGACCTAATGGCATTTGGTTCAAGTTGATGTGTATGAATGCATGCCATGGACTTCCAAGATTATGTTATGAGGAATGAATGAATAATATATATATAGGTTTGAAGTATTATGAGATCATAGAATTATGTTCATGCATATAGAAATGTGATGCATGTATATGTGAGCTTGAGGATGGTGTATGTGGTTAGTGAAAAATAAAGTCCCCTTGAACATAAAAAGGGCACGGCAAAATCCCCTTTAATATAAAAAGGGCACGAAGAAGTCCCCTTTAATATGTAAAGGGCACGAAAAGGTCCCCTTTTGTTTATCAAGGGCACGAGAGAGGTCCCCTTTTGTTTATTAAGGGCACGGGAAAGGTCCCTTTTGTTTATAAAAGACACGGGAAAGGTCCCCATTAGGGCACGGAAAAGCCCCCTTTATTATGTCAAGGGCACGAAAAGATCATTGTAATTGCCATATGTATATGTATATCTTGTTAAATTATTGGTCTTGAAGAAATTCCTATGATGTTGAATGTTATGAAATACATATTTTAAGTGATTGAATAATAAAAGAGACCCACTTCGGAAAGGTGATTTTATAATTTTAAAATGAACATTTGATATGTACATATTGCGTGCTCATGCTTTCTTAATAAACAGAAGTGGCTGGGGCGATGACGATGACATTATGAATGTGTAATTGGGGAGTTACCCTACTGAGAATTTTAGAATTCTCACCCCTATGTTTTTGTGTTCCCATGTCGTCTCCAGGTTGATGCAGAGAACCGAGGGACTGCTATGCAAAAGAACTCGGAAGTGCAATAGTGTAGTAGTTAATGCTTTTATTATGTTGTATTTAGTGGAATGGATATGTATGTAAATATGTTAGAAAACAAAGATGTGTTAAAGCTCATAGAAGAGCTTCCCTTATGTGCTTAACTCTGTATTAAATAAATAGTTTGGTTTCATTACTATATATTTTAGTATAATTATGACCTAGTTATCTCGCGAACCAACCAAACTGGCTATAGATATTTAAGAAAGGTCCGCAAACTTAGAAGTAACAACTCTCGAGTACGACACCATAACTTAAGGATAAGGTTGTACTTGGGAGGATGTTACAACATGCGCTAATTGAACTTGCTATAGACATTTAAGAAAGGTCCGCTAATTAATGAGTAACAACTCTCGAGTACGATATCATGACTTAAGGATGAGACTGGACTTGGGGAATGTTACATACATCAAGGACTTAAACCAATTACCAGAATTCAAATGGATTAGTCTCAGCATAAATATTTAACAAGTAAGCATCATCATCATGCAAAGCTTCATAAATCAATAATCTTGCACCTTTAAAATCATCAAATCAACACAAATACATTAGCAATCAATAATTATACAATTTCTCAATCTAACAACCTACAATTTCATGTTTAGGCCGAAAAATCACATAGCTCCTTACAATTATTCAAAATTCATCCAAAATTCCATTTTTTCTCTTCCAAAATTCATTTTTGCACATCAATATTTATCCAAATGCCAAAATTACAAAGACATGATCCCACATCCCATATATAGCAAGGTTCAACCTAATAAGCCCACATGGAGAGCTTAAAATAATTTTTCAATGAGGCTAACTATCAAGCATGATACATAATCTTACAAAAAGCTATTTTTAAACAATCTTGTAAATGAACACAAACTCAATCCAAGTACCAAAATTCCTTTCAAGACCGAAAAGCATGAGCTACTATGATTGTTATAAACAAAACAAAAGGTAAGGGCCTGTTTGGTTTACGTTTTCAGTTTTTATTTTCAGTTTTTCAAGTTTCCAAATTTTATGAAGAAAATAATGAAAGTTCTGAAAACTACAAATTCTAGTTTTCAATTTTCAGTATTTCCTTCAAAAAATCCTAAAAATTAAAAAACTAAAAACTAAAAACTCAAACCAAATAGCCCTAAGGGCCTATTTGGAAAGTTGTGATACATAGTGTATAAGTGGCAGTGGATAAGTTCCGTACTGCCCTAGGGTCCTTTAGGACCCACCCATACAGTTGGGAAAGCCTCGGATAGGTGGAGAGTCATGAAATGCAGGTTGGGTGCTGTTGCTGTAGAATTCTGCAGAACAGAGTTACTGCAGCGAGTTATTTTTGCTACAGCGGGCAAGCAGGCTAGAAGGCTCACTGCAATGAGGTTTTTCGCTATAGTGAGTGTCTAATGCTTTAGGCTCCTTACAGCGAGTAGGCCCGATAACAGCATAGTGCAAAATGATGCAGTTTCATCTACTGAGCTCCCCAACCCTTTTTAAACATCCATGGTTAGGATTTTCATCCCCAAAATCGAAACCCTTCATTCTCTACACATTTCCTCTCCTCCCTTCTCAATCTAACCCCAATCCTTCTTCTTCCAAGTGATCAAAGGTAAGATTTCATAGTTTTTGTTGTCCTTTTCTTTCCCATTTCATATCTTGATGAATGGGTTGTTGTTTGTCTCCATTGCTATCAAGTGGGGATGTTTTCCCAATGTTGTTGGAGTTATGTTTGAGTAATCTAGAGGTTGTTGCAGTCTAATCTTGAGTTTCATGCAGACATTGGTATTATTCTTCCTCTCCAGAGCTTTGTTGGTGTTGACGCCATCACTGCCTCCCTTTCAAGTGAATGGGTTTGGAACCTATTGTTAGCTCTAGAACCCTTTGCGCTTATTTATTTTGAATGACAACAAAGCTAATTTAAAGAAAATGTTTTGAAGAATGACTAATGTCTCTTTTGAGTTCCTTGTAAGATTATAACAAGTTTCTATCGTTTAGCAAGAGCAAGGCTTACTCAAATAATAATATACTTTACTATACATATGTGAACATGTTTATCTCATGTTATGAGATCCGAAATGAAATAGAAGTGAAATTACCTAAGCATTTGATAGCTAATGATAAGAAGAAGTTTTCACTGCTACAAGGAACCAAGTTCAGAGGCTTCAGAAAGTAGTACGGGACATCAGAAAGTACACTCAAGATGAAGATATTAACTCATGTCTAAAAGCAATGTGTTACTTAATCTTCAATCATTACAATCACAAAGATATTATCAGCAAAGAAGATTTAATTGAAGATCAGAAAGTGAAAAACTCTTCAAAAGACTGATTGCGTACATCAGAAAGTTCACTTGTAAGTGGAGCAAAGCATGCTAGAAGAAAGGGAGCGAAACTTGAAATCTGAATTTCAAACGATCAAGTCAAACCCAATTTCAAACTAATATGTCATCTCTTCTGCCTATTTGATCAACTACCCTGACTTCATGAAGGAGGAGTTCAGAAAGCATGCACATAAAGTAGAAAAGTAGTTTCTGAAAGAAGATTAGAAAACTCAACTTTACAATGGCTTCTACAACTGATGTGACACATCTGTCAACCTTTCTTCTAGCTATTTCTTTCAAGACACAACTGATGATCAACATGTGTCACTTAAAGAACAAATTTATGGCAACGGTCACAAAGAAAGACCATTATATAAGTAGATGCTATACTTAAAGACCAATGAGAGATTTCAAGATTCAAGAGAGAAAACTCTGCAAAAATTTCTTCTTGGAATATTCAATCTTTATCATGTAATCAGTTTTATCCTTGAAATGTAAGAAAATCTTCCTTCTACATTCTTAGTTAGATTTATGCTCTTTCAATGGAAAAAGTAGAAGAAGGAAGTCATTCAAGTTTTTCTCAGAAACATTTTATATATATGTTAGGGAAACTTGAGTGTAGGTTAGTTTGAATGGCAACCCAAACACTTGACCTTTGTATCCTCGATCCGATTGTGATTGCTGTGAGATAGCTTAGAGAGGCTACTGTAAAACTACTTACAATGGGACAGTAGTGGTTGTTACTGCTCATGATTGGGCTTGGAGAGGCCAGTGTCAAGACTACTTTCAAAGTGACAGTGGAGCTTACTGCTGTTCACGGTTTGGCTTGGAGAGGCCAGTGTCAAGACTATTTTAAACTTGATAGTAGAGGTTGTTACTACTCACGGCTTGGCTTGAAGATGCCAGTGTCAAGACTACTTTCAACGTAACTGTAGAGGTTGTTATTGATCACGGGTTAGCTTGGAGAGGCTAGTATAATATTATTTATATTAGCTTGAAGAGGCTAGTACAATACTACTCGGTTCAGCCTAGAGAGGCTTGTAAAAGAATACTCAACTTGTGACAGTCTTTGAGTTGGTCTGCTGGCACAAGTAAGAGCTTTGGAAGGCTAATATAAAAATTGTCCAATTTACTTTCTCAGGTTGAGAAAGTTATTTTGAATGGAACCTTAACAGTTGTTGAGTATTGGATGCAGGCAGGTTGGCCGAACCAGTATAAAATCCTTTGTGTCTTCTTTATATCTCTGTGATCTCCTTTATGTTATATCTGCTGCATTTCAAATATTTATATGTTGTTATATCATTCTTGCCTTTTCTATTACTCCTTTGAATTATGAATGATTTATTTTAATTAGGTTCAGAAATTTACTTTCTGAAGCTATTGGCATAGTTTCCGCTGCACTACAAGTTTTACACTTGATAGTATTTGTTTTTAGAAGTTTTAGCAAATGCGAAAAGTATCAATGCATGATTCAACTCCCCTTCTCGTGCACATCTACACCTACCCTTATACCTATGGCCCTTATGTTGGTCATTAGAGTTAATTTCCTTAAGTTATGACACGATTGCATGATTTTAGAGAATATTTCAGAGAGATTACAAATTCCGATTAGTTTGTTATATTTATCCAAATGATGATTTCCAACTAAAGCATGAAATATTTGTTTTAATGCAAACTGATAGGACCATTATTTGCTAAATGACTTTATTAAAGAGCTAGAATATAATTATGACTTGATTAGAGATTTTATAAAATTACCACGATGATTTGAAGAGAGAAATAATTATGAATTATAGAGTATTGTGCCTAGAGAAATATTATAACAAAGTTTTAGAGAAAATAATGTTTTATGAATTAGAGACTAGGTGGTAACTATAGATAAATAGACAGTGAGTTAATGGCTAAACCTTGATCGTTAACATTGATACTAAGTTACACCGAGAGGACAATCTTATAGAATAGAGAATGGAACCTATTTAGATGTCCATATTAGATCCTTGATGGAATATAAAGCAGAACATGTTCGGTTCTTGAAGAACCATAGAGTAATTTTCGGTTCTCGAAGAATCATAGAGTAAAGATTCATGTTTCTCTAATAGAGTGCAGTTGTAATTTTTTTTTAGAGAAATTCCATTTAGAGATATTATGTGTGTGTGTGTGTATATATATGTATGTGAATATGAATTTTAGAATTATTGCATTAACTAGTTTGATGATTTCTATATATTTATTCTCTTGGTTGTCCCATGAGAAGGTTATGGGTGAGAACCTGCTCACTGAGTTTTAGATGGAACTCACCCCTCTCACTTTTCCATTACAGGTACGTTAGCTGCTGCTGGTCCTTCTCATCCACCTCCTCCCTAGCAATAGAGAGTTCTTGTTTGTGAGCTTCACTTCAAAGTGGAGTATCTTTTGGTATTTTATTTAGGGATAAAGTGCTCCAGTGTATATGGCGGACAAGGTCTTGGACCATATAGATAGATTGACATTGATTTATCATGATTATTTTGTATTTACATAATTCTAGTTTTCATGTATATTTTATATAGAGAGAGTAACTCATATATTTTGAATCAAAGAGATATGTTTAGAGTTTAGGAAATGAAATTGAAATGATTTGTTTGCTAACTTTAGAGAATTATGCTAGAGCCTATTTATGATATGTTATTGATGACGATTTTGTTTTCAAAGATTTATTAGAGGTGAAATGATGTTTTATATATGAATTTAATATTAAAATATGGAGATAGAGAGACTCAGAGGTCATGAGGCTTAAGTAAGAATGAGGATTCCTCACGTGGCGACCACATGCCCAAGTCGAGTCGTAGCAAAGTAGTATCAGAGCACTAGGTTTCCCTGCATGTTACTAGAGTAAGTGTCCATAAGTTTCACGGGGTTTATGTAAATGGAAACGCGCCCATTTGTATTAATGAAGCGTTACTTAAGGCCTTTAGAGTGGTCAGTGATATCTAGGTTCAAAGCTAGAGTCTTATCTTCCTTTCAAGATCTGTGTCTTATCCCTTGTATTCATGTTCTTTCAGATTCAGTATACCTCTCCTACGTCATTCTTCTTCTCGCCGCCGCCATCGTAGCAATGGATCTTCTGTTTCTGAGTCCTATTTCAGGGCGTTAGCGTAGGCTTTGGCCGCCTTCATAGGGGTATTAACCAAGCAAACTGAGGCTAGGTTTCAGCCAGCCTTACCCCCAGTCCAGGCACATCCAGTTCAGCCATCTCCAGTCTAGACACCCCGGTTCAGGCATCAGTTAGAGATCCAGACAACTTTGTATTAGAGTGCTTCAGCAAAATGGATCCACCTACCTTCCAGGGGCGTCCTATGATGGAAGATCCTCAGACGTTTCTCTAAGAGGTAGAGAAGATCATCAAAGTCATCCATTGCTCTTCTGAGAGGACAGTAGAGTTGGTTGGAATCTAGCTGGGAAGACAGGCTATGGTACGACGAGTTCCTTCAGTGCATGACAATTCTAAGCCACCCTCCTGGGAGGAATTTCAAGCAGTGTTTTTTAGGAGTTTCCTTTCAAAGAGCCGTTGAGCTCAGATAGTTGAGGAGTTTTGAGGCTTCGACTAATGTCGGGCATGTTAGTTACAGAGTATGAGGAGAGGTTCACATATCTAGCCCAGGTAGTTGCCGGTTTGTTGACATCAAAGATAGAGAAGGTCAGGTGGTTCGTTCAGGGGCTGCCTCAGAACATGTTTCTTAGTCTTTAGCCACATGTCAACACCATGGATGATGCACAAATAGTAGATACAATTATCAGGTTAGAGGCTAGGTTGGCAAATAGGAGAACTGGAACAGATTACAGCAAGAAGGCTAAGGCACATGGTTTCTTCTATGGAGGATCCAGTTCGAGCAGAGTATCTAGCCAGCAGGGCCAGTAGCAGTCCCAGTCGGGTAGGGTCACCTTCTTAGAGTCTGCCCCGACCAAGCTTGCTATTTCCCAGAGTCAGAGCAGAGGGGGTAGCCAATTTAGTGGCTAGGATTCGGTTCAAAGTTTCCGACAAGGTCAAACTTGTAGAAAGATACATGATGACTAGTGTATGATGGACACTTTTGCTTGTTATGGCTGTGGCTAGTAGGGACAAGTGTGTAGAATGCCTTTTCAGATAAGGAACATCTAGTTAGGGGTCGGTGAACCCCACTGCTTCAGCTTAGTCTTATCAGTCATGGACCCAGGGTGGCCCGACTACTCCAGCTAGCAGAGAGGTACTGGCGGCAGAGGCCCTGGAAGTAGAGGTTCAGGTGGCAAAGGTAGAGGCCAGGGGACGGGGGACAGCCCCATCTATTTGCTCTTATACACCAGGACGCAGCAGCTTTAGTCGATTTTGTGATAGGTATTATCAGGGTTTTCTCCTTTGAAGCTTTTTCGTTGATTAACTTCGGGTCTACATATTCATGTGTCCCCGATGTTTGCCATATGGGTCGAGAGACTTGGTTCTACCATAGAAAAGTCATTTTTGGTGGGATACTGTCAGGGTTCCCCTGTTGATTCCGTTTGTCGATAAAGAGTATGAGCTCAAGGTTAAAGGTGCTCGCGAACCTTCATTTGTTGGATATGTCGAATTTCGATGTTATATTGGGCATGGATTAGATAGCTTTATGCCATGCCATGGTGGATTACTACAGTAAGTATATGAAGTTTGATGTTCCTGGTGGTGAGCTCTAAGAGTTTAGGGGTACCAGTTGCTCAGTCCCAACCAGTTTGATTTTGGCCATGAGTGCCTTGAGGCTCATGGATAGAGGAAGTTATGGGTTTTTGGCTTCAGTTAGAGACATAGATGCAGTAGTGCCAAGCTTAGAGTCGGTTCCTGTGGTTTGTGAGTTCCTAGATGTATTCTTAGAGGAGTTACAAGGGATGCCATTGAAGAGAAAAAAAGAGTTCGGGATATAGCTTGAGCCTAGGGTTAGGCCTATCTCTATACCCCCATATTGGATGGCTCTAGCGGAGTTCAAAGAGTTGAATGATCAGTTGCAAGTGATGCTTGACAAAGGGTTCATCTGACCAAGTACCTCACCTTGGGGTGTTCCGATGTTGTTTGTTAAGAAGAATGATGGGTTTATAAGGATGTGTATAGACTTTCGGCACGAACCGATACCCCCGCCACACATTGACGACCTATTTGATTAGCTCCAAGGGGCTAGTTATTTCTCTAAGATTGACCTTAGGTCGGGCTAGCACTAGTTAAAGATCAAGGGTAAGGATGTACCCAAGACGACCTATAGGATACACTATGGACATTATGAGTTCTTAGTGATGTCCTTTGGGTTAACCAATGCCCATGCAGCTTTTATAGACTTAATGAATGCGGTTTACCCACCGTTCCTGGACCACGTCGTGCTTGTCTTCATCGATGACATCTTAGTGTACTCCAGGAACAAAGAGGAGCGTGAACACCACCTTAGGCTCGTCTTATAGACCCTTAGGGAGAACCAATTGTATGCCAAATTTTCTAAGTGTGAGTTTTGGCTCGATCAAGTGGCGTTTCATGGACATATAGTGTCCAAGGATGGTATCCTAGTTTACCCAAAGAAGGTTGAAGTAGTGCAACAGTGGCCGAGGCCATCTATAGTGTCAGAGATCCGTAGTTTCCTAGGTTTGGCGGGATACAACCAGAGATTTGTTAAGGCTTTCTCAAGGATAGCGGCACCATTGACCAAGTTGGCTCAGAAAGGTATTAAGTTCTAGTGGTCGGATGCTTGTGAAAAGAGTTTCCAGATCCGTTTGACCACGGCTTCTGTTCTGTGTTGCCATCGGGCACAGGAGGTTTCTCGGTGTTCTGTGATGCCTCTACAGTCAGACTCGGCTATGTCCTTATGCAGCATGGTCGAGTGGTGGCTTATGCATCTAGGCAGCTCAAGTGGCATGAACAAAACTATCTGACACATGATCTAGAGATGGCAGCAGTAGTATTTGCCTTGAAGATTTGGAGGCACTATTTGTATGGAGAGACATGTGAGATCTTCACCAATTATAAGAGTTTGAAGTATATCTTCTAGCAAAAGAATTTGAATCTCAGATAGTATAGGTGGCTAGAGTTGTTGAAAGACTATGACTACACCATATCTTATGTGGTAGCTAATGTTTTGAGCAGGAAGTCTATGGTAGTTTGGCCCATATAACGCCTTTGAGGCAGCCGTTGATAGAGGAGATCCATAAGCTAGAGGCAGAGGGAGTCTAGTTTAAGCTTGATGATACAGGAGCCTTTCTCACTCACGTTGGGGCCTAGTCAACCTTGTGGAGCAGATTAAGGCACGGCAAGGGGAAGATCGTAAGTTAGTTAAGCTTATGGAGAATGAACATAGAGGAAAAAGCCTTGAGTTTTGAGTAGATGTGGAGGGTGTTAGCCCTTGAACCCTATCAATATGTGCTAGTTTGTTTTGAATGACAATAAAGCCAATTTAAAGAAAGTGTTTTGAAGAACGATTGATGTGTAAACATATTTATCTCTTATTATGAGATCCGAAATGAAATGAAAGTGAAATTATATCCTCATTCAAGCAATTAATAGCTAATGATCAGAAGAAGATTTCAATGCTATAAGAAACTAAGTCCTGAGACTTCAGAAAGTAGCATAGGACATCAGAAAGCAAACTTACATGAAGATATCAAGCATTCTCTGAAGACCAGATATTACACTATCTTTAATCAGCATAATTGCAAATCAATCATCATCAAAATGCTTGGATTGAAGATTAGAAAGTGAAGAATTCATCAAGGAACTGATTGTGCACGTCAAAAAGCTCATTTCACTGTGGATTACAGAACGCTACAGGAAAAGGAGGGAAATTTGAATTTTAAATTTCAATTGTTCAAGTCAAACCTAGTTTCAAACTGGTACGTCATCTCTTCTCCCTGATTGATTAACCACCCGAATTTCTAGAAGGAGGACTTTAGAAACCATGATTAGAAAGTGAAAAAGTAATTTCTGAGAAGCATCAAAAACCTTAACTGTATAACAGCTTCTGCAGCTGATATGACAGACTGTCAACCTACTCTTCTAGACTGATTTTTTAGGACACAAATGGATAATTTACACATGTCACATGGAGAACTGATCAAAGGCAATGGTTATAAAAGAAAAGCCACTATAAATGAAGATGCTGTGCTTAAAAGCCGATGAGAGATTTGATTTTTCAAGAGAGGAAACTCTGCAAAAATCTCTTCCTGCTTCCTAGAAGATTTAATATATAATGTAATCAGTTTTATCTTTGAAGTGTAAAATAATCTTCCTTCTATGTTCTTAATTAGATTTATGCTCTTCCTTGGCAGAAGTGTTAGAAGGAAGTTATTCAAGTTTTCCTAGGAACTTTTTATGTATATATTAAGGAAACTTGAGTGTAGGTTAGTTTGAGTGGCACCCCAAACACTTAACCTTTGCATCCTCGATCCAGTAGTGATTGTTGAGAATTAGCTTGGAGAGGCTACTGTAAAACTACTTGCAACACGACAATAAGGTGTTTTTACTGATTATGGTTTAGCTTAGAGAAGCTAGTCGAAAACTACTTGCCGATTGGAGTAGTTGGGGAAAAACTACTTGCAGCTTAGAGAGGCTGGGGCAAGACTACTTTCAATGTGACAATAGAGGTTGTTACTGGTCATGGGTTAAGCCTTGAAGGGCCAGTGTCAAGACTATTCTATTCTGCTTGGAGAGACTGTGAAGAACTACTCAATCTGTGGCATCAGGTGATTTCTAAAGACCATAGATAAGAGTTTAGGAGGCTAATATAAATACTATCCACTTATTCCTTCTCAAATTGAGAATGATGTTTTTAGCGAAACCTCAATAGTTGTTGAGTGTTGGATATAAGTAGTTCGGCCGAACCAGTATAAAACTTGTGTCTCTTTTTTCTCTCTCTCTAATGTAAAAACTATCCAACGATTGCGAAGGACAAAGATGAAAACTTGGGGAGGCTAATGTAAAGATTATCCAATGATTGCAGAGGACAAGGATTTGAGGGATAGAATGGCTTACATTCTCTTTATAAGATCATTTTATCAACTAACCATCTTTCGCTGATGAAGTATCCAGATCGTTCTTAGCACGCTCATGATGAAAGGGATTCCAAAGAAACTCATGGACAAGAACATTACAAGGAAGAGAGTTAAGTTGTTCCACTAAGTCAAGCCTCTATTCATATGTTCCCTAAGCTAAAGCTGTATATGCTACATATGTATTACTTGTTACATATCAAAGGCTATATGAAACAGACTGTACATGATGTTCGAAGATCTTAAATCATCTCAAGATGTCTCTGATCCTAAGGTTGACATATCAGATACAACGTAATGCTAAAGCAATAAAAATTGCTAAAACTTCTTTTGAAGTAGAATGATCTGATATTAATATCTGAGATTGAATATGGAGATGAGATCTTTATCTGTGGAAAATGTCAAAAGTCTGTAATGACTAAAACAAGGAGACATCAATCTCATGTATGACAAATCAGAACAAAGATCATTTTGAGAAAGAAATCTGCTTATTGCAATAAGAATAAATATCATGTATTAGATATTTCAAGCCTAGGTTTTAAAGGACATATCCTTATGCAAAGAAAAAGAATGTGCTGGACATCTAGAAAGATTTATCATGAGGTCTTATTGTGCTAAAACTTGCTGCCATTTTGTGCTTTATGGCTAAAGAACACCAATAGAGATAAGTGAGGTAAATATTTATGCATCTCATCTTTCTTATAATATATTATCTACTTCACGTGATGAGTTGCTAGAAGCTTATCAAGCTTATTCCTCTATATATCTCAAACAAGTCAAAGAAATCACAAAGTTACCATGAATACTTGAGAAGATCGAGCCTGAACTGGAAAAGCTAAAAGTTAGATTTACTCCAAGGAGTTTTTTTTCTTCTCAAGTTCTATACAACGGAAGTCTCCAAAAGGTTATATAAATATGTCAGAAAGTTAATTCAGAATTTCTTGAAAGGACTTCATGGCTTCTAAAAAGATCTGACCTATAACATCTGATATATTTCAAGAACTTTGTTTTTGTGAAAATGGTTAGACTCTATAGTTTATGAAAACTAGCCTGGGATATACAGAGGAAACAGAAGATGAAAAAGCTATGCAGTGTTATCTATTACATCTATCTTCTATTTCTATTCTTCTTATAAAGAGATACTTTCCTAATTAATGATTCCTGAAATAGAATTCCATTAGAAAGGTTGGAAATTCCTTTTCTCTGAAATTAACCAAAAAGACCCAAGTAAGTTTGGGTACCAAAAAATCAAAATTCTTTCTTGCAGGTATATTTTTGGTTAAAGATTCAAGAAGCAAACTGATGATGATCATTCCAGATTTCATGCTTTGAACCTAAGAACTGTCATAGATCTTGAAGAATAATTCCTTCAAGACTCCTTCAAGTACGATGATGAAAAGCTTGAAGAAGATTTTGCTAACAATCTTGATGGTCTTAAAAAAAGCCTTGAGAAAATATAAGTAAGGAAGTTTCAGAAAGCTAACAGATGAAAACCAAAGTTTCAGAAAGTAGGCTCCAGAACCTCAGTTCTTCAGAAAGTATGCTCGGATCCTTCAAGATGATCAAAGAGTAATCTTTTTGGACTATGATATGAGCAGTATGAAGATGACATAGAAGTTAAAAGATCTTAATGTACAGAAACTACATGAGAGTTTCTAATTTAAAATGGTTTTTGACTGTCTAAGTTCATGGAGTGACTCCAAAAGGCATGAGAACCAAGTCACCTCCAAGTTATGTATCAACTGAGCTTTCATTACCACCTATGAACTGAATATTTCAAAAAAGCTTTGAGCAATCAAAGTTGGGTGGAAGATATGCTGAATGTGCTGACCAAGTTCGATCGGAAGGCAAAGTCTACATAGCATGTTACAATATCATCATTATTACAAAGAAGATGTTCAAGGACAACCTGGACAAAGCTAACATCATCAGGACATGCATTGCTACACAAGGGCTGAAAGAAAAAGCACAAGTGATGCTACAAGTTTTTGTATCTAGATGCTGCAGATAAGGAATCAGCTGAAAGACCATCTCTTGAAGTACTTCTTTCACCTATTCTATAAAATAATATTAGTGTTATTTGTCTTATCAAAATCCTTTCAGCACTCTAAATCTGAGTTTTTGTTTGCAAAATCCTTTTATATTTTTTAAAAACGGGGATGTTGAGTTAATAGATATGCATACTAAAGATCTTGTGTTAAGAAGCATTCATAATATCTATGGCTAAAAGATCACTTGAATGTTTTTCTATCCTAGAAAAGCTTTCATCTTTTCTAAGTGTTTTCACACATGTATATACATTCATGCATAAGTCATCTCTGGGTATTCTCCCACCATAACTCCCATTTGAAGTCATAGCAAAGCCATTAGAAGTCACCAGAAAAGGCATATACTCTTTAAGATGCTATATGTAAGTTTGCAAGATCAAGAATATCAACGAGTATTTCAGACATTAGTTTTCAAGACCACAAATCTCTGTGAGGAACATCCTAACAGTTTGCAAGATCAGAAAAAAGATAGTTTTATCATAATAAAGACAGGTTGATCAGAAAGAAGATAATTTGTCTAGAAAGAAGAATTTGAGAGTCAAAAAATAATGGTTTTATGACAATATAGAATCCAATTTGAAAAGATAAATCGGTGATGGGTTTATAAAGTCTTTTCAGAGGATCAAAAAGTAAACCGTGACGATCAGAAAGTAACTCTTCAGAAAGTAATATCACGAGTCAGACAACTCTCTTTCTAAAAGAAGGATGAAAAGGCTGGATAATTCCTACTTTTTAGTGTTTCTCTCTTCCACGTCGCTTTGCCTTCAGTCATGTCACATCATTAATACCCCTACGTTTCACGCATTTCCTTTACCTTCATCTTCTTGAACAAGTTACCTCTTTTACGATTATCTTAACCTCGATCTCTTAACCATCTCGCTTTTTATCTCTTTCCTAAAACCCTTTCTATTCCTTCACAAGCCCTCCTTTTTGAATCTATAAACCCTTACTCAACAAATCTTTATCTCTATAATCCCTGTCCTCTCTCTTACTTCACTAAACCCTAACTCCTTCTTATCCTTTGTCTCTTTTAAGATATTTTTTTTTCATGGCTGAAGAATGAGAAATAGACAGAGATTCATCTAAATGAGGAGCCTTCTTTATGTTCAATGAACCTCATGTGCAGGAGACATATGAAGAAGGGTTCCCTCGAAGAACTATAGCTCCTAGAAAAAGGTTAAACAACGCCTTGTTAAATAAGTTCTGATACTTAGGAAGGTGTTTACCTTCCAAGGATGGGAACGCTTTCTGGATATCTCAGATAGAATCTTTTCAGGAATGGTCACTGCTTTCTATTGCTTTCTGGACGTAAAGAATTGGACGACTCTTTTAACCACCATTGGGGATATCTTCGTGTAAATAGAGCTGTCTGACTTGGCTGCTATGGTTAGGGCCCCTACTGCTAGAATCAACTATCCAACCGATGAAGATTGGTTAAATTCCCTTGGTATGAGTGCTGAGGAAGTCTAAAAATGCCTCACTGATTCAACAAAATACAAACCGAATAACATTACTACTGTCTTACTTAGTTCTAAGGTGAGGAAAGTATTTACTGTGGTTCAGTTCACTGTTCTCCCTAGGTGAGGAAGTATAGATATTCTACTATGGATAGACTATATGCAACTTTTCTGTTTGATGACCAAACGAAAAGTAAACCTCCCAAAGTTAATAATGGACTACATGCTTAGTGCCATTACAAAGGAGAAAAGAAAAACTGCTGGAGTTCTCTATGGGATGTTGCTGATGAAAATTTTTAGAATTTCTGATATCCTTTTATAAAAGAATGGTTTGAATATTTCCTGGAACTGATTTCACCATCAACTCCTTCAGAACAAAGAAGAAAACTTAGTCCATCACCGTGAAGACTAGCTCAAGAAAGACAAGCATTTTGATTGAAGAGACCAAAACAGAAATAAAGGTTGTGAGGGGCAAAAAGAAAACAGGGGAACAGAAGAAAAGAAAATTTAAGAAAATGCTTGTCCTCTCTGAAAGCAGCCTAGAGAGTTTTGAGGAAGTTGACTAGATATCTATTAAAACGGAGTTTGAAGAAGCTTTATCCAAATTTCTTCAGAAAGGCAAAGGAAAGTCAACCAAGAGACAAAAGCTCACAAATATCCAATAGCCCTCTGAAAGAGAAGTAGAGACATCTAAAGGTGATCTACCTCAAGACAGACCTAACAAGCTCCCCATTGGAAAGAAAGTTGAAGATAAGAAGGACTGGTCTCTGCCAAGAGGGGTTCAAGGAGCTGCACTCATTGTAAAGAATATGAGTGAAGTAGAGCATACAGCAACTGCAACAAGGGAGGCTGAGCCATCTGACAATAAGGAAGAAACTGACCTCATTCTTAAGGAACAAAGGATCTTGAAGGAAAAGAGGACACTCGAAGTAGCAAGGAAATTGTAGTTAACTAAGGGAATTCAGGGCTCGAGCAGTAGAAGAGTCAATGTTGATCCTGAACTATTCATAGTTATTGAAGAACTGCCTTCACAACCTATGTCTCAACAGTTTGAGTATACCTCATGTCCTGCACCTACTACTTCTGATGAAGTAGCTTTTGATGACTTTAAGGATTTTATGACTGTAAGTCAAGTGTTGCAAATCATGTCAAAATATGAGGATCCTAAGCCACAATCTAGAAGTATGGATGGCCTACACTTCTTTGTTAATGAAGTGATCTCCAATCTGGAACCCATTATAGAATAACCTGAGAAAGAAGTATCAGCACCACAGATGGTAATTGTTCTAATGGTACCCCAACCTCCCTTTTTCATCTGCATTACCCTAATGGAGGAAGAAATGGTTAGAACATCTGAAGCTAAAACACCTATGGTGCAAGATGCTGCTGCTTTTGTGTTAATTCAAGATGTTCCTCTCCACTTTGCTCCTGCTCAAGAGGTTGCTACTCCTTCATTGACTAAAATGACTAAAATGCATCCTGATTTTGTATTTGCTCCTGCCATTTTGCAACATTCTCTCCTCATCCAACTGCTGAAAAAGGTGATACTAGGGCTAAATCACTTAAATCAGGTGAGACTGCGCCTCTAGACATCCCTGAACCTTTTCCCAGAGCTGCTCCTACACCCGTTAATCTATCACCTCTATCCTCAACTGCTTCATCAACCAGCTATCAGATCATTCTGAGGAATCTAAGGGAAATTTCTTGTAGGCAGGATCGTGTTGAGGTAACTCTTATAGAGCATGGTGCTCAACTCAAACAATTGGAAGATTTGTAACTACAGACCTGTCAGTTTTTGCAGCATCTATTTCCATGAACACCTGCTTTTTGATTATGCCAAAAGCGGGAGAAGATAAGAATTGAACAAAAACATGTGCTGATGGGACTCAGAGAGAGCTATGCTGTGGTATGAGGGTGGCTTTTGCTGAAACAATCAAGGGGAGAGTCTTATGCTAAAGGGGAGCTTAGAGATTTTTTTTTTGTCTAGCATGCATTTGTTTTGTTAGTTTTTCTTTTTAAATCTCTGACATTCAGAGTCTAGAACTTTATAGAGTTATATAAAATCGTTTGTTGCTCTCTTTTCTAATACATGTTTTGATGCATATATGTTATTCAGGTTTCATGCCTTGTTTTTTTCTTTAGCTCTGATTCATATCAATGCTCTTTCTATGCTCAGCTAATCATATATCTCTTTGTTAGATGTTTGCTTTTTATCTCATATGCGTATGCTTTGATCTGCTTTATTCATATATATGTTGGTTTTTAGCTTACATGTGTTTTATGATTAGCTTTGGCCAAGTATCCTTAGAAGCACAAGTTAGTTGTTGCTCTGATACTAGTTTAAAATGTTGAGCCTTGATATGTATGATGAGCATAATCGTTTTCTTTAACCTTAACAGAACACATTATCCTTAACACATATATGAGATGTTTCTAAAGAATTGTGTATAACTTGATTAGACTATAGTTGTAAATAGTTTCTGAAAAATCTTCTGAAACTATCACTTACATGCCCCTAAAACAACTAAGACTAGTTAGCAAGCTCCAAAACTCTCAAGAAGTGTACTGTGTTAATATGTCAAATGTGTTTTTACAAAACATTCATCTAAAATATCATATACTTTTATTTTACAAACATCCTTTCGTGCTCTAATACTTATGGGAAAAGAGTTACAGCTCAAATGCAAAAGCTTATCCTTGCTAATTCAGAGATTGATCCCTAATGAGCTTTAGAAACCTCACATAGGAAGATGTTGATCTTATCCTTTTAAGGTTTCTCTGAGCAACAGAAATTACATAAGCATTAATGTGTTTTTCTCCGAAATCACTAACCTTGAGCATTCCTTTTAAAATTCTTTTAGATAAAGACGTGCTGAAAACGAATCTAATCAAGATAAAATATCACAAGTATTACTTGTGAAGTTTTTCAAGCATGAAGATCTTCAGAAAGTTCCTTTCCTTTGACATATGATCAAGCTAGTTGTTTATCTAGAGCTTAAACATCTTTCTCTTTGATATCTGCTTTAATATTGCTCAGAAAGTTCATTAATCCTGATCTTTGCTTCAAACAAAATAACAAACAGCTATGATTAAATGTCACTTAAGGCCAAAAATGTTCTTATATGATCCATATCAAGCCTTAAGAAAAGAACTTCCTGAAAATCACTTTCTGCAATAAAATTGAAAGAGATGATATATCATGTTTATAATTCCATGACATTTCTTTCATTATTTCTTCAAAAAAATTTCTTCAAATTAGTTTGTCATCATAAAAAAGGGAAAGATTGTTAGCTCTAGAACCTTATCAATATGCGCTTATTTGTTTTGAATGACAATATGGCTAATTTAAAGAAAATGCTTTGAAGAACGACTGATGTTTCTCTTGAGTTTCTATTGTTTAGCAACAGTAAGGCTTATCAAATGAGAAGATATTTCACTATGCATGTGTAAACATGTTTATCTCCTATTATGAGATCCGAAACAAAATGAAAATGAAATTATATCCTTATTCAAGCAATTGATAGCTAACGATCAGAAAAAGATTTCAATGCTGTAAGAGACCAAGTCCTGAGACTTCAGAAAGTAGCATTGGACATCAAAAAGTAAGCTTACATGAAGATATCAAGCATTCTCTGAAGACCAGATGTTACACTATCTTCAATCAGCATAATCCCAAATCAATCATCACCAAAATGCTTAGATTGAAGATCAGAAAGTGAAGAATTCATCAAGGAACTAAATTTCAAATGTTCAAGTCAAACCTAGTTTCAAACTGGTATGTCATCTTTTCTACTTAATTGATCAACCACCCGAGTTTCTAAAAGGAGGAGTTTAGAAACCATGATCAGAAAGTGAAAGAGTAATTTCTGAGAAGCATCAAAAACCTTAATTGTATAACGGCTTCTACAATCGATATGATAGACTATCAATCTACTGTTCTAGACTGACTTTCTAAGACACAAATGCATGATTTACACATGTCACATGGAGAACTGATACAAGGCAACGTTATAAGAGAAAGACCACTATAATTGGAGATGTTGTGCTTAAAATCCGATAAGAGATTTGATTTTTCAAGAGAGAAAACTCTACAAAAATCTCTTCCTGCTTCCTAGAAGATTCAACATATGATATAATCAGTTTTTATCCTTGAAGTGTAAAAAAATCTTCCTTCTATGTTCTTAATTAGATTTATGCTCTTCCTAGCGAAGACATGTTATAAGGAAGTCATTCAAGTTTTCCCAAGAACTTTTCATATATATGTTAAAGAAACTTGAGTGTATTTTAGTTTGGGTGGCAATCCAAATGCTTAACCTTTGTATCGTCGATCCATTAGTGATCGCTGAGAGATAACTTGGAGAGGCTACTATAAAACTACTTGTAATGCGACAATAAGGTGTTTTTACTGATCACGGTTTAGCTTGGGAAGGCTAGTAAAAGACTATTTGCAGCTTGGAGAGGCTAGGGCAAGATTACTTTCAACATAATAGTAGAGATCACTACTGGTCATGGGTTAGACTTGGAGAGGCCAGTGTCAAGACTATTTGATTTGTGGAATTAGGTGATTTTTGAATGCCATAGATGAGAGCTTGGGAAGGCTAATGTAAAGACTATCCACTTGTTCATTCTCAGATTGAGAATGGTGTTTTTAGTGAAATATCAACAGTTGTTGAATACTAGATGTAGGCAGTTTAGCCGAATCAGTATAAAACTTTTGTGTCTCTTCTTTCTCTCTCTCTGATCTCCCTTATATTTATCTATTGAGTTTTAGTATGCACTCATATGTTGAAATATCATTCTCGCCATTTTGTCATTCCTTTTTAATGATGAATGTTATTATTTAACAAGCTTTAGAAATCTACTTTCTAAAATCACTCACCATTTTTCCGCTGCACTACAAGCTCTACACTTGATAGTATCTGTTTTCAAGTATTTCAGAAAGTACAAAAAAAGAAATGCACGATTCAACCCCTTTCTCATGCACATTTCCTCCTACAGAGGGTGTGTTGCACTTTGGGAACCGTCTAAGTGTACCCAATGCAAGTAAGTTGAAGAAAAGAGTGTTGGAAAAGTCCTACAACGTAGCATACTCCATCTATCCCGGTTCGACAATGATGTACCAAGATCTCAGACAATTATACTAGTGGAAAGGCATGAAGAGAAATATTAGTGACTATGTGACACAGTGTTTGGTGTGTTAGCAGGTAAAAACTGAGCACCAAAGGCTTACAGGCTTCCTACAACAGATAGAGATCCCATAGTAGAAATGAGAGAGGATAATCATGGACTTCATAGTCGGGTCAATATAGGCCACTAAAGGCTTCGATTCTATATGGTTAATTGTGGATAGAATGACCAAGCCTACTCACTTCCTACCACTGAAGGTGAACTTCAGTACGGCTTAATATGCACAGCTTTACATAGATAAGGTTGTTCGGCTCCATGGTGTGCCAGTGTCGACTATATTAGATAGAGGGTCTCAATTCACTTTGCGGTTTTGAATAGCATTTCAAGAGGCTCTTGGAACTCGTGTGGATTTGACCATAGCTTTTTATCTGCAGACAGATGGCTAATCGGAGGGAACTATTCAGACATTAGAGGATATGCTCAGAGCTTATGTGTTAGACTTCAATCGGAGTTGGTGTAACCACTTTCCACTGATAGAGTTCTTGTACAACAATAGTTACCAAGCTAGCATCCAAATGGCATCGTTTGAAGCATTGTATCGTAGACGCTATAGATATCCTATTGGATGGTTTGAGGTTGGGGAACCTAAAGCCCTAAGCCCATATCTGATACGAGAGACCTTAGAGAAAGTTTAGCTGATCAGAGAATGGTTATTAGTGGATCAGTTTAGACAAAATTCGTATGTTGATAATCAGCACAAAGACCTAGAGTTTGTTATAGGTGATCATGTGTTTCTGAGGGTGTCTCCCATGAAGGGAGTAGTGAGGTTCGGTAAGCGGTTTAAGTTGAATCCATGCTATATCGACTCGTTTAAGATTCTAGAAAGAGTTGGAGCAGTGGCCTACAGATAGGCACTACCTTCCAGTTTATCAGAGATACATCCAGTTTTTCATGTTAGCATGCTCAGAAAATATATGCCCGATGAGTCTTACGTGCTCACTCTACAAGCGGTTCAAGTTGATAAGGACCTGTCATATGAAGAAGAACCGGTAACCATCATGGATAGGCACATCAAAAAGCTTCATACAAAGGAAGTGGCCTCAGTGAAAGTCATATGGAGGAACCACTTTGGCAATGAAGCCACTTGGGAAGTTGAGGAAGCCATGAGGATCTAGTATCCACATATTCTTCCTTCTCAAGGTATGTTTTAAGATTTGGGAACCAAATCTCTTTTAAAGGGGAGAATGTGATACCCGGTGTGTATGTGGCAGTGGATAAGTTTCGTATTATCTTAGGGTCTCCTAGAACCCACCCGTGCTGTTAGGAAAACCCCAAATGGGCGGAGAGTCATGGAACGCAGGTTGGGTACTGTTGCTGTAGAATTTTATAGAGTAAACTTGCTACAGCAAGGTATTCTCGCTGCAATGAGCAGGTGCACCAGAAGGCTAGCTGCAGTGAGTGGCTGCTTCTTTAGGCTCACTGCAGTGAGCGGGCTCGATGATAGCATAGTGCAAAATAATGCAGTTTCATTTAGTGAGCTCCCTAACCCCTTTTAAACACCCAAGGTCGGAATTTTCATCCCCAAAATTGAAACCCTTCATTCGCCACACATTTTGTCTCTCCCTTTTCAATCTAACCCTAATTCTTCTTCCTCCAAATGATCAAAGGTAAGATTTCATGAGTTTTTTTATCCCATTTCAGACCTTGGTAAATGGGTTGTTGTTTATCCTTATTGTTGTCAAGTGGGAATGCTTCCCCAAGGTTGTTAGAGTTATATTTGAGTAATCTAGAGGTCGTTGAAGTCTAATCTTGAGTTTCATGACTTCAATGGCAGGCATTAGTGTCATTCCTCCTTTCTAAGGCTCCGTTGGTGTTAACGCCATTACTTTCTCCTCTCCAGATGAGTGGGTTCAGAACCTATAGCCTTTATGTTGGTCCTTAGAGTTAATTTCCTTAAGTTATAACACGATTGCATGATTTTAGAGAATATTTCAAAGAGATTAGAAATTCTGTTTAGTTTGTTATATTGATCAAAATGATGATTTTCAACTAGAGTATGAAATATTTGTTTTAATGCAAACTCATGGGACCATTATCGCTAAATTATTTTATTAAAGAGCTAGAGTATAGTTATGACTTAATTAGAGATTCTATAAAATTACCACAATGATTTTGAGAGAAATAATTAGGAATTATAGAGTTTTGTGCCTAGAGAAAATAATATGTTTTATGAATTCGAGACTAGACGGTAGCTATAGAGAAACAGACAGCGAGTTAATGGCTGAAACCCGTTTGTTAACCTTGATACCAAGTTGTCCTAAGAGGACAGTCTCATAGAGTAGATAATGGAATCTATTTAGGTGTCCACATCAGATCCCTGATGGATCATAGAGTAGAACACTTTTGGTTCTTGAAAAACCATAGAGTAGAGATTCCTGTTTCTTTAGCAAAGTGCTGTTATTATGTTTTCCAGAGAAATTCTATTTAGAGATATTTATATAATATGAATTTCAGAGTTATTGCATTAACTAGTTTGATGATTTCTATATAATTATTTATTCTCTTGGTTGTCCCATGAGAGGATTATGGGTGAAGACCTGCTCACTGAGTTTTAGATGAAACCCACCCCTTTCCTTTTTCCATTACAGATACGTTAGTTGCTGTAGGTCCTTCTCATCTACCTCAACCCCAGCAGTAGAGAGTTCTTGTTGGTGAGCTTCACTTTGAAGTGGAGTATCTTTTGGTATTTTGTTTAAAGATAGAGTGCTCCAATATACATGGCGGGTAGGGTTCCGGACCATAGAGATATATTGACATTGATTTATCATGATTATTTTGCATTTACATGATTCGAGTTTTCATGTATATTTTGTATAGAGAGCAGCTCATATATTTTGAATCACAGAGATATGTTTAGAGTTTGGAAAATGAAATTGAAATGATTTATTTTCTAACTTCAGAGAACTATGCTAGAGCTTGTTTATGATATGTTATTGATGAGGAGCAAGTCCCACATCGATTGGGAAGGAGAATGAAGCGTGCCTTATAAGGGTGTGGATACCTCCCCATCTAGACGCGTTTTCCCCCACGAGGGGGGAAGAGCAAACCCGTGAGGGGCACAAGGCCTAAGGCGTCTGCAATGCTGGAGGTTTAGGCTATTACAAAAATACTTTAAAAAAATTGATTTTTAAAATGAAAAGACAGAAAAACTTATTGTTAGGCTAGTTTTTCACATTGACTTAAAAAATTTGAAAAACAAAATTTAGATTTTAAAAACCAAAACTGGAAAACACTTTGAAGATGGTTTTGAAAATTTGTTCTTAAAAACAAGTTAAATGCACGGTGGCATTATTGTGAATATTGTGTTTTATTCATCGTAACCCCCTTTCGACTTTCACATATAAGAAAAAAGGAAAACTTGTAAACTATCTCCTCCATTGTCCTTCCTTTTATTCTCCTCCATTGCATTTCAACACCAATCTACAAGCTCCTCTACTTCAAAAGCTTGCTAGTGCTATGTGAACCTCCATAGTGATACTTGTAGCAAAGGAAAGAAAGTGTACTAGGTGAGACCATTTGTATTTACAAATTGACAACAACCTCAATAAATTTGGGTTGTTTTTGTTGGTGCAACTGTTTTTCAGTTCAAATTATTTTTTAAAAAAATGCAAAAACTCTTCTAAATCTTTAATGCAAGTCGACTTTTTTTGTACTCATTTTCTTGGGATTTTTTTTTGAACATGGACAAGTTGTTCATCTTGGTGAGCCTTTGTTCGAATGTGTTACTTTTAAAAAAAATTTGACAAACAATCTTTTGTTTTGTCATTTTTTCAAAAATAGTTATTCAAATGGATAATTGTTTTTCATGTTTGAAATGTTATTTTTAAAATAAAAAAATAAACAGTTTATTTTGTTTTTTATTTTAAAGAATTGAACATAAACTTATATTTTTAAATCTATTTTAGAAAACGTAAAACTAAAAAACTTTTCCAAACAACCCCTAAGTTTCTCATTTTTAAAATTCTTGTTTTAGCACTACTAATTATTCACTTGATAGGAACACAAAATTCAACATAAATCCCATCTAATGCACATAGCCAAAACTAGATGGGCCGAGGTAGAGAGGATTTTTCATGAAAGGTTTTACAGCCCTTAGCCCGAGACATCTATCTTGGACCTCATACGTATAAGTTAGAAAGCAAACAAGCCAGTAACAGAATTTTTGGGACATTTCCACCAAACTAAGGGCCACTGTAAGCTCCACATACTAAGGCTGAGTGCACTTCTACGGCCGTGAACAATATGAATCCTCTACTTAAGGAAAAGTTAATCATAACAGAATACTCTGACCTAGCCCAACTTTCTTGGAAAATTGCTAGAATAGAGGAGTTCATCATTGAAAAAGAACAAAGATATGCCCAAAGGCTAGTCCAAGAGGGTCTCAAATTGTGGCCGTCATAGAATGCGACTTAGTTGAGGAAATAGAAGAACAAAATGAATAAGTCACTCCATCAGCAAAGGTCATGGCAGCTGAATTGCTAGGGGGCAAGCCATGTACATGCCCTGTCCTCACACTAACTAATGGAAAAGGAAAAGGCTAAGGTTGAGAAGCAAGAGCCATATGTGTTTGACAATACAAAGGCTGATCAAATCTTTGACTAGATAGTCAAAGACAAACAGATCAAATTCCCTGATGGCATGAAACCATTTCCCTCTGAAAAAGTGAAAAATACCAAATATTGCAAATGGCATAACTAGTGTACTCACTTTACCAATAATTGCATCAAGTTCAGAAGTGTTATCCAGAATGTGATTAAGGAGGAAGGGATTAAACAAACTGAGAAGAAAGCGAGGAGTATCATCGTTGAATCTAATCCCTAACCTCATTCAATATAGTCTCCATAAAATTTAAGAAAGAAGAATAAGAAGTAGAGGTGAGAAAATCGCAAACTAGAAAGAAAAATCACAAAATACAAGGAAAAATGACCAAACAAGTAGAAAAGAAAACTTTCAAACTAAAATAGAGACCAAAATTTGAAGTTAGAATGAATCATGGACCAAGACCCTAGTCGTCAAACTCCAATGTATTTGATAGGCTGCAACTTTCTCCACGATCCCTAGAAGGAAGGAAAGTCCCAATTGTACATGGGTTGAAATATCCAAATGAAGAAACCAAGTCAAATTCTCATGTCAGCCAATGGTTAGGAGACCTTAAGAAGCAACAACAGAAGCAAAACTTAAAAGGAAAAAAGGTCACACTCCCAAAGATTACAAATGATGCTTTGCCCAAAGAATAAAAAAGAGTGGTGGAAATAAACTTCAAAGGAAAAGAGACAACCATGAAGATAACTATTAAGACCAAAGATATGCGCCAAGAAAAGAAGATGATAAAACATAAAGTAAGAGAATAGTTAGTAAACCAACGCACCAAACAGAGGAAGGGAGACCTCGCTGCTAATAGCCAATCATTTAGATAGTAGGAAAACAGATTGCAATGTAAGATGTTAATAGAGAAACTAAAAAACATAGTTGCTGTGTTAAGACAAGAGCAGGAGGTAGTAAGGGACCTAGTCATATCTCCCTTGACTTTACCCAGGAAGGCAAAAACTACTGACATTTTTCAAATAATTGAATAAGATAATGGTCACTACAGTATTGGAAATTGACATAGATAGCATGTTAGCCTAGCCGATGGGGTTCATAAGGGAAGAGGAATATGTAGAGAACTTGCTAGATGATCTCTGAGCTGATGACATACTTGAACTAGGTGAGGAACTTATAGCTCCAATAGTGGTTGGAATGGGTCCAATAACATTCCAAGATAATGAGGGTTGCCTACAAAGGCTAGAAGGGGAAAGACCTCTCCTAGGGTAGGATTCAGCTGACCTTAAGTTGAAGGCCATAGCTTACAAAGAGCTTGCTGGAGCTAAGGCTAGGCATTTAAGACCTCTCTATATACAAGCAACACTACATGAGCAGACTTTGAGTTGAGTTCTAGTGGCCCTATATCGCTATTCAACCATGTCTCTTGCACAACAATTTAATAGGTTAGCCAGAGCAGGGAAACTCTCCTTACAACAAACATTACCTTGATTAACTTCACAAGGCAAACCATAACACCTTTGGGAGCATGCATTGCTAAACGAAGTAGGAACTCGATATACTGACCGCTTTTATTGTAATAGAAGCCCCTACCTCCTACTTTACCCTTCTAAGAAGGGAATGGATCCACAACACACAATAGGCTTCCTCAACCCGCTATTAAGAACTTCAGCTATAGAATGTGATTAAGCTAGAGACTATGCCTGCAGCTCCATAGCCATTCCAAGATACCCCTGACCACCCACAAGCACAACAATATTCCCACAAGCTGGAGGAGGTAGATTGGCCTAAAGACATGCCGTTTCAGGAGGTTAGAACCTTTTATCTCTCACCTAATGGCTTCAAAGTCATAGTGGTGAGAAGCATCCAACCACTCAACCCATGCAAAATGGCTACCGAAATTTGTAGTTATGAGCAAAAGGAAGGTTTCCAAGGAGGAAAAGAACTAGTAGCAACTATAGGGCTTGTTCCTGTAGAATCTGCAGTTAAAGAAAAGCAGGACTTCCAATAACTGGAAGGAGATGTAATAGCCAAGGAAGCTGAATAGGTTACCTTAGCTAATGACAAGGGCGAATCTAAATTAGTAGATGAGAATCAGATGAAATTTGGAAGACCATACAATACAAGGCAATTGAAGCCACTCTACATCAAGGCATACATAGATGGTAAACATGTCACTTAAGTGCTTATTGATGGGGTTGCTATCATGAATGTTATGCCAATAGGCATCCTAAAGAAGTTAGGAAAGTCACTCACAGATATAAAAGAGACCAATATCAAAATGACCAACTTCATAGATGAAAGCACCAAAGTAATGGGCTTCTATGTTGCTGAGTTGATAATAAGAACCAAAACTACCCCAACTGAGTTTTTTGTGGTATATGGAAGACCAGGGTATACACTATTGCCAGGGAGGGATTGGATTCACTATAACCAAGCAGTCCCTTTAACACCATACCAACAGCTCATGTTTAGAATAAAGGAAGGATTGAGGTCGTCGAGGCTAATTAGAGGCTTTTCTCTACAAATGTTAAAACAATTGAAGCTGTGTATTCCCATCCTGAGTTTGCTCCCGTAGAATTCACTTTGGGGGATCCAATACAAAAACTCCACATCACCAACTAAGGATTCCAAATCAAATACTAAGCTGCCCCATGGCTTGATGAGATGATAATAAATAATGAGCTTTGAGTAGGAGGCTCATGACATCTTCTAATGACTAATTCCATATTTAGCTGAGAATCACATAAAGGAATGCATTTTTCAGCAAGAGTTAGCTGAGAGAGAACAAGAGGAATTAGAGCCATGGTTTATATCATGTCCAATCATGTCCAGTGGACAAATAATATTGCAAAGTCGACTATAATCGATTTTTGTTCTAATAACTTTCCAGGCACAGGTTATATCATTTCCAATCATGTCCGGTGGACAAATAATATAGCAAAGTCGATTAAAATAAACTTTATAAGGGGCATGTGAATTGTTGGTAGTGTGTCAGGTACAATATTAAAACGGTTGCAATCGACTTCTGTATTATACCAAATAGACTTTTGTGTAACACAGAAGTCGATTGTAACCATTTTAGTACTGCACTTGACACACTAATAACAAGAGTTTGCATCCCAAATGTTACTTACACTATAATTCAATGGGAAAATCTTACTTTTTGTTTTTTAAATTATATGCCTCGCATTCAAGTTCCCATGATTCACTCCAAATTTCTCTGATATCATGTTCAGTATTGTTTTATTATTTTTCTGACAAACTCAATAATTGATCATGGTATACAATAGTACCCCATGCAAGCGTATAATACCTTAGGTACACATGTCTCTAGACAAGTCTAATAGGGCCTCAGGGTCCCCCAAGACCCACTTTGTTGCCAGAAAGGCCTAAGATGCTTGAAAGTTAGTTCAGATGGAGAGCAGGTGTTTTTGACACCGCTATAGTAGTCCAAGCCCGCTGTAGTGGTCAGATGCTTTTTTTTCATGATGTTTGGTGTGCAATCGACCGCTATAGCGGTCATAGATAGCTACAGTGGTCATAGATAGCTACAGTGGTCATAGGCCGCTCTAGTGGCACCCCTAGCACCAGGAATAGTGCAAAACGATGCAGTTTTGATTGAATGAAATTGCACTCCTATAAAAACCCCCAACTCGATTTTTCCCCCAAATTTTCGAGAATCCCTAAACCCAAACACTTTTCAACCCTCTTTACTCTCATCCCTACTCAAATCCTCTTTCTCTAAGCTTTAAGGTGAGTTTGGTTATTGATTTATGCTTCCTTTCTCTCTTCCCTTCCATGTTCTTGAGTTAAGTGTTGTTATGTTTTAGTTGTTATCAAGTCAAGGTGCTCCCCCAATGTTATTAGAGTTAGCTTAGAATTACTCTAGAGTTGTTAAGAGATTATTCATGAGTCTTTATTGCTCTACGACAATTGTTAGTGACATTTCAAGCTCCCAAAGTCAAGTTAGTGGAGCGCACATACTCCCAGCCTCAAATGGTGAGTAGATATAATAATTGTATATATATTATTATTTATATATTTCTATTTAAATTCTAAATCATATATTTATATATAAAAAATAAAATTTAGATATATCTATATTTAAAGAGAATAATAATATTAATAGAATAATAATAATAATAATATTAGAAAAAAGATAATAATATAATAATCTGATCCATTTTATTTTTTACTTATATTTATATAAATTTTATATTTGTATATAATAATCTTATATATATAATAATCTAATCCATTTTCTTATAAATTCATTCAATTCAAATAATTATAATAGAATTCCTTTCATTCTTTAATGTTTATATTATTATAAAATATAAAATTTTATTTTTATCGATTCTTTCAATCTCGATGATTGAGAAAAAATCGGTTATTATGATTTCGAGTAAGCCGTTATGGTGAAATTAGTAAACACGCTGCTCTTAGGAAGTAGTGCTAGAGCATCTCGATTCGAGTCCGAGTGGCGGCATGGCATTTTATCTTTTAAAAGAGTAAGTCCTATAATGAATTAAGTTTCTGATTTCTCGTTCTAGTATTAGTATTCAGACACTCTTTTTCATTCTCAAACCCATGACCTTATTTCGACCATTATGATTATGTTTGATACATGAGGATTGTTGAAATGAGAATATGTGTAACTATGTTTTTTGCAAGTTATGGCAAAGACAATGATTTATAAGAATAGCATGAAAGTGTGTTTTAGAGAATCATGAGACCATGATTGTTATGTTATATGCCATGGAAAATGTCTTATATGTTTGAGAAATGATTTATTAAGTAAATATGTATTGTGGCAAGCTTGCTATTTTTTCAAACATGTTTTATGAGTTTATGATATCATTATGATTTCAGAATGTTAGACTATGTTTTAGATTACCCAATTGAGATGTATAGGAAGAATGTTTGACAAAAGTATGATTTAGCTTCATGAACAGAAATATTATTATGATTTCAGAGTTTTGAGATTATGAAACATGATGTTTGAAGTATTATATTAAAGCTGCCAAGTTTATGATAAGATGTTAGTTTGAAGAGAAAACTCAGGATTTCAGTTTCCATGATACTCAGAAATATGAGATTTAGTATGATTTATAACAACTGCCAGATACATATTCTGTGGGCTTGAAATCAAAATGCTTGCAAGTGGTGATCCTTGGACATGATTTTCACAATCATAGTTATGCTAAAGTCAGATTATTAGAGTTGTGTGAATCCAGAGCTTCCAAAGAATAGAGAAATTGGGACAAAGTGAGGTGCCCTAGAGAGCAAAGAAATTTGAGACCTATTGAGGTGTCCTAGAGCAACTAGAGAATATTTTGTTATGTCATATTTAATATGCATAACCAGAGAAATTAAGAGGATTTTGTTATTTCACTACGTATATAGCTATCCAAAGTTTATTGTTTTATGAGGATTTATTGCGCATCAATTAAAAATGATTTTATGATTTTCAATTTAGAAGTATTTTCTTAGCTAGCTATGTACATAAAATATCAAATGGTTTATGATTATTGTCTGTATATTAAATTATGTATATTCCTTGGTTATCTCATGTGGATGATGGGTGAGAACTCACTCACTGAGTCCGTTAACTCACCCATCTCCCTTCTTCTCATAGTTGTAGGTGCAGATACAATTTTGTCACCGATTCAGTAAATGCAGCTGTTCCCAGTGGTGAATCTTATTTTAAAGTAAGGCTTAGTTTAGGTTCATGTTAAGTTTTAGAGTGCTCCAATAGATATGTAGGCAGGATTCAAGCCATGAATGTATTTTTAGATTATGTATTTAATTTCAAAGTAAGAAATATCTATGTATGTGTTTACAAATTTCAAGTATGGATTTGAGATTATAGATTATGACTAGAATTTATGTAATAAGCTAGAGATGAATTATGATTGGACTTTCAAGTGCTAAACAGATTTCCAGAATATGAGTAAGATGTTTTCAGAGTTTTGCAAATTAAGTGCTCCAGTTTTTTTGGATATGAATATTATGTTTTAATTATAGAAAATGATGAAGATTTAGAGGAAAACCATGTTTGAGTATGCTATTTCAATAAATTATGCATATAGAGAGACACATTATCCAAAAGTCTTATGTGATGATGAGATTCCTCACATGTGAGTCATTTTTCAAATCACGTCATGACAAAGTGCGAAATGTATTAAAAAAGTAATGACTTTAAGTTTATGATTTAGTTAATTACCATTTAAAAATTGTTTGAACTTTGAACAACATGACACAAATAAATTTATCTCTTTCAGAAAAATAACATTCAACAACTCTCTTTCAGTAATAAGCTTACAAAATAAACTTCTTTTATTTAATAATAATGTGGTAATTGATGAAAAACTGATTTAAAATATTAATATAAAACAATAAAAGATTTTAATTATTAAGAGTTTTAGAATATCCCAATAAATAAAATTGAATATAATTAATATTATTAAATATAAAGGAATTGTTGACTCAACGTAGTTTTTTATAATTTTTTTATGATGTGTATGTACTTTTTCATACTACAGTATTGTTATATAATTTCATATTCCGTACTTTAAACAAACCTTTTCTGGAAAAATTATTTTATTATGGGGATTCAGTAAAATAATAGTAATAATATGAAATTTGAGAGAAAATTATATCTAGAGTATTAAATCTTGCATAATGCAAGCTTTTGGACCAATAATAATGGCAAAAGACTTTTGACCTGTACACCATGTGAAGGGATTGGTGCACTGAGCACATAATTTTTTATTTTATTTTTTAAAAATCTCGCACTGTGCGAGTTTTGTTTTTAAAATTAAAAAATTATTTCCTCAATTTCTCGCACTATGCGAGATTTGTTTCCCGTAATTGTGTTTTCAATTCGATATTAGGGTGTAATTGCAATCCAACTTCCATGTTGAAAAAAATGAACCACATTTTCGATCATGAAGTGAGAATTCAATGGTGAAGCAAAATTCTCAAAAATCTGTGGTCGGTCTAAATAGATTCGGAGAAAATCACGTGAACTTGCATGCGAGGCACATAATTAAAAAGGCGGATTCTTAGATACAGTTGTTGATTAATGCAGTCGATGCAGTTATTTTTTAACCACATTTTATAAATGTGGTTAAATGTATTAATAATGTGGCTATCTTTATCCTTCTTTCTACTTCTACCCTCATCCTGCCCACCACTACTGGAACCTCTACATCTACAGCGTCGAGCTCAACGGCTCTCTCATCAACGTCACCGACACCTCCACCCCCTCTGTCATTCGCAAATGGATCTCCACCACGTTGTCCCTCAACTACAACTTCATCTTCCACCACCGCCTCATCATTGGCCTCATCCTTCAATGGACTCCCCCCCAACTATGATCCTGATCCCTTAGTCAACACCTTGCAACTCTATGTTTGTTGTCACTTCCTCATCTTCCAGCAAACCCACACCACCAAGGTTCTGGAACTTCCTCTATTGACCTCTACAACTTCCTTGCCAACCCATACCACACCTTCATCGAGTTCTGGAACCACTCCCACGGCATTGATTTTTTTCATTCCTTTTTATTGTTTTAAAAATCAAACTCAATCAAGTGTCATGCTTTTTCTGTTGTCTTACTAGATTTCTATTATGGGAAGCTTATGAACTATTGATTTAAAATTTCGGATGGTATTGTGCTATGGTAGTGAAGTATCTTTCTTTTTTTGTCCCCTGGAGTTTGTTACTTTGATATTGCAATTGATAGATTGTCATAATTTTTATTTTATTTAATGATTTGTGGGAGCAGGCAGTTGATATATCGATGGAGGGGTGTTGGAAGGGTTTCCAATTGTGAATAAAGCAGTGAAAAAGTGGTAGTGGTGGTAGTGGCAGAGGAGACAGGAGATAGGGCTTTGGTGGAGATCATGGGAGGAAAAAAGGTGCGGTGGAGGTTGGGGGAGCATGGTGGCAGTAGAGGAGGAAGTGATGGTGGTGGATGAGGAGGGGTGGGGGAGTGGAAGGAGGTAGAGTGTATAAATTTAATTTTATTTAACCACATTTTAAAAATGTGGTTAATTGCAACTTGCCACACTATTTGCATTTAACGATATTTACAAAATGTGGTTAAAAGCAGTTGAATTTTTAATTAAATTCGGACAATCCAAATTCAGTTATTTATACAGTAACTTATGTGTGTTTGACCACACTTTTATTTGCGTTTAACCACATTTAATGTGGTTGTGTGTTTAGCGATACTTATATTTGCATTTAACCACATTTAAGAAATGTGGTTAAAAGCAACTATAACACATGCTTTGACTCTCAACTGAAGGCGAGTGGACACCAATTAAAAAACCAAGTGGGATAATTACTTTGGTATACTATTTGTCCATGCGACATTATTGGATATAATATGACCTGTACTTGAAAAGTTATCAGAATAAAAATTGATTATAGTTAACTTCAGAATTATTTTGACGCAAAAATTTTGAAACATAATGAAATTGGTTTAAATTGACTTTCATTCAAAAAAAGGACATATATAACCAATTGAAAACATTAAAAAATATGTAATTTTTTTATATTTTATTTGCGTAAAAAACCCTAAATAATACAATATTCTCAAATGTGTCTTGTCTTTGTGCTAGCAACAATGTAAATTTACTATTCCTCCTCGTAATACCACTTATTAAAGAGTAAATATTCACTTTAGTCTTTAAAATTATATGTGTCATTTATTTTAATTCTTGAAAATAAGAAGATATCACTTTAGTTCCTAAAATTATAAAAATTAATTCAAATTAATCATTATATTATTATTATTATTATTATTATTAGGGACTAACTTAAATCACTAAAAAAAAAATCTAGTTGTATCTCTTTTTATAATTTGAGGGATTAAAATGTTATATTTTTAATTTCAATGAGCCAAGTGAATCACGCATGCTTTTCTAATTTCAGGGCTGGACCTCTACTCAAACATATGCCAAAAGTCAAGATTGCCCATCTTTGTTCAGTTGCCTTTATTGGTTGCTGGATGACCAATTGGTAATTATCCCATCCACCACTTGCGTTTCTTCTGGTTCCGAGGACGAGAAGCGGAAGAAGTTGGTTTTCGGCATCAAGAACGAAGGCGATCATGGCATTGCAAACAGGGGTGCAGACCTCCAAGGTTCTCATCCTTCTTGGAGCCGGTATGACCGTTCTGTTTTCGTTCTTATTCCGATTCTATTGATTGTTGAGAATTTCAAAAATTAAAAAAGCTGTGAACTTTTCCTAGCGGACAAACCCCGTACACTGTGTTTTTTCTTTCTTTTGCTCGATTTGAAGTCCATGGGCGGTACAAGCCACCAGAGATCCAATCAATTGTTAACAGAACGAAGAAAAAAAAGGGTTGCAACTTTGCTTGCTGCTTCATATTGTTTGTCATTGCTGATTGGACTCACTAGGGCCATTTTTTTTTTCTCTCTCAGTGATGGTTCGTGAATTTTTGTTTATCATCTGGTCAACTGTTATGGCTGACTATTAAGTTGTTCACTTATGTGCTGCTGCACTTTAGGTTTGACTGGCTCTGTTGTTTTGAAGAGCGGGCAATTGTCTGATGTCATTGTCAAGCTTCAGGAGTTGCTGAAGGGCGTCGATGAGGTTGAGATTTTACCTGGCAGATATGACACTGCCCTTCTTGCTGCTCAGGTATTTCGAAAACCTGAAGTGCCTTTTACATTCATATCTAACGCAGAATATTTTCCAGTATGTATAGCTAGGGTTTGAGCAGTAAGAAGTTGCTTATGTAGTTTTAGGGTGGCAAAATCAATTTTTTTTCCTTCACCCAAAGAAACCACCTTTCGTAAATTTGGATGATTTTTTTTTAAAACAATCAGAATCTCCAAAAAAATCAGTTTTCAGCTTTTTCGATTATATATAAAGTTTAAATTTCATAATCACTAAAACAAATGCACCCTTAATCAAGGATGACATATTTAAAACTTTAGGCTGTAAGTTTGGTGCATAATTATGAATTTTATTTCCTGGCGTTCGTGTTACACGAGTTAAACTATTGATCACAGCTCAGTAGATAAGCTCTTGATGTTTTGCCTAAAGAGGAACCCAAAATTAAGTATAAAATCATGAAAAGAAATTATATGTCGAAAAGGAAAGATATTTCAGCGCATTCATTCATGATGTTTTAGTTTGACTATTGTGAAATTGTATAATATATGATGATGAAGCTTTTGCCGTCATACAGAACTTATTTTTAATGCACAATTTAAATGTGTCTCTCTAATTCAGATTCGGCAGCTAGCACAAGAAATTAGGGAGTTGACCTTATCCAGGCCTGTGACTATCTTCAATGACAACTCTTCTCCTGGTATGTACATTGAATTTCTATTACAAGCTCAACTACAAAAGTTTTGTATATTATCCTCAATAGTGATACTTAAATATTGAACTTGAATCATATAATCATATAATTTACCTTATAGTAACCTACTTTATCATTTCTCCAATTTCTTCTAAATTTTCTTGTGTATGTAAAGAAAGAAAGAGAAAGGTTTTTGTTAGCTAAATGGTGCGGCTTACCAATCTTATAATGTGTTTAAGGGAGAAGACAAATAGGATATAGATATGAGTGTAAATTGGTGATTTGGTTCAAGTTTAAGGGAGGAAAAATCCATGCTGAACAAATGTAATTGATTTGGTTTTTAATTCTTTTTTCAGCGAGACCAAATTGAACCAATCTGATTATGGTCGGGTTGGTTTGGTTTGCGTAATCAATTTAAAGTAAATGTAAACCACTTATGGTATAAAATTAGGTCATGAGATACTCAATATTAGTTTAAGTAAATATCTTAAAATAATATGAAAAATAAGATAATGAATAAGTTAATTGCAAAAGCTTGAGTGTAATAAATGTTTAGAAATAAATAAAAACATATTTGTTCAGGTCATTGGGTTAGGTGTTCAGGTTTCAAGGCAAAAAACCATAAATCCAACAAATAATAATAGGTTTGGTCTGGTTTTGTCTTGAAGCGATTCTACCACTTGAACCAATCCAAATCAATTCATTGGTTCGATTTGGATTCCCAAATTTATAGGGTCAATTTGATTTGATATACACCTCTTGATATAGATTAGTTTCTCGTGTATAGGAGTAGTCCTCCTTTATAGACAAAATCTAAGAATGTGTTTGGTTTCTTGAAAATTTTGGAGTTTACATATCTTGAAAGTCTTGTCCGTGGTTGTCAAAATCGCGATTCAACTCATGGAATCATACGACTTTTTGAGCTCATGTTGCTTCTCCGATCCCATGCTCGCCTCTGAACATGATTTGGTGGAATTGTGCTAGGATCGCGTGCAAAATCATGGAAGCGGTGGACTCGAGCGTCCCCCACTGTGTTCTTGCATCCGCCAAATCTCACCCACCCACCCACACTTCTCCACTCCGAATCTCATTCTTACCTCTTTTCTGAATCCTACTCTCGTTGAGACCTGAGATATCGGATTCTTGAAGTTGGGGAACGTCGACATGGACATGGACATGCACTATGAGCTGTTCAACGTTGACTTGAGCAATGCGACCTTGTCTCCTCCACTTGTTTGCTGCTTTTTGACCTCGTCGGCGCTAGTGGGAGACCACGACTTTGTTGTGCGACCTCGCTGACACTATTGCCCTTCTTGGTCGTGTTGTGTGTTGTTTCGCACTTCTTTTATTTTCTATTTTGTATGAAGTGTGGTTGTTGGTGGGCTGGTGTTTGTCCTTTGCTAATTTTTTTTTTTACTGACTTACATGTGTGAAGTGTGGTTTTGTCAGGTGTGAAGTGTGGTTTTGTCAGGTGTGAGGTGTGGGTGTGAATTGTAAATGATGATCTGAATTTGTGACTTTTGTTATAAGCTTCTCTTGGCTAAGCTAGAGCTTCCTTTGTCTTCATACAAGATTTGGCTTGTCTGCAGTAAACTAAACAGGCCTTTGTTTGGTCATGAGTCTTGTGAACAATTATATAAACTCACATGAGAGCTTTTTGGGAAGGAAATTGTGTTCTATAATTTTGATTTTATTGTTATTATTACGTCTTATTTGTGTTATTGTATAAGTACATAAATATTATTAAATATAGTTTTATACAAAAGGTAAAAACTTTTGTCTCGTGTTACGATTTCACGTTTTCTGTTTCTACCTTCCTTGACCGATCCAAGGTAGGGTCTATGATTTTGACAACCTTGGCCTTGTCTGCTTTAATTTTCATCTTTTGAGAGCATATTTTCTTTGTTATTTTCATTTTCTGTTTATTTTCTCCCTAGCTCAAATATTGGATTCTTAGGAAACTCAGCAGTGATGGATTTTTGTGCTATTCTCATCCATCTACAAATTAATTACAAGAATTTAGAATGACGGGAACCAAACAATCATATAAGTTTACACTGGCTTTTAGGAATTAGGAGTTGCTGCACCATTTGCTTAAAGTGTTTTGGTGTTACTTTTATGGTGCTTGTATGAAGAGAAGCAAGGGCGGCCAAGCACAGAAGGCTCCCATCTAGTGGGGTACGGGAAGGGTAGACTTATGCATCCTTAACCCTCACATGGGGAGAGGTTATTTCTAGGTTTTGAACCTGTGACCTTTCGGTCATAAGATAGCAACCTTATTATTGCATAGACCCTCTTACTGGAATTGAACCCCCACAAGTGGAGAGGCTTGTATAAAGGTGTGGCTAAAGGTTGCTGAGGTGGGGGACAGTGAGGTGCCAAGATGAAATCTCTGAATGGAATTGATCCATTAGCAAATTGCCAAATACAAACCTCTTCTCTGGCAAGTAGCCACCTCCACTCCCTCGCGCACACTGATAGAGACTATAGATATGGACGAGTTTATGAGAGAAGGAAGACAATTAGGACTGAATAATATGGTCTAACAGCTGTGCAGTAGTTAGTTTTGAGCGGGAAAATCAGTTAGTAGAAGCAATAAGAGAATAAAAAGAGAGCAATAGGATTGTATAGGTAGTTATTCATTCATTTTCTGTATTGTTTCAGAGTTGAGGGCTCTAACCTCCTCCACCTCTTGTATCCAGTTCTAGGGTTCCTCAGTATTTGCTGAGATCCCTGTTCTCAATAAAGATTCCGGTTTTCCCCTAAGGATACTGGTTCTATCACTGGTATCAGAGCCAGGTTAAGAAAATAAAGGGCATATCAACCACTGCTCCTGCCATGGATGTTCAGCTTCAATGGAAAACTATTATGGGGGTGGGGCCAAGAAAGATGATGGGGTAGAGGTGTGAAGTAAGATAAAGAAATGAAACCAATATCTGAAAAATTATTAAAATGCCACTATCTGTGGTGTAAATGCTGAAAATTCTTTTTGGTTGCTTTCAGAATTTCTGGAAAATGATGCTTATGTCCTAAAAGGATACTATTGACTAACAGATGCGTGTGGATAATTCTGATAGGCTTACCATTGCAAATAATATAGAATATTATATTAAGACATTTTTTTTTGGATTGGTAATTTATTAGGATTTATCTAGGATGTCTTTGACAGTTAGCTTTTTGCCATGAGGCACTAGAATTATTAGTTAGATCCCATGAGGCACTAGAGTTATTAGTTAGATCGCAAATTACTATCATTTCCTTTAAAATGGAACAGCTGTTCTGTTTTACGAGGGAATGGTTGTGTTAAAACTGCCAGTTTTGAACCATTAATTCTTTGCTTGCATCATAGATTTTTCCAAGTTTGCCTCCTTCAACAAATTGCAACTTCCCATCAACTACGATGTTAGTCATTTTTTGATGACTTAAGTAAACCATATTTGCTTCTTTTGGGGTCATTCTTATCCTTTTCACAATGTTATTTGCTGAATGCTTGGGCTTAACAATGCATGTTTTTCTTGCTTTAATTTTTCTGCTGTCTGTATTTAGCTGTTCTTGGAGGATATATCTGCACCCCTCTTATAATCATTTTTATACAATCAAAATCTTCTTATTTTATTTTTAGAGAACGGGAAAAGAGAAAAAAAAATGACAAAATTTAAACAGATATTCTTGTGACAATATATTACAATTCACCTTCAGCTGGAAGATTTTCTTGCTGTGATTGTTAACTTTAAATGTGTGATCAATGATCACTTACCATTTTTGTCATATAAGTGAAGGATAATGTAGAAAAGAATATTCTATCTCTATCTTATTTTGACATTTTGTTCTTCCAGAAAAAAGGTTGCAATGTGCAATACTTGATGTGTTAATTGACATATAGGCAATTAATATGAAAAAACTGATGAAAGCTTTGTCACGTAAGATCTTCATTCATTTTTTTTTTTTGGCTGGGTGCTATACTAGTGAGTAAATTATATCATTGTTTAATTATTTTCTGGTTATGCACATATTCGTATGGAAAAACCATGCACTGGGGTTTATGAAAAATACCAGTTCTCCTTCACCAACTTGTTTCTGTTTGTTCAGTAATTTTGGCTAACATGTCAACCAGTTTTCCTGCTTGTTTCACAGCTTTAAGGATTTCATTACTTGATGCCACTTTATATATAGGTGAAATGTATGTTCCTTTTAAGAACATTTCCTTAAAGCATTCAAATTTGAGTTTATAATAGCACTTTACATTTTCAGTAAATTATTAGGGTGATTGATTCCGATATCAGTGATGACAGTTTCATTATCCTCCTTGTTCCATCAGGAACATTTCGCTTCTTTTTTATATTATCATTTCATTGATGACATATGTGAAGGTACTTTATTTGTTACATGTTGAAATGGTTTTTGGATATTCAGTATCTTCTGACCTGGTACTGTCAGTTTAGAAGATCATGAAATTTCTCTTTCAGAGTATAGGTTTTATAATCAGATGTAACATTTTTCTTTATCCTTAAGAGTATATATACCAATATGTTGATGTTAACAATTTGCACGTAGGGAGTTTTGCTTCTTACTTACTACCTGCAGCTGCCGTAGGAGCTATGGGATATTGTTACATGTGGTGGAAGGTAAAACTACAGACCAATCACTTTGTCTTAATAAACGCATATGAGTAAGAACCAGTATATGATGCAATGATGGTGGATAACACATTCTTTCTTCTATCATGCAGGGATGGTCATTTTCTGACGTAATGTTTGTGACAAAGCGGAATATGGCTAATACTGTTGCGGCTGTGTCAAAGCAATTAGAGAATGTACATGTAACATTAGCAGTAAGTAGCATGTGTTGGCATACCATTTTTATAATGTAATCGGTTTTATTCTTTGGGTTTTGCTGATTTCTTCTGTGTATTCAATTGCGACAGTCAACCAAAAAGCATCTAACGAAGAGGCTGGAAGGTCTTGACTTGAAGGTGGAAGAGAATAATGAGTTAAGCCAACATATTTCAAATGATGTAAGCCATATTAATTTTATTAATCTGTGTGCAAGTATTTATGTAGATTTTGATGGTTTAACTACAAATATGGTTTATATGGTTTACATGGTTTACAACAAGATACTGTAGCATCATTTGATCCATATAGTTGATCGCATATAGTGGGACAAGACTTGGAATTCTCCCCTACTTTTGTTTTGGTCATTCAACCACATTGGTTAAGAACTCTTCGAATCCCATACACATACTGTTTTTTTTCATTTCATTTACCTCTGATCCAGTTCTTTCAAAGGCATAACATAAAGTAAGCTTGTACATCGTCAACACTTCAATCTGTCAAGGCTCACGCATAAAGGATGTGCTTAAAGTAGAAAATCATTTTTTTGTCTTTCACATATTAGCATAAGCTTTTAGAGTATGTATTTGACACACCCTGGTACAAGATTGGGTAGGAAGTCATTGATGAAAATTAGTTGTAATGCTTGATCTAGCAATCATTTGATGAATATTAGGTGTACTCCTTATTGCTTATTTACGTAAATACTTTCACAATAATAGTTATAAGTAGTGGAATTGGAATAGGGTTAGTTAGTTTTGGTGAGGATCATTGTTGTTGGAGAGAACTATGAAGATCTCCGAACATACTCGCCCCTCCACTTTTTTTTTATGACAACCCAACGAATATTCTTTAACTCCCTTACTAACTGTAAAGCCAGGACTAATTAAGTTGTGCATCATTATTACAAAATAGGCCTAGGTCCCTAGTCTGATTTGGGCCCAACATCCCTCTCCCTTACATACACCATCTTAATGAGATGGCCTACTCTATCATGCTTGAAGTTTGATTTAATTATGAAGAATTTTGAAGAAGAGGAGGTGGTGGGGGACAGTGATTATTGAACTTTTTACTACTTGGTTACGGAGGACATTGTGCCCTGTCAAAGACCAACCCTCTTAAAAGCACAAGCTAGTAAGTGAAGTCTCAAGTATGGTTTTGTATTTCTAATAGTGAGTTGCATACTTGCATTGCCCTTTTGAGAGGAAAGTAGGTATTGTTTTGCTTGCGTGCTATTGTTCAACTTGAACTTAGTTGTTCATCTAAATTGTAGTATCCATTGTAGTGTTTTAAATTGCAGTTGCGATCGTGGATGCAATTGCGGTTGCGAAAAATGTGGCCGTCACAACGTGCATTGCGGCTTATGCGATGTGAAATTTTTAAAGTGTCTTCAAATTGAAAAAGAGCCAATTGCGGCTTGTTGCCTGATGCGGCCTGTTGCAGTCCTGATGCGATTGCATTGCGGTTACGTTGCGGTCAATTTATGTGAAAATGTTTCACACTGCAATTGTGGTCCAATGCGGTTGTGCTGCAGAACGCAACCGCAATATTGTGGTCGCATAATGTGATGCAGTCCACAATTTAAAACCTTGATCCATTGTGTAATAAGTTTGCAGCCTGTTAAGACCTAGGTCCATTTTACACTGTTTACTTGCATTTAAAATTATTCTCATGCAGGTGAGTGAAGTGAAGTCAGACCTTTCTCAGATTGGATGTGATGTTGAGCGTATTCACCAAATGATAGCTGGGCTGGTAAATTGCAGTACTTGCTCCACCCTTTGTTCTTTTTTACTTCTCGTCTGTCTTTCAATCTTCCAATCAATTTGAATTATTACCTTGCTGATGTTCTAACTTGAGTCTATCAATAACCTTGATAGGATGGGAAGCTCACGCTTGTTGAAGGCAAGCAGGTTGTAAATTTAATTTTGCACGCGATTTACATTCTAGAAGTTTTTCATAAAATCTTTTAATATTTATTTCCCTCTTTTTTCCTGTAAAAAAACATCATGCAGGAAATTACCAACTCTGGTCTCTGGTATTTATGCCAATTTACTGAGGCACTTAATGATGGGTCAAATGGTAAAGTTAATAAGGTTAGATGTTTCATCTTACTCTCTGATTTCCTTTTATAATCTAGTTGAGTATATAAATTAGTTGGGAAAAGGTAGTCAGTGATTTTTTTTTTTAAATGGTTTTATGATTTGGGATTGTCAAGAACAAACTCTTTTTGATCAATTAAGTGAAGGCATAGAATGATTTTATATTTTATACACCGCACTGTAGAGCCCATTGGACAATGCACAAGTCCATCATATCTTTTGCGGAGATTTGACTTTCATTCAAAAGAATAAAAATAATACGGAACTCTAGACCACTTGGTCATAGAGGATATGGGTTACTATGTCAAGAACTGTCTCTCCAAAAATGTTTAAGCCATTTGATGAAAAATTGGAAATACATAATGGTTTTATATCTAATAATGCTTATTGAATAAGAGTATTTGTGGATGACCTCCTATTATGAGATCCTATTGAGGAGAAATAAAGGGAAAGATTGTGGAATAAGACCCATGTAAGCATGAGGTGAGGTGAAAGGGAAAATGCGTATGGGATTTTCTTGTAACTGACTAGACATCTGGCTGCAAAAAAGAGGAAGAGCAGGAGGCATTTTGTTAAGAGTGGAAGGGTAAAAGTATGAGGAGAAAGCATGAATTTTGTCTGAAGATTGGGAGTTGGGAGGCAGTTAGCCCCTCAAAGAGGTAGTTTAGTTTCTGTACTTCTTTGCTTCTATACCTCTACTGTTAGTTTACATAATTCTGGGTTACACCTAGTCTCTGTTATTTAGAAGAGGTTCCTTTCAATTGGTGTCAAAACTCCCAGTGGAGTGTACTAAATTTGAAGGTGATTCCAAGGTGAAGGAGACAAGGATCGTAGGTGGTTGATCAATGCCAAGCAGTACTTTGGAGTAAAGAGAACATTGGATGTGCAAAAGTGAGGCAATGAAGGCTACGAGAGATCATCCTTTCAACTGTTGGCATTGATGGGATTGGAATTTTCCTAACACAAGATGGGTAGACTTTTAAAGGCAACGATGAAAGTGTTTTAACTAAATGCAATCTAGATCTGTTGATCTTTGTTTGGGATGGAAAAAAAAAAGGAATTGTTCTTAGCAGTTGGAGATCATGAATGTGGTCTCTGACCACTGTTACAATGACAGATTGACAATCAGTAATTAAGGCACAGATGACAATGAAAGAATCTGAGTCTGACATCGAGAGAGAATTTAAGAATTGGATTGAGATTGAGAAGGAATTTCATCCTACGGATCACATGATAAGCACCTAAACATAACTACAAGTTTTGAAAGTCTTTTCTGCCACAAATAAAGAAATTAGATTTGGGTCCTTGTGTGGCAGCCGACCACTTCGGTGCATAGACATTTCATATGGGAGTGGCAACGATGAGGAGACTTTACCAAAACAGTGGAGGAAAAAACTTGTAATGGCAATGAATGTTAGGTGTAAAAATCTGGTCAGGTTCTCACCAGCACCCGAATGGCCTTATTAGTTGCACATGGCATGCCAAGTCGAACGAGATGTGTATGCGGTTGAGCTGCTGCAGAAGACTACATTGGCATGAATGAAGGAGGATATTAGGCTATATTTGTTTACTGTCCTGGGACAGGAAATACAGGGATAGTGGGGATAGAAAGATGTTTGGTGGTGGAGACAGGTTACGGGGACAAATTTTCTGTATTTCTATCCCTCCAAAAAGTGGGGACAGAATACGAAGACAAATTTATTTTTTTTTCCTCAATAATACCCCTTAGGTAGTAATGTTTTTTTATATCTCCGTCTCCACTGTCTCTGTTTCTACTATCTAAATACAGTTACCAAACGCTATCTTAGTGAGTCATTTGGGATACTTTTGGGATCTTGGAGGCAGGGGGTCTTGGTACTCGTATCCTTTGGCTGTAAATTTAGAGCCATCAGCTAGAGTAACAAAATCAGAAAACTTTGGTGTGGATATTGTGGAGAATCGAGAAATGTTACCAGCAATATGATTGGAGGCACCTGAATCGATAAACCACAGATTTTGGGTATTACCAGATTGAGATATGCTAGCCTTAGAACAAGAAGTAGCCCGAGATTGTTTGGTAGCCTTCAAATGGAGATATTCTTGATACTCAGCTTCTGAAAATTTTGGGCCATATAATTTTGAAGTGACTGTTAGAGTTCTGGACAGCATACAACTTGCTTTAGCCTCCATAATAACCAAAACACTTTAGGTTCAAATGAAGTCTTGTGATACAAAGCTGAAAGTTTAGAGAACAAAAATGAAGGCCCTGACTCTGGAAATATATGCACAACTCACTGGATAGCCCGGACAATGCTATATTCTGCACATACCAGATTAGAGAAATGGCATAATGTGGGTTTGACAGACCCACTAATCAAACATCATCAAAATCAACTTCTAACCCTTGAAACAAGTCTCTGAAACTCCAGCGATCAAGGATGACCAAACTTCGTTGCTAACGGCCATTGGGAAGGCGGTGCATAGGTCTTACACGCTGGCAAACAGGTCCTGGCGGAAAAATGTGCATGATGCCATGTGTTTAGGTGAATGGCGGTGACACTCCCGTGAATCAAGATAGGAATCTTCGGCGAACACAGCGGTGGCAGGGCCAAGGTGGATGGTTGGCTAGACAGTGGCACGTGAGCTGCACGTGCTGACAAATGAGGTTGAGAGTGATGGCGCGTGGCTGACTTTCTGGCTGTGCTGCTTTAGGATCAGGCCGGTCAGAGGATATTCGGTGGTCCAACAGGATCTGCTGGGGATGGGTATGACCTTTGGGGGAGCAACCTAAGACACCTTTGACTATATACGAAAGAGGTCTACAAAAATTATGAGAATGGAGGATTGACAGGTTTAGATATTGTTCTGTCTTACCAGATGAGAACAAATAAAAGGAGACTAAGATTGAAACTCAGATCTGCTGGACCAGGGGCAGACCTAAGAGACCAGAGGGCAGAGCAGTGATGAGATTGAATTTGCTCTAATACCAACTTGAAAGTACGAATACGTAGATGATAACAATAGTAGTTTGTGATTTCTGAGAAAAAATGGCTTGCATATGTTACTATACATATATATATATATATATATATATATATACATATATATATATATATATATATATATAATCACTAATGACTATAATGATTATGTACAATAAAGGGTTGTTTGGTGTGGGGGAAAAGTGAGGATAAAATTTCCCTAGATGAGTTTTATGTATAATTTTACACATGATGCTCATTTGGGGAATTTTTACCCCCATTTTTATTCTCTAACCATATGCACCCAAATGTAAATATCAATTTCCTAAGCATTATTAATGCTATTCATATTTCCTACACATTTATAGATGTCAAACTATTAATTTTCATTACTTTCTGAACCCTTTCCCAAAAAATATGGAGTATTCTTCATATATGCATTTTCACTTTCTATTTAAGCCCTCGTTTTCCATTTTTACCCCAGAAATTTTTTTGTTGAAATTGTTGAGCTGTTCTTTTTTTTAAAAAATTAAACTAAATTAGGATTTGATTGGGCTTCATGTTTCTTGAATTGTTCTATCAAGGAAATGAAGCCCTCGTTTTCCATTTTTACCCCAGAAATTTTTTTGTTGAAATTGTTGAGCTGTTCTTTTTTTAAAAAAATTAAACTAAATTAGGATTTGATTGGGCTTCATGTTTCTTGAATTGTTCTATCAAGGAAATGAAAAAAAAAAATCCAAAAACAGATTGAAAAAAATAAATAAATAATGTGTTTGGCAATGTCTACAGCATGTCCAAGCTGTGTCTACGATGCATGAGTCATGTCTAGCCGTACCACTAGATGTTCGAGCTTAAAAAGTATTGTTTAAATTAGTGCCACATTGACGATGTATTTTAGCAGTGTCTAGTCTGTCCATTGCATGTCCGAGCTTAAAAATACAAATTTCAAACTAGACACCTACAAACGCATGTCGAACACGTCATACAATTGTTTGTCCACATGGTGTTTGTGTCCCATGTGTACACACCTTTTTGAAGGTGTCCTTGCTTCCTCAAGTGAATCTTACTATGCTTCCATTTTCAGCTTATTTAATTCTGGTTTCATTCCCAGCCTGTAGTTGGAAAGAGGTTTGTATAACTAATGCAAACACTAACTAAATTTTCGTGGGAGGTTTTCCAGGATATTGCAGAACTTACAAACCATACAATGACGCCCCTTGTTGAGAAATCACTTAAGGTTTGTCTAATCAATCCGATTTCTTTCTAATTAAGTTGTCCTCAAATCCCTTGTCATCAGTGAATCATTTCAAATATTCCTTCCAGGGCCTGCAATTCATTACTGAGACAACAGATTCGCTTGAGAACTCACCTGTAATAACGAAAAAGGTTGGTCTCGATTCTTCAAATGATAAAGAACCTGTCTCCAAACCAAGAATGCACAGGTCATTTCCTGTTGGAATTTCGCTGAGCAAGGGCATTGCAGGTTTGGTGTGATTAGCCTTTTGCTTCAAATTATAGCTGATCTGCCTGCATGATCACAATAAATACAACAGCATTGCTTTTCTTCTGGATTGTATAGTCATTTCCAGATGTGTATAACAAGTGCCAGAATTTCTTACAGGCACAGAAACGAGCACAATCAGTTCAACATTAATCATTTTTAATCTCTTGGATATTCATTTCAAGGCAGCACGTTAAATTTTAGGTTTGTTGTGTTCTTTATGTTGTTTTTTTTCCCTCTTTGTTGCCTCTAGTGTGGAGTTTTATTATTGTATTTCATTCGCTTTTGTTGCTAAGCGTGATGTACAATCTGTTACGTCTAAAACTTGGATTTGAATTCTAAAACTTATTACTGGAAACAAAGACGACGTTCAATTTCATATTAGAGTATAACTAGCAACATGTAAATGTAAGATATAGTAAATGAATAGCTGCTATACATTGGTGTGGGTTTTTTCCGATTTGTTGCAAACAACGAACAATTTCATTTATTTGTCATCAATAACTTTCTTCGGGCATTTCTGATTCTGACAAACTTAGAAGAACCCTAATGTGTTTGAACCTTATGCAGTGGTCATTGTGACAAACTTTCCAGCCTATTAGATGAATAAAACTGTAGAAAAAATAGAACTATGTATAAATGATGCATATATATATTTTTATCTAATAATGGCCAGCTAAGAGTCTTTAATTTCAAAAAGTTGTTGTTCGGTCGAGTTAGTTGTTAAGCTTGGTGCTTCTGTTGAGATTTGACTAAATTTAAATGATAAATTTAACTTCTCTATACTACTTTAATATTACACTTAGACCGTAATAAATTTTAACATACACTCTCTGCCTCTAATTTGTTCAAAAACAGTACACAAACCTATATTAATCTTAAATTTTAAATTAAAACTTATAATAAAACACACCCTTAATTAATTTTTATTACTACTATTTTTTCGCTGTTATTGATTCTATTTTTATCACATATCTTTCAACCCCCTCTATTCATTCCAAAAATCTAGACTCATTCCATCCCTTTCAACTAATTACCAAATTACACAACAAATAAAATCTTCACCATTTTCGCCTAGTCCTTCCACACACACTTAAATGGTTGATAAGATTTGTGTCTCGCCAACTTGAAAGAACGCAAAGAATACCAGCAGTTATTTGTCAAATAACTGAGTCATCTATTGTAATTGTTAAGGGTATAAAGTATTTTACCATCCTGAACTTCAAGTTATTTATAGTTTATACCTTGACTTTGCAAAATGTACTTCGCGACACTCTGGACTTTTCAAGCAATGCAAAACATGTTTTTAACTAAATTGATATTCATTTCTATTGTTAAGTAGTCATGTGTATGTCATATGCATAATTAAAGGGATGAAAATATATTTCATTTTAATCAAAATTTTCAACCTTAAATCTTCCACTTAGAAATGGAAAAGAATACCCTTCGAATGTTAGAGTTTGATCGGAAAAAAATGTTATTTTTGTCCATTTTTGAGTGAGGGAGAGTTAAGGGTTGGGAAATTTGATTAAAGGAAATGATATTTTTATCCATTTAATTATTCACGTGATATGTGCATAACTACTTAATCGTGGAAATGGATGTCAAGTTAACATAAACGGGTGTTACTGTTTAGAAGTTCAGGGTATCATGATATACATTTTAAAAAGTCAAGATGTAAACTACACATGACCTAATATTCAGGAATGTCCTCGCTTTCCATTTTATAATTTTTATTTTTGAAATAAGCAGTACGAAATTTAGGGAATAATTTTTAAACGTGTTTTCCTTTGACGGTAGACGTTATCCTCCGGTGCATATTGAAACATAATGTTGGTCGTTTGGTAGATTGGAGAGCAAGGATGAATTTCTGCCCATTTGGGGCTTATATGCATTGGCTGGTCGTGGGCTCCTCATCATGGAAGAGAAAATCGAACTTGAGCAGCTGATCTAATCCAATTAATTAAGAACTAGTTACCTTACCGGTCCAGTTAAGCCCCTGAAATTGAAGGAGTTCAAAACCAGAAAAAATCGACAAATTGGTCCGATTTTGAAGGTTGGCCGGTTTGGCACTTTTGATTTTTTTTTTTTCAAAACTTAAATACTGACATCTGGATACAGTCACAAAGCCAAAAAAAAAAAAAGAACCAATGAAGGATACTAGTAAAAATTATGGGGTTGTTCTTTTTCTCTTTTTGTCATTTGTAGACTACTCACTATAAATTTTACTGGACACTAATAAATATTATTTTCAAATGCTTTATGACCGTGTTATGAGGCTGAGATTAGAGAAATTTTATATGGATTATGTTTATTTTTATAGACCTATGAATAATTTTTTTTTTGTGTTGATTATGTTAATGTTAATGATTTAACATATTTTTTTATATTTTAATTAATTATATGTATATATTTATATATATTTTATTGTATTCCAGTTGAATCCTGATTGAACCGGTTAGATCTCCAAACCTTTGAATCAGTACCTTAATTGGTTCGATTCCTGATCCGATTTTTTCTTCCTTGCTTCCCAATGATAGGTTCATGACTTTAGATGCCTTAGGATATACATCTTTTCCCCTGAGGAACAGGAATCTAGCTCCATTTCGATGTGTGAAGTTAATCTATGTATTTGTTCCTGGCATCTGATTGTTGTTAAATCCTCATAGTCATATCTCTTTTGCACATTGTGTTCCACCCTTCCGCGGAGCTGTGGCTCAACCGAGGATCTCTCTCTCTCTCTCTGTTGGTTTTAACTTTTAACATGCGGATAACAGAAATTTTCCAGCTGCCAAGAGTGATAGGATTAATGGTGCCTCATACTCTTCTTTGGTTTTTTTTGTTTTGTTTTCTAACTTTTTCTGTCTCTTGTTTTTTGTGGATAGCATAATTGCTATTGATTCTTGAAATTGTGTCACTGCAAGAAAGGAAAGGAGAAAAGGGGAAGTGGATTTTTCAACTGAGGGCAAATTAAAATTTTAAAACTTTGTTTTGAGCCGGGGAATAGAGGTAGTGTTATGCGAAAAAATTGAAGAACATGATTGATTTGAGTTTTAAGTTTTTAATTTTTCAGTTTTTCAAATTTTATAAAGAAAATATTAAAATTCTGAAAACTATAAATTTCAATTTTTATTTTCAGTTTTCAGTATTTTTTTCACAAAATCCTGAAAATTAAAAAATTGAAAATGAAACTAGAAATTCAAACTAAAACCCTAAGAATAATATTGAAGACTCTCAAGAAAGACATATATAATTTGACCAAATTTAAATGATAAGATAGGCTGAGTTATATAAAACTTGTTAGCAAAAGAAATAAATAAAGTAACTATTGTAATGATTTAAATATATAGTGACAAAAATGAATAAATAATATCATACAATATATATTTTGGATAAAATTATAAAAATATATATAGAGTGCAACAATATGTGGCAATATATATTTTCGATGTGTTCCTTGAAGTTGTTAAAATGTTCTTTCCAATAAGAAGGCAAGGTTTTAAGTATTAACATTATTGGAAGAAACAACAATGATAGGAACAATGAGTTGGCTGATGAGAGAAAGCTGCTTCAGCGTGCTGAAAGATAGTTTATTATTTCTGACTTTGAAAAAAAATGAAAAATATAGAAGAATCGTGACTCTATAAATATAAATGAACATGATCAATGTATTGGAACATGGACGTGACCGAAGTAGTAGACCCTGGATGGAAGTTACTATGACAACAAGATGAAAATGATGGATGATGGACTGAAAAGTGATAGACGCTACGATGACCGATGCATGTTGTGCTGGAGAGTAAAGGGCGTCACCATGAACGATGGACACTATGATAATTGTAGGTTTGTCACATCCTATTAATTCTGGGTACTCTATCTTTTATAAAAGTGCGCATGCCGGTATTTGTTTTTTGGTACAGGTATGCACAGGTTATATTTGGATATGCTTCGTACGTACTCAAAACTTTATTTAAAAAATAATTTTTTTAGTATGACGGGATATGATTGAGTAGCCGGGATTCGAGTGTCGAAGTTTGGATATGTCAATTTAATTAATTTTTATATCTTTTTCCTTTCTCGTTTTTTTCTAATTCCACTTAGTCATGATCTTTTCCCTATTTAAATTTATTTTTTAAAAAAAATATTAGAATTATATTGAATAATTTTGACCTATTTTATACTAAAATTTTAGTTTTTATCGCTTGAAATTTATAAATATTTAATATTTTTTTATGTATGTCGACATATATGTTCTCCACTTTTTTCAAAATTTTTGTATTTTGAACTTATATTTGTATGGGATACCGGTACTATACCCATATCCATGCCACATAGGTAACACCCTAACTAACCACTATTCTATGCTTAAGTTATATCATAGTAGTGAATAATTGTTACGGCTACTATCACAACCCAACTCAAGTCATGATCGATGCATAGAGGACTTGTTTCCTATGCTAGCCTTACATGCAAAACATGCAGAAAATCAGGACAAAGTTTCCCTTGTAATTTGGGTTTCCCAAAATAAAGAGAAAGAATCCATTTTAAATAACAATCATACTCCACCACTAGGGATCCAGACATTCTCCAAATGCACCCCTCAACATGCAATAGATACATCCATATACATATACAATCTATATCATATACGTCACACTTGATTTAGGAACGTGAGATTGGATCCCCATGGAAGTCTCTAATAACATGACTAGTTAATATGTATAATAAAATATAATTTTATTCAAATTAACTTAATGCAACATAAATTCCCAATACCAACAAATCAATTGAAAATAATTTTCTAAATCTAGAATATTTCTAGAATGTAAATTTTGAATATAAAATTGAATAATCCTGGTCTAGGCCATAGCCAATCATAATTAAATAAAATAGCTATAAGTCAAAATAAAATAATCATGAAACCATGCATGTCCAGGCCTATATGATTGCTAGATCATTACTATAGCTAACATGACTTATATGAAGTTTCATTTTAAAACAAAGCTCACCAAAAAGAAGCTACAACACTAGTGAAGTGGATTATGTGGTGAATTGAATCTGTAACTATATCTTTATAGAATTGAATCTGTAACTTATCATTTTATTTATTATTTATAACATTTGCTTTAAAAATATTCTAACAAGAAATTGAAATACATGCCTTCTACCTTCGTATATCATCTCGATAGAACTTGAGTTCCTATAATTAAGTTGCTTTATGACGAATTTTTATTTTAGTTCCTTTGAATAATCTTAACAACTTATTCAGTTAATTTGCATCAATTTAAATTTGATTATATTGCCTTAAACTTCTTTGAAAGTTTATGACATGATTTGAGATTTTAAATGTTCACGGGACAGGCCTTTTTAAAGTTTACTTGGACATAATGTGCAAATTTTATTGTTATGTTTGAAATGTGTTATAGAATGATATTGTACCTGAACTATTAAGTTAATGGTGATATGCATGTTAAATGTGACTGTATAATGTGCATTAGTATGTTGTATGATTTCATCATGTGTACCCAAGTTAAAAGAAAATATCAAGTTATATGCATGAAAGCATTGGACATGGTCCCCACTAATAAAATATTATTGTAATATGAGAAGAGAATTAGAAATAACCTCTACGGATAAAGTACTAATATGATATGAAAAGACACTGGACATGATCTTTACTGATAAAATATTAGTATGATATGAAATGCTAAATATGTTGGCCTCAGACTCTACTGATTTAGAAATAATCCTCAATAGAGAGGTGATCTCACTATTCGAACATCTTGTTTATCTTCACTGTATTTGTAGATGACGATTGACTTTTGGTATGAATTCATTACCCCACTGGATAAATTAGGCGAATAAAGAAAGAAATGTATAAAATTATATATATAAAGAATAGATATTTAAAGAAAGTGGTGAATAAAGAAAGAAATGAATATAAGAAATAGATGTATACAAGATATATAAAGAAAGGGATGAATAAAGAAAGATAAGAAAAATGAAAAGACTAAAATATATACTTTTATGCAATTGAATGTGATTTTATATGTATTTATATATTCATTTATATTGTCATGCATATGTAAAAGATAGTACTATATTTATATTTAAAAAAAATCATCTTTAAAGATACGTCTAGCTTAGATAAAGATTTTCAAATCTTATTAATTGAGTTTTAATGTATGTTCACTTTGTTTTTTAAAAAGTAAACCGAGGTGATTGGAGATAATTTTGATGACATTTTATTATGTGCATTTCATCGGGAACTTTTGAGTTCTCACCTCATTTTATTTTTGTGTCATCTCCAAACGAGGAGTAAGCAAGGAAATAAGGATTATTTGGAAGATCATGTTCGAGGAAAGTAGATAGAATTTTATTTTAGATTGTGAGAATAGCTAAGATTGTATTATACTTTAGATGAATTATTTAGATGAGTTATATATAAATCCATTGGAAATTTAATTCCTTCATTGATTATCGGACCAATGTTAGTCAGATAATATTTATTGTTGTTGCTATTTATTTTGTATTTATGACATACTACTTGGATTTATCTACATATTTATGATGTTATATGACTCGGATATTGGATGATTTGTATATGTTTATGAATGCGTTAGTTAGCTTTTACCAAATAAATATTGTACATGATTTATCTACGTATAAGATTTCTAGTTTGTTTTTATTAAAAAAATATATTACCATTATTTTCCCTATATCTTATTTTATCAGAAAAATTTATAAGACCGGAATATAATAACTAAAAGTTAACCTTAATATGACTCGAGCGTAAAGAGGATAAAATTTAGGATATTACAAATGGCCCCTTAAATCTATATAGATTATCTGATTTTTTTTTTTAACATTGCTCCCTTCTATTCCATCAATCCAAATATAGCTTAAAAATTTCATGGGTGATTTTGGAATTATATAAATTATTTGGAGGGAAAAAGGTATGCGAAAAAAGACTACAAAGATAAAGAGTAATATTGATTGAAGTTGCCATAGAAACAATGCACCCCAAATAAATAAATAAATACACATCCAAGAGCAACTCCTAATCACTAGTTTGTTTGGTTTAGTAATATTGCTTTTAAAATAATTAAGGTTAAAAAAATTGATTTTAAAATAATTAATTTGTGTTTGGAAAAATATTAAAAAGATAAGTTTAAATGAATTTATGTGAAAAGAAAAAATAAGCTATTTTTTTTTTTACTTTCGTTAGAATAAATTATTTTTAAAACGTGACAATTCTTCTAGAAGTAAAAATACAACACACAAATAATTTTTCCAGCCCACTTCTTACTTCCGCAAGGCCAAAATGGGTGCTCAACAAACAGGCGTAAATTCCGACCCAAAAAAGAAAAAAAAAAAAAAACAGACAGGCGTAAATTGATGGTCCCATTATATCGGTCTTGGAATATATAGCCTACTGGTCTTGTCTATAATCTATAATATGTGCAAATGAATCCTCTGTTAAATTTTCGCAAAATAAAGCCATGTGTAAAGAGAAATATTATTTATATGTATTATTTATAAGATATTTTATCAATATATTTTTATTTATTATTAAATAAAATATAAATGTTACTTATTTTGGAATCTATATCTTATCCAATAATAAATAAAAGTGTATCAATATGATATCCTATAAAATATAAATATAAATAACATCACTCATTATAAAAATTTTAAATAACTAAAATTAGATAAAAACATAAGAGATCTTCTTCATTATCTTTACATTTATTTTTATCTTTATCTGAAAATCCCACGTGGAACGTTCCTTTTTTTTTTGCTTTTAATAATCTCACCGTATTTCATTTATTACCTACTTTTATTATTATTTCACGCTCTTTTTTTTTTATTTCCTTTTAATGATTAAAATATTCATTTCCATCAAAAGAATGATTAAAATATTCCTAAAATAAAATTATGCAGAAAAGAAAAAGGTTGCTCGCGCCCTCTTCCTCTCTCTTCCTTATCAATTTTCTTTCCTATCCTCTGTTTTAGATCAGGCCGAAGCAGAGACAACTACGTCCCGATTCAGGACCCTCTTCCAAAACCGTACAACAAGCCATTTTCTCTCTCTCTCTCTCTCTCTCTCTCTCTCTCTCTAGCTCTCCCTCTTCAAGCAGTGGTTTTGGACAAGTCCAAAGTTTTGATTCAATTTCTTTCACCTTTCTAACATCCTCGCAGCACCCATTATTTGTTGGTTTGTTTAAACAGAAAACAGATAGCTACTACACTAGAGAAGAAGATACATAACGTAGTTACATTGCATATAATCTTCACAAATTTCTGGTTCGTTTTTCATTGGGACATCCATTTTTCTTTAATCAGCGCTCAATTTTTTAAGCTTCCTTTTTTTTTTCTTTTTTTTTTTTTCCTGTGTGTAAAAACAGAAGAAGTTGGTCGTCTTTGCTTCGTTGTAGACTCGTAGGCTAACGGCAGAACCTGAAACAACAAACATAAGACGTTTGTTCGTATTAATAATACGTGTCTGTCGGTTTACGAATTTCTCTGTTGTTGCCGCAATCCTCGATTCCCTTCCCAATCCAGCCTTTATCCATTCCCCATTCCCAACATCACCCACAACTGAGTCTAATCCCCGTCTCTGCCAAAACGCAACACCAAAACATAAAATAAATTATATAAAAAAAAAACTGCAAGCATTGATTGTTGATCAGTGAATCATCGACCACAAAACATTTGACGACTTTAATCCAGTCTCTCCGTCATTGCAAGTCACCGATTCAGTACTTCCAATTCCTATACAGCACAGGAAATACATGACAGGAAAATCCCCACCAATTTTGACACGTGCGTGATTGCGGGATCCCAGTTTTCCCTCCGATCCAGCATTGATCTGTGATGACCATGAACCCAACAGGGTCACTGGATTACTGGAGGGGTTACTTTGGAAGAGCAAAAGGTGATATATTCAGCATAATTGAGCATGCCATTTTGGTGGCGGCTTCCGATTGTCCCAAAGAGTTCAGGCATCGGAGGGACGGTATCGCGGAGCGGCTGTTCTCTTCTGGGTTGGCAGCTCGGTGCTTGGGGTGTGCCAGTAAAGAGAGCAAGGTCAATGGTAGCAGAGATGGTCAGAGAGGAGTGAATGTGCGCATGGTCAGCAGTTACAGCTATGGGGAAGCTGAGGCATTGACTGATGAGATTGAACAAGAGTCTCAGTGTGTTGAGGAGGTGTTCAGGATCAGAAGGATTTTGCTTAACTTTGAAGGAGAGGTATATATGTGCCTTTCTTTTTCTTTTCTGTTTTTTGAAATTTTCTGGGTTTATCAGTTTTGTTAGTTTCCTTATCATCTGCGTCTTCCCCCCTTCATCACCCGCGTTTTTTATTTTGTGTCTTTTACTTTTTAGAGTTATAAATTTGTATTGGCAGAATCGGGTGGAGTGGAACGGAGGGGAATGGAATTATGACGGGTTCCACTACTTGGATACAACAAAATTGGATGGAGTGGGATGGAGCGCATTCCATCCAATACCATCATATTTCTCTATTTTCCTTCACTCCCAAATTGTGGGGAATGACATGGAATGCAAGTTATTCCAAACAATGGAGCGGAATAATTATGTCGTTCCACTCCACTCCTCTCCAGTCTGCACTCCATTTTATTTCACTCCACTGTATAGGGAGTGTGACATCGGTGAGTGCAAACTTAACAGTAGAGGTTTTAAGTTGATTAAGGGGAAATCGGGGACTGCAGTGGTGAGTGATAATAATGTCATCCATTGGAGCCTCATCATAGTATTTTCGCTTATCATGACAGTCACTCGATTTCCTATTAATCAAATGCGAAATCCTCACAATTAACACAAGCTCTCTTATGTTGATGGACACCCGAAAACATGTTAGGTACAATATCATCTTTCTATCTTTCATATTCCATGCTATTAACTGTTGCTTCAATTATTGCTTCTTTGTTCTGCAATTTACTTGGAATGTTGCCTACGAGAGTCATTGAAGTATAGGGTTTCTGACTTTATGAGGTAGGGTAGTAGATAGCAATTATTTCAAAACAAATGTGGTTTTATTGGATGGCATTTGAGTTCTTCCATGGAGATAAACACTTCTTTGGTGTGCTGTGGTCAGTGATTCATGGTGGTTTATTCATGTTGGAACAGTCTGATTCAGTGTTGTTTGAGTCATTGCGGAGGCTTCAGGTAATGCAGCTCACTGTGGATCTTCTGCAGGTTTGAATTGAATCGTCCCTAACTTGCATGCATTCAATGAGCATTTCATTTATGTCGCATTTTTTTGGCAATTTGTTATTTATTTTTCTGGTGCTGGTTTTGGTAAGTCCTCTGATTGTTTGAAAGTGTAACTTTGCTAGGCCACTGAGATTGGAAAGGCTGTCAATCCTCTTCGAAAGCACGGATCAAGGGATATTCGTCAACTTGCACGGACCCTTATCGAGTATGAATTCATTGTTCCCTTGATACTTTCTTGCCATGCTTAGGGTCATCTTATTGAAGAAAAATGATCCTGTTTCTCTTCTTCTGCATGGATCAAAATTAGGGCTTGTAACCAGTTTCTTCCACACCAATTAGTGGTTTGCCTCTCTTGTGTTATATTGTTTTGGAATACAAAGGAAAGTCAATATGCTTATTCACTTTTGTTGCTAATCCATCTGTCGATACTGTCATTAATATTTTACAAAGATAAGCAATCTCTGCCATTATCATAGTCCTTGGTATGTTTAGTTAGCGTATAGTTTTTCTTGTACATGTTTCTTAGTCATTCATGAGTCCTTTATTGTCAAATGTAATCCTCATTTAAGTTTGATGAGGATCTGGATATAGGTGCTTCGCTCGAACTCAACTAATTTCAGTTTCATTTAAATAATTTGTGTATTAGAACACAATCATCTGCTTAAAAATCTGCTATTATTGTTTTGATTCATTTAGTGTATGAGTTTTGCATATGGGAAACATTCTAAACATTGCTTTTGAATTTTAGTGGCTGGAAAGAAATGGTGGATGAGTGGGTCAAGGCTACCACACCTATTGCAGGTATCAAAATTTTAATTGCCTTCATGTACTACATAATCGTTCTTCTCCTTCTTCCATTTCTGAAATTAAGTCTTGTTTAAAACTGCTTTATCAAATATTTGTGGGCTCAGAAGGAACCCCGGATTCAGTGAAGACATTTCTTGTTGATGAAGAAGAAGGGCTTCCATCACCTCCCATGGATGAAGGGGCTTTCTTTGCCACTCAACCTGGTTCAATGGAACTCTCACAGGTAGCTTACCGGTCCTTTTCCCCCCTTTATCCTATTTACTTTTTCTAGGTCTCTGATTGTTAGAAACTGACTTCCATTTCTCTTGGCTGGATGCTGCGTATGTGGTGACACAAAGTTCTTTGATGGCATGGATGATGATGGGAGTGAGTTGACTTCGCAGTTTCTTATGCTTTGTCTTGCTACTCTTGCTCTTCGGTTCTTTATTTGAATTCCCCACTTGTTGTATTGATGATTATGAATGGGAAATGCTGTTTCAGATCCTCAACAGAGTGGGGAATTCATCAAGAACCATGAGAGTGGCAGAATATCATCTCTGGACAGTCGAAGGAAACCTCTGGCTTCCCATGAGCCAAACCTCATTGCCAAGGACAGCAAGAGTCAGCAAGCCATGAAAAATGAGGCTAATGTGAAGCTAAATAAGCCAGTAATAGCTGATTCTGGCCCTGACAGAGTGCCAAAGTCCACCATGCAGACAAAAGGCAACATGGAGCCAAAGATGCAGCAAAAAATAGACAAGAGTGTTATCTCAAAGAGGCCACAAGTTAATCCGCTAGATGTAAGGAAAAGTTCTCCTAGGGCATCAAGTTTGTAGGTGTGAGTTTTGTCTGACCTTCATGTCTTGTCCATCAGAAATTCAAATGTTCGGATGATGCTGCAGTGCAAGTGAAGTTAGAAGCCACTAAGAGGAAACTTCAGGAGCGGTATCAACAAGCTGAAAATGGTTTGTCATATTTTTTTTCCCAATATCTGTGTCTATTTTCTGTCTAACATTGAACATTTTAAACCCAAACAGTCCAGTAGATTCTGCATTGCTAGAGAATCTACTGAAGTTAATGGCCTAAAATGTTGGATTTGGATGATCAACTTTTGGAAACTATAGTTTTAACTTTATTTGGTAACACTATTGATGACATATAACGCATCTCAGTTCATAAAAATATTGATGAGATTGCCTTTTCATCCGCACTTGTAGCTAAGAGGCAGCGGACGGTACGGGTTATGGAGTTTGATGACCTCCCGAAACGAGGGGCTGGCCGCCGAAATCCACATGTCAAACTCGGGAATCATAAGCAGCAATGGGCTCCTGGACGAAGATAGAGCTGTCCATTCTGTAAGACCAGCATTTTCATGCTTCTCCCCTTCCAAAATGTGGTGGAAGAAGTGCTCCCTTTGCAATCCAATCTGCTATGGTTGATCCTCATGACCGTAGAAATCACAATTCAGTTCACCATTCTTGTATAGAGCCATTCTGAATCTCTGATTGAGAGGGAAGTAAACTCTGAAACATTGTTTATTTCCTAAGTTATATGCGTTTTGTATATACAGAAATTTTGATTATCCCGGATTGGATTTGGGTGAGGGTCCTTTGGCACTAAAGGCCCTTTCCTAGGCATTTTTTTTTTTTTTAAATTTCTTGATTTTGTTTTTTTTTTTATTATTATTTAGTCAACATGCTTGGTCATTTAACATGGGGCGTTTTGATTTTGTCCTATGAGACCTACATTATGGCCTCATAATTTAGTCTATACTCTTAGAAAATGCGTGTCACATGCTTTAAGAAGTGTCTTCTGTAAACTATTGGATATGATTATGGAAGGAAGCTGAACAGGTTAGTTTTTAATGTGCCGCACTCATAGATCAATTTGAACAAATAATACTCCTTTTAAAAGTGAAACAATCGTGTTTTTTGGGTCCATGACCCGGGTATTCATTGAGGCGAGTGGAGTGACTAATCCCGTCAAGGTTTGTAGAGGCTCAGTTATGGGACTACCCTCCCAAGCATGCTAGCTTCATTCCCATCCAGCATGTGAGGGTTTTAATGTGACTCTTTTAGCATCCCTTAATATTTTGACACTTTGAATTTGATATGAATTTTATTCGTCCGTCAACTAACAAATAACCCAGGTGTAATCATCATCCAACTCAATGGAAGGTGTCCTTTACTACTTTTCCTCATTGGTACCCTAATTTTCTTCACCAATTTTCGTAATTACCCCACATATTTCTCTCTTTCCGAAAGCAAATTCATGTGTCAAGAAAGTGAAAGATTGATTTAAGAATTTTTATTAGCATTTATATTTAGCAATTTAGATAAAAATATTCTAATTTCTAATTTTTTTATTTTCTATTTTTTTATTTTCAAGTTGATAATACAAATTGTCTCGTTTTATTAATCAAAAACAGACAAATACACAACATAGTTATACACTAGCATGTGGGTTATGATGAATTGTAAATTTGTGACTTTATTTATTTATTTATTTTTGCAAAACTCTGAAATTTGTCCTACTTAAATTTTATATTAGACAAATTAATCCCTCTAGAAAAAATAACTCAAAGAAGTCTCTATCAATTTAGAAGATCAAACAAATTGGCCAGTTTAAAAAAGATAAATTAGTCCATTAAGATCCATGAAAAATGTTAAATTGATCCTTTTACGAGGGGACTAATTCTTCTAATATTATTAATTGACAGAGATTTCTTTGGACATTTGTTTTAAAGGCACCAATTTGTTCTTTTTTTTAAAAAAATAGATCAATTTGTCTGATGTAAAATTTAAGAAGGACCTTTGTGGGATTTTATCTTCTTTTCTTGTCGAAAGAGGTATTCATTGAGAAAGGCAAAGCCTCACAACCACATGCTAGGGGAGATAAAATTAAATAAAGACATAAAGCCACCTAGATAGGCATACCATCTGCTAGATGGCTAAGCAAAACAAAGTCTAAAGAACCATATCCACACACAGCAAACATCCAACTAAACTTCTTAGTACATTAATTTCCTTACAAATTATAGAAGTTATTTTCTTGTGCAAGCTTTCTTTGCATTAACAACCCAATTTATAGAGAAAATGTATGCACATACGCTGCTCTACAGGAACTTTTTGAACTCTTTCTGTGCTTGAATTTTCTCTTTTCTTTAGATTGACGCATCAACTGGCCCAAGCTTGTGCTTCTATATAAAATCTCTAAAAGATAGCATGCTAAACACAAAAAAAAAAAAATAGAAATCTCACAGAACCACCACTAACAGAGTATGTTGATTTATTGCCCATCATGTTGTAATATTTCAAAGCTGCCAAAGTGTGAGCAATCACCAAAAAACCAAGACTTAAAACTTAATTTTACTGCCAATGGTTCAGACACAGCTATTGTCAAAAGATACTCATTAGAAGGAAAATTTAATAGGGCGTTTGAAAACCCTTGAAATTCAATTATACAAGAAATCGAATTGAATTACATATTGTAGAAGCAATTTAAGTGAAGGAATTGAAATCTAATAAATGAAAATACCAAAATAACCTTATTTGAATGTAATATTTTATTTCTAACTTGTCAATGAAAGATAAATTAATAAAAATAATTAAATTAATTTATTTTTAGACCTATTCCAAATCAAGAAACCAAATTCAATTCTTTAATTTACTGACTCATTTCAAATATAAGAATTTAATTCAATTTCATCTTATTAAATGTTTCCACACGCCATATAAACAAACCCAATGTAGTGAGAATAAGAGACAAAAGACACAAAAGAAAAGAAAAAAATAATAATAAAAGGAATGGAGGAGGTCACTAGATTGCTAGCATGGAGATGGGGCTAGCACCCCTCTAAAGGGGCTTCTAGTTGTGTGACTATGCTAAGAAAGAACGATGTGGTAGAGGAAGGGGAGAGCATGGAGGAATGCTAGGTTTCTTGAAGAGGTGTTTAGATGGATCAATAGAGGGTTACCTCTCAGTCCCTCCACTGTGCCATGAAATGTAGCAAGCCTGAATATCTAAATTTAGATATGACAAAATAGGTCAATTTGTTTCACCTAGCTTTAACCCACCAATAACTCACTAGGGGTATACAAAAGACTGGTTGAGCCAGGTTAGACAAAACCTAAACCAGATCCGATTTCTAGACTAGGTCTATTTTTAAAACCCGAACTTGACTCGATAATGACCCGACTATGTCTCGGATTGTATCAAGTTAACCCGATATTTGAACAATATACGAAAATTTTTATATTATACATAGTAAAGTTATAAATTTTACAAGAAAGAAACAAAATTTTAGAGATATTTTACGATATAGGTTTCAAAATAAACCATATCAATGTAGAAATAATATCAAGTTATGTAAAATATATTAATTGAACTTTAAAATCTTATAATTTTTCATAAATTATTATAAAAATATATATCTCTTAAGAAATTATTTGACTTTGGGTCGAGTTAAGTTAACTTGATATATGACTCAAATCCGGCCCAAAAAGTGTACCCGGTCAAATTTCAAGATCCGAAGCCATCCCATTGAGCTTCGGGCTTAGTCGAGTTGATGGGTTGGGATGGAATAGATTATGAATACCCCTCACCCAAAATGGGGTAAGATTAGCTAGTCTAAGAAAGTAAAATAGGTTTGTTTTTGGGCAAGTTGGCATGTTGGACCACCAAAAATGAAGAAAAGAATAGTAATAATAATAATAATAATAACAATAATAATAATAATAATAAATGTTTGAATATTTTTAATGAATTAATTTTTAAAAAAATTTAAATATTAGAGAAAAATAAATAATCACAGTTTTACTTAAAAACAATATAATTATATTCATATAAACTTAAAAAATTAAATTAAATAATTAACCTAGAAATTCTAAAGCTTCCTCACTCTAGATAGACTGATCATGTGCTCAATCGTCCTCTATATCTAGGTGCAGAAAGTAACAAAAACTAAGTGAGTGTTTGAATGGAGCAATTATACGGGGAATGTAATTTTTAGAAAGATTTAAAATCTATCATGACAAAATATTCTGTTTGGATATTAATTTAGAAGGAATTGCAGAATCCAAAAGATTTTAAAGAAAGATTTTATCTACCTAAAATAGAGGATTTTAATTTCCACCTATAGAGAGGAAATTTTGGAAATCCTTGCACGCACAAGTATACGGTTTTCTCATTTTGGTAAGTCTCATTTTTATTATATTCCATTATAGTTTCTTTATATTTATGAGATTTTCATTTAATGTTATTTATAATTCATTTTGTTGCATTTTAAATTTTTTAATATTCATTTTATATTATATGATGTTTTATTTACATATTATTCTATTTCATTTATATAACAATTAAATTGTATAATTCAAATTTAAAATATTTTATGAATGAAATTTAAGATGATTTATGAAATACGAAGTCATTATAATTGATTTTAGATCGGTTGAATTTTGATTATTAATAAAAAATCTTATTTTTAAAAAAATTATGTTATTTTTTCAAATAAAATATGTTAAAATCAAGGTAATATAAGTACCTAACCCAAACAAAGTATTTTACGAATGAATGAAATGTAATTGTCTTTTCAAGTTAAAAACTTAAAAATTGAAGGGAATTTAATTGAAGCATTTTAATTTCCTAACATTTTAAATTTTCTTGTATTTTGGAAATACTCCATCCAAATTCACACTAAAGCAACCTTTGAAATATTCAACTTTCTATTAAATATTAGAGAACCAATTTGAATTTATTTTAACATATAATGCATAACACTATCTGCTATTTTCTAGAGTTAACGGGTGGAAATTTCTTCTTTTAGCTCATACTGTTTGATTAATTTCCTACTGTATGCTAGTAGTGATGTTGAGGTTTCCCTTTTCATTGTATACTTGTTGTTTTTGTGACCTTTGTTTTTCATTATTAATGTAAAGCTCACCTCTCTTGGTTCAAAAAATAATACTATCATATAACGTGATGCATAGCCATACAATATTAAACATCAGCCACTAATTAATAATTTCTTTACAGAGGCTAAATTTTGGATTAAATTAAAAAGAATCTTTTAAATACTAAATTGTTACATACCATTAATTTTTAAGGATGAAGAACTCGTTTGGATGCAATTATTTGGATAAAAAAACCTATATTTTTACATAAAAAAGATCTTTTCGTGCTCTTTTTATACGTTTGGGCAAATTTTTTAAGTCAAATAGAATTATTAGAAAAGATAACAAAAGGATTTTTTTTTCCAGGAGTTAGATCCAAATATAAATTGATATTATATCTAAACGTAAAACTTTTATTTTTTAAAAGACATTGTTTAGAAAGATCAATCAAAAAAAGATTTTTTTTTTCTAAAAGATCATCCAGTCCAAACCTAAATTGATATTCTGCAATTGTTTTCAGAATAAATTTAGAGTTTTATTCTTATATATCATATCAATCAAACATGCTAACTTAAAATAATACTGATAAAATTAACCGATAATTAACTAAAGGAGATTATTATCCTCCACACCTTTATCTAGATATTAGTAAGGTATATATTTTATTTTAGACAAAAGTGCTTATAACTCTCTTTTCTTAATCAATCAATAACTATGAGTGATTTTATAATTTGTTTTATCTATATTAACTATTGTTTTAACTCAATCTCTCACCTAATTAATATCATTTTCCACTATTTTTTTCACTTTATCAATGCTTATTTTTTTTCTCTTTCATGAATTATAAGCCAAAAAATAATGTTGATTACTTTAAAAAATAATATATTTATTTATGACATGTCTGTTTTTTTGTTTCGTCCTTGCATTTTCTAGAGAAAAAAAATTGCATGTGATGCAATAAAACCAATATTTTACATATGTAGAAATAAAATAAATATTTATATGTGTTGCATTAAAAGTGAAAAATGTGTTTGCAATAAAAATAAATTTTTTTCGATTATAATAACACTATGGGAGGCGGGCTATTGCAAAAAAAAAAAAAAATCATATTGGAATGCGTTTTATTACAGGCCATACAAAAAAATTTTCAACGCATACAAGTATTGACTTTTTTATTTGATGATATACAAGTATTATCTATTATTTTATCCATGCAATTACTATTTTTATTCGGAAAATGCAAGGAAACAATTAAACTAATAGAAATTTCATAAATAAATATTGTTTTTACGTAACCGGCATTACTTTTTGCTTATAATTCATGAAAGAGAGAAAAAAATAACATTGTTAAAGTGAGAGAAATAATGGAAAAATGATGTTAATTATGTGAGAGAAAGAGTTAATGCAGCAATTAATATGGATAAAATAAAAGTACAAAATTCCCATAGTATATTGATTAATTAAGAAAAGACAGTTATGAGCACCTTTGTCTGAAACCCTAAACAAAATATATACGTTGCTAAGGTTACCAATTCGCTAAACCAAGTTGGTATTTAAAATTAATTTTGTATAAGTTTAAGATTGAATGTCCAAATAAATTTGACAGAATGAAATGACTAGGATCTAACAAATTTAAGTAATTAATGATTATAAACTGACCCAATAAATATAAACGGACTAAGATTTTTTTTTTCCTCATAATAATCAGTTTGAGATTCGATTTAGGCACTGAATTATTCAAGATGGCAAAAGATTGTAATTTATTTATACCAATAATTTTATATATGCTTTTGCAATTTTCAGATTGTGATAATCACATGTCTTGTTATAAAATGGCTAATACGGGTGCTTTTGAGACAAGAAAAATATTATTTGTAATTCATAATGTATGTAATATCGTATCGACTTACATCTCATTCATTATTAGATGAGATATGAATCTTACTTAAATAAGGTTCATATCCTATCTAATAATAAGATATGTAAGTCGATACGGTGTTCCATTAAAACTTATCAGTATAAAAAAGGGCTGTTGGCCGAAACAAGGGGGCAAAGCACTCAACAACATAGCGGTCATGCAAGAAAATCAGACACTCAACAGTCCGAGTCTGTTGAGTGTTGAAGGCAGACAAAAGAACATAGCGAAGATGGCCGCGGGCAAGCTAAAAGACAGTCTCTTGTCCCGGATGGCAGCATTGAACCCTTCCATCTCCATCAGCTCTTGCCATGCCTCCTTCATTGACCAACGCCTTCAGCAGCTTTTCAACTCCTCCTTCCACACCCCAACTCACCCCCCTTATGCCTCCGTAACTCTCTCCTCATCATCAACCAACTTACGTGCTTTTTGTTGACTATTTTCTTGCTTTTGCTTTTGTTTTTTGAAACATGCATAAGCTTATTGTGCTATAAAAAGAAATGTCACAGCCGAAATTTTATTCAAATAGCTTTTAGATTTTTTTTTTTAATAAATGCTGTTGTTGCCTGAATCAATCTACTCCAAAAATGCAAGTGTACTGTAATTGAATTTTAATTTTTTTGTTCTGGTGTTTCTTTTTCTTCTTTATTTTTATTTTTTTATTTTTGGGTGTTGGTGGGTTTGCAGATGATCCGGAGAGCCATAACGGAGCTGAATGAGGAAAGTGGGTCGACTGAGGAGGCAATCTCTGAGTTCATCAGAAAGGAATATGAGGATTTGCCTTGGGCCCATGTGACGATTCTTGACCTTCATTTGAGGAGGCTTTGCATGGATGGGGTGCTTGTGCGAACTAGCAAAGGGAGGTATCGTCCAACAAAGAGAAGTGGCAGGAGAAGAGAACCCACAGAGAGAAACAGAACTACAGTTCCGAAATGTTGTGAAGGTGAGAGAGTTAGTGGGATGAATGACCAAGAAACTAAAGAACATAGTACATTGGATGACCAGGTAGAACTACATTGGAAGAAGCCAAGTGAAACGGTTGAGGAGCAACAAAGTGAAGCAAGCAGAGGAGCAACAAATACATGTGATGTGGTGTTGCATTAAGCCTTTTAGTGTTGATACTTGGGTTTGTTATCCTTCATTTTGTTTGTGCTGTTAGAAGCTTTCTATATTTTAGGTTCTTTGCATATTAGTTAGCCGGTAATATCAAATTTTTAGCTCTATATATATATATCTAGGAGGTTTGAAAAACAAAACACTGCAAGTTGATGCAGTTGGCTTCAATATTGGGTCCGAAGTTGGAAGTCAGATGTAGTTTGGCCTTTGAGATTTGCATTACTACCTTACAAATGCTTTCCTTTTACAAACTTTTATTAGTAATGATGAACTGATTATTGTGTCGGCTCATACATGGCTCTTTCTCAATACATCAGGGAATCCAAGGTTATATTTAAATCAATTTCCAACACATTGCGTAAAAGTAGTGTCATCTTATTGAATTTATTATGGACCTTGATGTTTGAGATCGACTCACACAATAGAGAAGGACACTATTACCTTCTAGTTCAGCTGAAGTTTCATAAACTAACAGGCATTTGACCCCTGCAAAGAGAGTTGTGCAATTTTCTTTGGTTAGTTAGTCATCAATTTCATACTTAGGTGGATCCTTGTTGTATCGATATTTGCAGCAATTTTTTCAGTAGAGTCTGTTGGATCTCGCTAAGCCAGGTTAGCTCACTGCGAGGGTGAACTCGGGCACTAGTTTTACTAGAATTATTACATAAATAATTTTTCTCTATGACTTGAAACCACTTGAAATGATTGATTGTCAAGGAGAGTGTTGTGAGGGAAATGTAGGAGGTAGCACTAGGTCTTCCCCTTTCAATTTGGGGCAATTTCTTGTTGCATCATCTACCGTTTTGCCAAAAACGCTTGGTTTTAGATGGAATGTTCAAAATCTTGTGTCAATTGTGTAGTCTTTTCAATAAATCCTTAGCCCCCAGTTCACGTTAGTTTTTCCGCATAATTTATGGCCTAGAATTCCGTTGACTCTTGATGACATTGACATTATCCACGAACTCTAGAAAAGGAAAGAGCGCACAGTGCATTGATGAAATTGCACTTCAACCTTGAGTATATTACGTGCTGAGGAGAAAAATAAGAGCATTGCTATTCTATAATATCTAAAAGTGGATACCTACTCTATTACCATTGAGTGTGATGGATAAGTGAAGAAAATTGGACCACCATCATATACAATGATAATGAAATAAGTGTTCCAATTACACATCCATTTTGGAGTATTGGAATAACATTTTTGGAAAAATAATTGCTGCAATGATTGTTTTGCATTATAATAGGAGAGACTACACTGCATGTTTTCTAGATACAAAAGGAATCCAAATGGTAAGTATTTTCTGTTGCAGTATGACAGTATCTATGTATTTTATTGTGCAACAATGAGCTAGTTTAATTTATGCTCAACAAATTACTGCATACTCTGCTAGGTCAAGTGAAAGCCATGCTTCTACTACCTGCCTGTAAAGTTTGCTTCCATTGGATGAGAAGAAAATGGTTTTCCATTTAAAATATATGCAGAAGAATATGAACATTTTGGATAACTTTTGTAACATTCAGATTGTGCTTCTATCTAGAATGAACTTGCCGTGCATAGTCGTTGCTTTTTACTTGTACAAGAAATTCCAAGTGTTTTTTATTGAATGTACTGAACTCAAATATTGTTAATGAATAGTGTAGACAGTGGTGAGAAACGGAATTTTAAGAAAGGGGTATATTAGTCTTTTTAGTCCATGGAGTTAACGGAGGTTAGTTCTGTTTGGTGTCTGGAAAGTTGAGCGTAGCATTGAAAAATTTGGGGTGTAAATGTTGTAACACCTTCTTAAGGACAATATCATCCTTAAGCCATAATATCAAATTTAAGAGTTGTTATTAGTAAGTTAGCGGACCTTATTTAAGTGTTTATAGTATATTCGACTGAGTCATGCAGTAATTATTCTACAATTTTACTTAAATATATAAAAAAGGAACAAAACGGTTAGGGAATACATAATGTGTATAATAAGACAGTAATACTGTATAATACACATCCAAATACATGAAAAAGCTCTTCTACGAGCCTTTACAGAACATTTGTCTTCTTAAACATTTACACATTTATAATAGCTGGCAATGGTCTATGGTAGTCGAACTATTTTGATTCACACACTTATAGTACGAGCAACTTCATTATTCTTTTGAGCTATCTGAAGACGATAAAGGAACATAGAAATAGGGGGTCAAAATTACAAAATTCTTAGTAAGGTGTCTCAAAATATACAACCAATGTCATCGTCGTCCTCCCAGCAGCTTCAATTTATTAAAATAAATGTGATTATGCATTAATATAATAAATATTCATTTCAAAGTTAAAAATCATCCTTCCAACGTAGGTTTCTTTTAAAAGCATTCAAGTATTTAATTGACATGTATCATAATATTCAAGCTCACAATAAATCATCATAGTCAAATAATTCAAAATAATATAAGTATGCATATGATGAATGCAGTGACTCTCTTCACTTTCTTAATTACTATAATTTACTTTTATTGACTTTGATATCTCTCTCAACTTCACTTGCCCTTGACATAAGTGGCCTTGCCCACTCCAGGGTAATAGACAACTTATCATGACTGGGTTCATTCATATTCATGATTATTTGATTTACTTTCTCCGATTATTACACAGTATTGTTCCTAGCCATGTTTATTTTTCCTGACTCAATGTCGAATAGGATCCAATAAGTGGACAGGTCCAGTCTCCCTAACGATTTAGTCTTTATAAGTGGTCAGGCTCACTCTCCCTAACAATTTAATCTTTATAAATGGTCAGGTATACATTCCCTGATGATTTAGTCTCTTATTTATTCTGAAATAATTTGGCAGCTCTTATTTTATGCTCCATGCCTTATGCACAAGCATAATAATCATATATACCTAGCATCAACAACTAAATTACATAGTGTGCAAGTGTAGTACCTCAAGTTCACGTGTCTCTAGACAAGTGTAGTACGGTCCTTAGGTTCCCGAGACCCACCCGTATTGCTAGAAAGCCCTGGATCCAAAAGTCAGCATTTAGTGAAAAACAGGTTTTTTTGACACCGCTATAATGGTCCAGGATCACTATAGTAGTTAGAGTCTGCATGGGATAGGAGCATGATCTTTGTCAACTACTATATCGGTCACAGGTTTACCCGAGTAGCCCCCCAATAGCGGTACCCCTCAATGTTAGCATAGTACTAAACGATGCAGTTTCCTTCGATGATACTCTAACCCTATATATACTTTCTCATTATGGTTTTTTAACCCAAAATGTAAACCTTGGCCATTTCAACTTTCTCCTACCTCCTCACTCTCAACTCTACTCAATCTTACCTTTTTCAAGCTTCAAGGTAAGAGATTGATGTTAGTTTATGCTTTCTTTCTTTCTATTCCTCTATGTTCTTGAGTTGGGTGTTGTAGTTTCTCGTTGTTGTTAAGTTTGGGTACTCTCCCAGTATTTATAGAATTGATTAGAGAGTTTTCATTGATTATTCATAAGTTTTGTTGTTGTTATGGTAGATGTTGGTATCATCCCAGCTCCCTATAACTGTCTAGGCATTGGCACTTCATGTTCCTCCCTTCCAGGTGAGTAGGCTTGATCCTCTGACCTTATTTTGGTCACTAGCAATATAGTTTCTAGTATTTCAAAAAATTACGAATTAAAACATGAGTTTTAACATGATATCAAGTTTACATGTATTATGGAAGAGTTATAGAACATGTTTTGAAGTTATTCATGAAAATTATTGTTTTCTCAAAATGCATGGGACCATTCTTGAGATTTTGATTGTTTAGATATGATTTAATTCATGATTTTAGATTTGATCTATGATGATAAGAGTTAGCAATATTTGACAAAAAATGTAAAAGGGTGTTTATGCACGATGATGATGTATTGTTGAACCTAGATTCATAGAACCCCTTTCAAAATCACAACATGATTTTAGAATAAAGAGTTACTGAGAGAAATAGAGCTGTGAGTTAATGACGGTTAATTCGTTAACCTTGGTATACTAACCTGCCCATAAGGGACAATTGTCTTGATTTAACTTAGTCCACGGGGGATGCGATTTGCGAGGGGCCATTAAATTTTAGTTAGGCACTCTTGTTCATGAAGGATAGAACATTGCCTTACGATTATGTAGTATTTTGTTTCTCTGTGATTCCTTATGATTTTTTATGCCTCATTTGGAACTAGTATTATTGTTATTATGTTTTCTGGATAAAATTGATTTGAGTTTTGCATTATTATTTATGTACCTTTCCTTCTTGTCCCATATATAGTTGTGAGTGAGAATCTATTCACTGAGTTTTAAGATAAAACTCACCTCTTGATGCGAGCTATTGCTACCCACAACAAATTAAAATTTATTTTATGTTAAGTTGCACCAAAATTGCAGTGAAAAGCACAACATAGGTCATCTCACAAGAAAGTATTACTAGCTAATTGGAAATTAGGGGGTTTTGTTTGGAAGAAATTAATAAAACAATGGAAGAAAATTCAATTAAATAAATTACCTACACAAGAAGTTCCTGCAAATCTAGGATTATGTTATCACTGACTCAAAAGAATAATTCACGGAGATGGTTATTTTCATTAGCTCTAGAACCCTTGTGCTCATGTGTTTTGAATGACAATAAAACCAATTCAAAGAAAATACTTTGAAGACGACTGATGTCTCTATTGAGTTTCTTATAAGATTACAACAGGTATCTATCATTTAGCAAGAGCAAAGCTTACTCAAATGAGTATATACATATACATATATATATATATATATATATATATTTCACTATGCATGTGTAAACATGTTACAAGTTGTGTTATATTAAAGAAGTGAAATTATATCCTTATCTAAGCTGTTGATAGCTAACGATCTGTGGAAGGCTGCAATGCTACAAGAAATGAATGAAAGAGACTTTAGAAAGTAGCACGAGACATCAGAAAGTACTCTCAAGATGAAGATATCAGAATATGTCCATATGCAATGTGTTACTCAATCTTCAATCATCACAATCACAAAGAAAACATCATAAAGATGATTTGATTGAAGATCAGAAAGTCAAATACTCTTCAAGGAACTGGTAGTGTACATCAGAAAGCTCATCTTTGTGTAAAGCAATGAATGCTATAGGAAAGAGAAGGAAATTTGAAATTTGAATTTCAAATTATCAAGTCAATTACAGTTTCAAACTAACACGTCATATCTTCTGCCTTTTTGATCAATGAACCTAGCTTCATGAAGGAGGAGTTCAAAAAGCTCACTCAGAAAGTAGAAAAGTAATTTCTGATGGGAGATTAGAAAACTCATATTTACAATGGCTTCTGCAACCAATGTGACAGTTTTGTCAACCTCTTTTCTAGCTGTTTTTTTCAAGACACAACTGATAACCAACACGTTATCACTTGAAGAACTGATTTATGGCAATGGTCACAAAGAAAGACCTTTGTATAAAGAGATGCTAAATTTCAAAAAAAAATAGAGAGAGATTTGAAGATTCAAGAGAGGAAACTCTATAAAAATCTCTTCCCACTTCCTAGAATATTCAATCCTTATTATGTAATTAGTTTTATCCTTGAAGTGTAAAGAAAATCTTCCTTCTATTTTTCTTAGATAAATTCATATTCTTCTTTTGAAAGAAGTAGAAGAAGGAAGTCATTTAAATTCTCCTAGGATCTTTTTAAATGTATTATCTTTAAGGAAACTTGAGTGTAGGTTAATTTGAGTGATAATCCAAACATTTAACCTTTGTATTCTTGATCCGATAGTGATCAGTGAGAGACATAGCTTAGAGAGGCTAAGGTAGAAAAACTACTTGCAATGCAATAATAAGATATTTTTGCTTATCACGGTTTAGCTTGGATAGGCTAGTAAAAGATTACTTACGACTTAGAGAGGTCGGGAATAGACTACTTACAGCTTGGAGAGGCTAAGGCAAGACTACTTTCAAGGTGTTAGTAGAGGTTACTACTGCACATGGTTAGGCTTTGAGAGGCTGGAGTCAAGACTACTCAATTGGGCTTGAAGAGACCAGTGTCAAGACTACTCATTTAGGCTTAGAGAGGCCAATGTCAAGACTACTTGCAACTGTGAGAGGCTGGGGAAAGACTACTAACAACATGCTGAAGGAGTTGCCTGTCAGTCACGGGTTGGCTTGGAGAGGCTAAAGACTACTAATGTTGGCTTGGAGAGGCTAGTACAGAACTACTCGAAATCCTTGGTTACAGGTGGTTTCTGAAATCCTTGGATGATAGCTTGGGAAGGCTAATGAAAAGACTATCCATCTGTACTTTCTTAGGTTGAGAAAGTTATTGTTATAGTGGAACCTCAACACTTGTTGAGTACTGAATATAGACATGTTGGCTGAACCAGTATAAAATCCTTTTGTGTACTTTCTCTCCTAACTTGATCTCTTTTATTTATGATTATCGCTTCGTTTGCCTTATCTTTGGACTTATATATATATATTCTGCTCTTTTTATGTTATCTCTTTTAATAATGAAGTTTTTATTTATTAAGGTTTAGAAAGTACCTTTTTGAAGCTACTAACTATATTTTCGCTACACTTCAAGTTCTATACTTGATAGTAATCTTTTCAAAAGCTTCATAAAACAAAAAAAAGATCAATACACGATTCAACCCCCCTTCTCATGGACATCTTCACTTGCAAGTGGTATCAAAGTCAAGCCTCTGAGGGATTGAGTAATCCAACGATTGTAGAAGACAAAGATCCAAAGGACAGATGACATATATCATTTCTTGAAAATCAACTTTTATCTGATGATCTTTTGCTGACAATACTCGAAGACATGGCACAATTCATTCATATGGTGAAAGGAATTCAAAAGAGACCCGTTGACAAATATCTTTCTAAGGAGAAAAGCTCTGTTTCTCAATCAAGTTAAGTCTCTATTCATATAAGCCCTGAGCTACTGTTGTATATGCTATTTATGTACAGTATGTTACATAAGAAAGGCTATATGAGACAATCAATTCATGATGTTAAAGGAACTCAACGTGTATCAAGATATCTTTGATCCTATATGTATCTTATCAGATGTCATACAATGTTGAAGCAATGAAGATTGCTGAAAGCTTTTTTGAGAAGTAGAAAATTTGATATTGATATTTGAGATTATTTTCCAAAGATGAATTTTTTTCATCTGTTGTCTATATTTGAAGTCTACAATGATGATATCAAAAGGATATCAATCTCATGGATAACAAACAAGGACAAAGATTATCTTGAGATAAGAGCATCCACTTATAATAGCAATGTCATACATCATGTTTTTTTTTGTTCAGCCCTTTATCAGAATATCCCTGTGCTAAAAGGAAGATTATCCCAGTCATCTTGAAAGTCTTTGTCAGAAATTCTTTTATGCTAAAACTCGCCGCCATTTTGTGCTGAAGAACATCATAAGTAACTCGTAAGGTAAAAGCTTATTTGCTATCTTCGTTAATTCTTTTTATGAGGTGGTTGCTAGAAAATTCCCATGTCTATTCATCTATATATCTCAATCTATCGAAAATCTCATATTGTTGCCATGATCACTTGAGAAGATCTAATTCAAAGTTGGAAAGTTGAAAGAGAAAAACACTCCAAGAGAGTTTACTTTTCTCAAGTTACTTTCTTTTGAATTCTAGAGAGGACTTCATGGCATCATAAGATGTGACCTGTTATATTCGACAAATTTCAAAAACTATGTTTTTGTGAAAGATGGTCCGCATCTCCCATTTCTGAAAAATGGACTGATATATAAAGATGAAATAGCAGAAGAAATATCTATGCAACTTCATTTCCTATACATATATTTTTTTAGTTTTATTTTTATATGATTAAAGAGATACCTTTACGACAAATGAATCCTAAAAAGGATCTCCTTTAGAAAGGTTGGAAAAATCTCTTTATCTGACACTAACTGATAAAGATCTAAGGAAGTCTAGGTACCAAAAGTCATGCTTCTTTCCTACAGGTATTCCTGATATAACTCTTTGCCTGAAACTTCAATAGAAGTACTCTGATGATGATCTGTGCAGATATCAGGCTCTAATTCTAAGTGTATCAAAATTCCTAAGAGATAATCCTTTTGAGAATCTCTCATGATGATGATAATGATGAAAAAGCTTAAGGAAGACTTTATTGATATTCTTATTTGTCATGAAGAATGTCTTGAGACTTTTATATATCCAGAAGGTCAGAAGATGAAAGCCGAAAGCTTCAGAAAGTGAGCTCCAGAACCTCAGTCTTTTAGAAAGTTATGCTTAACCTTTCAAGATGATCAGAAAGTAATCTTTCTGATAAACAACATGAGCAGTTTGAAGATGACATAGAAATTGGAAGACCTGTTTGTACAATAACTTCATGAAAGTTCTGTTTTATAGATAAACTTCTACAAAGTTCTGAGAGTAATCCCAAGGTTATTAAAATCAAGTCATTCCTTGGATTTTTATCAACCATGGATCCATCACCACCACGATATCTATATTTGTTGAGAAAACATTAAGCTGTCAAAGTTTGGTGGAAGTTATGTTATCCAAGCTCAAGAGAAAGGCAAAGTCTTCTCTTCATGCTCAAGACATCATCATTTATGCTGAGAAAAAGCTCTAAGATCATCCAAATGAATCTAATATCATCAAAGTAAGCAAATACATTCAAGGAGAAAAGATCAAAAAGGAAAGGCCAAAGCATGCCAAGCTCATTGAACCCAGATGCTGTGGATAAGGAATCAATGGCAAGATCATCTCATGAGACATTTTCACCTTCACAAGTCAGAGGAATGATCAGAGATTGCTCTATCAAGGTCACTGCTTCAGGTCTTGCAAAGATCATCAAAGCACTATGCGAGGAGATCGTCTACAAATCTTCACTAGACTAGGCAAAATCTCCAGAAGGAGACGCATCCAGGTATCTCACTGACTCCATTATTCACAAGTCCCCTGAGATTGGCACAACCATGTTAAGTGTTAGGGCAAGGAAAGTATACACAGTAGTTCAGTTTTCCATCCTTCCACGGATTGGGAGCACAGATACTCTAGTTGGAATAGATTACGTGCTTCTCTATTGCCTAATGGCAAAGAGAAAAGTAAATCTGCCTATGCTCATACTTGATTATATGATGAGTGCTGCAACAAAGGAAACTTGAAGGACTGTGAGTGTTCCATATGGCATGCTTCTGACTAAGGTGCTTCAAAAGGAAAACTTTCCTCTTAACAATGAAAGATATGAGTTGATGGAAGGAACCATCTTCACACACTTATTCTTCAAAATTACAAGAAAGAATTCAATCCTCTAAATATCTGAGCCTACAATATGAAGCCCCAAAACAAGAAGAGGACAAGCTTAAGAGGCTTCTCAAAAATCTCAGTCCAACCAAGAGAAGGCAAAAGGAAAGAGAAAACTCATTCTTCCTGATAGTGAATCTGATGAAGAAGATGTTCCCTTAATCCAACATTTTGAAAGGAGAACAAAAAGAAGAGAGGAGGCAAGCACTCAACCATCAGAAATAATAACCAAACCTAAAAAGGTTATTAGCAGAAAAAAGATTGAGCGAAGATGCAAGAAGATGCACAAAAATGTACCACCTGTCACTGTTCTATGGCAGGAAGTCAAAAAAGTTTCAGGAGGAAGGATATCGTGTAACTGTGGAAAGTGATATTGAAGAAGGAGAAGAGGAAGAAGCTAATGAAGAATAAGCTGCAACATCATCTTCTGATGAAGAGGAAAATCTCCTGAACAGTGAAAAGGCCAAACTAAGTGCCATGACAAGTTTTGGACCCACAGGTGAAGAACATTAGATGGAGCCTACTATTGAAGAGCCAGAAGAGGAAAACCTTGCAACTTATTTTGCTCTTGTACCATTTGAATCTTTTCTCTTCCATTCATATTCTTAAGAAAAAAGGAATAGATTTCCTGAGGGTCCAGCTCCTACTATTTAGGAAGCTGATGCCACCACATTGGATGAAAATTTTCTTGACTTACCTGCTCCAGTACAAGATCCTCATGATCCCATCATTGCCTACATGCAAAGTGATGATGATGTTAAGCCTATAACTGTTCATGTTGTCTCCGCTTTAGTCTCTGCCACTTCTGAAAATGTTCATGCACAATCATCCTCACCTCCTTCTAAGATGCAAGATGACTTTAGGGGTAAATCACCAAGATCAGGGGACACTGTACCCCTAGACATTCCAGAGTCTTCTACCGGAGCTGCTTCTCATCCTTTGCCATCTTCTGAAACTTTAGTAATCTATCAAGTAATCCTGCAGAATCTAAGAGAGATTTCTTCTAGACAGAACATATTTGAAGCAACTTAGCTGCTCATGGCGCTCAACTAAGACAGATGGAAAACTTACAATTTCAGATGTTTTAGTGGATGCAACGTGCGTTTCCTTGCACACCTCCTTTTTGATGATGCCAAAAGGAGGAGAAGTGAAGATTAAAGAAAATCTGTGCCAAGGATTCAGGGGGAGCTTAAGAATTCAGGGGGAGTTTAGGATTCAGGGGGAGCTTAAGGATTCAGGGGGAGTTTTGCTAATATGAAGGATGTGCTAAGGACTCAGGGGGAGCATATACTAAGGGGGAGCCCAGAGAATTTTTTGTTTAGCATTTTTTTTAGCACTCTTTTTCTATATCTTTGAACCATGTTTTATGCATATAAAAGTTTCTTTGATCATGATCTCTGATACATATTTTTATCATGCTTCACATTTTGTTTTTTTTTTTTAATCTTAAGCTTTGATTCATACCAATGCTTTATCTAAGCTTAGCTAATCACATATATCTCTGTCATATGTTTGCTTCTTATCTTGAATGTGTATGCTTTGACTTGCTTATTCATATATGCTGGATATTAGCTTACATGCTTTTTGTGATTAGTCTTGGCCAAGTATCTTTAGGAGTACAAAGTGGGTGTTGCTCTGATATAGTCCTACAAGCTGAGTATTGATACACGTGATAAGCTTAATTGTTTTTCTTTATCCTTACTCTCTTTAGAGATGCTTTTCTAAAGTTCTGTGCTTATCTTGATGACAGTCTGGGTATATATAGTTTCTGACTCATCTTCAGAAACCTGCGTTTACATATGCTTAAAAGACCAAGATTAGTAAGCAAGCTTCAGAAATCTCTCATAGAGTAATATGTTTTTGTTTTCAAAACCCGTCTAAAATAGGATCATACATCTGTTTTTGAAAACAACAATTTTCATAATCTGTTTCTTATGAGAAAAGTTTCATAGCTCAGTCCAAAAGCTCCCTCTTGATGATTTAGGAATTGATCCTTACACGAGCTTTAGAAACCTCGATAGCAATATGTGATCTTATCTCTCTTATGGTTTCCTTGAGCATCAAAAACTACATAAGGATTGGTTTGCTTTTCAAAAATTTATGAATGCTTTATTTTTCATACCTTTCATCTTTCTTTTCAAAAGTTTCTCTTGGATAAGTCATGCTGAAAATGGATTTTGCTAAGATAAAGTATCACAAGTTCTACTTGTTAAGTCTTTTAAGCATGAGGATCTTCAGAAAGTTCTTTTCTTTTGACAAATGATCAAGCTGGTTGTTTATCCATAGCTTAACCATCTTTCTCCTTAATGTCTACTCTCACAATGATCAGAAAGTACGCTTAAGTCTGTCTTATGCTTAAAACGAAACAATAGTAGTACTTGATTAAAGTTCACTTACAGCCAAAATATTTTCACATGATTCACATCATGCCTTAAGAAAAAGATATTCCTAAATATCTCTCGTTTTGTTTGATTGAAAGAATATACTTATCTTGTTTACATTTCTACAATATTTTTTTTCAATTATCTCCTCAAAAGATTTTCTTTAAATTGGTTTGTCATCACCAAAAAGGGGGAGATTGTTAGCTCCAAAACCCTTGTGCTCGTGTGTTTTGAATGACAACAAAACTAATTCAAAGAAAATACTTTGAAGAACGACTGATGTCCCTATTGAGTTTCTTGTAAGATTACAATAAGTATCTATTGTTTAGCAAGAGTAAGGCTTACTCTAATGAGTATATATGTGAACACTCGATTTTGTCCGGCCCATAAAACCAAAAATCAAAATTAGCATATTTTTAGAGTTTTGTTCATCTATGGACTCATGTTAGCAACTTTGTTACAAATTATTTCAAGTCTCATCCATATTTCTTTGTTGTTTGTTGTCATTTTACTTTTTTCTTCTTCTTTTGTTCTCTTTCGCTTCATGTTTATATAAAAATAAAATAAAATATAAAAAATAAAAAAAGAAAAAGGAGACAGCAGTGCTGCAGAGAGAAGTCACGGGCTCCTCTCTTTCTCTTCCCCCAAAAACAAGCTCGTGAAACATGGGGAGGGGGGAAAGGCATAAAAAATCAAAACAAAATGATGGTGTCCTTGAATTTTGATCTCTCTTGGGATGAAGTTAAAAAATAATATAGGGTATACATATTGAGGGAAGGGCATTCGGGAGAAGGAGGCAAAAAAAAAAAACAAAAAAAAATTCATCAGGAGAAAAATTTCAAAAAAAATACACCCAGATTGACCAGAAAATTAATCGGAAGACCTGCAAAGAAATCAACAATATCCAGTCCAACAATACAATCCAGCAAGCAAGAACCAAAAATCGAAACAACTTGGCGGCCTAGGTACACACCATCATCAATTTTAAAATTTTAAAACAAAAATAACTAGTGAGGCCGCGGCCTCCCTGCTCCGCCGCGGCCTCCCCTTCCTTTCCTTTTTTTTTTTTTCCTTCATCATCTTTTTCCTCTCCCATCGTCCCCCTTCCATCATTTTTCTCCCTCGGTTCCCTCCCCAACCACCATCACCGCGAGATCTCCTCTCTCCATCACAGGATGCCAACGGCTGCCACCATCATTTTAGCTCAACCACCTGAAAATTTTCATTCAAATCATAAATAAACCAAACACAAAATGGAAGCAAGAACTAAAAGAAGTTGAAAAAGGAAAAAGCCACCGTGAGACCACCGCCAACCTCCTTCCCTCATAGAACCGCAAACACACCGCCCCCCCACAGCCCAGATCCGCCACCCACCATATGGCCAAGCTCCGTATTCACTACCCCAATCCAAGAGCGAAGCCGCACTTCATCCCCTCCCAAGCCGTGAGCCTCCACTTTTCTCGGCCACGATCCCACGCCTTCGTTTTCCGCCTTGGTCCGCCCCTCCCTCCGCAGAGCTCAGCCTCGCAACGCCGATCTCCCCCTCTCCTGGCATGGCTGGCTTTTCGACTTTGTCATTTGTGTTTGCTCTCTCCGTGACCCTTCCTTCCCCTTTCTCTCTCTAATTCCCTCTCTCAGATTCACCTTCTCTCTCTCCTCTGTCGGTCACTTCTTTTTTTCCTTCCCTTAACGTTTTGTGTAGCGTATGAGTAAGTTAGTGACAGGATGGGTTGGTATATACGTGGGGTATGATTGTGTTAACGAGTGAATGGGTGCAAGTGTGCGTCAGTGTCAGTATATGTGTGTGTGTGCGTATGTAAGTTACTGTGTTTGTATGTGTGAATGTGAGAAAAGAGAATTGAATATGTGGATATGCATGTGAGCTTATGGGACAGTGCAGTAAGCACGTGCGTGAACAAGTGGGAGAGAATTTTGTATGCTAGTATAGGCACATGAGAGTGAGAGAATTTTTGTGTCTGTGTTTGGGGAATCGGTAATAGTGTTAAGTTTTTTTATTTGGGTTTAAAGTTTAATGTTTGGGTTTAAAGTTAAGTGAATTTAAATTAGTGAAATTAGATATGAAAAGTAAAAATGTTATTTTGTTTTGGTTTTTGTTTTTTTTTTAAGGTTAGTTTCACGTTATTTCATTTAAATATTCTTGAGTTTGGATTTGGATAGTTGCTTGGTTTAGTATTTATTCACAGCTTTAGGTTCGTTTGTTTTGGTTTAATTTTGGATAAAAAATAATAATAAAAAAGGTTTGTCGTTCATTTCGAGTTTAAAATGAATACTCAAATAATTTATTTTGCTAAAAAAGAATTTGAGTTAATTTCTCTTTCTTAAAATGGAGTTAATTTAACCACGACGGTTTATTAACTCTATGTTATAGAATATTTTACCTGCGACAGTTTGATATTTAAAAATTTCTTTTCAAAAATATAGTTAATTTAACCGTGACGGTTGGTTAACTTTCTGTTTTAGAATATTTTAGTTGTGACAACTTAATATTCTGAAATTTCATTTCAAAAATAAAATCAAACAACACATAAATATTTTCTATAGAACTACGTGACTTTGAATTCCCTATTGCATCAAGGGATACGTAGGAGCAGGCGATTCTGATCCCTATCAAGTCAAAATTAACTTTTCATAATTCATTTTATTTGTAAATTTTTAATACTTCTTTACTTGTTTTTTTATGCAAATTTTTTTTTTGTTTTTTTGTTATATTTATAAATATTTTCTTTTTTCTAGAATATTTTATTTAATATTCATTTATGTGGGTAATTGGGGAATTCTAGATAAGGGTGTTGATTTAGCCGTGACGGCTTATTGACTTCAAATTTCGGGCATTTGAGTTGTGACAGCTTAATGACCTGAAAATTTCTCTAAAAATATTTGTTTTTTCTTTTATATTTGTTTCTTTTTATAAAAATATAAAAATAAATTTCTTTTTGTCTTACTTGCAAATATTTACAATTTATAATTTCATTTTCGATTTAAATTTATTCATTTAGCTATTAAAAATTTTATTTCAAATAAAGAGGTTAATTTAGCCGTAACGGTTTGTTAACTTGATATTTGAACATCTGAGTTGTGACAACTTGATGTTCCAAATATCTCTTGTAAAGATTTTTATATTTTCTCTTACAAAAATACCAAAAATAAATCTTCATTTTTTTTTAGATTCCATTTGCAAATTTTCTTTATGTAGAAGAATTCCTTTTTTTAAAATTATATGCTTATTGTCAAATGCTTCGTTTCAAATAAAAAAGGTTAACTTAGTCGTGACGGCTAGTTAACTCATTTTCAGGACACCTGAACTGTGACAGTTCGGTGTACTAAAAATTCTTTTCTTTTAAAAAAAACACAAATTCCTTTTAGTTTTCTTGTAATAAAAATAAATATTTAAAAGGGGTTATTATTTAATTTGCACAATTAATTAGAGGTACCGTCTAAGGACGGGTGTATTAGGGGTGCGTAGGATTAAACTCCTACCCTTCCCTATGCATAACCGACTCCCGAACTCAAATTTGGTTTCAAAGACCATTTTCAAAATGAATGGGTTTTTCCACGTTTTCCCAATTCAAATAAACTTGGTGGCGACTCCATTATTTTCAAAATGAAAATTTCTCTTTTTCGCCGTCCCCGTCGCGATCCCGGTTGCGACAATATATATTTCACTATAAATGATAAACATGTTACAAGTTGTGTTATATTAAAGAAGTGAAATTATATCCTTATACAAGCCGTTGATCGCTAACGATCTAGGGAAGGCCGCAATGCTACAAGAAATCAATGAAAGAGACTTCAGAAAGTAGCACGGGACATTAAAAAATACTCTCAAGATGAAGATATCAGAATATGTCCATATGCAACATGTTACTCAATCTTCAATCATCACAATCACAAAGAAATCATCATAAAGAAGATTTGATTGAAGATCAGAAAATCAAATACTCTTCAAGGAACTGGTAGCATACATCAAAAAGCTCATCGTTGTGTCAAGCAATGAATACTACAGGAAGGAGAAGGAAAATTGAAAATTGAAATTCAAATTATCAAGTCAATTCCAGTTTCAAACTAGCACGTCATCTCTTCTACCTTTTTGATCAACGACCCTAGCTTCATAAAGGAGGGGTTCAGAAAGCTCGCTCAGAAAGTAGAAAAGTAGTTTCGGATGGGAGATAAAAAAACTCATATTTACAATGACATATGCAACCAATGTGACAATTTTCTCAACCTCTCTTCTAGCTGTTTCTTTCAAGACACAACTGAAGACCAACACGTGTCATTTGAAGAACTGATCTATGACAACGGTCACAAAGAAGGATCTTTATATAAAGAGATGCTAAACTTAAAAAAAAATAAAGAAAGATTTGAAGATTCAAGAGAGGAAACTCTATAAAAATCTCTTCCCACTTCCTGGAATATTTAATCCTTATTATGTAATCAGTTTTATCCTTTAAATGTAAAGAAAATCTTCCTTTTATTTTCTTAGATAGATTCATATTCTTCTTTTGGAAGAAATAGAAGAAGGGAGTCATTCAAGTTCTCCCAGGATCTTTTTAAATGTATTATCTTTATGGAAACTTGAGTTTAGGTTAATTTGAGTAGCAACCTAAATACTTAACCTTTGTATCCTTGATCCGATAGTGGTAAGTGAGAGACATAACTTGGAGAGGCTAAGTAAAACTACTTGCAATGCGATAGTAAGATATTATTGCTTATCACGGTTTAGCTTGGATAGGTTACTAAAAGACTACTTGCGGCTTGGAGAGGCTGGGAATAGACTACTTGTAGCTTGGAGAGGCAATCCAAACCGATCACAAAATCAATGCTATACAAAGTTTGCAGCAGAAAAAAGAAAGATCTAATTGTTGGTAGTAAAACACACGAAAAGGAAAGGTTGAATTGTGCTTCACTTCTCTTTGTCTTTTTTGCTTCTGAAAACTTAAACAAAATACTATCAAGCTTTAAGCTTGAAGTGCAGTAGAAACAATATTTGAGGTTTCAGAAAGTAACTTTATGAAGTACAACATCAGTAACGGAATAGCTAAAAAGATAGGCTTTAAACAGAAATAAACGAATAATCACAAAACAGTGAATGTAAAAGAGATAAAGGAAAAGAAGATACTACACATATATTTTTATACTGGTTCAGCTAATCTGCCTACATCTAGTTATCAACCACTGTTAAGTTTCATTAAAACCTTTCTCAACCTGAGAAAGAAACTAGATAGTATTCACAATAGTCTTCCCAAGCTCTAACCTATGACTAGTAGACAACCCCTACTATCACAAACTAAGTATTTATTCATTAGCCTCTTCAAGTTGAATAGTGACCAGCAGGAAACCTCTACTATCACAGACTAAGTAGTTATTCACCAGCATCTTCAAGCTGAATTGAGTAGTCTTTAATCAGCCTCTCCAAGCTAAACTTAGTAGTCTTTAACCAGTCTTTCCAAGCTAAACCATGACTAGTAAAACACCTTTACTATCACATTGCAAGTAGTCTTTGACTAGCCTCTCTAAACTATCTCACATTGATCACTACTGGATCGAAGAGGTTTGTGTTTGGATTTGTAACTCAAACTAACCTACACTCAAGTTTTCTTAAGATTTAAAATGAATAACCTGGGATAACTTGAATGACTTCTTTCTAGCTATTCTTCCTTGGAAGAAAGTAGAAACAATGAAGGAACGTAGAAAGAAGATTTTTATAAACAAGAAAACTGATTACAAGATGTAATGAACTTTACAAGAAAATTAGGAGAAATTTTACAGCATTTTACTACTTGTGCAATGACTGTCTTCTGTCTTTGAAAGCACAACATCTCTATTTATATATGGTCTTCATTTATGACTATTGCCCTTAATCAGTTCTCCAAGTGACACGTGTTGATCATCTGTTTATGTCTTGGAAAAGCAATATAGAAGAGTAGCCTATTTGTTTATCAGAGCTATTATAGAAGCCGTTGTAGAGTTGAGATTTGTTATGTTTCTTCAGAAACTACTTTTACTTTTTGAACATAGTTTCTAAAATTTTTCTTCTAAAATTTGGGATAGTTGACCAAGTTAACAGAAGAAATGACATGATAGTTTGTCGCTGGGTTTGATTTTTGAAATTTGAATTTCAAATTTCCTTTCTTTTCTTGTAGAGCACATTGTTTCACTGTTAAGTGAGCTTTTTACTGTGCGGTGTAACATCTCTTGTTGCTTTATGGATTGACGACTGTGTTTACAAACCAACACGAGGTTTTTTCAGTGTGCTTTGTTCTCACTCACATGCTTCATCCCAGGAAAAGTGTGAGGTGGGACAAAGCATGATGAAAAGATCTCATGTTGGTTTGTAGGGACAGTCATCAATCCATAAGGCAGCCTGGGTTGTTATATGCGGTATCATTTCCTTGATGAATCTTTGGTCTTCTAGTCTTCAATAAGAGCTTATTGATGATTAAAACATTGCGAATATGATGAATGAAGATTGTGTAACACATCACCTTAAGAGTTTGATTTATATCTTCGTGCCAAGTGTACTTTCTGAAGTCTAGTCCTACTTTCTGAAGTCCCGAGTCTTGGTTTCTTGTATTGATTATTTTTCTTCAATTTGTTATGCATGTATATGCTTGACTTATGATATAATTATCACTTCCATTTAGTTTCCATATCTTAATATGAGATAAATTGTGTTTGCATAAGTAAAGTGAAATTATTCTTGCTAATGGACATGTTATGCAAACGAAACAACCTGTTTGCTACTTCAAGAAACTCAAGATAGTCATTAGTCATTATTCAAAATATTTTCCTTAAATTGGCTTTGTTGTCATTCAAAACATATTACCTTAAAGCTTTTAGAAGGGTTCTGGAGCTAACATTAAAGACTGAAATTCAAAGCAGACATTTTGCATTCAATGCACTTGCTCAACGAAGCAGCACATGGACATACATGTTCTCTAATTAATCGTCACAGGAATGGAAATGTCTCAAAAAAGGCACCGAGTGAAAAGCTCAGGATACGTCGTGTTTAGACTCACAAAAAGAGCTCAATAAAGCAAAAGCCAATAGGTCAACTTATAAGGATTGAGCAAGATAAGCTCGGAATATTCCCTATGGTAATAAACCAAGCTTGGAGGCTGTGTACAAGTAATATCTCGATCAACTATAGGTCAGAATTCACACTAACTTGGGCCTCCCTAGGTTGGGGGCCTGACAGAGACATAGGGCCCAGTCCAAGTTCTGATTAAGCTTATGAGTAAGAACCGATAGCTCAGATCACAAATATGTAATAACAACTAGACCTTCTCAAACTAAGGGACCTGAGATGATAATTTAGTTATAAGTTATAACTTATAACCAAAGGAGAGATTTCCTCTCAAGATATCCTAAGAAATAATATGTTACCCTAGGGGATAAACTCTAACAAACTCCTCTATATAAGGACGGCACTAGCTCATAAACAAGCAAGTAACAAATCAATTATCACTCTCTTGAGCAAGGCCTTTTATGGATTGAGTGTTGGAATTCTTGCAGGTCCCCTACCCTCAGTGTTGGAGACTCGAAGATCTATCTACCATAAGCTAGGATTAATCGAGGACTCATCCCCAAGAATCAAGTCAGAACACTTTGTAATTTAGATTTAATTGGAATACACTCTCAGTGTAAAATTTTTTTACACAATCATTTAATCATATAATAATATATCAGCAAATACGGTAGCTTTTCACCCCTACAACTTGAAAGTCATGTAAAACAAGAGATTTGATTAAATGATGGTGTAAAAGTCTTTTATATTGCTAATGCATCAAAATTAAACTATTGTAATTTTCTCACAAACACCATATTATTGTACTACATGGATTCAAAATCCACAAAAAAAGATTGCCCTAGATATAAATAAAATTCAAATAGTTGTAATAACTAGTATCTTAAAAACATGAGCTAGAGATAGGTTCCCCATCACCCGTCGCATGACTCCCAACAGCGACTTCACGCTTCCACCTCAATGCCGCGCGGAACCCATTTGGGAATTTTGTGGGCCCCACAAGAGTAACACTTGAATTGGGTTAACTTAGAGGGGTAATGCAGTAAATGAACGGTGTTTCAAACCAAAATCACAAAACAAAAAAGCTTATAAAATGACAGGGAAGTGGGCGTTACACTGGCACACCCCTTTTAATTTTCCCCTTTTTTTTTCTTAATAAATATTCATGCTTTTGTTGGTCACTTTATATCTGCACTTTACTTTGTTCTGAAATTCTGCTTCCTTCATCTCCCTCCTCTCTCTTTCTTTCCTTCTCTTTTGTGTCTTTTTCTTCCTTTGGTTTTCCCTCAGTTTTCTTCTTCCCCTGTGTGCTTCCCGAAGCTATTTGTTTGTCAGAAAGAAGCTTCAACAATGGCAGACATTACACACCCACCAATGGAGCAGCTTCAGGACCTTGAGTACTGCATAGACTCTAATCCTTCATGGGGTATATATCATCATCTTCCTCTATCTCTCTCATTTGTGTTTATCTCCATTTTTTTTTTCAATATCATAATCTATCTTACATGCACAAACGTGGTTTGTGTTGTGGGTCTCTCTTTGTAGTTCTATAGTTTCCGTCTTACCTCACTCCTCAATATTCTTCATTGTCCATTTCTTCTTGTTTTTTTTTCCCCTTCTTTTGTTTTATACTAGCTAGTTTTTGTTTTATTGTTATTGCTTCCGGTGTTTGTTTTCTTCCTCTTCTGTCTGTCTGTGATTAAACAAAAAGCAAGAGCTTGATACTGTTACTAACTAACAAGCTTTGTCGTATACTGAAATGGATTGAATGGAGCAAATGATAAATGGAAAGCTCTTTGCTTTTCTGGTGCTTAGCCTTTTCCAAATGTTGTGGGCTAGACGTTCAAATTATTATTGGTTTTCCCAAACAAAAAAAATGTTCCAATTTTTCCGAACCTTTCTGCTAGATATTTTAACCTTTTCTCTTTATTCTTGTGGGTAGTTTTTATTTAATTTTTCTGAAAAAAAATCTACGCTAGAACACTCTAATTTTTAAATAGACGTTTCTCGTTATTGTCACGAGTGAATTGATAGGTACTTGCGAGCCTATCTATCCATATTTTCTTATTTTTATAATTTTTTTAATTTATTTTTGTAATTTTTTCTATCTCTTTAAACAACAAAGGTATTTTAGAAAATAAAAATTTTGGATAGTAAAAGGGCTATTCCTTTTATATATAGTATAGATTTTCAAGTGAGCTACGAAACATTGATAATAAGCATATCAAATAAAGCCAGCAATAATGACATAATATTGTAGCTAACCCGTTTATTTATATTGTCACCGTAGCTCACTTTCTTCTACTTCTCGCAAGGTAACAGGATTAAAAAAAGGTTGAAAAATTTGTTACAATGACGTTAAGGTTGCCCCGCTTATTTGTGCGAATTATTTGGCCATTTAAACACACTTATATCACTGTTATGTAGAAGAATGTGTTCTGGGGTTCTTGGGGAATCTCTGACAACGGTTATCAAGTGTTATCATTTTTTTGGCCAGTTTGCTCCGTGGAATTTGAATTTTCTAGGGTCTTGTTGTGATGCTGAAGAAAGTGAGAAATTCTTAGCCATTCCTCGAGCATATTTAATACTTGCTTTACAAACATATATAACCACTCATATTTTAAAAAGGTTACTCCTATATAAAAAAAATTGTGCATATTTATGGATTACATATTAAATGTACTCTAAATGCTAATTTACAAGAATTTCTGAACATAGAATGAAAAACATAAATTTTACAGTGGTTGGACCCACCAATATTACTCCTATATTTGGGTCCGAAAATTTTATACAAAATCATTTTGTGTTTTTCTCTCTAGTAATAAGATAAAGGGGGAAAAGCTTCAACGAGGGAAGGATTAAGTAATAATGCTCATGAACAGCAGCACAAAAAGGAGAGAAAGTAATCAACGAGCGTTTCTTTTAGAGAAAACTTGGGCCATCTCAGACTGAAAATTGGGTCTTCTTTTATTTTCGGAGTTATGTGTTTGTAGATATTTGTAGACATTGGAAGCTTGCAGTGTTGTTGCATGGCAAGGGAAAACAATCGTCACTCTAATCTTAATATGTATTTTAACTTTTTAAGTCTATCGGTGAAAGAAAACTATTGTTTAGTTTCTGTTGGAATTTCAAGTCTGACTGACCGAAAGTCTCACATTAGTTAAGAATGGACGAAGTTTAATATAAATAAATGGGAGCACTTATGGACTCATTGTTTTAAGGTTTTGGGTCAAGACAATCAACACACTATCCTAGTTTTTTTTTTCCCCTTACTTAGCTTGTTGATTTAAATCTCCCTAAAATTTGGACTCTCCCTAAGCACTTTACCCAACAATCTCTTCTTGGAGCTTGAGAATTTTAAGTCTTGGTAGTGGTAATTGGGTTGGGGGGTTTCTTTGTTTTTGTTGTAAAAGTTCTAACTGCTTGGACATGGAACAAGTAACATTCTGTGTCAAGATTGAACTGCTTCAACATTGAACTAGTGTAATAGATTGAAATTTAGAACAGAAAACTGCTTCAGGCAGTTTGTGGATATAGATTCTTTTATGGCCATATGTTATCTTACATTATCTTTACTTTTTTCTTCCCTCACAGTGAATGCCTTTTGTTGCAGCTGAGACTATCCTACTAGCGTTTCAAAATTACATACTGGTGTTGGGCACAAGCGTGATGATCCCTTCGATGCTTGTTCACGCTATGGGAGGAAGTTCTGTAAGCTGAATTTCTGCTTCGTCGTTCTCTTTCTTCCATTCAATTTGTTTTCTATTGCTTTACATGTTTGTGGTTAGTTTACAAGTCCTTCACAAAGATCAACTGAGGCATGTATATGTTCTGATCTAATTTTGTGCATGATGCAATTGCAACTGTTGCTTTTTGTTGGCATTTTGTGCTCATCATTTTTGTCCCCTTCTTTTCTTTTGTTTGTGATTGTTTCTTGTTCAACCAGGGTGACAAGGCACGGGTAATACAGACCCTTCTTTTTGTAGCTGGCATTAACACACTTCTCCAAGCCCTTTTTGGGACTAGACTGCCAGCAGTAGTTGGTGGTTCATTTGCATATGTAATTCCAATCGCTTATATTATCAATGACTCCTCACTTCAACGAATTAGTGATCCTCATGAAGTAAGCTTTCTCCTTGCACTTGCCTCCTTCATTACTGGGGCACTTGTAGGAAACATTAAATTTCAACACTGGCTTCTAAGATAGCATGAATGCAATAATAATTCTTCTGTCCTTCATGGGTTTTCTTGGAATCCTGGGTACATATTTGTGATGAATCTGCTCTGGAAGCTCTTTGGAAGACAACCATCATGAAAGGTCATAGAAGGAAGGATATAATATTCCAAACAAAATTGAATGATATAATTCTATAGGAAACATGAAGAGGATTTGGTGCGAAATGGTGCTTGGTTAGCCCCAATCATAAAACTTGACTTTAATATCAAAATACTTAATAGCATATATGCTTTAAAGTTTAACTCCCACTACATGTGAATTAGATGTTTAAATAGATGACATTGGCAACTGAAAATAATTAGGAGATCTGTAGAGATTTTTTTGAAATATATTTAAATTACGTTCTTGTTTTTGGTACAGTATTGAAAGAGATTTTGCTGTGTGATTTGCAGAGATTTATACAAACAATGCGAGCTATACAAGGAGCTCTAATTGTAGCCTCAAGTATTCAGATAGTCCTGGGTTACAGTCAAGTCTGGGGACTTTTTTCAAGGTATGCTCATTACAAGTTACATGCTTGGAAGTTGAACGAAAATAAAAATAATTTGTTCCGGCATTTACTATTATATATGGGTGTTCTATCCAGATTTTTCAGTCCTCTTGGCATGGCACCAGTTGTTGGATTGCTTGGATTAGGATTATTTCAACGAGGATTTCCTACGGTAGGTCTGGCTCACATCTCTATTATATTTGTCATGATCTAATGGCATGGAAATTTAAGCGGCTACAATATCATTATCTAGAAGAAATGTGATTCTAAATGGCGATAAAAAGGCATGATCTAAGGAACATATCTTAGTTGCAATCTCTGAAATTTGAAGATGTCACCCATTTGAAGTGAGATTAAGGATGCATTTGTGTAAGTTTTTAAAAATGCTTTTATGATATAGTTTTTTTTAGAAGCTATTGTTTCTTGTTTATGGGAATCTTCCTTTTTGAAGTTTTAGCTTTGTTTTTTACTTGAAAAATCTATTTAATATTTCTAAAGTTGCTTAACACGATTTTCAAAGTATGAGAATGCTTTTTTTTTCTTCTAATAACAAGCAAACACGTGTCAGCTCTAATTTTTTTTTTGTTTGTTTTTTTCATGCTGAGGTTTTGATCTGTGCTTTTGATTTCTACATTTGAGGGCTTCATCCCCTTTTTTATTATTATTACTATTTGGTAAAAGGCTTCATCATCTTGTTTTTCTTTCTAGATTGCTTAATAGTGCTTAATTTGTCTACTGACATTAGTTGTGTGCAACTGTGCATGAAGTTTTCTTCAGAATGATCCTCTGATTCACCAAGCTCACTTTTAGCTTGATGACAACCATATTTTTTATGCAATGGTAAGTTTAACATTTTCTTCATAATTTTTTTTCAGTTAGGGAACTGTGTAGAAATTGGTTTGCCAATGCTGCTGTTAGTTATTGGGTTGTCACAAGTAAGTGATTTGGTATAACCAGAGCATACTGGTGTCTATCAAACTATTATTTCTTTCCCTTAGACAAACTAATTTGGTGTAAATTACAGTATCTAAAGCATGTGAGGCCATTTAGAGACATCCCTATCTTCGAACGTTTTCCAGTGTTGATTTGTGTCACAATTGTTTGGATCTATTCTGCTATCTTGACTGCCAGTGGAGCATACCGGCATAAACCAGCCATAACTCAGAATAGTTGTCGTACAGACAGAGCAAATCTGATATCAACAGCCCCATGGTAAATGAAAATACCAATTTCAATTCTTCCGATATGTTTAAACGTTTTGCTGAATTCTCAGGTTTCTTTTCATGCTAATAGGTTTATGTTCCCATATCCTCTCCAATGGGGTCCTCCCACATTTTCCGCTGGTCATTCATTTGCCATGATGTCTGGAGTTATTGTTTCAATGGTGGAGGTATCTATCTTCATTCCTAATTGTTTGCTTCTTTTATTTTTTCCATCATTTTTAACATGTTCTGTTCCCACCAATCACAACTTTAGCAAGGCAAATGCTATTCTGGTTGGCTTCTAGTTTGTATGAAGAACTTTATTGTGTTCACCTTTGGGTTATGTCCAGTGTTTTGTCTGTAACTACAGTAATGAAACATTTAAAGAGTTGTAAAACCTTTTTCCCCAACTATGATTGGAGAGACTGAGTAATAATAACTAAGGGGATTTATTTACTATCAAAATAAGAACCTCTATCTCTCTTGGTGAATTTTCAATGGTGTCTTGATCATGCACTTCTTGTTGCAGTCAACAGCTGCATACAAGGCAGCATCTCGGTTGGCGATTGCCACTCCACCCCCTGCTTATGTGTTGAGCCGCGGCATAGGTTGGCAGGTAAGTTTCTTGCATTAGCAGTTCGGTTGCTTTTGTGGGTTTGCTGAAGGGTATGTGTGATCAGTAATTTGGATTGTGTTAAGACTACAATCCCTAACCTGAAGTGCATCAGAATGGCTATTAGAGTATTAGTACTTATAACAGTTGTGGGCTAGTTGATGTAGCTGAGTGCTGATATTGTTTTCTTTTTGCACAGGGAATTGGAGTCTTGCTTGATGGTCTTTATGGAACTGGGACAGGTTCCACTGTTTCTGTGTAAGTAAAATGCTTGAGTGAACCACAACTTCGAGTTGTTTGCTGCAATATTATCTATTTCATCTTTCATTCGTAGCTTGATGAGTATTATTGCTGGTTATTCTAGGGAAAATGTTGGATTACTTGGCTTAACCCGTGTTGGAAGTCGCAGGGTTGTTCAGATTTCTGCCGGTTTTATGATATTCTTTTCCACTCTAGGTTGGTATTGATATTCCAAAAATGTGTCTTGACTAAACTAAGAGCAATCCAGTTCCTTGTCACTTAATCAAACAATGCTGTTTTGGCTCTTATGGTGACAATTAGGAATGAGAAGAGATTTGGCTCTTATGGTTCAGAGAGAGAACGGTTTGACTCACCTGAAGTTTCTTTCTTTATTTTTCTTCTGTTATCTTCAGGAAAGTTTGGAGCTGTGTTTGCATCTATACCCTTCCCAATATTTGCTGCACTGTATTGCGTTCTTTTTGGCCTTGTGGGTATGTCTTATTATTAGATTCCATTGCCATATATTAATTAATCAGGTGCCTCTACTCACTAATTCTTTTCCATGTTCATCAGCTGCTGTTGGAATATCATTTCTGCAGTTCACAAACATGAACTCTATGAGAAATCTTATTATCACTGGGATCACATTGTTCCTTGGAATATCCGTCCCTCAGTTTTTCATCCAATACTGGACTAATTCACACCATGGTGCTGTTCATACTAATGCTGGATGGGTGAGTTTTCCTTTCTAAGCTATATTATCCTCTTCAAAACCTAGGTAGACTCTTAGAATACTTATCCTTTGCCAACGATGGGTGATGTTATTTTCATTCATTCTAAGACTTACAATGAAACTTAAGGGTCTGTTTAGTTTATGAAAACAATTTTATGTTTTTGTTTCCCATTTGTAAGATTTTATAAAGAAAATAGTGAAAATTAGAAAAATGCAATTTTCAGTTTTTTATTTTCAGTTTTTACTATTTCTTTCACAAAATCCAGTCACTTGTACCCCAAAAAAGTAAATCAAGTGGTTGTCTTTATTCTTTCTTTTTTTTATTATTATTTTTAACACCTGTTTCAACTTTCTAAGAAAGTATTATTGAATCAATGAAAGAAGTTCATTTTTTCAAAAATATCAAATGAAAAAAAATGGACTTCTTTGAACCATCGAAAAAAGCTATCTATTGAGTCATTTATATAAACAAGAGATATTATTCTTATTAAGAACTCAATGGGACCCCCTCGAATTGATCAAAAAAAGAATGGAGTGGATGTCTGTTGAGAGTTTAGGGTTCTTCATGAATGTGTAAATTGTTCATAAACTTATCAGTATCAATATCTAAGAGCTTTTACTTTCAACTAACAATTTCTTTGAAGTAGTATAAATTCTGTTGGTGCTGCTTTTTCAACTTTGCAGTTCAATGCATTCTTAAACACCATATTCTCGTCGCCGGCAACAGTGGGTTTGATCGTAGCCGTGTTCCTTGACAACACGCTTGAGGTTGAAAGGTCAAAGAAAGATCGAGGGATGCCATGGTGGGTGAAGTTTCGAACATTTAAGGGAGATAATAGAAATGAAGAATTCTATACTTTGCCATTTAATCTAAACAGGTTCTTCCCACCTACATGATCTTGATGAAGTTTCTCCAGGGTAGATTAGATTTTGTTGGAGCTAATTCCTGAATTCATGACTAACAACTGCTATTCCTTTAATATCACCCAATTTTTTTGTGGTCCATGTAAACCTTGGTCCAATAGAAGATTGTAAAGCATTTCGGACTATGCTATGTAGAATCAATAAAGGAATATTATTCTTGTTCTCCCTATGTGTATGTGTGTTTTGGTGGATAGAAGGCAAGAAAAAAGTTGTACAATTTGGAAGCAGAGGGAAGTCTAATGACTAGGTAGGAAAAATTGTTTTATATGGCTGAGTAAATGCTTTATCTTCCTCGAGATGAATATTGGCTCCAAGATATTTGAAATTAAGAAAGAGAAGATAGAGAAATTTTTAGATGTTTTTAGAGTAGAACAAAACATTTGCTCTGTTCCATTTAGTGATTGATGAATCAACTATTGCGTTAAAAATATAGGGGAGGTGAGAGACAATAATGACTCATAAAATTTATGTGTCAATTAATAAATTGATCAGAGTAAGTGTTATCTTTTGCTTTTGATACATCTAAATATTTCTCGAGAAGATATAATAAAAACCTAAGCTAATGGTAGAAAAACTCCATGAAACCTCCTTGGAGCAGGGTAGAAGTTCTCTACAAGTACTAATGAGTAATCACCACTATGTTGTTATTAACCGAATAGTTGATACACAGAATATCTCTTTTTTGTTTCCTTGTTAGTAGTTTTTTTTTTCCCACTTTTAATGATTCTGGCTTGCAAACTAGTTGGTGGATTTCTGAGTTTTCTGATTCAATAAACATTTGCTAGGGAGATCATCAAGTAAGAGGTGTAATTTTATATGAGAGTGAGAGAAGTAAATTTGGATTAGGATCTTGTATTAATGATCAAGATTAAAACATAAAATCATGTGACTTTTTTAAGTGATCACGTGATATTCTAATAACTTTTAATTCTAACCATCCATGTATGGTTATATAGCTCATATTTGATTCTCCATCTCTTATATAAAATCACTTCTCTCACTTCATACGTTCCATATATTTTATATGTAGGGATCGTATCATATGACACGCGTGGTTTATTGTGAAAGTAAGAAGAGTGAATCTTGATTATTGGAACTTACATAAATGTTCAAGATTAAAACATAAAGTGATGTGACTTTTTTAAATGAGCATAAAAGTATTAATTACATTAATTAACTTTCAATCCTAACTATCTATGTATGGTTGTACAGCTCAGATTTTCTTCCCGCACTCTCATAATAAACAACTCCTCTTATGTGATGTGTAGGTAGAAAAACGAGCGAAAAGAGGGGATTGAATTGTATTTCACTTCTCTTTTACTTTTTAGCTTCTGAAAGCTTTAACACAATACTATTAAGCTTTAAGCTTATAGTATAATGGAAACAATGTTAGAGATTTCAGAAAGTTATTTTTTGAATAACAGTGTCACTAGCAGAACAGCTAAAAAGATAGATATTAAGCAAATATAAACAAATAATCACAGAGCAGTGAATGTAAAAGAGATAAGGGAGAAGAAGATACTGCACAGATATTTTTATATTGGTTTGGCCATCCTACCTACATTAGGTTCTCAACCACATTGAGTTTCACTAACACCTTTCTCAACCTGAGAAAGAAACTAGATAGTTTTTACAATAGCCTTATCAAGCTTTAACTTGTGACCAGTAGACAACCCCTGACTGTCACAAACCAAGTAGTCATTCATCAGTCTCTTCAAGTTAAACTAAGTAGTCTTTGACTAGCCTCTCCAGGCTAAGCTGAATAGTATTGTAATAGCTTCTCTAAGCTAACTTGAGTAGTATTATACTAGCCTAAGTAATCTTGTACTAGCCTTTCTAAGCTAAACCGTGACTAACAAGAATGCCTCACTATCGCGTTGCAAGTAGTCTTACCCATAGTTTTCAGACTCAGACCAGTGATTGACTCAATCAAGGCATTGGATCACTAGTTCAACTGATGGGTTACTGATCGAACCGAATTTATACAAAAATATATATAAAAATTTAAATAAAATACAATAAAATGATAACTAATTAACAATTTGACACTCTTTAAAGGGTCCAAATATAAAAACATAAATAAATAATATAAATTCCAAAATATTGTTCACATTTTATAATCACGAATTACAATTGGCAAGTTCAAAACATAATTACACAAGCAAACTCACAAAGTTTTACATCATAAATTCACAAGTTATGACAATACAAACAAAGTTATTACATTTTTCTATAAGTCAAATTAGATTTTTTTTAAGGTTTTAAAAAAGTCATCATTTAGCAAAAACAAAGCAAAAAAAAAAATCAACCCGGTCCAACCCGGTCCGACTGGCTGATTCACTGGTTTTGATACAAACCCTGCCGAGTCAAACCAGGTCTCATCGGTTTCATGACCGGTTCACCAGTTTTCTGATCGAATCGCCCGGTCCGAACCGGTTTTTAATATTATGGTTTTACCTTAGCCTCTCCAAGCTATCTCACACCGATCACTACTAAATCGAGGATACAAAGGTTGGTGTTTGTGTTTATAACACAAACTAACCTACACTCAAGTTCTTTAAGATGTACAATAACAGACCTGGGAAAAATTTGAATGACTTCTTTCTAATATTCTTCCTAAGAAGAACGTATAATCTATTTAGAATGTAGAAAGAAGATTTTTACATATTAAGAACTGATTACAAGGTGTAATGATCTTTATAAGAAGATGAGGAGAGATTTCTTCAGCGTTTTGGCTCTTTTCCACGTTCAAGGTCATCTTCCTTTTGAGCACAACATCTTTATTTATAGATGGTCTTTTTTCATGACTATTGCCCTTGATCTTTTCTCCAGGTGACACGTGTTAATAATCAATTTGTGTCTTGGAAAGCAGTCTAGAGGAGTAACTCAGCTTTTGTTTGAGGTCCTTTCAGAAACTGTTTTTTACTTTCTAATCATGGTTTGTGAACTCTTCCTTCTAGAAGTTGGAATAGTTGACCAAATTGGCAGAAGAGATGACACGCCAGTCTGTAGTTGGGTTTGACTTTAACTTTGAATTTCAAATTTTCCTTCATTTTCCAGTAAAGTTAGCGTTCGTAGTGAAGTGAACTTTCTGGTGTTCGTAATTAGTTCCTTGATAAAACTTTGGCTTTCTAGTCTTCAATCAGAGTTTGTTGATGATCAACTAATTACAATCATGATGATTGAAGATAATAGAACACGTTGGCTTCAGAGCTTGATTGATATCTTCATTCTTAGCTTACTTTCTGAAGTCCAGTGCTACTTTCTGACGTCCTGAGACTTGGTTTCTTGTACTTGTTGTATTTCTTCAATCCATTAGGCATATATATGGTCAAATTACTATATAATTATCACTTTCATTTAGTTTCCATTTCTTTATACGAGATAAATCTTGTTTGCATATGTAAAGTAAAATTATTCACATTAATGGAGCTATGTTATACCAAGAAAAGAACCTGTTTGCTACTACAAGAAACTCAAGGTGGACATTAGTCATTCTTCAAAATATTTTCCTTAAATTGATTTTGTTGTTATTTAAAATATATTATCTTGAAACTTTCTAAAGGGTTCTGGAGTTAACAATATGCCTATATATATATATATATTTGAATGGAGATCTATTTACTTCAGGTATAAGTCTTGATATACTTACTCTATCTAATAACTTTTTTGGGCATGAAATTATATCAATCAAACCGTTGAATTTAAAATTCTTACCAAATAGATCAAGTATATAAAGTTTCATATAATTTGAAAATTATTTAATGGTTCATCATTTCATTTCATTTTGACGAATATTGATTAATAGATTATATGGCTATTATTATTCAATTTTTCTAAAATTTTATATGTTTGATTAGCAATATAATATAACATAAATTAATGGTCAGATTGATTAAATTCAATATAAATGAAGAGTTATATAATAGAGTAAATGTGTAAGACTTATTCTTGAAGAGTGTGTGTGTATGGGTTATGATCAAATTACACCAGTGTAACTTTAAGTAAAGTTGCACCACTTATAACTTTCGGTAAAATTATTTTTTTGTTGATCCAATTATTGAATTATAATTAACTATCATAAAGATTGTTTGTGTCAAATTTTATAAAAATCAAATATCAGTAACAATGCAATCATGTAGCTCTTATTTTTATTCATTTTAAGTATATATATTACGTTGATTTTGATATATATAAAAATTATGCCAAATAATTTTATATTAATTTGAAATTTTACAAAGTTAATCTATATAGTGTGAGCTTCCAATTTAATGGTGAGTTTTGTAAAAATTTACACCAATAAAAAGCTATTCAATGATATAATATTTTCTTAAAGTTACACTGATATAACTAGATTATAACCCTATATATATATATATAAAAGTTTAATTTATATACACTTACACTATTATCCAATCAAATTATTCCATTTATTTAACTTTTCAAATAGTAGTTGAGAGATATAACTATTTTTACTACTATTGGTGCGTACAAATTAAATCCTATCCTCTCTCCATATATATATATATATATATATATGCGGCCTGCCAGTACGGGCCGCGGCTGATAATAGAGGCGGCATATGCTTCGGATCAAGCAATTATTCGATTTTGTCATTTAAATTATGGAGGGCATGTAGGACTCACTGTCCGAGTGACTTTGAGGCAAGACAACAAATTAAGAGTTCTGATTGAAATCAAGGAGAGGGCATATAGGTCCAAGGAAGGAACTTTCACGGAAAAAAAAAAGGAAAAAGAAACACTGTTACCATGGCCGAAGCATATAAGTGTGCTTATCATCCTCAAATGAGTTCCCTTAATTGTAGTCATAATAGTATTTAAGAAGGAAAGAATCCATATTATAGTAATATGTTTAACCAAAGAGCAAAAACTGAAATTATAATAAAAGGATATTAATATAATAATGGGATAAAAGTTTTCATTTAATTTTTTGGTGTTTAAAATTATTATTTAATTCCGTAGTGGAATAAAATTTATATAAATAAATTATATCTTCATTTAGGAAATATATAATAAACCTTTGGGTGCATTTATGGGGAAAAAAAATAAATGTAATTAAAGCTGACATTTACATTGTGTATGAGTTGTTTCAATCAATGAAATAAAGTGAAGTTAATGCAAGTAAACTTAAAAAACAGGAATGAAATAAATATAATATAATTAACTTTCTCATTCGAAGGATTAATTAATGAATGGGATCAAATTTCACTATCTTTATGGATTATATTGTTAATGACTTCCGACAGAACTTAACTATTGCACAATTTTTCACCCAATTAGAACTAAAATAAAAATATTAACATCAATGTCCGATTTGAAAAGCACAAAAAAATTGTCTGATTTAATTAATTTTAACACAAATGTCCTAGATTGTATTTATATGAAAGCCGTGCAAAGCTACAACAACTTCATTAGTTTTATGCCGATAATGGAGTCGTTGCAACCTTACATGACTAGTTCTTGGCCAAGTTCTATAAATAACTGAAAACTCTCAACTTATTATCTACCATAACCAAATAATGAATATTATGAAATTATTAAGTGAGAGAATGATAGATAGATGTTACATACTTGTTTACTATGATGATGAAATTACAAACACATAAAAGGGAGCAACATTTAGCAATAAGAATCCCATTTATGTGATAATTCGACCATCCATCACTATGTTGCAACTTGCAACCTATACAAGGAAGTCGTGACAGCCTGCACTAACTTCATAATGGTCATATTTTCGTGGAAAACTAATCAAAAAATTATTTTTGCGGAAATTGCTGCAATCTTGCACGACATCCTTATAAATGCGTTTTAATACATTTTAAATAAAATGAATTAAATGGGACAATGTGGTTAATATCGATTTTTTTATTTATGTGTAAAAATTCAAACTGTTGCAAATCTGAACAGTAGTATCCATTTAACTCTAATTTTGTCCCACTTCAGAAACTGAGTTTATAGAAAAACTAATATATTTAGATTTCTTTTCACTTGTACTTTTTTTCATTGTAATTTCCAACCAAGACAACTTGTTTTCTATGAATCTAATTTCCTGTACATCTCCTGTTCCTCTAATTTTCTTTGAGATGTAGGCACTCATTCCCGAACACTCCCGAGACTTTTTGATAACAGAGCCAAACAACAATGATAACAAGTTATATTATTTATATTTATAAAGTATAGAATATAGTGTGAACTCACACTCTATTTATTATTAAATATGATATAAATTATATTTAAATAGAATTAATATTTTATTTAATAATAAATAATATGTGAGTTAATATGATATTTTGATATCCCACACCCTGTCTAGAATAACATAAGAAAGTATTGAAGGCACTGTAAGTCTATAGCCGCTCTAGCAACGAGGGTGACGGCTTCAACCGCAAGGCAACATTCTCTTTTTTGGGTGGGTTAAAATTAAAAAAGGCTGATTCGTTTGTTTTTGTAAAGTTCTTTACCAACCGCAGCCCCAAAATCCTCATATCTTTCTTGATAGCTATCTGCTTTTTTCCCTTTGAATTTGATTCTTTTATTTTTTTTTATGAGTTATGATAAACATACATCATTACATTTATATCATATACTTACATCAAGTTAAATATTATAAATCAACATATAAAAAATTATAAATTAATATACAAAATTTTTTTACATATTTATTTCCAACTTTTTATATATAAATTTACAATTTTTGCATATAGTTTTATAACATTTTATACATAGGTTTATAACTTTTAAGTTGGTGTAAGTGTGTGATATAAGTGTGATAGTGTATGTATATCACTTCTCTTTTCCTATTTGGAAGATGCTTCATTTATAATTATTTTTCAAAAATTGCACACATTCTTTTACTTTAGATCTTAAATTAAAGAACTAATTTAATCAAAAAAAATTAAAGAACTAATAATTTAATTCTTAAAATTGTAAAAAATATTTAAATTACTTCTTAGTGATTTAAATTAGGATTTAATTTATATCCTTGGGAAAAAATAAAAGAAAAGAAAATGTAGTTGCATTGGAATGACTTTTGTGATATGTATTTATATTTATTATTGGAAAAGACTCAAAAAATTGGGATTCAATGCTAAATTTACACTAAAAAGTCACATTTTTTTCATTTTCTTTTTGCTGGCGAGGAGAAAATATTTATAGTGGTCCCATCTACCATTTTCTTTCCTCCCCACTTTTCTGGTACAATCCAAATCACATAAAATATAATTTTTTCTCTTCTTTTTTTCCTAATTTTTCCTATTTTCCTTTTTCTAATTTTTCTCTTAATCCAGACTCATCTGTGATCAACTTAAATCACCGCATATAATTTCAAAAACTAATTTTCTTAAGAGTTTAATTTTAGAGAACTAACCGTGCTAGTTTGATATTATTATCCAATCAAATCATTTCATTTATATGACTTTTCAAGTAGTTACTAATGTGACAATATGTGATTGAATAACAATATATAAAAATTTTACACCAATCATGTATAAAATTAAATTTATTTCTTAATTTCAGAAGTAAATATAAAATAGATGTATAACTTGAGTTTAATTTATAGATATTAACAGTATAAAAGATATTATCAATGAATAAATTAATCTCAATTTTAAAATTAAAATAATAAATTTAATTTTAATATATTAATTATTTAAATTTTTTTTGCTCTACCCTCTAATTAAATTATTATATTCATATGACCTTTGGAGTAATCGACAAGACAATCAACTGCATCCTTTATTGATGCATACATAATTGGACAGAAATAAACTCTAAACTGATTTATATTTTTCATTTCTACGGCGGATTTACTGTTCTACTATCGCCACTACCGCCTCATTTTTTATTCTTCCCCCATTTTCCCCGTTTCTATTTTAAGGTCTTTTAAGACTCTTAACAGCCAACTGCGATAAGCATTAAAAGCCGAAAAAGAAAAAATAAAATAACTAATATATAGGGGGGAAAAGACAAAACAAGGAACGTGATCAATGAAAAGACAAATAGAAAATCCTTTTTATTTTAATTGGGAACACGTAATACCGTTTTAATCAAATATCGAACTTGGGTAACAATTAATTTTTTTTTAAAATAAGTATTTTTTATTGAATTTAATTTATATATACTGACAATATAAAAATATTTTATACTATCATCTAATTAAATTACTTAATTTATTTAATATTTCAAATAATAAATAAAAAATTTAATTATTTTTACTAATATAATAATATATAATTAAATAATAATAAAAAAATTTCACTATCGTGCATACAAATTAATCCGTTTTTTATTTCAACTTGGGTAATATTTGATTAAAACAATATTACGTGTTCCTAAATTAACTAATAGCAATCATCGTGAATAAAAAGACAAAACAACGAACGTGTTCCGATGAGCTCAACTACTTTCTCTCTCTTATGTTCCTCCTCCTTCCCCTTCTTCTTCTTCTCTCTCTATCTCTGAATCAAATTGAAAATTTGCCATCATCGGCAACAGAAACTCGCTGACACACGTTGAAACCGCATTTATGCACTCTTCTCGCTTCCTCTAACTCTCTCTCTCTCTCATCCCCCCACTTTTTTTTATTTTAGTTTTTATTCTCTTCTTTGTTATGAAGTTACTCGCTCGTTGCTTCAACGTCGCGCTCTCACTCCTCGCCTTCTTCCATTCTTCTCCGTTCACATGGAATGCCCAGTCCTCAGGTCCTATTCCCTCTTCCTCGCGTGCACCTCACGTGCCCCTTTTTTTTTCATGTGTAGAATTTATTGTGTGAATGCACGCGCAGAATGGTTCCTTTCTTTCTTTGTTTTATTTATTTGTTTTTTCTTGGGGATTTGAAGCAGACGCTAGTGGGGAATTCGGAGAAGATTTTGTTGATAAGAAGCGCGCAGAGAGAGTTGTTTTTCTTCTTCATGGGGAAAGGTGATGATGAACGCTGCATTTTCCCTTTAACTAGTTTGCAAATTGGGTATGTTATTCTCTCTCTCTCTCTCTCTCTCTTCTTCTTTTTATTTGATGATGTGTGGCAATTTAACAATATTACACTGCTCTTACGCGTCGTGTGATCCATGTAACCGAACTCACTTAGTAGATTTAGGCTTAGATTGTTATTATTGTTGGTAATGTGGCGGGGAAAGTGTTGGATTTTTTCACTACATGGTAATGGATGCTGTTGTGAAAATTTTGGTTGATCGATTTTTTTTTTTTTAGGTGAAAGCGTTGAATTTTATTTGATTATTAATTTTTCTTTTTGAAAAATAGTTATTTTAGGAAACTACTGTAAAGATGAGAAATCTGTGTTATCTTAAAAGTCGCTTCATTTGCAATGTATTTTAAGCCTAATATGAAATTTTTTTTTTTTTTTTTTTTTTTTGGTTTTAAGTTCAATGATGCTGCTTCATTGCCAATTCCTAGCCTCTAGACATATTTTTCAAGTGAATATATGCTGAACACTGTTACGTTTTGAACTGCATTGAACCAAATCAGTTGAAATTTGGAAGCTATCAATTTGACTAGCAAGTTGACAATTGAGTTGGGTTTTCCGATTTTTTCCAATATGCCATGAGTGTGACCTTGATTGCCCTGTGCATGCTTCACTCAGTGTTATGGCCTAACAGCTTTCAAGTTGGCATCTTGCATGTCACTTTTTTAATTTTTTTTTTCCCCTATCTGGAGGAGAACTAATGGAAGTGCAACTGGTATTGCTGTCAGTTATAATGATTCTATGATTTATGATTCTAATTTTTTACAGATCTCCTTTTATAGTGACCAAAAATGTTACTGCCATGGATGGTTGTCATCTGCTGTTTTTAGGTTTTTGTATAATGCTGGGTTAATGGTATTATTTGGTATTTCTGTATTTCTCATACTGATCCAATGAATCTTTGTGACGTATTTTGCAGAGACTTGCAATCTTATTTTGCAGATCTTAGCCTCTTCCTTGCCAATGAAAGTAAAAAAATGTATATTCTGGTCGACAACAGACCATGGTTGAGTGACCTCAGTTCACGGGGAGCACATATTTGGCAATTGATGGTTACCAAGGTTGTTAAGAACAGCACAAGTAATTTAAGTATTATTGCTACTAATTTTTGTCCAAGGATAATAAATTTTTTTGTTTTGCAGTCAAGGTTATCTCCTTTTGCATCCTCCAAAGCTCGAAGGGGGAGAAAGGAGGATAAGGAGGTTTGTAGTTCCCAATCAAGCACAAGTGAACCAAAGAAATTTATGAGATGGTTCTCATTGATTGAAGCGGTGATGTCATCTAGGAAGAAAGTCTTATTACCTGTGAAAAACCTAAGGAATTCTTTGCAATTTAGCAGTGAATTGCATAGGACTCTCTATGGCTTTATTGTGTTCGAAGTTGAATGGACAAGTGTTCGTGGTATCAACTACTTTAATGAGCTTCAGGCAGTGCATCTCTCCTCCATGCTCTATGTTATTTTCTGTTTACTGTCTATACCATTATGCGTTTTGTTTTATTTGTTTTGCAGACTGATACCTCACTGGCTATAGAAGCTAAACTTATGAAAAGATGGGAATTTGACAGTATAGCTCAAGCTTCAAGCTGTATGACTTTATGGTTCTCAGGAACACAATCTGAACAGAAGCTTTTGAAAGAGCATCTGCATTCTGCCTCAGGTAATTACAGGGATTCTCATCATTACTTTAGTGAGAGTGTGAATAACCCATCTGGCTTCAGGATAGCCTTGACACTTGTCTATAGCATTTGAATTTCATGTGAGAGCAGAAACATGGATACGTTTGGAGAGATACATCTCTTTCCTTCCCATGCCCTCCCTCCCTCCCACCCTGTCTACATGCACACATCCATATGATTTATTTTGGGTTGCATAGGACCTTTGGGTAGTGATAGACATTGTCATGTTTTGGAGTGTTATAAAGAACAAGGGATAAAAGGGACAGGAGGTGCGTGAGTCTGGGTGTGGTCAAGTGGGTTTTGGATGTAATTGTGACAGTTTTGTTCAAATAATTTTAGATTTAATCATTTTATCCTCTGTCCTAGAGTCACAGTGAGTCAAATGGGCTATACTGGATTTTTAAACTTATAACCCTCACATTCCTGTTGCACCCCTTGTCATTCTTTTAGACCAGTGCATTTTATCTTAATTGTATGGTTTGCTGCATCTTGTTACATGATGGAAACCACAAGCTGCAGTGATTCTGTTACTTCTGGACCAACATGAATTTTCAATGAACATTTTTTCGTTATCTGCAATTTCAACAGGGGAGATATTTTATGATGCTAGTGAAGATTTTTCTGAGACTATATCCATTGATGATGATGAAAGTATTTGCAATAGTATGTTAACTGAAGATAGTTTGGACACCACTGTTGGATTGTATTCTGATGATGCTGAAGAGACAACAGGCATACACACACCTCCTCCTTCTGGACCTAATAAGAGAAGAAAATTAGAGAATTCCTTTAGTGCTGGAGTTGAAGTTGATAGCTATTCTGCAGCTGAAATGGATAACTCATTGAGTTATTCCCGGAGCTCTAGCTGTGTTTCTGATGATACAGTTGAAAGCACCCAGTATAGTGATGTTCTACTGTTATTTAGGTTTAATGATCATGACCTCCCATTTAAATTAAGGGAAGTTATAATATCTGATTTGCGTTTGCTTACTTTGTTAGAGGCTGGCCTTCCATCTTGGGTCATCTTCCTTCAGTCATATCCAGTATTATGCAATCTTTATCGTCCATGGATGTGCCCACTTGCAAGACTTTTATATGTTCTAATCTCATTGGTCACTGTCCTTATTGGATTCTATGATTTATACAAAAATGTTCCTGTTCTGAAGGCAACTGCATCTCGTATTTGCGGGCCTCTTTTTGATTGGATTGAAAGTTGGGAGATGGTTTCACGGGTCAAATACTTAGGGACAATGTTGTTTCTACATAACATCCAGAAGGCTATTAGGTGGTTTCTTGCATGTACACATACCACACGATCCTTTTTTTCTGTTCTTGTTCAACCTCTTGCAGAGTCCCTGGTGGAGATATTCGGATTTCTTCTCCCAAGTTTGACATTGTTGTTTGAATTAGTAGAAAGCATCTTTTCTGCCGTTTGGTTTGGGATTGGGACATTTTGCAATCTAGTGGGAGATACAGTGGAGCTGATCTTTGTACCATTGTGGTTTCTCCTCACTGTTGTTTGGAGAATAGGTAGGTCATCGTGTGTTTTAGAATTCTGATACTGTTTGTTATTTCTTAAATTGTTCATTATTTTTTCCAACATAAATTGTCATCTGATATAAAAGTTCCACTAATTACCCAGACATTCTTTTCTGTAATTTACTGCAGGTACTTGTGTAGTATATCCTTTATTTTGGATGCTATGGGAAATACTATATGCTCCTCTTCGTCTAGTACTTGCATTGTCCAGTTTTGTGGCTTTCATATGTTCAGGCATTTTTAATATACTCGGAGACACATGGCAGTTTATTAGCAGAATTGTTCAGTTGGCGTCATCGTCTGAGGCAACAGTCAGCACCTATGAAGTTTCCATTTGGCGCTCTCTTTGGAATGACCTTTTTTCCCAGGTTGTAAGATTGGATCTGTAGCTTGTTTCTTTGAAGATAGTTATCCTGATTTGTAGATTTTTGTTTTTTCTTTTTCAGATTTTCCGTGCTGTCAAGAGTATACTGTATGGGTTTGTTGCTTTTTTCGCGGCCTGCAATAGGCATCGTCTAAGGTATGTTTATATTCCATTTTTACATTGAAAGAGATTTGCAGTGATATCATTTCATGTAATTGTTGGTTGCATGGTATTTGACTTTGAGTTTATTATTGATGCACTGATGGTGTAAAGAAGTTTTACACTGTTATCCAATCAAATCATTCCATTTGGATGACTGTTAAAGTAATGTGAGACCCAACTACTTTAGCTGATGTGTCGATTACAAATTAAACTCTTTGACTTTCTATGTAATATCTGCTATTTCATTTCTCAATTATTCCTTGAGTAATTGTGCTGGTAATTTTAGTTATGCGATTAATCTTACATTTAAGAGTAGGCATTGGCAATGAACTTTTGATAACTGTTGCGCGCTGCTTATTTAATTAAATTCCAAGGAAAACCTTGTAATTTATTGCAAAATGAAGAAAATTAGAATTGCAAATTTCTGTCATTGCTTTTCCCATTGTGTTGATGTATATTTTTGTTAATACATTTATGTAGATAAGTCTTTAAAGGGGAAAAATAAAATCATTATTTTTTTTTTCCTTTCAGTTTGATATGAAATTGCTTTCTTTGCCTGTTATTGTGGCATATAACTTTTCAGTTCTGTTTTGTTCTTCTCTGTAATTTTAAAACAAATTTATTTTGACAGATTAAGCAGTTACGGTGAGTGTGGAGGATAAGGAATCCAATATTAAAGAAAATTAAAATCATCAATGGAGGAAATCTGCTCAGTTCCTCAACATACTTGTTAGATGCAATTTAGAGGAAATCTGCCCAGTTCCTCCATAAGAAGAGCAATTTAGAAGAGGGGGGGGGGGGGGGGGGGTAACCTAATAGTTAGAGGCAAAAGGAGACCAAGAAAAATTATAGAAGAAATCACTAAAAAAGCTTAGATTTAAATGAGATGTCTACATACATGGTTTATTATTGGACACAATGGCATTGTTTGATTTATTTAGCAAACCTCATCAAGTGGGAAAAGACTTCTTTGTTGTATTGGATACTAGTTTACTACCTTTTACTTTAGAAGTTTATCAATCAAACAAGTTTTGTAAATTTCAATGATTCGAAAACACTTAAGATTTATAGGTATAGCATGTTGCTTGTATGCATTCCAAACTAATCTATCCATTGGTAGAGTTTGCTGCTTGTCTCAAAATAGTGTCAAGTCTCAATTTTGCTTGCTGGTCTACTTCAGGAGTTCCCTTCTTATATGGTTTCTGGTGCAATGATAATATACTCTGCTGGAAGATATGTTTTATATAGCAATACATGGTTGCTTTGATATGTTCTGAAATTCAGCATTTCTGAGAATGTGCTGGAGTTCATATGAGCATTATATTCTCTAGAACAGGTAGATTGGAATTGCAATTTTTCATCGGGATGACACTCCTGTGGTTTGAATCATAAAATTGTGTGACTGGAAGTTTGATATTATCACTTGATACTAGTGTGCTTCAAACACAAATGATTATTCTGACCTTATGTCATTTTGTACAGTCTACAAATCTGGCAATTATTATCTGCGCTAACCTTAGTTTGGCGTGATTATATGCAGCATTTACAATCATCTACACGAGTTTGTCCAAAGATTATATCCGCCGTGCCAAAGATCACAGCACTTGGATTTAAGAGACAGTAGAAAATGCCCTCCGAATCTGAATCAGGTGCAAACTCTTCATAAATTTTTTGATACTGGCTATTAAGCTAACATGTTTAATTTCCTGAACTGAACTTATACAATGATATTTCCTGAACTTCAGTTTTAAGAAGCTGAAATCTCTCTAACTGACTTTAAAACGGGAATACTTAATGCTGCATAAAATAAATCAAATTGATCCATTGTGCCATATTAAATTATTTTATGCTAAAGAAATTAAGGTAACATCTTTATTTTTGACCTTCCAAAATGAGGACTGTGTACTGTTTCTTCTTGCGAATGTAGTTGATGGCATTGTTTGGTACTTTCATGTTGATTGTTAGATTAAGTTATGTCTTAATCCTAAAGCTCATTTATTGACTTCCACTTCCAGGAAGAAGAAAAGAAGATAGTTTAATTCTACAAAGTCTTTAAGACTGCTCCATATTGTGAAACAAGTTTTGACATCAACCTCGAGCACAGAAATACCGCATTCTGTATCATTGCATTTGCAGCATACCCAACACGACCACATAAAGGAATTTTGAGATTCTGTTTGTAACCAATTTTGCTTTTACCTTTTCCCCTTTCTTTTGTGTCATAAGTTTCTTTGTCTATCTATCTCCTGATGATTTTCACAGTTGAGGTTATCAAATGTATATAGTCTGTATGTATGTACAGGAAACATGTAAATTTAGTCGAAATTATTAATTTCCTTCCATACGAAACTGTAAATTCAAAGTTGAATTTGTTTTCTGGAAAACTTCGATTCTGTACAACATACAGGCAGAAATTTGACTTCTTTTTTGTTCATTCCCCTCGGCCATGATCAGCAGTACTTGAGTAAAGATTACTTCTATAGTTTTCTTACATGCTTTTAACTATGATTGTATTAGTGGGATTTAGTCTGGTTGGTCTAGTTAATAACTTTTCCCTGAGCTAGTTCAGGCAATTCTTTTAAACTTGGTAAGGAAATAAATTGAGGTTGCCAACCTCCATATTTCACATTATGATTTAGATAAAATACCCATTTTTATCTTTTATTGATCATATTATTTAGGTTAATTTTGTTTCATTCATATTAATTATAATTTTTATCTTTTCGATTACTTAATAAATACATTTTCTCTTCTATTTCTTTCTCATCTTTGGCTATTCAATTTTCTATGATTGAAATACTAAATTGATACTTAGGTTTAAGAGATTAAATTAGGGAAGGACTATTGTTACTCTTCTATGGCCATCGTCACTCCTATTGCATTAAATTTTTATTTACTTTCACCAAAATATCCTTTTTCTTTCTTAATTACATAAATAATTAATATAAAATATTCATTAGTCATAATAGTATTCCCTCTGTCTTGGAGTGGTTGAGCATTTATTTCATCCTTTATAAAAAAAAAAATCAACACTTATTATTGTTAATTCAATTAATTCAAAGTATTTAATATATATCTCTTCTTTTAACTCTTTATATGATCAATATATATAATATATATCACATCTGACACAAAGCTTGGGGACGAGGACACTACTGATGAGCCTCTGAGAACTACCTCATAGGTATTGCCCATTTTGTGAGATGAAGGCCAGGCCACTATGCATGGTTTATCACAGAATGTAAGCTCTTAGTTTTGGTTTTCCTTTTCTTCAATCACCATAAAGAAAACTTAGCATAGCTAGTATAACAACTTATTTTTATTGAGTTTTCTTTAAAAAAATTAAAATAATAGATATTTAAACAATATATATACATATAGTTATGCATATTTTAAGAAATACAAGTAAATAATAATAATAATCAAGATAAATCACTAAATTATAATATACAACAAACATACTATATTTTATTATATAATGTTTATATAATTTTTAATAGCATTAAGTAAACATATGATATTAAGATTTTTTTTTTTTTATAATTATTTTTTGTTTGACAACTCTATTATTAAAAGTGCATCTAACTAGTTATATATATTTAATCAATCTGTATTACCATGAATAGTATATTGAAAAATAATTACAATACACGTCCACCCATGGTTGTTAATTGTTTTAATTCATTATTAGTCTGTAAAGTATTTAAATTATTCTAATTTCTTAATATTATATTATTTAAATAATAATTGAATAAAAGATAAAAGATATTTGTACGTTTAATTATATCAAATAAATTAATTATCAATATTTGTAATACCTACAAACTCTCTAAAAATTGAAACATGAAATACATATTAATTTTATAAATAATTGAATTAATATAAATAATTTTTGATAATATTATGATAATTAATAAATAGTTTTTGTAAGCTATTCATGTGATTTAGGAAGAAGGATACGGTGGTAAAAGTAAATAAAAATTTAATATAATTGGAGTGGCAATGTATAGCCACTCCCATTAAATTGATGTCATATTTGTTTTTGGGAATGACAGTTAATTAACGAAACTCCCGCCATGCCCAAGTTTCCTCTCCATTCTTTACTCTCCACCATCAAAATCCATACACTAAAAATAGAATCAAATTGAACGTCCGCGTTCTTTCTTACTGTCTCAGATAAGAAATTTCCCCGATATTTCGTAATTTTCTCTCTGAACAACTTCCCGTCTTCCAATTCTTTCATTTGAAAAATTTAACCTCAAATGCCTAGTTTTCAAATCTGGGCAAGAGACACAAGGATGCCGATTTGATTTGATTATTCGATTTGATTCGGTTTGATTCGTTTCGATTCGCCATGCCAAGCAAGCTAAGGAAGGCAATCGGAGCAGTGAAGGACCAAACTAGCATTAGCCTAGCCAAGGTAACCAATGCAGCCAATTTTGAAGTCACCATCCTTAAGGCCACGACCCATGACAAAAGTCCCATTGAAGAGCGTTATGTCATTGAAATTCTACAACTAGTCTCCTCTAACAAGGCCTATGCAGCCGCATGTGCCCAATCCATAGGCAAACGCATTGGGAAGACCCGCAACTGGGTCGTCGCCCTCAAATCTCTCATGATTGTGCTTAGAATTTTTCAAGATGGCGATCCATATTTCCCCAGGGAAGTTTTCCATGCAATGAAACGGGGTGCCAAAATCCTCAACCTCTCGAGTTTCAGAGATGATTCCAACTCTAGTCCCTGGGAGTACACCGCATTTGTCAGGACATTTGCTCTGTACCTTGACGAGCGCTTGGATTGCTTCCTGACCGGGAAGCTCCAACGGCGATTCACGTATCATAACCGAAACCGGTCTCTCGAGAAGAACCAAATCCATAAGCTATCAAATGATCAGCTGGCGGGCATCAAGGACATGAAACCCACAATGGTTTTGGACCGAATCGCATCCTGGCAGAAGTTGTTGGACAGAGCCATTGGCACTGGGCCATCTGGGTTTGCTAGAACAAACCGTTTGGTTCAGATTTCACTCTATGCTGTTGTGCAGGAAAGTTTTGATCTGTATAAGGACATCTCAGATGGCCTGGCGATTGTCTTGGACAGCTTCTTCCGTTTGCCGTATGCGGCGTGTGTTGAAGCATTCAAAGCTTGCGTCAAGTCGTACAAGCAATTTGATGAGCTATCAGCTTTCTATTCTTTTTGTATGGGCATTGGGATTGGGAGGTCCTATGAGTACCCAAGAGTGCAGAAGGTATCTGAAGAGCTCATGGAGACGTTACAAGAGTTCTTAAAGGACCAATCTTCATTCCCTGCAAGTAATGGATCCAAACATTACCTTTTACCTGCTACGAAAAACCATAATGTTGGTTCGAGTTCATCCCAAGATGAAGGCAATGAAAGATATGAGACAGTTGAAAGGTTTCTTGAGAGTGGATCCGACTTTGGGTCACAGTGTACATCGCTAGAAGACCTCATGAGTGCTACGGATGCTGCTATGAGTCCTAGCAAGTCACTTGAGCAAGATGTGCGTCCTGAGCAATCGGATGAAGATGATGAGGAGCAATCACAATATGATGAGTTTGCCAGTGCAAATGATTCCGGTTCTACCAAATCGTTTCAGATTGATCAGGCATCAAGGTCAAGTTTGGATATAATAAGTTTTGATGATCTGCAACAAGAAGCGCAACAAAACCAAACAAATGAATTGCAACAGCAAAATACAAAAACAGGTTCTGGTAATGGCTCCAAAGAATGTTGGGAGTTGGTGTTGGCAAAGACAGTATCTGCACCGGTAGAAACATCAACCAAAGTGGCAAATGGGTGTGAACCATTTGTCACCTTTTTTGATCAACCTTCGGTAACTCAACACCAGTACAATCCATTCTTGGAAGAGACAGGAACTGTTACTACTCCTTCTGTCACCACTCATCCCATCCCACAAAGCCATGCTGGTTTTAATGATGAGTTTGATGTGGCACCAATGTTTAACTCGATGGCACCAACCTTCATTGATCAAAGCCCTGATTCTACAACAAATTTGGATTTAATTTTTGGGGACTTCAATCCAGATGAGGCAACAACAGCACCAACCTTCAGAGCTCAACATTCCGTAGAGACCAAAATGTATGTGCCACGAAATTTGCATAATCAAATGTCTAGTGAGATGATTGCAGCGTCAAGCTTCCTACCCCAGTGTTCTTTTGGGAACGATTCGGCGGCGCCAAATTTTCATGTACATCATTCACATGATACAAGCATAACACCAACATTCATTGTGCAAAATTTTGATTCCACACCAGAAGTGTTAAGCCATAATAATGCCTATAATCCTAACATGGGTATGGTTCCAGTGACCTTTCAAGCACAGAATTTTAATCATTCAATGGTGGCACCGACTTTTAGTGCAAAGGATAGTTATGGGGCGGTGACATTGGCAACAATGAAAGAAGATGATCCTTTTGGACCATGGTCCAATGCAAGGACTGGTGAGCGAACATCTGATATGCCAAATCAAGAGCAAACTTTGTTACAGCAGCAACAACTGTGGTTGGAGCAGCAAAACAAGATCATAGCAAAGTATATGACATGAGCTTTCAAATTAAAATTAGCGAGGTTTGAAATTTTGTAAAGAAAAAAAAAAAAGTTGTATCTGCGTTATTGACTTTCTTGTTTATCTAGCTTTTTCTCCTTTTGTGTTTCAGATTTCTTGTGCCACAATTTCATTGTTACCTTAATTACTTTGTTTCTGAAAAAAAAAAAAAAACTCCTCCTAGTGATTATTCATTGTTAAAATGTAATTTTATTCCATTGGTAATTTTGATGAATTACTTTGGTTTTTCAATATTTTCACCATAAATTCCAAATATTTGATTTTTTTTTTTTGAGGGAGAAATACTTTTTAGTCTTGTATGTATAAATTGTTTGAAATTTGAGTTTTTATGCACAAACAGTGTAAAATTTCTTCCTAATTCCAGCCAATAGAATTTTAGAAAAGTGACAAATCATGGTGGGTGATTATCATGTGAGTAGTTACTTACCATAATTTATCGCTTTTCTAAAATTTTAGTAGTTGACAATGTAAAGTGTGCACTGTTATTAGACAGAAATTAGACTCATTATTTAATATATTATAACATAAAAAATCTATCTATACATATAATGCAACAGAGGTTGTCTTAGGAAAAATTCCGCTAAGTGGTAGTCTTTGAGGAAATTTCTTATCCACTAAATTTGAAAACTTGCTTAAGGTAAGCTTGCAATTTCAAAAAAGCAAAAATTATTTAGGAAATATTTGAAAGTGTTTTGAAAAACAATTTTCAATCTATAGCAAAAAACTAAAAAAAACTTGTTTGGTATGATATTTTTTGTTAGATTGGTTTAAAATATAGGAAGACCGCTTTTGTATTTTAAGGTTTTTTTACGGAAATAAAATAAATATAATGATTTATTACCTCAATCCTCTGTCTTAAACTCGTTTACATATATGTCCCGATTTTATATAATAGAAGTCGACTATAATCGACTTCCACTCAAAATAGAAGTCGATTACAATCGACTTTCACACTGGTGAACCTACACATTGTGACTCATTAAATAACACAAAAGTCGATTATAATCGACTTCATCACAAAGAAGAAGTCGATTATAATAGATTTCATCACAACACAGAAGTCGATTATAATAGATTTCTGTGTTAAAATTTCATCATTGTAATCGATTACACATGGAATGTAATCGATTACTAGAAACGTGACTATCATGCCATTATTCAAAATTTGAACTGCATAATCGATTATTAGTTTATAGGCCAAAAAATGTCACTCTGAGTGTGTTTTGAATAGATATATCTTTTGGGACCAATCCCAACGGTCTACACATATTTTGTCTATATGTATTCACAAATATTAAATAAAACTCCAAATTGCCTATTATAAAAGTCCAAAGTATATGATCACAAAATAAGCAGCACTGATGCCAAGTACATAATATAAAAGTCTAAAGTATATGATATAAAAGTTAAGAGTATATAACTACCATATAATAATTTATCATAATTTATTGCAATTTTTGTTAATTTTTTATCATGTTATGTAATATTTGTAAATATATATTTATAAAAAAACTAGATTAAATCCTAATACAATTAATAATTCTCTCATGTTTTTTCCTTAACAAAAACTTTCTTTGCACTTTTAAGACAAAAGATACGAAAAAAATAAGTCATAATTAACTTAAAATTTGAAGACACTAAATGTTCAATATCACATACAGGTGGTTATTTTGATTCAAGTATTCAAAAATCAAGGACTAAACATACAAAGCAAAGGGCAAAATTTATTTAGTTTGTAATTAAAAAAATTCAGTCATGTTTTTTTGTTATTTATAATTTCTTAGTTCCTTTATTAATATGTAAAATTAAATATGAATAATATAATAAGAAAAAATCATTAAAAAATTACAAATATTATGGCATGTAACATATTTTGCCATGTGAACAAACTAAACTCTAAATTAAATAATATAATTAATTTTTAAAATTATTGTAATTTAATGATCAAATTGAAAGATTTAAAATCTAATAATACTGTGGTATTATTCTGGGTCTTGTAATTGATTACATGAACTGATAATCGATTACACAGTTCAAATTTTGAATAATGGCATGATAGTCACATTTCTGGTAATCGATTACATTCCATGTGTAATCGATTACGATAATGAAATTTTAACACAGAAATCTATTATAATCGACTTCTGTATTGTGATGAAGTCTATTATAATCGATTTCTGTATTACAATAAAGTCAATTATAATAGACTTCAGAAGTCTATTATAACCGACTTTTTTTTGTGATGAAGTCGATTATAATCGACTTCTGTGTTATTTAATGAGTCACAATGTGTAGGTTCAAAAGTGTGAAAGTTGATTATAATCGACTTCTGTTTTGAGTGGAAGTCGATTATAGTCGACTTCTATTATATAAAAACAGGACATATATGTAAACAAGTTTAAGACAAGAGATTGAGGTAATATACCATTATATTTATTTTATTTCTGTAAAAAAGCCTGTATTTTAAAAGCAAAATTTAGAAAATAATTAAAAGATGTTTTCAAAAAACAAGATGAAACATGATAGCAGTTTTGTAATTAAAATGTTTTATTGCTTGGCACATCGTTCGGATCTTGTATGAAACCAATCTTCAAAAAGGTCCTCCAGTGCTCACGCTAAACTAATCTCATGTGTCTCTCTAGTTTTGAGTGAACATGTGGCAGCTTCTACAAGCTTCAATGTGTGGTTACTATTGTGTCTCTCTCTAGTGCTCTAACGATCCATTAAGTGTTCTATTGTAATATTCTCAAAACTTGAAAATAGGTATCCAAACAGACAATTTTATTTCTCATTCTTTAAAAACTATTTTCAAAAATTTTTTATCAAACAAAGTTTTTATCTTCTACTTTTTAAAATTGAATTATTGAAATTCAATTTTTAAACCTATTTTTGAAAACACAAAAGCAAAAACAATTGTAAACAAGTCCTTAGAACTTTTTTTCTGTTGTAAGTTTTTGCTTTGATAAAGAAAAAATGCGAAGAAAAAAATAGAAAGATAGAAAATAGAGAAAAGAGTTTATTTCCCCTACTATTACTTGGATCAAGAGAAAATTGAAAGAAATAAATTTTTATAATTTTCTTTCTCTTGCTTAGTCAGAGAAAAAAATTTTAAAACGGTAATCATATTAAATAATTTTGGGGAAATTACATTAATTTTTTCTGAGGTTTATTGCAATTATATCTGACAAACTCCTCTATTTTCACAAAATTATCATTAACTTTCATTGAGGTTCACTAAAATTATAGCAACATTTCCTGTCAATAATGGTTCATTAGTATAAGTGATAAAAAAAGATAATATGTGGGATCTATATAATTATTAATGAAAAAATAATATATTTTTTGTCATATTGACTATATTGATTGAATAAAATACGTTTTTATTATATGGAAATGAAACTTATAACTATAACTTTTGATAAATTGAGATATTTTAGTCAGTATATATAACATATTGTTATATATTATAATTTTATCACTAATAATCATGTACAAATCACATGTTTTCTTTGTTCACTTAAATTAATGAATTAATATATATAGGGGAGATTAGTGTAATTTTCTAAAATAGAGTGGTGATAAAAATAATTACACTAAACCTCACGAGAGGTTAGTATAATTTTTCCAATAATTTTTTAACCTTAATAGCCCATCATAATGTAAATATTTTCTAATTGTAAATTTTTAATTTATCATAAACTAGATGTAATAAACTACACCCAAAAACTAATTGGATATAATACATTAATTTTACAAGAAATATAAAAAAGTGACACCCTAAATAATTTAAAGTGAGATATTTAGTTATATGGATAGTTATTTTGTAACATCTCCTTTTTCTTAAAATAATTTTTATGATGGTAATATTTAATTTCTTTATCTAACTTAAATATTTTATTTGCCTTAGTTGATAATTTTGCATCAATATCTATTTTAAAGATTAAACTAAAAAGTTAAAATACAAATATTTACTGTTTAAAGTAAGACCATAAATTGGTAAGAATAAAGTCAAAATACATTATGCTAAGTTTAAAATAAAATTTATTAAGATTAATAAGTATTAATATGTGGAGTGTTAATAATTAGGTGTATAATTTTATATTAAAAAAATAAAACATGTAACACAAAAAATGTGAAAGTTAAAAAAAAAAAGACGAATAAGGGTGGTGCATTTAAGCGGCGCCAATGAAGTAATAAATGGGGTGATTGAATAAGAAAAAAAGTTAAGAGGGCGTTTGGTTTGTGAAATATTTTCTATTTTCATTTCTTGTTTTCATTTTCTAAAAAGCATTTTCATTTTCAAATTTTTCAAAATCAGGAAATGTGTTTGGTTTTAAAAACATATTCTATTTTCAAAAAATAAAAACAATGAAAATATGTTTGGTTTACCTAATTTCAAAATGCATTTTCAAAATTAATTTTAAGATAATATTATTATATTTTTTATTAAATAATAAAAGACATATATATATATATATAATATTGTTTACATTGATTCATCTACTTAACAAATTTATAAAAATACCTTCATAAAATATTAAGGCTAAAAATAAAATAAATTGCTCCAAGAATTGTAGGAAGGGAAAGAAAAAACAAAAGGGCAACACTTTCTCACTGATAATATAATTGAACATGAGATAGGCATACACGAATACAGGGCACATTAAAAAAATTCAGCAACTAATCCAAATTTGAGGTATTCCACTGCATAAATTAATTCTATTGACACATAATATAAGGATAAAAACAACCGCAACTTGGTATTCTAATCAACAAAGTCTCAATTACAAGTCTAACAAATACATAACCATCAAGAAGACCTATATGTTCAAAGAAATTTCAGCCTCTGGACAAACCAAGAAAGACTGAATCACATATTATAAAATCACTAAAAATGACAACAGAAAATTAACAACAAAATCCATAATTAAATAAAAAAAGACTACAAATTCAACATAAGAGAGTTTTTAACGATGGTAAATACGAGGTCCATGCTTGATGCTGAACTTGAACTTCCCAACATAGTAGCTCTTCTCATTGCAACTGTGCACACCCACGCCATGGCTCTACCAATTACACTCCTCGCCAGAAGAGTCCTCAGGATAGACCCACTCCATATCCATGAATCAGATAAAACAGAAACAAAAGAGGGCAAAGCTATAGTTGAAGTGGCACCTCACGATGGTCACACAATGGTTTCCGAGAACGAGCGATGGTCACACAATGGTTTCCGGGAAGGCACGATGGTTAGGCAGTGGTTGCCGGGAAGGCGCGTTGGTCACATAGCTGATAGCAAGGCCCATCGGCAAGAAAGGTATGGCTGATGGTGAAGTTGTGTTGAGATGGTGAGAGGCCACTGTCTAATGGAGATGGAAGGTGTTGATTAAGAGGGAAGGGCCTTCGGAAGAACAAACGAAGTAAGGGAAGCTATCTCTCATTAATATTACAAGGATGCCACCGCATTTTCATTACTGTTCTTGTTTCCAAATTTCTCAAAGAAATTATTGAAAAGGAGGATTTGGCATTTTCAATTTTTTACTCAATTTTGAAAATATTTTATGGAAATATTTTTAAAGAAAGCAAACCAAACGCATTTTCATCCATGTTTCTTGTTTCCAATGAAAATGAAAACATAAAATGGTGAAACCAAACGTGCTCTAACTTTTCTGGCCTATAAAAAGAATGGTGTTACGGAGTGGATAGTGTGTGTAAAAGTGAAAGAGAGAATGTGAAGGAGACAGAGAGTGAAGAGCAGTAAGTTTAGTATACAAGAAAGAAAAGAGCCAAGGCATACACACATTATTTCCATTTGTCTATGAAATTTACAGGTAAAAAATGAATTTATTTTATACAAAATAAAATCACAGCTACAATTATTATTATTACTATTCATTTTATATATTCTCTCCTCACCGGTCGTATTGGTTTACTATGCTCTGATTTTTTTATCACTTAATTGTAAGGATTATCTTCTCTACTCAACGGTTCCGTCAGTTTATCGTACTCCGGTTTCTTCTTTTTATTTTATCACTTAATTATAAAGATTTTCTTATCTCCTCACTAGTTCAGTGCTGATTACCGTCGCTTCAATTTCTTCTTTTTATTTTACTTTTTCTTTATATGTATGATGTTCATTATTCAATTCAAATTACTTCATGTTCTTCTTTGTTTATGTTGCTATCTGGTTCAAATTATTTTATTATTCTTCTATTTTAAAATTTATCATATTGTTTATATGATATTATATTAAATTGAGTTATCAATATTTATAGAAATTTTCTATAAGGGACATAACTCAGCGGTAAATTATAATTAAAATCTAAAACCACAAATAATAAAGGTGATCTTACATGGATTTGGAATATTAAAATAATTATGATTTTATGATAACAAGGGCCAACTCAGGGACCTTGATGGAATGTTAAAAGAGAATTTAGTAAAAAAATTATCTTAATCTTAGTTCCTTTTAAAATTAATATCTAGATTGACAACTCTATGACTTTGATAAAGATATCACTTTGTTATTTGGTCAAGTTTATACTATTCTGATGCAATTTAATTATTTTAAGTTTATGCATTACTTTATATTATGTGCACTTTATTTAGTTTATGTTATTGGTTAAGCATTTCATAGTCATTGTGAATTCATGCATTAGGATAGGTAAATTAAAAAGAAGACATAAAAGAAATTGCCACGCCGTTAACTGCCGAGAAGGCAGAAGGATAGATATAAGATCCTTTTATGTTATTTACCTTGAATAGTATGACGTAAATATCTTGCTTTATCGTTACAATGTTAAAGAACAACACCAAAAAAATGGGAATTCTCTAAGATAAGGCATTTGACTATGTGTGAGACAAACAAACAAATGGAAGAAAAACTAAAGTGAAGAAATCATAATTTTGATAAGATATGCATGACATGCTTTACATCACATATTTTATTTATACTAGGATAATTGATTATGTTCATATAATTTTATTATAGCCCTATTTATTTTCCGTGCATACACGGATGAAACAAACCATAGTTCAAATATTTTAAAATTATTCATTTTCTATTGAGAATTTTTTTAAATTCTCTTTTTCTTTGTTTTTATTTCTGGTGGTTTCAAATTAGCCGAGTAATGCTAAATAAAAGACAACTGTTAGAAACTTATGGAGTTATGTTTAATTAATGTGTTATTTTATATTGCGAATTTCATAAATATTCAGTTTGTAATTAATGATATTAAGTAGTCATGCTAGAATCTTTTGGTTGTAAGCTTTTCACTTAATGTTAACCATTGTACTTCATGTGTAAATTTATATTATTAACTTCCGTATGAACAAGTGTTACATATTTCATATAAAATTACATAAGTTAGAAAATTTCAAATATTCTTCACAAAAAAAAATATAATAACACAAAAATTAATATTAAGTACTGTTATGTAGCATTTGTTTACTATTCTGAGACAGGAAATACCTTGGACAATAGGACAGTAGAGACGGAGACCCAAAAAAGACTATCTCTATATCATGTTTGGTAATAATGTATAGAACACAAAATATAAAAACAAAAACACATATTAAAAGACCCTTTTGCCCTTCATTTAACCCATGTCCTTTTTTAAAACAAAAAAAAAAGAAATTAAATAAAAGAAAGGTTTTGTGCCTATCTCTGAACAAAGTTCCCTTTCCCCCTTGAGCCATTGTCCTCCACCATTCATGGCTGTGGCGCTTTCCTCCATTCATGGCTTCCAAGTATGGCTTTAACTTCCTTTTTGCCTGCACATCTTTATTTTTTTGGTGACCCTCTTTCTTTCGATTGAGTATTCATGACCTTCTTCTCTATGCTTACTTTCCTTCAATTCCTCTTCCTTTCACAGCAGTGGCGGCAGCACAACCATGGGTGATAGGAAAAAAAACCTAGATCTACTATCCATGTCTCAATTATGAACAAAAACCAGCATATGAAAAACAAAACAAAAATCATTCATCATTCATACTAAAAAACCAGATCTAGTATCCATACTCAACTATGAACAAAAACCAAATCCAATTTTAAGGTGCATCTTAAAATAGAGATCAAAAAATAAAATAATATTCATCATTAATACTAATAATTTTTTAAATAACTTGGAGAAACTTGGAGAAAATGGAAGCTGAAGGTAGCACTGCAATGTGGAGGTGGTGGTGGAGATCTTCACTAAAAAGGAGAAGAAGCCCTAGGTTTGGGCCTGTGTAAATATGAGAAGCATAAATGATGTAAATACGAAAATATCTTGAGGGTAAAGTTGGAAGAAAAGTTATTAAAGTTTGGTGTCTTGAGGAGCAAAATTCTGTGTAGTGGACAGAAAATGGCCTCAAACTTTTCTTGAGATAGAGATAGTTTTTCTAGTTTTGTGCTTGTCTACCCTTCCAAACATATTTCTGTCTTCACTATCTCTGTATTTTGTGTCCTGCCCCCCTAACCAAACACTACCTTATAGATAAAATGCATAAATCCATGTATTTTTGAAACACAAGATTGTATTCAATACATCATCATGCTAGGGCATAAGCCATGGTAATAAGTTCATACATAATTAGCATTACTCCCCAATATATAAAAGGCTAAAATGCATTTTATTTTGTTAAACTTTGGGTTGTGTCCAGTTTACACAATGATTTTTCAAATGTATATCACAACACCCTAAACTTTTCAAACAGTGCAAAACACCCCTCATTTTCAAACAGTGCAAAAGTTTAGGTAATAGATAGAGTGCCAAGTTACTCACAATAAAAAAATCACGGGGTTGAATGCATATGAGAATTCACAAACAAGGTGCTGGGTTCACAAATTAGAACCATCAAGCGGGTTATATGTACATAAATTATACTTTCACTAATTGCCAAAAATATACTGAATAATGTTTTCCATTATTTGGAAAGTCTAAGGTGTTGTGATGCACATTTTAAAAAATAAAAAGTCAAGGTGTAAACTGTACATGACCTAAATTTCAATAGGGTAAATTTCATTTCACCGATGTCATAGCCCCATTTGGGAACATGATTGGCATGTGAGAGACTAAGTCACCACGGAAGCCTCTAGTAACATGATTGGCTAAAATACATAATAAAATATATTTTTCATTCCAAATCTTAAATTAAACATAAAATTATTATTATAAGTTGATCCCAACTAATCCAATTTCAACTAAAAATCATAATCTTGAACTTTTTCCTAAACATTAATCTTAAACATAAAACTAAATACAAATATAGGTTGTAGCCAAACATGATTAATAAAATAACTATAAGTCAAAAATAAATAAACATAAAACTATTCATGTTTGGGATCCTTCCTACATGATTATGTACTGGAGCACTACTAAAACTAACATGAATCAATAACAAGCTCCACTCCGAAGTGAAGCTCACAAAAAAAAAGCTACAACACTACTGAGATAGATCATGTGGTGCAACTAAACTAATAACTATATTTGTAAGGGAGGAAAAGGAGGGGTGAGTTCATCAAAATTCATTGAGTGGATTTCCATTCACAACCCACATGCATAGACAATAACAAGTAATATAGAAATATATATGTTGCTAGCATAAAACATTTTATTATATATATATATATAGCTATACAAAAAATAATATTTCAACTGAATTCATAATTAGTAGCTAATAAAGAAACATGAACTAAACTGAATCAATTAGCTATTTTGAATTGATAATTGAAACTAAAAGGCAACTAACTAGGTCCCATAATATGTACACCTCACTGTGTTCCTTTTTGTAACTAAGGTTGAGCTAGTCCTCTAACGGACCACTTGTTACCAAGGTTAATGATCCTACAATCATTAACTCATTGTTCCACTTCTCACTAATTACTGGCTAAAAACTAATATACAAATAACCAAATATTTCTGTTGTTCAAGCTAAATTGGGTTTTCATGCATTTTACAAATAGAGAAAAATAATTCTATTGCATACAGGCAACAGGTATGGTCCCATGAGTTTTCAAAATAATATTTTAATGATTCATGTAAAAACATTAATTTTTCTAAAATTGGCACAATTTGTGAGAGCATGTATTTGGTTTAAATCATTCTTGAATTTCATAAACAATTTATATAATTCTGGGAAAGTACTAGTAATGACTACACGTATGATTATGAGCTTAAATCCACTCACTGTTGGTAGCTGGGAGTGCACTTCTAATGCCAACTTGACTATGGGGAGTATGAATGGTACCGGTAAATGCCAAAGAGTACATAGAAACCATAAAACAACTGATAAATTTACTAAGAATTGGATTGGAAATGACAAGAAGGAAGAATGTTTTGAGAAAACTATGTTTGACAGCAGCCTAATCCCTAAACTTGAGATAGAAAGGAAGAATATTAACAAAATCAATGAAAATGACTTATCGAAAGCTGAAGGAGCAGGAAGAATGGAAAAGAAACATGAGAGAGAGGTGTAGAGAATGTTGGATGGTGGCTAAGGTGTGTTTCCCGAGCTTAAGGATGAGTTTATATAGTATTGGGGGGCATTTAAATGAAATTATGTTATTTTGGGGGATACGGATACGTGAGAATGGGCATCTGCACGAAAAAAAAATGCACTTCTTTGGGTTTTGACAATGCATGTCCGCGGGTTGAAAATACGCTCTCGCACATAGGCTAAAAATCAAGGGCTCTTTGGAACTCGAGGGGAAGCAGGGTGCCAAAAGTGCACGTCCATTAAAAATGTGTGCCCATGCAAATGGAATTGCACATTTGTGCAATAAAAATGCATATCCAGATGATACAAAAATGTGTGTTCACGTAATAAAATACATATTCGTGTTTTTTTAGTAGATTCTGGAAAATTTTATAGAATTTTTCCTAGGGCTTTGGGGAGGCCTTCTTGGCTTAAAATGGGCTTCCTAAGGGTACTTAGACCTAGAACATCATATACTACCTTTTTAAAGAGATTTAGTCCCCAAATATAAATAAATGTACCTTGAGGCTCGAAAAGGAATATACTTGATCCTCATGACACCTGCTTCCCAATTTGCTTTATTTCCAAAATGGTTCCTCTTGATGGCTTTCACTGAGGCCACCTCTTTTAAGAGAAACTTCTTGATATGCCTATCAATGATGGCCACCAATTCCTCTTCATAAAACAAACTCTCGTCAATTTGGACTATTTGCAAAGTGAGCACGTGAGACTAGTCGAGCTTCTTGATCATATTGACATGGAATATTGGGTGCATAGATGATAAATTGGGAGGCAGTGCCAATCTGTAAGCCACTTTTCTAACTTTCTCTAGAATCTCAAATGGGCCGATATAGTGAGGGTTCAATTTTCCCTGCTTACCGAACCTTACTACCCTTTTCATGGGGGACACCCACAAAAACATGTGGTTACCAATCGTAAACTCCTAATTGCACGGACGGTTATCTGATTAAGATTTCTGCTTAGATTGTGCTATATAGAGACACTCTCTGATCAATTGAACTTTCTCTAAGATTTCCTAAACTAGGTTAGGGCACAAGGACTTAGCTTTCCTAAGCTCAAATTATCCGATAGGAAACCTGCAATGCCTCCCATACAAAGTTTCGAAAGGTGCCATATGGATACTAACTCGGTAACTATTATTGTATGAGAACTTGATCAAGAGTGAGTGGTCACACTAGTTCCCTTTGAAATCTAAGACATGCTCTAAGCATATCCTTTAAAGTCTACATTGTCCTCTCTAACTGACCATTTGTATAGAGGTGAAAGGTTGTGGTTAAGTCTACACATGTCCTAAGAGCTTCCTAAAATGCCTTCTAGAACCACGAATTGAACTAGGACTATCTATCTAATATGATAGACATTGGAGCACCATGAAACTTGACTATCTTGTCAATATAAAACTGGGTATACTACGCTTTACTAAATGTAGCCTTCACTAGTAGGAAATGTGCTGACTTGGTCATCATGTCTTCTATTACCCATATGGAGTTAAACCCTTAGCGATTGACTTGATTTTGTATTGCATGCTTGGTGATTCATGTTGTTGTTTGGATTAAGTTCATGTACTTTACCTGTAATTTGTTGAGCCTCTTAACTTGGTTTGGACTATCATGTGCCACCTTATTTGTTCATGTGCAAATCTTTTTTTAGATTTATATTTTAGAACTTGCTTAGGATCTTGCTTGAAAATATGTTCCTATATGCATGCTTGAAGGTGATAGAGGCAATTTTCTTATTTTAGTCACTTGATCATATAGCCAACCTTCGTATATTACCATTGTCTAGTCCTTTTAGCACATCCCTAGCCAAAAGTGAAAAACCATGAAATATCTCAACCTTTTAGGCTTAGGAGAGCATTTTGCATTTATCTATGTACTTGAGTATAAGTGTAGAGGAGTGTATGAGGACATGCCCTAGTTCAAGTGTAGGGGAAGGACAATATGTATTTGCAAGTGCCAACAAAAATTTCCAGCAAGTGACATACCAAAAAAGCAAGAAAAAGAAGCAAAGTTGATTAAAAAAATAGCCAAAAAAAAGAGGAAAAAAAGAAGAAAAGAAACAGCTGAAAAAGTTTGGGTGATATGTGCCACAATGCAAATCAAGGGCCTATGAATATGTTAAGTTAGATCAATTGTACACTTAGGCTCTGTTTGCAAGTTAACATTTGGGGGGAAAGGAAAGGAAGGGGAAGGAATTAGAGGATTGATGTGTGTTTGGGAGTTTTAACATTGATGGAAGGAGGAGTTTGAGGGTGTTATAAAACCCTCCTAAATCCCCCCAGCTCCCCAGTTCTCAGTTCCCCCAATTTGGGGTATTTTCAGTGGGATATAGAATGAAATTATTTTTTTACCCTTACTCATTTTCTCAATTTCTAGATTAGCCATTAATCACACCAATTGAAAATCACATCATCTCATTCTCGTCTCTTGCCTTCTGAAGTCCAAAGAACCCTAATCCCAATCTTCTTCATCTCTCACAATCGCTGCCGCGTGCATCGCCGCCCACTGCCGCCCGCATCGCCGCCCACCGCTGCCCGCGTCGCCGCTCACCACTGTCCAATTCGGCACCCATAGTTGCTAGTGACGTTGTCTATTTCGCAGCCATCGCCATTTGCAACTTTGCTTGCCTAAGTAGTGACTGCCATTTGTGACTTCATCTGCCTAAATAGCCATCACCGTCATTTGTGCCGCCCTCCGCCTGAGCAACCACCATTGCAGCTGGGTTCCCTCCTTCCTCTGCAAAGGTTTCTTTATTTTCTAGCTTCTATATGTTCTAATTCTTGTGTCACTATTGTTATGTTTGATTTGGTTGCTACAAGTGGTGTAATGAATGTACCTTAGTCCCTCTGTTTTGATTCATTGTAATCTATGACTTATTTGATGATTTACCGGGTTGTTTACATATTGAATTTGGCATGATAATAGACAATTAAACTATCATCACACACACAAGGACTTAATGGAGAAGCTATCAATGATTTGAAGCTGAAGAGTTATTTTTCTGATAGATTCCTGCTTTTTCTATTCCCTTTTTTTCAATATTAAACTTTAGTCAATAATTTTATCTCAAAATTTATGTTATGGTATCATTGTTATGTAGCAGATTTGGTATGCTTATGATTATGGTAATTGAGAAGTCAAGATTATTGGTACATTGCTCAATTATATTAGCCAAGTTAATTGCTTACGTTTCAATTTAAGGATGTCATCATTGTTTTTTGAACATTGTGGCTGTTTCTTCATCTGCAAAAATGACACATTCTTGAGAGGTAGAGCTTGCACTTGCTGCCCCATTATCGTATAGTTTCAGTTTTATACAACTTGCAAGTTCTTTTTTGTTTCTTTTGTAACTTTGCTTTTAGTTATTGTTGTCTTTTTAAATCCTAATAACTCTGCTTCATCCATTTGGTGAACTTTGTTGCAGTCATAATTTAGTTAAACAAGGATGTCAGATTAGCTATAGGGCATCAAGTTGACAAGGTCATGTGCATTTGCTGATGCAGAAATCTAAATTTAGCTATGGATTTATCCTAGTAACTTTGCTTCATTCTGATGTTATCAGCTCTAGCATTATTGTGGGCTTTATGTTGGTGAATGTGCAAAATGATATAAGGATCACTCTTAAACTGCATTTGCCATGTCCAAGTAGTCTTTCAACAATTCTTTAATGTATAATATTTAAGGTTTTTTCTCATATTATCTTCTGCTAATAGCACAGTTTTTAATCTTGCTGTTAATAACTTTCCCTTTCAACTTTTTAGAAGCATTATAATGTGTAAGCATCACAAATTCTATTGCATTTGCTGCATTTATTTCATGTTTAACTTGAGGAAAACAATAGCACTCGCAAGTTTCAGTAATTGGAGAGAGAGTGGTGCTTATCTATATGATCATATCACAAGATGTGTGGTGCAACAAGCAAAACCTGGATTATGGCTGCTAGTGCTGGAGCAATAGAGGGTTTGAAGGACCAGCTGGGTTTGTGTAGGTAAAGCTATGTGTTGAGAACTGTTCATTAGTACTTGAAAAGCCATGTTAGATCCATGTCTCAAGCAAAGAACTCTCTTCTTTTGCTCTGCTTGTCAGCAGATTGAAGGGGGACAAGGCCAAGCAGGTAGAAGAGTCCTTGAGGACAGTGGGTCCCAACTAAAATGATATGAAGCACAAAGCACCAAAGATCTTTCGAAATACTAAGGATTGTGATTTGAATAGCAAATTGCTCTATATAGATAGTGTTAATAGGTTATTAGATGGAAATTGTACTCTGTTCTCTAACTGAAATGTTCCTAGTTTCAGAGAACATAAGTAAATACATATATCAATAAAAATTTATCTAAAGATATCATCCAAATAGTGTAAAATATAAATATTTGATAGTGTAGGACTATTTGTGAACCAATGACGAAGTATTTAGGTTGATTTAATATTTGACAAGATTGAATTATTTGAGTTCAATTAATGAATTTTGTTTCATGCGTATTGTTATGAAAAAATTGCCAAGCGTTGGACTGGTGATATTTTTTATTTATTTCCTTTTTCAAATTATGGCTATCTATCTAATTGATAGTTATATTTTTTTTTGTCCCTTTTTGTAATTTTTTTTGTAAATATGAATTTTTAAAATTTTTGATAACAAAATTTCTTGATAGATTTTTTGAAAATATTGATGAGAAAAGTCATTTTTATACATACAAAATAAAGATATATATTTATTTTTCAAATGACCTATTTTGTAGAGTAAAAAATTTGAGGAAGAAGCACTTTTTAAATTTTTCAAAATAATTAATTATATAAAAACTTAAAATAATTAAATATGGTAATAAAAGATAAAAATATAAAAAATACATTATGAATTTTCTATTTATTTTTTTATTAGTAGAAGTATGAATTTTTAATTAAGATAATTAATTATATAAAAATAAAATAATTACGTATTATAATAAAGGGTAAGATTGTAAAAATACATCACAAATCCTCCAATTTCCTTCTCTTTATATATCTTACACTCCCAAACAAATGGAGGATCAATCCTCTAAACTCCTTCCTTCCCTCACCCTTCCCTCCCCTCTAATGTCTTTTCTTCCCTTTCCCTTCAAACTCTCAAACAAAGCCTTAGGTACTTGTGCTCTTGATGTATGCATTTGCTCTCTTTAGCAAGAAGTTTAATTTTGTTAGCCTATATATGTTTACCCATCTTCATCTGAGCCCCATTACAACCCAAAGCGAGTCCTTTTGATTCAGTTTGCATATGTGTATAACGAATGAAGAATGAAATATATGGCAAGCCTTTAGTAATATATTTTCCTTTGAGGTAATTTGAGTGTGCATCATAGCCTGAAATACTTGAGTGAGTAAGTGGCAAATACTATCTTGGGAGGATTTTTGTATTGGATTCATGCATCATATATATGGATTTTACCATGTATGCTATGTTTTTTTTCATGCCTTGCTTATTGGGTCCTCTTTTATTGTTGTTATAATAGCTTGATATTTGTATATCTATTTCTATTAGATTGGTCTATTGTCATTTTTTTGCATTTGCTGAGTCAAAGTAGGTCTTAGGAGGGTTTTGAGATGAGTTAGTAGAGTCAAGAGTTTAGCCTCTTTCTTGTTGTATCTGAGTCCCTTGCATAAGGAAATGCAATTGTTTAAATGTAAGGGAGTTTGATGAGGTTGCATTCATGCACCACTTTCCTTTATAACTCTAAGCTTATTGCATCATTTTGTGTGCTAGAATAGTTTATATATGATTATTTCACATTTATCTTTGAGAGCACTTTTATTATTTGGGTTGTGATCCTTCATCCATGGAGGATATTTTTTCTACCTAGTGCAAGGATTCCAAAGAATCCAAGGATTATGTTCTAAGACTTTATTATTTTAATGCAATTCACAGTTTTTCTTTTCAATCTTTCTTTTGTTTATATCTCTCATATATTCTTTTGTCGATTGAACAATTATAGTTGTGCAAGTCAACACTAGTTATGTTTATGTTTGCACTTGTAAATGTCTTGCATACTTAGGGTTCTAACTTGACATAATTTAACTTACAATTTAAAGTATGGTCAATCAGCAAAGAGGATTGAAACTAATTCTGATAAGAATTATATATGTTATTGTAATTGGCATTTAAGTTGACTTAAGCATATAGGGGTTGCGATAGTGATTTCCTATTGTTCATGTTGGCTAAACTCTTGGTTGGTTATGTGATTGTGTAATTGCCAAGTATAATTATATCACTAGTTGTGCAATTGATTAATTAGTGAAAATAAATGTCAACATGAATTATTCTTTTGAGTCAATGATAACATAATCCTAAATTTGCAGGAACTCCTTCTACATGTAATTCATTTAATTGATTTTTCCTTCAATGTTTAATTAATTTCTGGTAACAAACCCCCTCATGTTTCTAATTTGCTATAGTAACACTTCTTCAAGAGTTAACCTAAGTTGTGTCATTTACTACATTTTTTTGCATAACTTGACATTAAATAAATTTTAATTTGTTTAGGGGTAATGACAACCTCTATTAGCTGCCTTGAACTTGTTGTGGAAAGATGGGTCTGAATTGCCAAGCCCCGAAAGAAACTCCTTATACTATAATCTAGTTTGGCCTCCTAGCTGGAAGTCATCATCAACTCTACTGCCCTTTTTGACCAGCAATGGATGACCATGATTATCTTCTTTATCTCCTTGAGGGACTCCTGCATGTCCTCCATTGTGAGAAACCCATTGAAGATAGGCGAATCCATCCTCTTGAACTACTCCAAAGCTGAGTCATATGGACCTCAGATTGTAGGTTAAACCAGAGGCAGCTGCATCCTAACCTCAACCTACATTGCCAATGCCTCATAAAGATTGGCCACTGTTGGATCTAGGACCCTGGAGCAAGCAATAGCCACTACTATGGCAGCAACACAAATAGGTACGACTCAATGGTGGCATGATAACTCTTGAGAAATATAAGCACAAGGCAATAAGATAATGAGCATTAGAAAAGACAGACTCTTATTGAAACTGGGTATGACTGGCCATTTCCTAAAGGCCTCAAATAGCACTGTGTTGATGTACATGGCCATGCTTCCATTGTGATACCTAGGTATACGTGTCCTTGAACAGGTCCAGTACGACCCTAGGGTCTTCGAGGACCCACCTGTGTCATAGAGAAGGCCTTAGATGTGTGAAACACCGAGCGAATAGAGCTGGAGCTATTGCTGCAAGATTCTACAGAACAGCCTCGCTGTAGGATTCTACAGAATAGCCTCGTTGTAGCTAGTTATTCTCCCTGCAGCAAGCAAGCAGGTCAGAAGGCTTACTGCAGCGAGTGGCTGCTTCATCTGGCTCGCTACAGCGAAAGGGCCCGATAACAGCACAGTGCAAAACGACGCAGTTTCGTTTAATGAGCCTTGACCCCTTATAAAACACCCCAACTGGGGCTCTTTCCTCCCTAAACCGAACCTTAACCTTCCAAGGAGGTCTCCAACCCTTTATCTCTCAATTCATCATCAATCATTCTCTTTCCAAGATCAAAGGTAAGGGTTTATATTGGTTTTAGTTGTAACATCCTAATTTTTAACCCAATACTCTAGAACATATTTAAGTTAATCATTAGTCTATTACGTCATAGTTTCCTTTTTTACTTCAAAATACTTAGTGGAAAATACAGGTAATTTTTTTTTTTGAATTATAAAAGCAAAGTGAGAGCCACGTAACACGGTGAACAATGAAGCACATAAATAGATAAACACAAACTCAAATAAACATCTCATGAACATCCGATCAATCATGATAAAACAAACTGCATATATATATATATATATATATATATATCATATGCCCACTCATGAGAAGTGGGACTTAGTTGGGTACAACATGGAACAAATACAACTGAATTGAAGGTATAACAGAAAATAAAATACTATAGAAAGCGAAAAGGGAAACTCCCGTACCCAGGTGTATCTAAAATGGATAACCTCTAAACAAGAGAAGGTTTGTCATCTTCTACGTGGTGTGTGCACTATCTCTACCCGCGAGCCTCTATTGGTAGGATCCCGGAAAGGGTAGAATGTATCCAATCCAAGGACGAAGCGCATCCGGAGTAGGCACACTCAAAAACTTAATTGTCATCGCTGTATGGTGATGTCAGGGAGAAGCAATGAGTATGTATAGGATGAGCGAAGGGTCGCCCATCAACCATAAAAACACGAACAGTGCATCGACCCTCAAAATGATATGACCCGTGCTCTAGATCATGGCATGCTTCCCACGTCAGGGAATCCACAAAAACCACGGACGTCACCATCTGAAGACGTGACGGAAAGAAGAGATAGAGGGAGTGAGAATCTTACTAAAGAATCTCAGTAAGGTAACCTCCTATCTAGGTGTCATTATCTACGTCCTCAGGAACCTTGGGTTTAGTGTATAAAATAAGTGAGCATGCATCAAGTTCATTTTTAAGTTTTAAAACATAATTAGCCAAGGTCCGCCTATTTTAAAACGAGTCTTGATGTTATGGATGCAGCATAATAAGGCATGAATGCATGAGGATGCATTAAGCAGAAATCAATTAAACATCATAGAAAAATCAACATCATGTAGGTGGCATAAAGCGGCATATACTTCTCATGTAAAACATTTCTCTTTCTATAACTGTATGACATTCAAAGCATCATACTGTAACATAGGGATCACCCTAAAAAGACAATCGTTCTGGGGGTGCTCGGCCGAACCGGTGTCACCCAGAACGTGTCACATCTCTAGGTTATGAGCTCATACATTAACTAGTCGTCACTAGTTCTTACTTATCCTCTGAAAAGCAAAATCATAATAATAATAATCATAACAAAATGTGTCGCACCGGTGCCAAGTACACAGCGAATATTGTCCTCTTTGGGGCGTTACGTATCGCCGTCCCCCTCAAGGATTTATTTCTAGGGCGTTCCGTATCGCCGTCCCCCAGAACGCATTTTCACAGTACCATGTCACATTAAAAACTCATATATTTTCAAGACTTTCAAAGTCCTCAAGTTTGTCAGAAATTTGGCAGCATAACAGCAGCACGCCGAATTTCTTCCAAACCTTCTTTATGCCACATTCATATCTTTACATAGTCATTTATAATCATGTGTGTCATAAGCATCATAAGCATTGTAAAACATCATACGCTTCATAACATGAGCATCAACATATCAACATTACGTATTCTCATAAGAAATCATATGCCCAAGATATTCTCATAATAAAACATGCATTCACGTAAAACACTAAAGTTCATTATGCTTTTACACCTATGGTGTCTTATGCTTTGACCCTTACGGGTCTTAAACTTGAGGTATAATTATCCTATCGTTCTTTATCAACCTCTTATGCACCTAAAGGTTCACAACTGATAATTTTTACTAGTATTTATGTTCATTAATAAATCTGGGCAGCATCATACTCTAAGGGCCGAATTTCATCTTTATGATTATGGGGTTCTAGAACTTACGTTTTAGACCTTTTCTCGGTTCCGTCTTCGCCTAAGGCGCTATAAATTAAATCTAAACCAATTATGAGGTATTCCTAAGCCTTTGAACTAATTATAAATCATGTTTACTACATTGTAAGGGTGCTGAACAGAAACAGAAAATTAAATGTTCTAAGAGTTCTAGAATTACATTTTTACAATTTTCTAGTTACTAGTTTCTCTATGGGTGCTAAAATTCAATCCTACACCAAATGTTACCAAGTTTTTCATAACTAAACAATCCTAATCTGATTATTATCATACTAAAACAGTTTGGGTAGAACCTAAAAATAAATGGGTCAAAACCATGCTAAAACTTGACTTTACGATTTTTCTGTAAGATTAGTTTCTTTCCTAACATGCATAGAAAGGTCCTTACCTCAACACATATAAATTTTTCACATTCTAGCATATCAAAACAACATCATACAGCACCAAGCACACCATGGCAAAACCAAACTCATATATATACATATCATGCATAAAATATCAATTTCTAACAACACCAGTTACTAGTTTCTCTTGGAAACGTCTTAGGACTTCTAAAACTCTTTTGCAAAATATTTTATCTTGTAAAAGAGGCTAAGAAAAATCATAGGACAGCAACTACTTTAAAATACCTTTGGAAGAGGTTTAATTTACAAACCTTATTGGTAATGATCTTATAGAATTCTTAAAACATAGGAAAACTTCTTGAACATAGATTGTTGGCCCTTGCAACTAGATGAAACTCATATTAAGTTCATCATCATCACATGGCCGAAATATGCATCTATGGGGATGTCTCCATAACCCAACTTTAACTTGAGATAATGAGGGCAAGTCCTTGAGCTCTAGGTTCTTTAAGTGATGACAAAATATAAACGTGCTATGCATTCCATTTTATTCTTCATTATAAAGTAAAGTGAAAGCTTCAAAGTAAATATGGAATGCAAGAACTTGAAATTAAATATGCAAGGCACAAAGTAAATATGCGAAACTTGAAAGTAAATATGCAAGTTCAATTCTTTATTTTAGTGCTCTAGGCCTAGCAACAATCGATTTTAAGGCCAAAATAGAAAGGCTTCGAGATTAATTAGGTGATATGCAAGCTCTCATTTTAAATCTTTAAGTTCTTTAAGTGATGACTTGAAATGTAAACGTGCAATGCAAGGCTTGAACTTAAACGTGATAATGCAAGTCCTTTTCTTTAATCTTTAGAGTTTAGTGATAACATAGGAAGGTAAATATGAGATGCAAGAGCTTGAAATATAAATATGAGGTGCTAGAAATATAAATATGCAAGTTCATTTTTATATCTTTACTAGAGCTCTTACAAGACTTTGAAGGAACTTAAGCCTTAACCCGAATTTATCTCAACAAGCTAAAGTAAAAAAAAATATCATTCCTTGAAGCAAAATCATAAATAGCATTCTCATTGTGATGAACACATGGTCATCATCTAGAAACTCTCATCATCAAGCTTTCATGTTGAATCACTAATGATGGCTGAAATCTTAGAGAAAGAAAAAGGAAAAAGGGGTCGAAGCCATGAACAAGAAAAGAACCACTTTGAAACTCTAGAGACCATGATCTTGATACTGTATTAACACCAAGATCATGTGTCCTCATCATTGAGTTCATACACTTATTTTAGAACAACATCAAAGTTAAGTTTTCAAGATAAAAAGAAAGAAACTAAAAACATCTTTTCCCTTAAGAACTAAGATCAAGCTTTAGAGGTTGCTCAAGTGATGAACATCATCATGCAATCCCCATCATCAAGCTCTCATTTCCAAACTCCCCAAAGGCCCTTGGCCGAAAATGAAATAAGAGGAGGAGAAGTTCTAAAAGATTCAAGCGAAACCATCAAGTCAATGACTAAATAAGAAGTTTAAATAAAAGAAACATTTAAAATAAAATCCCTACCAAGTAAAATGATGTTGAAGAGGATGGAGAAGATGAAGAAGTCTGAAGAAAAAGAACTCTTGGTCTTTGAGAGAAAAGGAAAGCTTTGAGTGCTCTAAACTTAGCAAATGAACTAAAGGTGTTTCAAGTTCACTCAAGTGTGCTATTTATAGAGAAATGAAACAAATAAAAGGTGCAAAGGGAGGAGGAGGGTTTCAGCCAAGGCAAGGCAGCCCATGAGGTCCACGAGGTGAGATGTTGTGATCTTGAGGCATGGTGAGGTATGGTTCAAGGTATGGTGAGGTATGGTTCAAGGTATGGCTCAAAGCATGGCTCAAGGAGTGTTTAAAATTTAAAACATGTGATGAAATTTGGATGATGTGGCCGAAATGCATCAGCCATGGGGGCGGGATTTCTTCCATTTAATTGTGGTTTATAAGTGTGTTTAGGTATGTTTTAGATTATATTTAAGATTAGGAATTTGTAGGAAAGTGTTTAGGTGAGGTAATGGTTAATTAGAGGCTTGTAAGACTAGGTTTAGGAGGTGGTCTTGCTAAATTAATGGAGTCAAACTCCATTAACAAGGAATCCAATGCCAACACAATTCCTTGATTTAGGGAAATTGGAGAGAGAAAATACTATTTAAAATTTCAAGTTCAGGAATCTTGAGTTTTAAAAAGAGATTTAGGTTTAATCTAAACAATTTTAGATCCTAATTAATTTTGTTAACTTATTTTGACTCTAGATTAATCATGGAAATTAATTAATCTTCGATTAGAGCCTAATATTGCTTAGACTTGCTTAATTACGTCATTAAGCTCAAACGGCACTATCCCGGGGGCAAAATCGTAATTTTACACAAAAACTGCCCAGGACCATCGAGACTTAAACAGACACTTTTAAACACATGAAAACATTGTTTTAAACCTTCGGGGAAAGTTTAGGGCTCAACGGCACCTTTACCCGCGTAAAAACGCTATAGGGGTATTTTGGTCATTTTAACTCGACACTGCAGAAAATGAGATTTTCGCCTCCGAAATCACTCAAGGGCCATCTAATCCCCTTTAAACATTGAGTTAACCCTTCTAGAACTGCCGGGCCGGTCGTCCTCGAATTCCGGACAGAAAATGACCTCAGGGGCATTTTGGTCATTTTCCTCTCAAACAGAAAAATCGGGGCGTTACATTGGTCATCTCCTTCCTTTCCTTTTCATGTTCTATGATTGGGCTTTGTTTTTTCTCCCATTGTTGTCAAGTGGGAGTACTCCTCCAATGTTGTTAGAGCTAGATTATAATTGTTCAGAGATTAACGGAAACTAATCGTGAGTCAGTGTTTTTCTATGGTAGTTTTTGGTGTCATTCCATGCTTCAAAGGTCAGTTTGGTGATGCCCACATACTTTCGGCTCCAAACAGTAAATGAATTTGATCTCATAGCCTTAGTTTTATCTCCATGAATATATTTCTTGCATGATAACTGTCAAATATGACATTAAAGATGAAATTATGATTATATATATATGATTTACAAGTATGGTAAGTTAGCCAAGGATTATGATTTTGAGCATGGCATGAAAATGTGTTTAGAAAACCATAGGACTATGATCAATATATTGAATATTATGGAAACGTTTTATGTGCAATTCTTAAAAGATTCATTTGAGGGATGTATGATGTAATAAGTTGTTATTTTATCTACCATGTTTCAAGAATTATGGTATCTTTATGCTTCAAGACTAGAGATTTCGAAACATGATTTTAGAGCATCAGTTAAGCTATTTTAGCAAGAATGTCAAATAGAGATGCTATATTATAATGTTAAAGATCTCATGATTTTGAACCTCTCCGTTTTAATGTATGATATTAGAGTTATTAAGTTATAAAAAGAGATTATCTTGAGAAATAAGATTTTAGAAATTCAGTTTTCATGATATTCCAAAAATATGGAATTCAATACGATTCGTAGTGACTACTAGATACATATTCTGTGAACTTAAAATCGAAATGCCTGCAAGTGGGTGATCCCTTGGGCATGATTTCATAGTCACAGTTATGCTAAAGTCAGGTTCCTAGAGTTGTATGAGTCTAGAGCTTTTTGAGTTTCAAAAGTTTTCATATTTAAATAGTTTTATAAAGAGCTAGAGTATGAGTATGATTGTATCTAGAGATTTTATGAATTATCTTGATGATTTCAAGAAATAGAGTATTTATGTATGAAAGAGTTTGATACCCAGATTAGAGTATATAACAAAGATTTATAGAAAACAATATGTTCATTGAATTAGAGACTAGACGGTAGTTATAGAGAAACAAACAGTGAGTTTAACGACTGATGTAACATCCCCTGCTGCTTTATGGATTGACGACTGTCCCCACAAACCAACACGAGTCCTTTCAGCATACTTTGTCCTCACTCACACTCTTCTTGGGAAACCGTCCCAGGAGGTCACCCATCCCAAAATTGCTCCAAGTCAAGCATGCTTAACTATGGAGTTCTTTCGTGATGGGCTACTGAAAAGAAGATGCATCTTGTTGGTATAGGTAGTACAAATCAATTCATATAAGTCCTCCTTAACTGTATATTCCCATACCTATGTAGTCTCAGGATCCTTCTCATTCGGGTGTGTAATCGGTTTATTCATATACCCCTCCGCTTTCGAAGTCTGCCAGGAGCCGTTTCTTGTCCGTGCCTCCTTATACCGGCGATCATTCTCCAACTTCACAATCCCCGGGCGTCACATGCGCACCAGCTTCCGCTTGGTTCGTCCCCGAACCACACCGTACTGGGAGAGGTGCAGGCTCTGATGCCATTTGTAACATCCCTTGCTGCTTTATGGATTGATGACTGTCCCCACAAACCAACACGGGTCCTTTCAGCGTGCTTTGTTCTCACTCACACGCTTCTTGGGAAAACTTCCCTGGAGGTCACCCATCCCAAAATTGCTCCAAGTCAAGCACACTTAACTATGGAGTTTTTTCGTGATGGGCTACCGAAAAGAAGATGTATCTTGTTGGTATAGGTAGTACAAATCAATTTATATAAGCCCTCCTTAATTGTATAGTCTCATACCTATATAGTCTCAGGATCCCTCTCATTTGGTGTGTAATCGGTTCATTCATATACTCCTCTACTTTCGAAGTCTGCCAAGAGCCGCTCCTTGTCCGTGCCTCCTTGCACCGGCAATCACTCCCCGACTTCGTAATCCCCGGGTGTTACAGCTAAACCCCGATCGTTAACCTTGGTACCAAGTTGTCCCGAGAGGATAATCTTATAAAGCAAAGAATGGAACATATTTAGGTGTCCACATTAGATCCCTGATGGATCATAGAGCATAATATTTTTGGTTCTTAAAGAACCATAGAGTAAAGATTATCCATGTTTCTCTATTAGGGTATTATTAATTATATTTTCGAAGATTATTGATGTTTTTCACATAATATTTGATTTAAAAGACATTATATATATGAGAAATGATTTTTTCTTGTTGGAGGAAGAATTTAGAGATGGTTTCCTATGGATTTATAAATATAGAGATATATTTTCTATGAAATTATGTACATGAATATTAAACGGTTTATAATTGTTGTATGTATATTATCCTTGGTTGTCCCATGTAGGTGATAGGTGAGAGCTCACTCACTGAGTCCGTTGACTCACCCTTCCCCCTTCCTTCTCATAGTTCCAGGTACAAATGTTGCTCAACCTTCGGCCTGGTAAACACGGTTGTTCTCAATGGTGAGTATTCCTTCGGAGTAAGGCATAGTTTAGGGTCTTGTTAGAGTAGAATGCTCTAGTAGGTGTGCAGGTAAGATCCGAGTCATGCAATATTTTCATATTATGTATTTGATTTCAGTATTTGAATAGCTATGTATATTTTCAATTCATAATTATGGATTTGAAATTGTAGAGTTTGATTAGAGTTCGCACAATAAATCAGAGATGTATTTATGATTCAGTTCACGTGATTAAATCGATTTTCAGAGACGAGTAAGATAATTTTAAAGCTTCATATATCAAGTATTTCAATTTTATAATTCCAGATATAAAGTTTATATAGAGATTTAGAGGAAGTTATGGTTTCAAAATGAAAAGTATATTATTTTATGCATATAGAGAGACTCAGAGGTTACGAAGTTTGCATGGGGATGAGATTCCTCACGTGCTGGTCACATTCCCCAGTCAGGTCGTGACATCTATTTACATGAACGTCATGCTTTTTGTAACACCCCAAAGTTGTTAAAAAAATGTGAGTAGTAATTTCGAACCCACAGATGAATAATAACTTTGGAAACAGGGCCAAATATATCCGGTGCCAAGGGTGTTTGGGGCCAAGGTAAACTCAAGCTTGAAAACCGGGGTAGAGTATTAGGCTTGAGACCCAGGTAAAGATATTGTACCCGTTTGGTGAAGTTTTCATGTGTAGCTTTTGACACCGTAACGGTGACATTATGGCAAATAACCATTATCAACCACATTTTTGTCCAGTGGATGACATGGATTAAAACTTAGCAAGTTTTAATCTTGGTCTTTCATTGATTTTAATTTCACCCGAGACTAATATCCCACCCTTTGGTAAAATTTTGGTGTGTAGTTTCTTGCACCGCATGAAGCTTAGGGAGCAAGCTTCTTGACAAGTATATGGCATATAAGATATATTGAATTATCTCTAAAAATTATTTCATCCTGTATTTATGATGTTTAGTAATTTAAACAAAATTTTCTTTAAGACTATATATATATATATATATGATGGCTGAAGTCCATTATTAGTCTTCTTTTGTTCTATATATATTGTTTAAGAACGTATTAAGACTCATACAAGAGATTTTTCATGGATTCAAACATGTATTCTTTGATTACTCTATTTTCCTTTTATATATTTAAGTAGAATTATGAATTAGTTACTACACGACTTGATTGAATATGTTATAGATACTTAAGCAAGATCCACTAAAGTATAAGTAATAACCTCAAGTCTGATATCATGGTTTAAGGATGATGTTGTATTTAGGAGGATGTTACACTATTTGCAGACACTTGCTCTAGTACCGTACATGGAAACTGTAACATCCTCCCAAGTATAACATCATTCTTAAGTCATGACATCATACTCGAGAAGTTGTTACTTATAAATTAGCAGATCTTTCTTAAATATCTATAGCAAGCTCTATTAATGCGTATAATAACTAAGCGTAATTCTATTAAAATATATAACAAGGAAATACAACATTTTATTGAATATATAGCTAAGTACAAAGAGAAGCTTTTCTAAGAGCTTTAATACATGTATGTTCTTTATTACATTTACCTACATATAACTCTAACTAAGTACAGTAAAGTAAAACATCAACTGCTAAACTACTGAAATCACGAGTTCTTCCATGTAGCAGCCGCATCGTTCTCTGGATCAACCTGGAGGTGACACCGGAACACAAAAACATATAGGGGTGAGAATTATACAGTTCTCAGTAGGGCAACTCCCTAATTACACAATCATAATGTCATCATCATCGCCCCAGTCACTTTGGTTTATCAAGAAAACGTGATCATATAATACATATTAAAGATTCATTTTTAAAGTTCTAAAATCATCTATCTGAAGTGGGTAGCTTTTAACAATCAATCGCTTAGTGCACATATATCATAAAAGCTCAAATATATACTTAATAATCCTAATCAAGCAATTAAATATGATATGAGTATGCATATGCTAAATGTAGTAAACTTATCTCAAATTGACCTGGTTTTACTTGTGGCCATAAAACTCAACTCGGCGTATTTTTCTCTTTTCATTGACATAGGAAAGACTTAGTATATACCCAGTGGGTATCTGCCATGGACAACTCTACAATAGATAGTTTATATCAACAATTTATAGTGGATCACACTACACAAGGGAAATAGATTGCTTATTATGACTGAGCTCATTCCTATATGTGATCATTGGACTTCATTTTTTCTTTTTCCAAATCACACACAGATCTATTCCTAGTCGATATGTCTATCGACTCAAAATATCTTTGGAGAAGTTTCTCTTTTTGCCTTCCCCTCGTTCAAGTTAAGTCTTGTTTATGTTTTCTCCATATGTCAGAACATGCACAAATAAAATTTATACATTATCTTTTCTCATATAATTGCATGACATACTTTCTTTTCTCAAGGGGGAAATAGGGAAGGGGAGATTAAGGATAGTCACTCCGCTCCATAGATAGTGAACACAGATTCTTGTTTCATTTTCAATTCCTTTCAGGTCAAAAACATGGGCTGCTGGTGGGGCTGTGCCCAATTTTTCTTCCTCTTCTTCCGCTTTACAACCGGAAAAAGGAACCTTAGAATTCATCCTATGCGTGCATAAGCCACATGTAGGCATTAATTCACAATGCAATTTCAATCATGCCACATAAACCACTATTTAATTCCTCTAGCATGCATTTATATATCACAAGCCATATGGCCAAATACTTAGCATCAAGTATTCATGTCATACTAGAACCCAAAATGCCATTACATTATCAATTCAAGTCTTGGGTTCATTTCCAACAATTAGGCAGATTTCACATCATTGTGGCACGAATTTATTTCCATACCAAACAATCAATTCAGAGGCTATGAAAATTCTCAATGGAACTTCAATATTTCCAAAAGGTTCCCTAAAAATTTCAGAACAAAAAGAGTTCTCTAACTATGTTAACAAAATTAGACAAATTTGATAGTTAGAGACCACTTAGTCTCAGCTCAAAACTAGAAATACAAAATTTTTAATCCTAGAATAAAAATCATGGTTGAACTTCAAGATGCTTACAATATACTATAAAAATTTTAGAGGAAAAATCAATCATTTGCTATGGTAATAAAATTAGCAAAATTCGTAGCTTCAGCTTCAATAATTCAGGTAGCATAGGCAAAGCTTCACTTCATTTTTTTTAACATAGCAAAAGTGCCCAGAATGACTCCAAATTTTTACTGGAGACACCTTAATATGTTAGATACATGCCATAAAATTTTTAACTCAATCCAAGATCTTTAAATAGGTCAAAAAATTCGAAAATATTCCCTGTTTGCTTAAAACCGGGATTTTCCAGCAACAAGGTTCAAGCAACATGATTTTTTTCAAGTAGTAAATGTTAAAAACAAGGTTCACAAAAATTCGTGGGATTAGCTTAAGCTTCAATATATAATTTTTCTAACTCATGAAAATGCCCACAATTATACTAGAAAATTCATGAACAATCCCTGCCTATGACCAATTCGAGAATCCAGCAACCCAATACAAAATCTCGGTTGGTAAAAATGATTTTTTCACAACACCACACCACTCCTCCAAAGTAGATACATCTATATATATGTGTAATTACACAATAGAACTAGAAAATATTAATTAAATCAGTAACTAACTTCAGAAAATAGATTTGAAAACAAAAAGGTTTAAGAGCCCTACTCTTTGGAGCTTTAGAGATCTTGGCTCCAAATGATGCTCCAAGAATGATTTTTCTCTACTTCAAGGCTACCAAATCAGCCCTAAACCTTCCTTAGACAGTAAAGGATGATCTCTCAAGGTGGAAAAAGGTGATGAATTCAAATTTTAATCAGTTAGTTTTGTGGGTATTGATGAATAGAACAAGTTTTGTGAAGGGAATTTGTGGTTTTAGTAATTTTTGGCTAGATCTTTGGAGGTTGAAACATTATTCATGGCTGTTTGAGAGGAAGAAAAATGTAGGGTGTGTGTGCTAGAAACATGGCCAAGAATGTCAAGCTTAAAGGACAAGCTTAGTGGCTTAAATAATTTAAGTGTACATTGTAAACATTCTTTAATATAAAATCTAATTCTTTCTAAAAAGAAAACAAGATGAATGGCGAGGATTTGATCTTCTAATTCAAGATTAAATCCTAACCTTACACTTGGATTGAATGGATATACATTATCTATTTATAAAGTTTAAACTATCTTTTGGTGTTAGAAATCGCACATCGAAATTTTATCAAACAAGTAAAACACCCTACCCAGGTAATCAAACATTATTCGAAAATTAATTTTGGGTATAAAATCCTCATTTTTAACTATTCCTAACCTTACCCTCATATCTTCTCATTTCCAAGCATCTCCTGGTCTGGATATGGGGTTTTGGCTGTCTCGACAGGCCCTTAGGGCCTGCAAGGTCGCTATTCACCCCGTCTCGAAATGTTTTTTTTAACATCTCTGTTAGGCTATCCTCATCATTTCTAAAACTGTCAGATTTTTGAAATTATGACTAATAAAGCTTAAATTTCCACTTTGTCATGAACCGATTTGGACCGTGACTAGTACGTGAAGAGCCAAACCTATAAAAGCCATTAAATGACATGTCATACATAAAACATCACTTTTCAATTTAAATATAATTTAACTATAACTAAATAAATCATTCTCGTATATCATAATCCAATCCTTAGCAAAATGATTTCATAGTAAAGGAGTTGCTCTAGTAACTAAATCGTAAAACCCATCAAAACATAATTACATAATTCTCAAATCATAAAATAATGTATGTGTGGTCCATGATCTTGTCTGCATATGTACTAAAGCATTACCAAACATACTAACACCAGTTCACTCCAAAGTGAAGCTTACCCAAAAGAAATACTATTAGCTATTTAATTAGGACAAATCTAAGATGACTCTGGAATAATGGCGGTATCTATAAAGGGGAAAAGAGAAGGGCAAATTCATCAAAACTTAGCAGATTCTCACCCACAGCCAAACATGGGACAACCAAGGTCATACATAAGTAATAATATAACAGTAAAAATATCTTTTTCATATATATAGTAGATAAAAAACAAAAAAAAAACTTCTCATGTTCATAAGAGGGCAATCATAAATTTTTAAGGAATTAAAGGGAGAAACATAATGCTGATCATGTTAAAAGGCAAAACAATTTTTTTAGGTATTACTGTAGGTGGAAATGTGTACGAGAAGGGGGGTTGAATCGTGTATATCTTCATTTCTCATTTTCTGAAACATTTGAAAACAAGTACTATCAAGTGTAAAACTTGTAGTGCAGCAAAAATGTTGTTAGTGATTTCAGAAAGTAGATTTTTGAAACATTGATAATAAACGTTCATCAAGAATTAAATAACAGAAGGATAAGAAAGTTTGTGCAACATATAAACTAACAACAAGATGCAACAAGAAGAATAAGGGAGATCAGAGAAAGAGAAAGATGGACATAAAAGTTTTTATACTGGTTCAGCTAAATTGCCTACATCTAGTACTTAAGAACTGTTGAGGTTCCACCAAAAATATCTTTCTCAACTTGAGAAAGAGCAAATGGATAATCTTTATATTAGCCTTCCCAAACTCTCATCTGTGACCTCAGAAATCACCTGCTACCACAGATTGAGTAGTTCGGCCTTTCTAAGCTGAATAGAGTAGTATTAACACTAGCCTCTCCAAGTCCAACCGAGTAGTATTGACATTGGCTTCTCCAAGCCTAACTGAGTAGTATTGAAACTGGCCCCTCCAAGCCCAACCGAGTAATCTTGACACCAGCCTCTCCAAACCAAAACTCATGATCAGTAGCAACTTCTACTATCACATTGAAAAGAGTCTTGCTCCAGCCTCTCCAAGGCCTTGCTTCAGCCTCTCCAAGGCCTTGCTTCAGCCTCTCCAAGCTACAAGTAGTCTTGCTCCAGTCTTTCCAAGCTGCAACTAGTCTTTGACTATCCTCTCCAAGCTAAACTGTGGTCAGTAAGAACATCTTACTATCGCGTTGCAAGTAGTTTTACAGTACCCTCTCCAAGCTATCTTACAGCAATCACTGCCAGATCGAGGATACAAAAGTTTAGTGTTTGACTAACCTATACTCAAGTTTCCTTAATATATACATGAAAAGTTCCTAGGAAAACTTGAATGACTTCCTTCAGTCACTTCTTCCCTAAGAAGAGTATAAATCTAATTAAGAATGTAGAAGGAAGGTTTTCTTACACTTCAAGGATAAAAAACTAATTACATGATATATTAAATCTTCCAAGAAGTGGGAAAAGATTTTTGTAGAGTTTCCTCTCTTGAAAAATCAAATCTCTCATCAACTTTAAAGCACAACATCTCCATTTATAGCGGTCTCCCTTTGTGACCATTGCCCTTGATCAGTTCCCCAAGTGACACATGTTGATCATCAGTTGTGTCTTGAAAGAAATAGTTAAAAGAGAGGTTGATAGATTTGTCACATCGGTTACAGAAGCCATTGTAATGTTGAGTTTTCTGATCTTCCTTCGGAAACTACTTTTCTACTTCCCTAACATGCTTTCTAAACTCTTCTTCATGAAGCAAGGGTCGTTGATCAATCAAGCAGAAGAGATGACATACTAGTTTAAAATTGGGTTTGACTTGAATATTTGAAATTCAAAATTCAAATTTCCCCATTTTCCTGTAGCATTCTGTGCTCCACACTGAAGTGAGTTTTCTAATTGGCGCAATCAATTTTTTGATTAATTCTTCACTTTCTGATATTCAATCTCATCTTCTCTGCTAATGATTTCTTTGTGATTGTGATGATTGAAGATTAAGTAACACGTTGCTCTTGGACATGAATTGATTTCTTCATCTTGAGTGCACTTTCTGATGTCCTGTGCTACTTTATGGGGTCTCAGAACTTAATTTCTTGTAACATTGCAATCCTGTTCTTATCGTTAGCTATCAATTGCTCGAATAAGGATATAATTTCACTTCTCTTTCAATTCAAATCTTGTAACATGAGATAAACATGTTTACATATGTATAGTGAAATATATTCTCAGTTGAGTAAGTCTTGCTCTTGCTAAACGATAGAAACCTATTATAATCTTACAAAAAACTCAATAGAGACATCAGTCGTCCTTCAAAATATTTTCTTTAAATTAGCTTTGTTATCATTCAAAACAAATAAACGCATAGAGTTCTAGAGCTAATAGTCCTCCCTTTTTTATGATGACAAACCAATTTGAAGGAAATCTTCTGAAGAGATAATTATAAAAAAATATTACAAAAATATAAACATGATATATCGTATTCTTTCAATTCTATCACTACGAGATTTTCAGAAAGTTCTTTTTTAAAAGCATGATATGAACCATATAAAAGCATTTTTGGCTAAGTGACATTTAATAATAGCTGTTGTTGTTTTGCTTGAAGTATAAAACATGTTTAACATACTTTTTGAATGTTATTAGAGTAGATGTTAAAGAGAAAAACGTTTAAACTATGGATAAACAACCAGCTTGATTTTTGGTCAAAGCAAATAAACTTTCTAAAGATCTTTGTGCTTGAAAAACTTAACAAGAGAAGCTTGTGATATTTTATCTTGATTAGATCTGTTTTCAGCACGTCTTTATCCAAGGGAATTTTAAAAGGAATACTCAAAGATATACGATAAACAAAAAAAGAGCATTCGTGATTTTGGAGTAAAACACTGACACTTATGTAGTTTCTGATACTCAGAAAAACCTAAAAAAAAAATGATTAGCATATTGCTATGCGAGATTTCTGAAACTCATTAGGGATCAATCCCTGAATTTGCGAATATGAGCTTTTGCATATGAGCAGGGAAACTTTTCCAATAAAGATCAGATCATGAAAAGATGTTTTCAGAATGAATGATATATGATCTTTTAAAAACAGGTTTTGTAAAAACATTTTGACATATTAACACATTATTCTTCTAGAGATTTCTGAAGCTTGTTAACTAATCTTGGTCTTTTCAAAACATGTAAGCACAAGTTTCTGAAGACATGTTAGAAACTATTTGCAACCATACTTTGATCAAGTTATGTACAACACTTTAGAAAACATCTCTTATGTGAGTAATAGATAAAGAAAACGATTAAGCTCATTATACATATCAAGACTCAGCAAGTTAAACTAGTATCAGAGCAACAACCAACTTGTGCTCCTAAGGATACTTGGCCAAAGCTAATCATAAAACACATGTAAGCTAATATCCAACATATATATGAACAAACAAGTCAAAGCATATGCATTCAAGATAAGAAGCAAACATCTAACAGAGAGATGTATGATTAGCTGAGCATAGAAAGAGCATTGATATGAAACAGAGCTTAAGAGAGAAAAACATATGTATGTGACAACATAAAAAACATGAACTAAGGATGACATAATACATTATAAAGATCATGATATATGGATAAAGAAAAAAGAAACGATTTACATAAAAACATAAAAGAAACAAATATTGAGAGATATACAGAAGAAGACAAAAAAAATGTTTATGCTAAACAAACAAAATCTTTGAGCTCCTCCTCAGCATTGACTTCCCCTGAACATCTCAGCATAGTCTTCATATCTTAGGATAGCTCCCCCTAAATTTTGTATGCATAAGCACAAGATTTTCTTCAATTCTACTCTTTTCCCTCTTTTGGCATCATCAAAGAGAAAGTGTGCCTAGAAGTAGACGCTGCAGAAATTGAAAGGTCTATAGCTGCAAATCTTCCAATTTTTTGAGTTAGGCACCATGCTCTATAAGAGTGGCCTCAATACGATCCAGTCTTGAGGAAATTTCCCTTAGATTCCTCAAAATGATTTGATAGATTGTAGATAAAGTGGATGTAGATGGAGGCGGTAGATTGATGGGTGCAGGAGCAGCTCTAGGAGAAGGTTTAAGGATGTCTAGAGGAACAGTCTCACTTGATTTAGGCGATTTAGCCCTGGTGTCACCTTGTGCAGCAGTCGGATGTAGAGAGGATATAGTAGATGAGGCAAGAGCAGAAGCAAAGGTGGCATGATCACATTCAGGGGCAGCAACCTCTTGAGCAAAAGCAGAGGAAAAAGGAACATCGTGATCCAACACAGAGGCAAAAGCATCTTTTACCATAGGAGCTTCAGATATTCTAACCATTTCTTCCACCACTGGGGTAATGCGGATAGAACAAGGAGATTGGGGAACCATTAGAACGATTGCTGTTTGTGGTGTTGATACTTTTTCCTCAGACTCTTCTACAATTGGTTCCATGTTGGAGTAGACCTCATTAGCAAAGAAGTGTAGGCCATCCATATCCTTTTCCTTTAAGTATGGCTTTAGATCCTCAGACCTTGACATGATCTCCAACACTTGGATAATAGTCATAATGTCCTCAGAATCATTAAAAGCTAGTTCATCTGAAATAGTAGGAATAGGATCAAAGGTATTCCCAAATTGTTAAGACATGGGTTGTGAAGGCAGTTCTTCAATAACCACAAAAGGTTTAGGAACAATATTGACTTTTCTGCTACTCGAGCCCTGAATTTCCTTAGCTTCTTGCATTTTCCTTGCTTCTTCAAGCCTCTTTTTCTCCTACAAGATCCTCTGCTCTTTAAGTATGAGGTCTATTTTTTCTTCATCGTCAAATGGCTCAGGCTCCCTGGTTGTAGTAGTAGTATGCTCTGCTTCACTCATATCATTCAGAATGAATGTAGCTCCTTAAACTCCTGTAGGCAGAGACCGATCCTCATTTTCTAGAACTTTCTTTTGAATGGTAAGCTTATTAGATCTACCTTGAGGAAGGTCACTTTCTGATGTTTCCATTTCCTTTGCATAGGGCCTTTGAGTTTTTGAGAGCTTCTATCTCTTGGTTGACTTTCCCTTGCCTTTCTGAAGAAATTTTAATAGAGCCTCTTCAGACTCTTTTTCAATAGATGTTTGTTCATCTTCTTCAGAACTCTCTAGGCTACTTTCAGAGAGAACAAGCATTTTCTTAGATTTCCTCTTCTTCTATTCCCCTATTTTCTTCTTGTCCATCATAGCCTTCTTTTCTACATTGGTCTCTTCAACCAGAATGCTTATCTTTCTTAAGCTAGTTTTCACTGGGATAAACTGGGTTTTCTTCTTTGATCTGAAGGAGTTGATGGTGAAATCAGTTCCAGGAACATATTCAAACCATTCTTCTATAAGAGGACATTGCAAATACTAGAAAATTTTCGTTAGCAACATCCCATAGGGAACTCCAGCAGTTTTCCTTTTCTCGTTTGTAATGGCACTAAGCATATAGTCCATGATTAACTTCTATAGGTTTACTTTTTGTTTGGTCATCAAATAGAAAAATAGCATATAGTCGAGCCCCAGTAAAATATCTGTACTTCCTCACCTAGGAAGAACAGTGAACTAAATATAGTAAATACTTTCCCTATCCTAGAACTAAGCAAGGCAATAGTAATGTTACCGAGTTTGTATTTTGTGGAATCGGTGAGACATTTTGAAACTTCCTTAGCACTCACCCTAAGAAAATTAACGCAATCTTCATTAGCTAGACAGTTGACTCTAACAGCAGGAGCCTTAACAATAGCCGCCAAGTCAGACAGCTTTATTTCCATGAAGACATCCCTAATAGTGGTTGAGAGATTAGTCCAATTCTTTACTTCCAGAAAGAAGTAGAAGGCAATGACCATTCCTAGAAAGATTCTATCAAAAATGTCCAGAAAGTGTTCCCATCCGTGGAAGGTAAACATCTTCCTAAGTATCAGAACTTGATTTAATAAGGCATGCTTAACTTTTTCCCGGGAGCTATAGTTCTTTGAGATAAATCTTTTTCATACGTCTCCTGCATATGAGGTTCATTGAACATAAGGAAGGCTCCTCGTCTAGATGAATCTCTATCAATTTCTCGTCCTTCAGCCATGAAAGAAAAAACTTTGAAGTGAAAAAGGATAAAAAAGAGTTAAGGTTTAGAGAAGCAGGAGAGAGGACAGAGATTTTATAGATGAAGATTTGTTGAGAAAAGGTTTGCAGATTCTGAAATGGGGGTTTGTGAAGAAACAGAAGGGGTTTCAGGGATGAGATAGAAAGCAAAATGGTTAAAAGTTTGAGATTAGGATGATGGTAAAAGAGGTAATTTGTTCAAGAAGATGAAAGTAAAAGTAATGTGTGAGACGCGAGGGTTTTAGTGATGGGACATGACTGAAGGCGAAGCGACATCGGGGAAAGAAACACTAAAGAGTGGGAGTTATCCCGCCTTTTCATCGTTCTTTCAGAAAGAGAGTTTTCTGACTAGTGATATTACTTTATGAAAAAGTTACTTTCTAAACGTCACGATTTACTTTTTGATCCTCCGAAAAGACTTTGTAAACCTATCACCGACTCATCTTTTTGAAATGGATTCTATATTCTCATAACACCATTATTTTCTAACTCTTAAATACTTCTTTCTGAACAAATTTTCTTTTTTTTGATCAACCCGTCTTCATTCTGATAAAATCATCTTCTTTCTAACTTGAAAACTGTTAAAATATTCTCCACAGAGATCTGTGGACTTGCAAACTGATGTCTGAAATACCTGCTGATATTCTTGATCTTGCAAACTGTACTTCTAATGTTCTTGCAAACTGACATATAGAATCTTCAAGAGTATACACCTTTTCTAATGACTTCTGATGGCTTTGTTATGACTTCATATGGGAGTTATGGAGAAAGAACACCCAAAGATGTTTATGCAGAAGTGAAAACATTTTGAAAAGAAGAAGGTTTTTCCAAGAAAAGAAAATATTTAAGAAATCTTTAGCCACAGATATCGTGAATACATCTTGACACAAGATCTTCAGTATACATATCTTTAACTCAATATCTCCATTTTTAAACATGATAAGACATAAAAAGAATTTCGCAAAAATAAACTCGAATTTAGAGTGCTGAAAGGATTCTTGATAAGACAAATAACACTGGTATTACCTTATAGGATAGGAGAAAGGAGTACCTCAAGAAATGGTCATTTAGCTAATTCCTTATCTGCAGCATCTAGGTGCAAAGATTGTATCATCACATGTGCTTGTTCTTTTAGCCCTTGTGCAGCCATGCTTTTCTTGATGATGACAGCATTATTCGGATTCTCCTTGAACATCTTTTTTGTACTGATGATGATGATTCAATCATCATGTGTAGACTTTGCCTTTCACTCGAGCTTGGTCAACATATTTTAGATAGCTTATACCCAACTTTGATTACTCAAAGCCTTTTCATTATATTCAAATACAGTGGTAATGATGAAAGCACAATTGATATGTAACCAGGGGATGACTTGGTTTTCATACCCTTGGGAGTCACTGCATGAACTTAGACAATAGAATACTATCTTTAAAATAGAAGCTTCCATGAAATTTTTGTATATTTAGATTCTTTAGCTTCTGTGTCATCTTTATACGGCTCATATTATAGTCCAGAAAGATTACTTTCTGATCAACTTGAAAGATCCAAGCATACTTTCTGAAGAACTGAGGTTCTAGAGTCTACTTTCTGATACTTTGGCTTTCATCTGCTAGCTTTTAGGAACATGCTTGAGATATATTTTCTCAGGGATTTTCTTAAGATTATCGAGATTGTCAGCAAGATCTTCTTTAAACTTTCCATCATCATACTTGAAAGAGTCTTGAATGAATTAATCTTCAAGATCTATGACAGTTCTTAGATTCCAAGCATGAAATCTAAAATGATCATCATCATTATGTTTCTTGAAACTTCAGTCAAGAAGGCTTTTCAAATATACCCACAAGAAAGAATTTGATTTTGGTACCCAGACATACTTGGGTCCTTTTGGTTAGTTTTAGAGGAAGAGATTTTTCAACCTTTCTAAAAGAGTTCATTTTCAGGAATCATTTATCAAGAAAGTTTCTCTTCATACAGTAGGAAGAACAAAAATAATATATAGATATAAAAGATGAGGTTTGCATAGGTTTTTTATCTTCTGTTTCTTTTGTATATCCCAGTCTAGTTTCTTAAAACTATAGATGCTGACCATTTTCACAAAAACAAAGTTTTTGAAATATGACGTATGTTTCAAGTCAGATTCTTTGGAAGCTATGAAGTCTTCTTAAGAATCCAAAAATGACTTTCTGATGATTTCATATAAACTTTTGGAGGCTTTAGATTTATAAAACTTGAGAAGAAGTAGAAGAACTCCTTGGAGTGTATCTAATTTTCAACTTTCCAGCTTCAAGCTCAAACTTCTCAAGTTTTCATGGCAACCTTGTGATCTCTTTGGTTAGTTTGAGATATATAAAGGAAAAAGCTTTGAGAAACCTCTAGTAACTTATCATGTGAAGCAGATAATGTATTATAAGAAGCATGAGATGTAGAAATGTTTACCTCCCTTGTCTCTGATGTTGTTTTTTAGTCACGAAGCACAGGATGGTAGCATGTTTTAGCATATCATGACCTTCTGACTCTTCCTTTCTCAAGATGTCTAGCACATTCTTCTTCTTTAAGTTAGGATATGACAATTAACCACTAAACTGATACATGATGTCTATCTTTACTGCTATAAGCAGATTTTCTTTCTCAATATAATCTGTGTCCTGATTTGTCATTCATGAGATTTATGTCTTCTTGTTTTAGTCATTATAGACTTTTGACATATTCCACAGATAGAGATATCTCATCTCCATATTTACTCTCCGATATCAATATCAGATCTTTTTGCTTCAACAGAAGTTTTAGCAATTTTCATTGCTTTAGCATTACATAGCATCTGATATGACAACTTTAGGAACAAGGATATCATGAAACGGGTTATGATCTTCAAACATCATGTACAGGCTATTTCATATAGCCTTTCATATGTACCAAGCAATACATATGCAGTATATCAGCTTTAGCTTAGAGCATATATGAACAAAGGCTCGACTAAGTGGAACCACTGAACTTTTCTCCTTTGTAAAGTTCTTGTGCATCGATCTCTTTGAAATCCCTTTCACCATTTGAGCGAACTATGCCAGATCCTAGAATTTCATGAACAAAGGATGGTCAGTTGATAGAATGATCTTTGTGAATAGGATGCATGTCATTCTGTCCCTCAAATCTTTATCTTCTTCAATTGTTGGATTGCTTAACCCTTCAAAGGTCTGGCTCAGATACCACATGTAGGTGGAAATGTGCACAAGAAAGGGGGTTGAATCGTGCATATCTTCATTTCTTGTTTTTTGAAACGTTCGAAAACAAGTAATATCAAGTGTAAAACTTGTAGTGCTGCGAAAGCGTTGTTAGTGATTTCAGAAAGTAGATTTCTAAAGCATTGATAATAAACGTTCATCAAGAATTAAAAAAACAGAATGGTAAAAAAGTTTGTCCAACGTATAAATAACAAGATGCAACAAGAAGAATAAAGGTGATCAAAGAAAGAGAAAAATTGACATAAAAGTTTTTATACTGGTTCGGTCAAACTGCCTACATCCAGTACTCAACAACTGTTGAGGTTCCACTAAAAACATCTTTCTCAACTTGAGAAAGAGCAAATAGATAATCTTTACATCAGTCTTCCCAAGCTCTCATCTGTGACCTTCAGAAATTATCTGCTGCCACAGATTGAGTAGTTCTTTACCAGCTTTTCCAAGTTGAATAAAGTAGTATTGACATTGGCTTCTTCAAGCCCAACCGAGTAGTATTGACACTAGCTTCTCCAAGCCTAACCAGTAGTATTGACACTGGCTTCTGTAAGCCCGATTGAGTAATCTTGACACTAGTCTCCCTAAGCCCAACTGAATAGTTTTGACATTGGCTTCTCCAAGCCAAAACTCATAACCAGTAGCAACCTCTACTATCATGTCAAAAGTAGTCTTACTCCAACCTCTGCAAGCTGCAAGTAGTCTTGCTACAGCCTCTGTAAGCTGCAAGTAGTCTTTGACTAGTCTCTCCAAACTAAACCATGATCAATAAGAACATGTTATTATCGCGTTGCAAGTAGTTTTATAGTAGCCTTTCCAAGCTATCTCATAATGATCACTATTGGATCAAGGATACAAAGTTTTAGTATTTGGGTTGCCACTCAAACTAACCTACACTCAAGTTTCCTTAACATATACATGAAAAGTTCCTAGGAAAATTTGAATGACTTCCCTCTATCACTTCTTCCCTAAGAAGAGCATAAATCTAATTAAGAATGTAGAAGGAAGATTTTCTTATATTTTAAGGATAAAAAACTGATTACATGATATATTGAATCTTTCAGGAAGTAGGAAGAGATTTTTACAGAGTTTCCTCTCTTGAAAAATCAAATCTCTTATCAGCTTTAATGCACAACATCTCCATTTATATCACTCTTCCTTTGTGACTGTTGCCCTTAATCAGTTCTCCAAGTGACACGTGTTGATCACCAGTTGCGTCTTGAAAGAAACAGTTAAAAGAAAAGTTGATAGATCTGTCACATCAATTGTAGAAGTCGTTGTAATGTTGAGTTTTCTGATCTTCCTTCAAAAACTACTTTTCTACTTTCTGAACATGCTTTCTGAACTTCTCTTTCTTGAAGCCAGGGTGGTTGCTCAATCAGGCAGAAGAGATGACGTACCAGTTTGAAACTAGGTTTGACTTGAATATTTGAAATTCAAAATTCAAATTTCCCTCATTTTCTTGTAGCATTTTGTGCTCCATAGTGAAGTGAGCTTTCTAATGTACGCAATTAGTTCCTTAATGAATTCTTCACTTTCTGATCTTCAATCTCATCTTCTTTACTGATGATTTCTTTGTGATTATGATGATTGAAGATTACGTAACACGTTGCTCTTGGACATGAGTTGATTTCTTCATCTTGAGTGTACTTTCTGATGTCCTATGCTACTTTCAAAAGTCTCAGAACTTGGTTTCTTATCACGTTGCAATCCTTTTCTTATCGTTAGCTGTCAATTACTTGAATAAAGATATAATTTCACTTTTATTTCAATTCAAATCTCATAACGTGAGATAAACATGTTTACAAATGTATAGTGAAATATATTCTCATTTGAGTAAGTCTTGCTCTTGCTAAATGATAGAAACCTGTTATAATCTTATAAGAAACTCAATAGAGACATCAGTCATTTTTCAAAGCATTTTCTTTAAATTGGCTTTGTTGTCATTCAAAACAAATAAGTGCATAGGGTTCTGGAGTTAACAATTATAAGCTAATAAATATATTTTAAGAGCTAATTTGTCAGCAACCTAATCTTTTGAGAGCTTTTTGTGTAAGAAAGATAATTTAATTTTAAAAACAAGGCCATTTCTCAGGTGTAGATTTAAAAAAACTACAGCATACAGATCTTAAATATATCAAATGATTGACAACAAGTTTAAAATTGTGGTCTAAAGATAAGATAAAGTTATTAATTGGGTTAATAAGTTTAAAATTTAAACTTTTGGTTTGTGTCTTTCACCCTCTCCACCGTCTTCATTATCACCAAATTCCCTAAACTTCCAACCTACTACCACTGCCCTAACTATTATTCCAACCTTTAGAGCCTTCGATGCTGGAGCTTCCATTACCCTATAGCCTTACCATTGCCTTAGTCATGGCAAGGCACTGCCATGAAACCACTGTTAGCCTCCATAACTACTGAAATCATCATTTGGTTCCCCTAGTCCTAGCCAGTGTTTCTTAAAATGTGTGGCATCAATTCACTATCTTCTTGGCACAATCTCATAATCATCACACAGCCGCTCCTACTTAACGTCGTCACAATCCTTAGCCTCGACCTCTTCGTCTTTGTCAAAACCCTACTCTTCGTGGTGGCATTCTCTGGCTTCAACTATCCAATCCCATGGCTCATTTGCCTTGCCTTCTTCTTCAGAAGCTCATTGCTAGGGTTAGAGTCCACATGCCCCAGCGACAACTTCTCTTCTCACCTCATCGTTTGCAATAACAGCTCCGACCTTGTTTACAATGCCCGCTTTCCTCCAACACCTTTATCACTGTCAAGAAACTTTCCTACTAGCCCACATCAATAATATGTGTCGCAACCGAGATTGCGAGGAGACGACAAAAAAGAATTATGGAAAATTGGATTTGCCACCAAGTTTATTTAAATTGGGAAAAACATGGAAAAACTCATTTATGTTAGAAAATAGTCTTTGAAAAACCAAATATGAGTTTGGGAGTCGGTTATGCATAGGGAAGGGTAGGAACTTAATCCTCCAACATCCCTAATACACCCGTCCTTAGATGGTACTTTAGTAAGTTGTGCAAATTAATTAGTAACCTTTAAAATCTTTTTCCTTTTTTTTCAAAAATATATTTACAATTAAACAAATAAATTATGAAAAATTAATTTTGGCTTGACAGGGATTGCCTGCTCCTATCTGGTGCAATGAGAAACTCAAAATCATGTAGCTCTGTAGAAAATATTTGTGGGTTGACAGATTTTTAATAAAAGAGAAGAAAATAAAAATAAAATGTTGATTGATTTCAATTAAAAAAAAATCATGAAAATCCATTTGTGCACAAGATTCAAGTTAGCACTAGGCCACTCAATGAATCTTTATCATTTGAATAACGATGAAAGTAACATTTGCTACTTAATCATCATTATTGATTATTGTATGGATTAAAAATTCTAAAAAAAGATTTTTTTATTTGTTTATTAGAAAGAAAACATATTTTTATTTATTTTTTAATAAGCACTAATTTCAACTATGAACTAACAAATTTAATTCAAAGGTGAATTATTAATTTAAGTAAAAACACAAACAAATAAAATAATTAAAAACTTAAAGCAAATCAAGGGCCTAACTACTGTTTTCTTTTTCATCAAATTTTTTGAATGTTTTTAACACAAAATTCACTAACCATCAAATAAATAATAAGATCACTCCTTAAACCAATTTATTTAATTCCAAAGAAAATAACTAAAACAACATGTTACAAACTCCTTTTTTTAAAAAAATTGTAAAGTAAAACTAGTCAACGAAAAACAAATTTCAATAAAAACATAACTAGCCCACTTAAAAGAAAACTTTTGTTTTTTTAAAAAAAAACCCAAGCCCAAACACTTTCACTCTCCAATAAAAACAAGCAGCCCAAAAATTTTGAAACAAAACTTTTATCCACTACATAAATAATACTCAAATAAAATAAAAAAGAATCACAATCAAAGATAAGTGGAGCAAGGGGATGGGTTCTGCGCATACACACACACATCCACATGAATATACATGGGACTCTCTTTCTTTCACACATATAATACACACACACACATGCAAGAGAGAGATAGAGAGGGCAACAGAGAAAGAGAGGTGAAAGGGAGGGGAGAGAGAGAGGCCGACAGCGGTCATTGCACCGGATAGAGGAAGAAGCCGCAGTGGCCAACTTCGCAGCAGTCACGCGGTTAGGTGATCGTGGTCGACTAGAAGGTGGATGTGGTGAGATAGCCATGATTTATACACAGCTGGGGTGTGATACACAACGCGGCATGGCTAAGCGGAGGAAGGATTCGTAGAGACCGTGGAAGTTGGACAGCGCTGGAGGTCAGGGTGAAGGAGCGCGCGATCAACTAGGCTGGAGGGTGATCTATCGTCGTGTAGCGAAGAATGAGGGAGGCCACGGTTGTTTGGGTATGCGAGGGGAGGGCGGTGGTGGAAAGAAAGGTGGCTTGTGGTGGTGGAAGATGGAGGCCGCGGTGACGCGCAGTGGTGGTTGTGAGTGGTGCAATCCGGCGTAGCTATGGCTGTGTAATGGAGGAAGGTCAAGGCGGTGAAGAGTGGCGAAGTGGTGGCTCATGAAGATGGCTCTCAAAAGAGATAAATCGCGGTGAAAGTGGCTCGTGAAGGCCAAAAACACGGCGGTGAACCGCGATGGTAGAGGCTGGGTTGGCAAGGCAGTGGCGGAGAGGGGATAAGGAGCAGCGTGTGGTGGTTTGTGATGATGACAGCCACGGATACGATGGCTAAAGAGGAAGAAGAGAGATCGAGAACGTCGACGGCCATAGTGGTGGTGACCATGCCACCGGCATTCCTTCTTGTTTTCTGTCTCCCTTTTTAGAATTTTAGATCTGTTTGGTTTTGATCTGAATTGAGACTTTTGTTGTTAAGCTGGACTGTTGATGATGATGGACTGTATGGACTCTTTTTGCTGTGTTTGGTTGTTAATTAGTTTCTGATTTTGGCTTTAATTTGCGAGTTATTTGTCATCTGGGATGGGATAAGATTGGGTATTGTTGAGTTGAATGGCTGTGATGGTAATTATATGGGTTTCAGGGGATTTCAAGACAATTTGCTTGGAGAATACAAGATCAACGAACACTGAATGGTTTACCTGTGTTAGTTCCCTCTTTTCTTTGTAAACAGCTCCTTTTTTTTTGAAAAATGAAGATGACAATCAGCTTTTATTTTTGTGATTTTCTCTCAATTCTCTCAAAATCTCAACACAAAACGGATTCTCTTTAAATGAAAAATGGTGATTCCAGTTGAAAAATTATTCGTCTTTTGTATGTGAATTTGATTCTATTTATACACGATTTTCAACCATGATTCGAGATACTTGTTGATCTGATTGGAAAATTTTTCTCCCAATTCATGCTAATTTTATGGGATTCTGACCAACTACGTCGCTGTTTCTGATTTTTGCTTCTGTTATTCAACGATCTGTTTCTTTTTCCTTGTTCCTTGAAAAATATCGTCAAAGACAATAGGCGCTCCTCCTTGACTTCACTATTCCGTGAATCACTTCTCTTTTGTTTGTTTAGAAGAGGAAAAATTGTCAAAGACATGCACTTTCTTTTTTCTAAACTGATAAGAAAGAGATCGGGGGTGCATGTGCAGGTACTCATTTCTTTCCTTTTTATTTAAAAGAAAACAACAGGAAAAAAGTGATCAAAACTCTTTTTTTTTTTTCAAAATTAAAATAACATAAAAGATGAAATGGGTTGAATTGACATGAAATGGGCTTTTTATTTTTGTATAACAAAAAAACAACAACAACAACCAAAAAAGAAATGGACTGATAATAAATATATATATATATATATATATATATTTCTTTTCTATTTTATGGACCGGACAAAATCGGGTGTTCACAATATATATCTCAGTTTCACACACTTAGTCTCTCACACACAAAGACAAGAGTTTGATATTGAAATTGAAATTAGGGTTCTTGATGCTTTGAAATTGAATTGAGTTAGCAATTGTGTGAGGTGGAGGATAGTGGGGAGATCTATGATGATGTCGAGTGCCTTTTGCATTGGCTTAACATATTCACTGTGCAAACAAAAAATCATCTGTATTATAGCATGCACCTAAAAACAAGAGTAAATAACCTCTTTGAATATAATATTTTCAATTTGATACTAGTTTGTTCTTAACAAAATGATCGACATCAATTTAGTCATTATATTTTTTTTAATTTTGACATCAATTTAGTCATTTTTTTTTCAATTTTAAATAAATGATAAAATTTATGGCAAATAAAAAATTAGGATTAAATTGATGTTTAAATTAAAAATGCTATGACGAAATTGATGTAAATTTTTTTGTTATAATGAAATGGATGTTAAAATTAAAAAATTAAAGATTAAGCTGATGTTAAAAATTTTGTTAATACTAAATTGATATCCAATTAAAAATATTAAAAATAAAAATGATTGTTTACTCTAAAAGCAATTATTAGAAAAAAATACACGTGCATTGTGGTTTTTTTTTTGCCTATGGGATTTGGGTGGTATATTTGCATCAATATGATATTTTAGAAAAAATTTACATAATATGGTATTTTTAGTGTAGAATCCTCCAAAGGCAGATTCAACACTGAATCCGTCATTGGCAAATCCAATAAAAAAATATTTTTATATTGAATTCGTCACAAATTTAGTGTGGCGGATTTAATAAAAAAATATTTTTATAAAATCTATACCAAAAGTCAAATTCAATAATACAAAATTCATTATTGACATATTCTAGATATTATATACAAATAAATTTATCAATTTTTCATAGTGTGAATCATCTCTAAAAGCTCTCTGTATAAATTATTTACCGCGTTCATGCATTGATCTGTACCACCAGATGGTGCAGTCAGGTTAAAACCCCCCCAAAACCCTCATTCATTCAATCACTGTACCTCACTCGCAAAATTTTGCTCCGACGAGGACAATCAATCCCAGAAAGAAAAGACCCAGATCAAAATGGCGAAGAAACCATGGAGAATCATTCCAAGACCCCTTCTCGAGACCATCTTAAACAACCACGCACAGCACCACCGCGTCCCGCAACCTCTCGTCCTTCACGGTCCCAGAGGCGTCGGAAAAACCACCCTCATTCTCGAACGTAACCATTCCCCTCCCTCTCTCTCTCTCTCTCTCTCTCTATAACAAAAATAAATGGAAAAAAAAATCACTTTCTCTTTATCCACACCACACTCTTGCAAAAAAAATTTTTTTTGTGCAGGTTTGCTCAGCGACTGGAACAAAGGCCCTCACCTCACCGGTTACGTCGACTTCGCCGAATCCATCAAAAGCCACCACCCGTCGCACGGGCAGTCCTTCCCGTGGGCCTCGTGGTCCAACTGCCCTCCTCCCGCCCTCTCCGACTGCCGGCAAAGCCTCGAGCGATGCCTCGAGTCCATGGTCGAGAGCGGCGTCCGGATGGGAACCATAACCGCCCAACAGATTTTCCTTACTCTCAGCAAGTGGCACGGCCTCACCGCCGCTCTCCAGCGCGTGCTGCTCAACGGCGGCGGCGGCAGTAGCATTACCTCCTTCAAATCCCCTGTTGTCGGCAGGTTCGCTGCCTCGCCGGCGGCGCTGTGGGACCGCGCGATTTTCGCGCTTTCTGCCCGGTGTGATGCCGCGGAGATCGACTGGGTTTTGGGGTTTGGGGAGAAGGGGAAGAAGAATGCGTTGTCTGTGGAGGAGGCTTCGTTTTTCAAGGAGGCGGTTGTGGCGCTGAAGCTGGCGAAGAAGGTGATTGAGGTTCAGCAAGGGTGGAGGGCCAATGCCATTGCTCATATGAATCGGACCGGCGTGTTCTCGAGGACTTTGACGCATTCCAGTACTGATTGGCCTTGTTTGCTGTTGGAGTTGTTATCACAAGCTGCTGAAATTGACCATTTCCAGGTACTTGAAAATTGATTGGGTATCCCTTTTAGTCTTAACAATTTGAATGTGGCATCAGTTTGGTCTGAATAATTTTTTTTACATCAACTAAATCCTAACATTTTGAAATTTGACGTCAATTTTATCGTTATATTAAATTATCTGTAACTTCTGTTGTGGTTACTTGCTTACTCTCAAATTGATAAGATGGAAATTACTCCCTATTCAGTCAAAGAAGAAACCTAAGAAGCATATCTTGGACAATTAGAATTAATTATAACGGAATTTATTGATAATTTGACTGAATGATAAAATTGGTGTCTGGTTTCAAAGTGTCCGAACTTATAACTAAATTGGTGTCAAAATTTTTTCAGAACAAAATTGATGTCAACTTCAAAATATTAGGACTTCAGAGAATACCTATTCTAAAAAGTTGATGCAATTTAATTTTGGAGTAAAAGGATGCATTTCAGGCTAGTACTAATCCTGGAGTGAGCTTCCATGGTTAGATATTGCACTGTATGCTTGTTTATCTGTGTAATAATATAAGCTGGATTATATATTTTTGTATAGTGTGTTGTGATGTTCAAATTTACGATATGTTCTAGTCACTTGCAGCCGAAGCTGGTTATTAACAATATCGAAGTTTTAAAGCACGCAACTATAAATGATGAGTGGTCAGTCAGCGGACCACTATATCATGACAGTCTGATATGGCGAATAATTGCTCTGGGTGCGAATGAGCGCTGTTTGCCAGTTATCCTGGTGACGTCTGACAGGTGATTTTCTTTTAATTTGTATTAACTTCCCTTCCCTCTTTTAATTTTGTAACAATTTGGTATAAAATATTGCTACCTTGTTACTTTGAAATCATGGGTTAACCTCTCTGCTTGAGGGGTTAAGATTGCATTCATTTACCTTCTCTATGTTGTATTTCATGCACTGGGTGGTCCCTCTCGTGTAAAAATATTCTCCGTGAACTGTCGCTGGAATTCAATTCAAAATTTTTAGCTGTGGCGGCTCAATTTTATGGTTATCTAGCTTATTTATTTCCAGAATTACGAAACATGCATTTTATGTATTGATCTCCTTTGGCTGGTGAGGTGAGGTGAGGGTCTGTAACATGGACTTAGGTGCATTGTCAAAGATTCATTGATGTTACTCTATAAAAATTGTTGAACAACTTTAAATAGCATGTTATTGAAGTTTCAGCTTTTTAGGAGGCTTTAGGTGCTGGAATCTTGTCAACTTTATAGATAATTACTTATTCTCTGGGGAATGTTCTGCAATTTTAATATGCTATGCTCAACTCCTGAGTTTATAATTATGCATTATGTGGAAACTATATGCAGAAAATGATGGAAAGTATACTACTGGATTCCAGTACCGGAATAGGTAGAATGATAGAACCCTAATATTTGTTGAAGAACAAGAGAAGAAAACCTCTAAGATTTCTGATATAGAGCTGAATTCCAGTGGGGAATTAGCTCAAAATCTTGAATACAAGAAGCAAACAAAAGATAAAAGTATCCTGGGCAATAGAGGAGCCCTTCAGCCTCTACTATTCTCTCTTCCTGAGAATATTTGATTGCCCTACTGTCTCCCCACTACCTGTGTATATACCCCTGCAATGCTTCACTCACTTCCTCTCTCCAGCTTAGCATAACAAACCTGAATTCCACCTAATTGGCCTCAAAGCAGCCCACTTCTCCTAGTCCTTCTCCTATAACAAACGTAAATACCATAGAATAATTTCTAGTATGTTTTTGTTGCAATTCATTGCTTTTGTCGCAAACATAAGCGCTGTGTTGATTAAAAATGGTCAGTTGCGATTTCTGTAGTAGTATATTGAGTTAATATTCATTTTAGTCCTTGACTTTACACTTGTGAGTTATTTTAATCTCTAACTTCTAAAATAAGTTAAATTAGCCCTTGACATTGCAAAATGGAAGTCATGTTAGTCCCTCAGTCCGCTTTTATTTAACATTCCATCAATTAAATGATGATATGTAACGTTAAGTGATATTTTGACACACCTTATATCATTTGAAGTAAAATTAAGTTTAAAATAATTCATTTTGATATCTAAGATTACATGAAATGATTTATTTAAATCTACTTTCCAAGTCATAAAATGACTCATTTTGTGTAATGTTAGACATCAAAATAAGTTATTTTAAACTTCATTATACTTCAGATGACACAAGGTATGTCAAAATATCACTTAATGTCACATATCATCATTTAATTGACAAAATATTAAATAAAAATGAAATAAAAAACTAACTTGACTCATGTTTTGCAATGTTAGGGACTAATTTGACTCATTTTTAAGGTTAGGGACTAAAATGATTCACGAGTATAAAGTTAGAGACTAAAATGAGCATTAACTCTACTATGTTATAGTTTTTCCTGTACACTCAAGAATTAAATGTTTTGTATCGGAGAGAGAATATTTCAGAATGGATTTTCTTTATGTTTGACTAAACAACACTGGGCTTGACATATACAGCTGTGCCCAAACCAGAAAAGGAAGGCAATAAAAGCTGATCCCATAATTTGTGGAATTCCTTCCTTGAATACCTAATTAAGCCTAATTATAGAAACATAATCAGATACAACTAGTTAATTCTCGGAATAAAATATATACAAGATATTTCCTAAAATAAAAAAAATAAAGAACCAGAATAATTGACTTTCCACACTCCCTCTCAAGCTAATGAATAGGCATTTTCCATTCCCAGCTTGGAGATAATATTCTGAAATGCTGGACTGCTTAACCCTTTTGTAAGAATGTCAGCAAGCTCACCATGTGTAGTCACACAGGGTGTACATATTAGTCCACTCTTCAATTTATCTTTGATAAAGTGTCTATCAACATAAATGTGCTTTGTGTGATTCGTTGTACCAGATCGTGGGCTATACTAATTGCAGACTTCTTGTTGCAGTAGAGTCTCGTTGGCCCTTCCCACTTATTTTAACCAAAGTAGTTCACAAACATCTTGAGTCATAGCTCTGACTTCTGCTTCTACACTAGATCGAGCCACAACATTCTGTTTTTTGCTCTTCCAAGTCTCAAGATTTCCCCGAAGAAAGGTGCAATATCCACTGGTTGATCTTCTATCAATTGATGACCAAGCATAATCAGCATACTTGTAGGCTTCAAATATTACATCTCCATTTCTTTTAAATAAAATCCCTTTCCTCGGTGCTGCCTTGAGGGACTGCAATACCATAGTATCAGATAAAGAGAATGGAAAATATTGTGTAATCTGTATATGTGATTGTATTTGTATTTATCACAAAATGAAAGAAATAAAGGTTGCTAGGTATTAATTAGAGAGACCTAGCTTCTCTCGTAAGTCCCAATTCCAATTTTGAGATATCCCCCTCAGTAGCTTTCCCCTATCCTTATATTGCATTCTCCCCATCCTTCCCATAACAGAATACCCTGTCCCTCACTCCGCTAACCTTGCCTATGTGGCAGAGTTAGTTAAAAAACCCTTCCCTCACTCCCTTGGTTACATGCTCCCCTTTCCTGCCACGTGTCTTCTTATTCTTCCTGACATCTATATGAGCATAAGGGGTATATGAGTCATATTACATAGTGGGAAAATATTCTAAGAGCTAGCACCTCCACTAGCCCACCCAGAAACAGGTTGAGTTCACCATCTGAGCCCATTTTATTTTGGTGGGGTTTGGCGGACTTTTAGTTAGGTGGGCTTAAACGGAGTGGGCCGGCCTGTTTTGATGCACGTAGACACTTCCGTCCCTCTCTTTGTCAACGTCATTGCCATCTACATGCAAACCACCCTCAACGGTTATGGCGTCCTCCACCGTCAAATCACCATCATCGCAACGGCTTTTGCAGATGCGATTAGCACCGCTGTCGTCAATGATTGATCTTGGCACTCCCATCGCCCTTTGACATGCATCTCCGGCGTGCCTTTTTGACAATGGCCCCAACTCTTTTCCTTCCAAAGCTTCACCCACCACTGGTTCGGTCACCCCTTCGCTCTTTTCAACTGTCGTTACTGTGAAACCCATCATCTATGTGACCTCCTCCAGCTATTCCTCTTTGTTCGCTACCTCCAGCTCCATTTCTTCCTTAGATTGATGTGCATCTTCATTGTTTTCCTTTTTCTCCTCTTCGTTTTGCGTGCTTTCAAAGAACATGCAAACCTTAGGAGCCCAACGATCCATGGAGGACCTCCTCCTTCTTCTCCATCATTGAGCTTCATCATTCTCCCATACAGGTAGTCGGCATCGTCGGGGATACCCTTCTCTTACTCTCTTTTTTATTTTCTTCCTATTCTGCTTCATCCTCTCCATCTTCTTCCCCCTCACACTCTCCGACTTTGACTTCATGGCGGCAGCATCTTGCATGGTTTCTGGCACAGTGCTCCTAAGAACAGGAGCTCTGATACCATTGGATAGGATCATAGTGTCAGATAAAAAGAATGGAAACATAGTGTGTATTTTGTATATGTGATTGTATTTGTATTGATCACAAAATGAAATAAACAAAGCTTGCTAGGTATTAGAGAAACCCAGTTGCTCTTCCAAGTCCCAATTCCAATTCTGGGATACCCCTCTTATTAGAGAAACCCAGTTGCTCTCCCCTACCCTTGTATTGCATTCTCCCCATCCTTCTCATAATAGAATACCCACTCCCTCACTCCACTAGCCTTGCCTATGTGGCAGAGTGAGTTAGAAAACACTCTCCTCACTCCCTTGGTCACATGCTCCCCATTCCCCCCACGGGTCATCTTATTCTTCCTGACATCTATATGAGCATAAGGGGTACATGAGTCATATTACATAGCGGGGAAATATTCTAAGGGGTCCTAACAGTCTAATTCTAGGAACATAATCAGATACAATTAGTTAATTCTAGGAATAAAATATAGACAAGATAATCCTAAAATAAAAAAAATGAAGAACCAGAATAATTGACTTTCCACATTTTCCATGGCCAGGAGTATGGCTGACTTCTATCCAAACCACATTCAACATAATTGGTTAATTGCATTTTATGGTCTTCCTCTGCTGGGTCTCTGATTATTTTTTCATGTTTTAATCTATTTTATTAATTCTTATGTCTTCCCCGACTTTCTCAATTTCTGAAATCCTTTTATTTTCATGCAATATTTTCACTAGCTGGAATATATGGTGTGATCCTTTGATGGATGTTTTATTTTTCTTCCCATTCTATGAATTTTAATACCTTGTTTGCTTCAGCTACTATTCATACGAAGCATTCTTGGAGTTTGGATATAAGGACATATTCATCTCACGTGAGGTACTTGACTGATTCTGTATTTTGCACTTGTCTGTGACAATTTACCTTTTGGCACTGAACCTTGATGAGAAATGTACCCATTTAAGAAAAGCTTTGTTAAATAGTGATAGATGTAAATATTCATTGGCGGTGTTCCTGTAATTGCCTTGTCACATGGCTAAAGGGGAGAGAGGAGTAAGCAATGTGTGGATTATATTATATGATGCTTTATGAGAAGTGGGAGAGAGGGCAGGCAGAGTGTAGACTGTTGATTTTGGGGGTTGGCCATTCCTAAGGCTGGAAGTTGGGACTCTGTTTGTTTGTTCTTTTCATTTTCTGTTTATGTTCCTTTCCATGAATGTCCAGAATTCTCTTTTGGTGTAAGGAGCTAGTATCACTTTGTTCTAGCTGTAAAATGTATTTGTATCCAACTTATCTGATGCTACTTTTTATGTTGAATTTGGCTATGAAGTCAAGATGATTTTGAGTGATTTTGTCCCTACAATAGCTCATACGGAATCTGACAATGATTTATATCGTCTTTGACCTTTTTCATTTATTGTATATTTTGATCTGTCATTAACTCAACAATTTCTGGTTGGCAGACCTTTGGATGGACTCCAGAAGAAGCTAAAATGCACATGGTCCCTGATTATTTCAATCATAAAGAAGTGAGGATATTATTTTTTCTTAAAATAAATTTTAAATTTTTTGTTTGTTTTAGCTCCAGGAAGTTTTGCAAGTTTTAACTACTTCTTAAATTTCAGTGGAATGTAATTGCTGAGGTACTTGGGCCAAACGCTCGACATCTGTTTGAACTTTATGCACTTAAACAAAGTGATTATTGCCAAAAGTGAGAATTGTTTTTTATTGCTTTATTATACTTGTTTGATCTAATATTTAGTCTGAGCAATAATACACTTTGGAGCATCATGTCCATGTGCTTTACATTATTGTACAGGCACAGCATGTATAATATTTGTGCCTAAATGTTGCTGTATGTCTGCGTTGCTCATGCTTTTGTTAAAACTGCAGGATAACAGAAGCTGGTACCTTTGAGGACATTGTAGATGCATATTTAGCGTATTTGCAAGTAAGTTCCAAAATGGGCACTAGATAACATCTTTTTTCTCTGGACCCTATTATTTTACTCTAACTTCAATCAAAAGCATAAATTGATTTGTAGTGAATTTGTTGGTGGGTATATATATTTTTCCACTTGGATAAGGTTTCTTGCAATGAAAGAGTGTCAGTATCTTTTTCTTGTACCTATTCCCACAGGAAAACAGCCTTTCTATGTTGAAGTATCTTTTCTGCAATTGCAACAAATGATAGTATTGAGCATATTGCATTATTTAGTCTTGGATGTGCTTATTAAACTAATAAGAAGCAACAAATGATAGAGCTAGATTGCAGAGAATATACTATTGCAGTGTATATTTCGGAGAAGGAAATAACAGAATGAAATGTAAGTACAGAGAGGAGAGATCTTTGAGCACTAAGTAGCTTAGTCACTCTCAGCCTAGCCAAATGAAAGCCTAAAACAGAATGCCTCCCTCTCCTAGAACAAATACCCTCATCCTTCTAACAGAAAGCATGTGGCATGCTCTCCTCACAGCCACTCGTCACACCTTCTAGAAACGGCCAAGCCACAGGCCCATAGAGGGACCCACTATCAGCTGCTATATCTGCTGAATCAGCCAGCATTCCTCTACCCAAACTACCCTCAAACCTCTTCCTGTTATACACCTTAAGTGCCCTGGGTAATTTATCTCTAATAATATCCCCTTCTTGAGCTACCACCTTGTCCTCAAGGTGAAATGTAGGGAAGCCTAGTTTAATATCAACAGCCAACTCCCAAGTATTTTCAAAGTCTGGTAGACCTTCCCATTGAATCAGCACCTCACCATCTCCACGGGCATTTACCCTAGTGGCTAGCATAGCAGCAGGTTGGACCTTTTAACTCCCAATCCTCAGTGAGTCCTTGTGGCAATGGCTGGCATTTAGTTTCAGGAACTAAGCACTTCTTTAATAGCGACGCGTGAAAAACTGGATGTACCAGAGAACCAGGTGGAAGGAGCAGCTTGTAGGCAACCTTTCCAATTCGCTCCAAGACTACAAAGGGGCCATAAAATCTTGGGCTCAGTTTTCGGTTGATTCGGTTGGCTAGGGACTTCAACCGATGTGGTTGAATCTTAAGATACACCTTATCCCCCAGTTCATATTCCACCTCTTTCCTTTTCTGTTCGGCCTAAATCTTCATCCTTCTTTGTGCCTTTTTCAGATACCATTTCAACTCTTCCAGCACTGAATTTCTCTTAGCCAGCAATTGGTTGACTTCTTCTACTGCTGATGGGGATGCATCACCCCTAATTAGTGTGGGGGCTCTCTCCCATATAAGGCTCTAAAAGGGGAAGTGTTGGTGGATGAATGATACGTCGTATTAAACCATAATTCAGCCCAAGATAGCCACTTGGACCACTGCTTCGGCTTAGCACTTGAGAAGCAACGAAGGTATGTTTCCAAGAATTTGTTAACGACTTCGGTCTGTCCATCCAATTAAGGAGAATAGGCAGTGCTAAACTTCAGTTTTTCTGCGGCTTGTTTGAATAATTCAGCCCAAAACTAAGTCAAAGATCTTGTCCTGGTTTGTTACTATGGAGGAAGGAAAATTGTGCAACCTCAACCTTTTTAATGAAAAGTCTAGCCACATCCTTAGCCATATAAGGGTGACCAAGCCCTAAGAAATGAACATATTTCGAAAGTCTGTCCACCACCATTAGGATAGTGTCCATACCTTGGGTCTTTGGAAGCCACCCTATGAAATCCATTGAAATATCATCCCACACCTTCGATGGAATTGGCAAAGGTTGGAGAAGGCTTGCAGGGGATAGCGTTTGGTATTTGTTCCTACAACACACATTACAACTCTGTATGTGCCTCTGAATAGACTGACACATCCCTCCCACCAAACTAGTCCTGAAATGCGTTTATAGGTTCTAAAAAACCTCGAGTGCCCCCCCAGGACCGAATCATGAAAATCTTGTAATATTACAGCGAGTCAGGGTGAGTTTTTGGGAATAACAACTCTACCCTTGTAATATAATCGGCCCTTCTTGAGCTCATAGCCATCTTGCCCTACACCTTGTAATAGTTCTTGGATGATTCCTCTTAACTTCTCATCGGCCTGCTTCTCACCTTCTAGCCCTTCCCAATTCAGAAACGTCACAAAGGATATTGCTTCAAAGTTCACTCTTTGAGATATTACATTAGCTACTTTGTTCTCTTTACCCGCTTTATATCTAATCTCAAAATCGAATTCCAGCAGTTTCGTTATCCATTTTTGCTACCCCTCCCCCATCAGGTGTTGATCTACCAAGTGCTTCAGACTTTTCTAGTCAGACTCCTTCCTAGTAAGTAATATCTCCATTTATGAACTGCCATGACGATGGCCATGAGCTCTCTCTCATAAACTAACTTTTGTTGAGCCCTCTCTGGCAACATCTGGCTTAAGAGAGTTATTGGTCTACCATCCTGCATAAGAACAGCCCCCAATCCCTTTCCTGAAGCATTAGTTTCCACAATGAAATTTTTGCCAAAGTTTGCACGGCCAAAATGGGTAAGATAGTCATCACCTCCTTCAACTTATCAAAGGCAAGTTGAGCCTCTACATTCCATTGAAAGTAGTCCTTCTTGAGCAGCTAGGTTAATGGCCACACAATTTTTCCGTAACCTTGAACGAATCTTCGATAGTAAGCCATGATTCCTAAGAATCCTCTGAAACTCTTTAAATCATATGGGACTGGCCAAGAAAGCATAGCTTCGACCTACCTAGAATCAACAGCTACACTTTCCCCTGAAATCACATGCCCCAGATACTCAATCTCTGTTTGAGCAAAGGAACATTTCTTCCTATTTATATAAAGGATGTTCTCCCTCAGCAGCTCTAAAATCTTCTGCAAGTGTTGTTGATGTTCCCCTTCATTTGTTGTGGATAACAATGCCATCAAAGAAGACCAGCACAAAACGTCTTAGACGTGGCTTTAAGATTGTGTTCATGAGGGCTTGAAAAGTTAAGGGGGCATTGGTGAGGCCAAAAGGCATTACCAAGAATTCGTAATGCCCTTCGTGTATGCAAAACACTGTCTTCTCTACAATCCCGTTCTCGCATTCAAATTTGATGATAACCCGATTTCAAATCCAATTTAGAGAAGATTCTTGTGCCTCCTAGTTCATCTAGCAGTTCATCAATCACAAATATAAGGAATTTACTAGAAACAGTTACCCTATTCAAAGCTCTATAGTCGACATAGAACCTCCATCCACCTTCCTTCCTCCTCACAAGGATGACTAAACTTGAATAAGGGCTGTTGTTAGACCTAATGATTCCTGAAATCATCTCGCTAATAATCTTCTCAATCTCATTTTTCTAAAAGTAAGGATATCAATGAGGCTTCATGTTATGGATCGTCGTACCTTCCTTCAAAGTGATGGAGTGATCATGACTTCGTGGAGGGGGTAGACCATCTGGTAGGTGACATGTCATCAAACTGTTGCAGGAAATGTTGAATCCCTTCGGCCATTTCCTTCCCTATAGATGGGCCTTGCTCAGGAGTTGGTTCAAGCTTCTCTACGCAGGATGCAATGAAATAGCCCTCACCATAAGCTTTCAGGGTCTTCAACGTCGTCTTCCACGAAACCGTTGCAGGGCCCAGAGATGGATCCCCTTGAATTGTGCGCCATTCTTTCCCAATTCTCCATTGAAGCAACAACTTTTGAAAGTTCCCTTAGATGTCCCCTAGGCTTGTGATCCACTCCTAGCCAAGCACCATGTCTACGCTTCCGAACCGAAGTATGAAGAACGATTGGGTGATATGGGTGCCCTGGATTTCCACCTCAAATTTTCACAAAGCCTAGTCCTCTGACAAATTTCGCCTGTACTCATTTCCACTGTAAACGAAATAGGAGTTACCAGAAGTTGAAGTCGAGTAGGTAGAGAAGGGGAAATGAAGTTCATGCCGGCCCCCGTGTCCACTAGTATTATCACCTCAGTCTCCCCTACCTTTCCCTGAACCTTGAATGATTTGTTTATGGTTGTGAACCCTTGTAAGCTGTTGAGAGAAAGTCGCAAGGATTTTAAGGTCAGCTCAGGTGGTTGCTCTTCCTCCTCTTCTTTGTCGTCGACAGCATTCTCCTTGGTTTTGTCGTTGGTGCCTTCGAGAGGGACAAGCCAATAGTGTTTCAGTTTACACACGTGATCGAGGCCCCACTGCTCCCCGAACTTGAAGCAGATCCCTCTGTGGCTCTTCTTGAATCTTCTCTTGAGAGAGACGGCGAGGGTTTCCTCCACTTGTCCCTTTAGAATGTTTCAGACCTCCACTTGTTGTGCCTTCCTTGAGTCCACCATTCCTAGTGTTCCCATGAGTAAGAGAAGGCTTATAAGATGTTGGGCCTTTACTTGGCCCAAGCCTCTTTTAGGTGGACCCAGTCCTCTCCCCTTCCACTTCTTGTTTCTCTCTTCCAGCATCAGAGCCCGATCTTCACCTGAAGTAGTGAGCCCAGTTCGAGACTCTTAATTTTAGCCCGCAAACTACCTTTAAGCCCATTCACTAAAATCCCCTTAAGGATCTCATGGTCCATGTGACGAATAGGTCTAGAAATCCTTTTGATCTCTTCCACATAATCCATCATCGAGCCCAATTGACGAAGTCTTAGCAATGGCCCATATGGGTCCTTGACCACCCTTAGTTGGAACCTTCATGTGATGCCCTCGTTAAATGCCCTCCACGATGGGAGCTGAGTCTGTTCATCCCAAACCTAGAACTAGTACAACGCCTTACCTTGCAACGCCAACGCTACGATGTCTAATTTCTCGTCCATGTGACGAATAGGTCTAGAAATCCTTTTGATCTCTTCCACATAATCCATCATCGAGCCCAATTGACGAAGTCTTAGCAATGGCCCATATGGGTCCTTGACCACCCTTAGTTGGAACCTTCATGTGATGCCCTCGTTAAATGCCCTCCACGATGGGAGCTGAGTCTGTTCATCCCAAACCTAGAACTAGTACAACGCCTTACCTTGCAACGCCAACGCTACGATGTCTAATTTCTCGTCAGCCTCAATGTCATCAACACGAAAATAACAATCGATCTTGATGAGCCACCCAAGCATGTCATCACCGGAGAACAGTGGAAGCTCCATTTTCCGGCTTTGGTCGTGACGTCGAGGAGTATCGTGAAAATGAGTGCGTGAATGGCTATGCTGTGGGGATCGTTCCCAATGGCAATGACCTTCGAGGGAATGAGGTGTGCTTTGATCATCTCGGTCCCATGACCTCGAATCACGGTGCACTCTGTGACAAGGTGATGGGGTGTAATGGCGCCCTGGGTCCCATCTTGAACCCCCAGTCCAACGATCATTCGAGCCAACTTAGAACGAGGGCTGTCGTGGCGATGAACGGCTGCGCGAATGATGCCAACAGCTCTCCTCACCTCCAATAGTTTCACAACCTGATTGGGTTTCCTTCCCAACTCAGCAACTTGTTCTTCCATTGCAGCTTCAACGAAATAGGCTCTCACACACCCAGATACGAGAGTGCTGATACCAATTAATAAGAAGCAACAAATAATAGAGCTAGATTGCAAAGAATATACTATTGCATTGTATATTTCAGAGAAGGAAATAACACAATGGAATGCAATTATAGAGGAGAGATCTCTGAGCACTAAGTAGCCCAGTCACTCTCAACCTAGCCAAATGAAAGCCTAAAACATAATGCCTCCCTCTAAGAGAACAAATACGCTCATCCTTCTAACAAAAAGCATATGGCATGCTCTCCTCATTGCCACTCATCACACCTTCTAGAAACGGTTAAGCCACAGGTCCATAGAGGGACCCACTATCAGCTCTATATTTGCTGAATCATCTAGCATTCCTCTACCCAAACTATCTCTAAACCTTGCATATGATATAGTCCTAGTAGGAGAATCGAGAGAAGAAATTAATTGGAAGTTAGAGTTGTGGAGACACGCAAGCATAGAAATTCTAACTCATGAGTTTGACTGGGGACGATATAATATCATAAGTCACACAATATAAGTATCTTGGATCCATTATCCAAAATGATTGGGAAATAGATGGAGATATAAACCATAGGATTCAAAATGGATGGATGAAATAGAGAAGTACTTTCGGTGTTATTTGTGGTTTAAGGAGTACCGCCCAAGCTTAAAGGAGAATTTTATTGCAAAACTATAAGGTCAGTGATGTGGTAGATAGCATTAGAAACAAATGCATTAAAGAGAAATTTGGGATAGCACCTATTGTCGAAAAAGTGGTTGAATCACATCTTTGGTAGTTTGGATTTGTGAAGAACATTTGTAGATGCTCTAGTAGGAAGAGTGGATCAGATGGATGGTAGTCTATTAGGATCCCAAACAATATTTTTTCACCTTATGCAAGTCTGTATGTGAGGGGGGGGGGGGGGGAGAAAGAGAAATGACATGAGAGCGGTGTGTAGCGTGGTTGTGAGTAGTGGGCTTTGTAACTAACTTCGTTAGCTAGCAAGGTTAGAGAGGGGGAGGAGAGAATATTGATTCTGTTATGGGTAGGAAGAAGTGGAATATAGGGAGTGGGAGGGATGCTGATGGGGGCATACTAGAATAGTTGGAAATTAGAATCTGGGAGAGGGCTGAGTCTTTCAAACACTCAGCAACACACTAACATATTTTCCCTCTTTTCCATCAATAATACATTCAAGGGGGAGGGAAGATGCTACACTGGTATCACCTTCTTCCACGAGTTACACAGTACACATTTCTCTTTACCATTCCTAATACCAGTCCTTGCATAGTCCAATAGTTATAGGTAAAGGAAGACTTGGAAAAACCATAGGTGAACCTATAACAGAGATGTAAATTTTATTGGGTTAATTATAAACATATATGACAAAACACCATGGCATTGGTTGACCTATGCAGTGGATCCCACTTGTTGTTAATAAACATCTCTTTAATTTGGTGCTGAGTTTTGTCATGTATGATAGTTAAAGTACTCAATAGCTGTTGGATACTACAGGGCTTAAGGATATTAAAATCATGGATTTTGGTTTTTAGGAAACTTCCGTTGAAGACTTGAGGATTTGTAAATAGATATGAGATAGGGATGACTGATATTTGAAATGCAAAGACTGGGTTGAATTTAAAATCTGGGTGCAAAAACTTCTCTGAAGTCATGGACAGCCTCTGTAGTAAGTTTTGGCTCAAACTTTATACAACCAGACTACAAGAATATTCTCTTATTTAGTTTTTGTGGTGATAAGATCTTGCCTAAGGTGACTTGGTCATGTGAAAAAAGACCAATAGAAGTCCAAGTAAGAAGAGTTGATCAGAAGGTGGACGGCCTTAGTCAGAGATAGGAGACCAAAAAAGAAAACGTAGGTGAAATCATTAAAAAGGATCTAGATCTAAATGGCATTTCTGAAGACCTGGTTTATGACAGATCAAAATGGCATTGCTTAATTTGATGCTTGTAGCTAGCCTCACCTAGCAGAAAAGGCTTTTGTTGTTGCATTAGGTTTGTTGGGTGAGATGATATAATGCTGCTTATGGTTCCAAAGGTGGCATAGATTGGGCTTTGAAAGTGCTTTGTAATGTGCTGAGCTCTGAACAACGAGCACCAGTCTGGGAAATGGTAGAGGACAAAAGTGGATATAGAAATAGAATGGAAATAGGGTGGACCGCCATGAGCCACCATCTGCTATTGACAACTATGCTTCTGTGGAAGAAATGCTGTTTAAAATTGGAAAACTACTAGAAAAGTAAGTTAACCAGCAAGCAGCCACCTTAAGTGTGTACTTATACAGGAAACAGTAACCTAATGGTGACATACAAAATATTTTTTAGTTTGAACATTAATGTTGATTATGTTTAAATGAATATTATTTGTAGATAAAATTCTGTATCTATGCTAGTTTATAGTGAAGTTAAAACTATATGCTATGGGTTTGTTTGGATGAGCTTTTAGAGAAAGATTTTTTCCTTCAAAAAGATGTTTTAAAGAGTAAAAGTTATCTTACATTTGAATACAAAATGAATTTATGTTTGGATATGATGTTCATAAGATCTCTTTTCATTCTTAAACATCTTTTTTTATGTTATAAAAAAATGTTTTTCTAGAACATGAAAACTGATAGGGTGCGTTTTGTTTCAAGAAACAAATTTCAGTTTTCATTTCATGATTTGAGTTAATTTCTAGTTTTTTAGGATTTTGTAAAGAAAATAGTGAAAATTACAAAATCTAGTTTTTAGGTTTCATGAAAATTTCAGTTTTCATTTCATGATTTGAGTTACTATTTCCTTCACTAAATCCTGAAAATAAGAAATAAATTGACAAAGTAGAATAGAAATAAAATAAATTAGTAAGGGTAAAGTAGTCATTTTATGCATTCTTTAATTTTTTTAAAAATTTAGAATTTCGGTCTAGGGGAGGTTATTGTAGTGAAATTAAATTGATTAAGGGAGTTGGGTATCAATTGGAAATCTAAGAAGGGATACATAAAATATCGGTAGACCTCAAGGGAGGTGTACGTAATTTGCCTTTCATTTTATGTTTAAACATTGTCCAACTCAATTCAGATTACTGTCTTGAATCCTGCTATGGATAGAGCATTGGAGATCATGCAAAAGTTTGCTATTGATGTACGCAATGGAGAGGTTTCTAAAGACAAATTACGTTTTGGTGCCCCTTGGAGGCATCCACCACAAATTGATGATCCTGAATTATGCACGGAGTGGGCAAAGCTTCAGCTAATGGATTTTGTTCAAGCCCTAGTCAATACAGAATTCGGGGTAAACTTGCTTATCCCTTTATATCTTGTCCTTATGTGGCCTTAATTCTATTGAAAAAAATTGAATATATTGGAGCGAAACAATAGTTATTATACATAGGAAAATTCGCGCACGTACACATGGATATAAAATGAAAAACTGGAGGATGATGTCCGTAATGTTTGTTTGGTTTTTATTTGTTGATAGAGGTTTACTATGCTTGGCTACCATTAAGTGTGATCAATGTGAAATAAAGGTACTTATATGCAAATAACCTGAGCTAAAAGGAATCTTTGATGGAAAGGATCAAGAAGCAGAAGCTGCTTGGGAGACAGTTGTTCATTCTTAGTATTATGAAACTTTGATGATGAAAGGTACCAGATCAGAATCATATAGAAAAATAGAAACTGAAATATTTATCCCTGCTCTCGAGGTGATATCAAGATGATATCAGATCACTAGGGCCTGATATTTGTATAGAAGTAGGAAAACTAGCAAAAAAATGAAGAGAAACCAGAACAAATTCTTGCCCCAGTATACTCACTTCTTTCTCCCCTACACTCTCCCTCTATTTGGAACCTGGTTTAAGTTGATATTTATTTATGTAGAACTTCAGGATTCATCACAACAGATCAAAGAAATGATACCATGCTAATATTCGTTTGAATTATAGACTTTACTGGAGAATAGATGACTCCGTGTTTCCCTAAATGACCTTACTCACAACTTAGACTGGATGACTATGAGAGACAATAGACCATTGTTTTATGTTAGGCAAAGCCAGGATAACGCAATTGAGCATGGACAGTGAGAGGGGAATTCATGGTAGAACAAACATCACTAGGATTGGAGAGTTGGTTGAGGCCATTCGCTATTTCAGGAGCCAATATTTCATGTTATAAGTGACTAATAAAATGGTTGATATAAGAGATCAGAAAAAGAAATAATTAAATGCCTTTTCTTTGGGTAAGTTTTTTGGAACATTTATCTTTTCAGATACCTTATTTCACAATACTCTAGAAATTCCAATACAATCTTTTTGGATGTATTATCAATAGAATTGGATATTTATACTACTGGAAGGTGCCTTTAGTTTGTTAATTGGTCCTGTAAAGATGTGCGTAGAGTCTACTGGTAAAACTGTTCATATCTTCCTGCAGGTTAATTACCGAATTGATTATAGCGAAGAAATATTAGATGACCCCTCTGCTGTTGCCTTATTGGAGGTACATAATCTTTGTTGCTGTGCATTCTATTTCACAAAAATCAATGGCCTTTTGAGATCTTTCTTCCCATTTATTCTATTATTCACTTGGTCATTTGGTATGATCTTCTGATATGTTTTATGTGATCTTTAGCAGTTATTTATGAAATTGTTTCCTTCAATTATTTTTATTTTATATATTGTTTATATCAGAGAATGGTTTTTAGGTAGTCAAAGGCGAAAGGCGCCCTTAAGGCACTGGGGGGCTTATATTGCCTTGAGGTGAGAGGTGGCGCTAAAAGACGCACCCCTCACTACAGAAAGACATTAAAAAACTGTAAAATATATAGCAAATATGTATAAACTTATCGTATAAATTAAACAATTTATAAAGATAATTCAATACTAATATAAAGAGAATTAAATACTAAAATCTTTAGTTAATGCATGATAATAAATTGATGATATATTTTACAGGCTACAATTCATAATTTAATTGTCTACATTAGGTTTGAAGATACTGAAATAGTAAAACTCCTAATATAAAAAAAAATAGGATTAGGAATTGGATCATTTTTCTAGTGAGATACTTGTTGAAGCAGTGGTCAAATGATGGTAAAAAGGTAATGATTTGATTGAGTCAGAGTATTGCAGTAGTGGTGGGTCCTTTTTTCCCTTTTCTCTTCCATTTTTCAAGCTCAGCGGTGCTAACATAATACTGCATTGTGTTGAATCAACACAGCAGTGATGGCAGATCATTTTCAAGCTCAAGTGGTGCTAACTTATGTTTCTATTTTGTGATGCCCCTACTAGATCCTACTATTTCAACAGACTGGGTCCTCAAATAAATTATTTTTCTCATTCCTTTTAAAGTGGGGGAAAAAAGCATTTAGCAGAGGTGCTGCATCAACGCCTTTGGAAGAAAAGAAAAACACCTAAAAGGCGCAATAAGCGTGCGCCTCATTGAAGAGGCAGCACCTCAACAAAAGAAAGTTGCTAGGGGTTTGTAAGACCTGGTATCAGTAAGAACAATAAAATGCAGGAACTGAGATAAACAACTCAGAGAAGAATAATACCAGTGTAGTATTGCTCTCTCCTTGCTGTGATGTGTATTATTATGGTGGAAAACAGAAATAACAGTGTGTAGTAGCCAGGTATTAGAGAGACCTAGCATTCTCCTAATTTCAATCCCTTTCCAACTCTCTGAGATGCTCCCCTCAGCACTCTCCCTCTTCCCATTTATTTTCCACCCTCTTCCCCTAACAGAATCACAATGCATCTACCCCACCCCACTAACCTTGCCAGCTAGGCAAAGTTAGTTACAAACCCTTTCCTCACTCCCTTAGTCACATGCTCCCCATTCCCACACGTGTCTTCCTATTTTTCATAACATCTACATTAGCACAAGGGATACATGGCTCATATTACATAGTGGGAAAATATTCTAAGGGGTCCTAACAGGGTTGTTCTCACCTTGCCTTAGTGTCTAAGGCACACCTTTTGGCACCTTTGACTACACTGGGCTTTTTATATCTAGTAATTTTTATTTGAAACCAAAATGATTTTTTCTTATTGAGTCATGAGTCATGACACTTCAGAGAAATAGGTAAGCAAAGTTTACGAGATTTTTGTAGTCAATAGTATGAAGGCCTTAAATTTCTGAAAAATATAATTGTAAAATTTATCAATACCATGTTCTCAGAAACAGATGAGGCAAATCTGTGCTCTGTTTTGTAGGTTGGGTTGCTGTATGCTCAACGAGATCCACCCTTCCTTCGTCCAATATCTAGAGGAATTCAGAGGTGTATTGTGAGATGGTAACAAATTTTCTTTAGTGTGGACGTCTGATACTAATTTGGAAAAGGTTTGTACAGTAATTTAAATTGGTATTTGTTTGTAGGCTTGTCCAGCAGCGGATGCAGCTGAGGTTCCCCAATTTGATTCAATTTTTGTGGCACAGAATAATATGTGGACGTTACTATCGCCATTTGATGTTTCAGCACGGCTCCAAGTACTAGAGCATGGGGGTAGGTACGGGATTTACTTATTCCTTTATCTGTTCAGTGAAACTATGTAGCATAATAAATTATTGGGCACTGCCTTGATCCTTGACAATTGCCATCACAATGTTAAGAGCATGAGGTGGTGATGCAGTGGAAGATGGCAATAGATTTTGGTTAGAGTAGGATAGACTGAAGTAGAATGATAAAAATGGGGTTCTGGGGTTCAGAATACAAGTTCCTTGGAACTATTTATGCTAGTGTTATTAGCATATCACTAGCCTAATCATTCACGGGACAAATAATCTTAAGTCTTACTTCATTCAAAAGTCACATGCTAGTTATGGACCAATTATTACATTAAAAAAAATTACTTGAAAGTAAAAGTAGAAGAGTTAAACATAGAACATTAAAACAGAACACGTAACAAACTGTTCCTGCATCAGGTTGAATGGGTTTAGTTAATTATCTTGGTTACGGTGCCATGGCAATCATAGAGCTGTAGTGAGGTTCTTGCAATTGTCGAACTTGATATGTACCAAGGGGTAGAAAGTGCTAAAAATAGAGGAAGGCTAGGTGGATTTTCAAAGGAGCTATACTTGGATGTATCTGACAATCTATGTTCAATGATCTACTTTCCTTTTCCTTTGCAATGTTACTGTCTTCTATACTTCAGCCTTTCTTTTATTTTTGGGTGGAGAAAATGATTTGCACAAAAGGATTCAGATTTCTTAGCTTTAATTTAATATTCAGGATTACCTTGGAAAGTGACAAAGGGAAATCCTCTACTGAGTTCATGGAAACATGTTCGTTAGTTATGGTCATTTACTGTATGAATAAATAGGGTTGAAGAGTGAAATTTACTGTATGAAGAATGAAGAGTGAAATTACTGCATGCCGTTTATGTGAGTTGATATGCAAATTTTTATTGTAGACTTCTCTTAATTCTATTTGTAGTGTAGACTTTTGTTCCTTGTAATCCAAGATGAAATGCGTTTAAAAATGGCACATTCCGCTATGCTTATTGCAACTTCACGCAATTGATAATTTCTTACCATGTTCTGGTTTGTCTTGTACAGTTGTTCACCGAGTATCTACCACACATTTTTTTACTATGTGCTGATGCTTGCGAACTGCGCCAAGGCATTATTTCAGATCCGTGAGATTCTTGTCCTTATCTGGATATGAATAAGCTTCTTTTCTGGTCATATGTTTCTTTGGAATATTGCTATCTACTCTCGGTTTCAAAATAAGTGTCTTTTTTATTTTTTTAGATTCATTCATAAAGTGATGTATCTGGACACAATTATATCCAGATACATCACTTTATGAATGATTATACATTACTTTGTGAATGAACCTAAAAAGTGAAAAAGACATTTATTTTGAAACAAAGGTAGTATTATAAAATTTGCATATTGAAATCAAAGGTTAAATACATTTTATTCCCCTGAACTTTAGATCATATACAATTTGTGCAATAACTTTTTAAAACGTGCATCGCAATACCATGAATTTTCTAAACTGTGCAAAACACCCTAGCATAATTCTGTCATGTATGATTTATGTGTACTTAACCTCCTGATGTGTCTAATTTATGCAACTCGACATCTTGTCCGTGAATTCTCATATGTAATTAATCCCCTGATTTTTTTATTTTGTGTAACTGAACATCTTGTTATGACTTAAAGTTGTGCACTGTTTGGAAGAAAGGTTTTTTTGCATTGTTTGAAAAGCTCGGGATGTCTTGATGCACATTTTAAAAAGTTATGATGTATTGCACATAACCTAAAATTCAGTAGAATAAAATGCATTTTACCCGAAATCAATTGTTGTTGAGTGCTTGGTTGCTGTGTTTACTTTTCTTAGGTGAAGTGAATCCGTTATTCTGTTGTTTTTGTGAGTCTCCCTCTTTAGCGGTGCTCTACTTCTAGACTTATGGTACTGATATATGGTTCAAATATCTCATCACATACAAGTTTGGACCAAATATGTTTTAAGTCTCTTCGTTTTACTTTTGGTCCCTTTATTTATTTATTTATTTTTTGGATTTTAATCACTCGTTTTTGTAAACTTTTTTTTATAAACTTGATGTTGTAATATTATATTTTTTATTCTTACCGTTAGTGTGCATTGTTAAAGGATGATATTTATAAGAATCAAAAGAAGATTTTTAAGATATGTTAGAATTTGTGAATATCTATAATTAGGAATATTATATCTGTAATTAAGGAAAATATATTTTTATAATTATTGTGTATTTATTGCACATTGTCTATATATACTTTCTCCGTTGTGTAGTTGAGACACGGATTCCTCATGACTCTCTCTTTTATTGTCTTTCAACATGGTATAAGAGCCTAATAAAGAAAGAAAGCCCTAATCCGTGCAATTAGGAGGGTCCATTGCTCTTGGGTGAAACTTTTTTCGGCCAAGCCGGGTTCCCCTTCCGGTTTGCCCACCATTCCCTTCTGCTGTGCCTCCTTCCAGCGTCCTGGCCCTCTGTCCGCCACTTTTATTCGCCGCTGGCCACTCTTCCGGCGCCGATTCCTGATGCCGACCCCACCCTCAGCCTCGCCTCGCCTCGCCCTGGGCGGCCGACACCCACCAACCGTCTCTAGAGCTGCCCCCGCGTGCCCCTACACGCCGCTCCCTCCTTCTACCGTGTTTTCAAACGCAGCTTCTTCCGGTAGCACGTGGCGGCATGTCCCACCTTCGTTCTAACCGCCACCTCCTGCGTTGGGCTCTCGCCGCCCTCCTCTTTCCGGACCTATTCCTTGTTTTGCAATCCATGCTCTCCGGCAACATGACTTTTTGGTAATTCCTGTTCTACCTCGACTTCTTGTGCCCGTGGCTGCCACTGCCCTTACCTTGGAAAATAAGGCTGTTCAGAAGCCCGAGCCCTCGACATTCACTAGTTATGTTAGTGTGCCTTTCTCCACTGACAAACTTGATGGCAACAACTATGATGCTTGGGCATCCGACATCAAACTTTGGTTAACGGGATAGGACTATGCTGACCACCTCACCACGAAGGCAGTAGACATCCTAGTGGTTGAGCGCCCCCGCTGGGTTAAGATTGATGCCCAGCTGTGTAGCATTCTCAAGTCCACTATTGCTCCTTCCATCAAACAGATCCTTCAGGCTCATGTCACTTGTGAATCTATTTGGGTGCAGGCAAAGACTCTCTTCACCAATGACACTTAACGTCTCCATTGAGTTTGTCAGGATCTTATGGGTATCATTGCTTCTCACCAACTTGATGATTCTATGTGCTCTTATTTGGGTAAGATTCACAGTGCTCTCCATGACTTCAATGAACTCTTGCCCCCTGCTGATACCCCGGAGAAGGAATTGGAGCAACGTAGTTCTTTCTTTATACTCATGGTCCTTTATGGTTTACCTCCCGAATAGTCTACTACCCGAAGGAATTAGAGCAACATAGCTCTTTCTTTATGCTCATGGTCCTTTATAGTTTACCTCCCGAATACTTTACTACCCGTGATTAGCTTCTGAGCTCACCGACTTTACCTACTTTCTCCATGGTGTCTGCCTTTTTACTTCGGGTTCCAACAAAACCACCCATTGGGTTGCCCTTTTCTTCGACTTCGGTTGATACCTTTGCCCTCGTCATGCAAAGTACCAACCGTGGCCGTTCTCGGAAGTCCCACCCCAAGTGTGATCACTGTCAGAAGTTAGGCCACACCATTGATCGTTGTTACACTTTGCACCCTCACTTGCGCCCTTCTGTTAATGTTGTCTAGGCTAGTGTTCTTGCTGCCCCTGACTCACCTGCTCCACATCGGTCGGCTCCAGCTGACTATGCCGATTTTCTAAAATGGTTTGAGCAACGTTAGAACCCTGGTTCCACTACCACTGTTGTACGCTCTAGCAATTCTTTTGCTTGTCTCTCTTAGTCAGCCTTATTGGGTCCTTGGATTCTTGATTATTCTTGATTCCGCCACCATTGATCATATCTCCGGTAATAAATCTTTATTTTCCACACTTTCTACTTCTGGATATTTACCCACTGTTACTTTAGCCAACGGTTCTCACACACAGTCTCATGGGGTGGGCACTGCTCATCCCCTGCCTTCCATGTCAGTTGATTCTGTCCTTTATGTTCTTGGTTCTCCATTCAACCTACTCTCTATCTATCGGTTAACTAAAGCCCTTAAGGGTGTTATTTCCTTCACTGAAGATTCTGTTTACTTGCAGGACCAGAGCACGGGACGGATGATTGGCATTGGATGTGAGTCTTGTGGCCTCTACTGGCTCCGCCCCTCATTGAGTGTCTGCTCCCTTACCATCGATCCCCTCACCCTCCATGCCCAGTTGGGTCATCCCAGCCTTGCCAACTTACAGGGCATGGTGCCTAGCTTGTCTAAACTATCCAGTTTTCCTTGTGAATCGTGTCAACTTGGAAAACACACGCGGAGTCATTTTCCACGTAGTGTTAGTAGTCGAGCTGCGTCTCCCTTTAATTTAGTTCATTTAGATATTTGGGGTCCTAGTCACACAATGTCTAGTTTAGGATTTCGTTATTTTGTTACGTTTATTGATGACTATTCTCGTTGTACTTGGTTATTTTTATTGAAACACAGGTCTGAGTTGTTTTTCTGTTTTTACTAAATTTTATCAAGAAATAAAAACTCATTTTGGTGTTCCTATTCGCACTTTACGTAGTGATATTGCAAAAGGATATTTGTCTCAAGATTATCAATAATTTTTAGCTTTTCATGGCATTCTTCACCAGACGTCTTGTGCTCATACACCTCAACAGAATGGGGTTGCTGAGCACAAAAATCGTCATCTCATTGAAACCACGCGTACTCTTCTTCTTCATAATCATGTACCTTTTCTTTTTGGGGGAATGCTGTTTTAATTACATGTTATTTAATTAATCACATGCCTTCTTCTGTTTTGGGCTACCAAGTTCTCCATTCCATCTTATTTCCCTATGACCCCTTGCATTCGCTTCCCCTGCATGTTTTTGGGTCAACTTATTTTGTTCACAACTTAACTCTTGGTCTTGACAAACTTTTTGCACGTTCACTTAAATATGTTTTTCTTGGTTGCACTCAATCTCAAAAGGGTTTTGAGTGTTTTTCTCCTACTCTCCGTTGTTTTTTCGTCTCCGTGGATGTTACATTTTTTGACACTATTCCCTTCTTTGAGCCATCTAGCCATTCCACCTTACCTGCTTCTAAGGAACTCCCACTTCCCGTGATCCCTATACCTTTGCCACCCCTTATCCTTACACATATACCTGCACCCCGCCCCCTTCAGGTCTACCATCGTCGAGCCCGTCCATTGCCGAGCCTGTACCACCTCAGAAACCTATTGCACCTAACCAGCTGCTGTTGCTTGCTCCTACTCCTTCCTTTGAGCTTGTCTTGGCTGATGTGGACTCTCCTCCAGTGCCTGATCCTCTGCCGCCTTCAATCCTGCCTGTTGCGCCTAATCTTCCTATCGCCCTTCATAAAGGTATTCATTCTACTCGTAACCCATCTCCTCACTATAGTGCCTTCAGTTATCACTATCTGTCTTCTCTGCATTATACTTGTCTGTCTTCTTTGTCTTCTGTGTCTATTCTTAAGACTACAGGTGAGGTCCTTCTCATCCTAGGTGGAGACAAGCTATGATTATTGAGATGTGTACACTCCAGGACAATGGTACTTGGGAACTGGTGTCTTTCCTTTCAGGTAAATCTGTGGTTGGTTGTTGATGGATTTTTACAGTTAAGGTGGGGCCTGATGGCCAAATTGATCGTCTTAAGGCTCGCTTTGTTGGCAAAGGGTACACTCAGATCTTTGGTTTGAATTATGGTGGTACATTCTCCACTATCGTCAAGATGGCTTCTGTTTGTCTATTTCTCTCTGTGGCTGCTATGCGTTGTTGGCCTCTTCATCAGTTGGATATTAAGAATGCCTTCCTTCATGGTAATCTTGAGGAAGAGGTTTATATGGAGCAACCTCTTGGGTTTGTTGCTTAGGGGGAGTCTTCTAGCCGTGTTTGTCATTTTCGAAAATCACTGTATGGTCTTAAGTAGTCTCCTCGGGCTTGGTTTGGAAGATTCTCTACTGTGGTTCAGCAATTTGGTATGACTCGGGGTGAAGTTGACCACTCTGTGTTTTATCGTCATACTCAAAGAGATTGCACCTATCTAGTTGTGTATGTTGATGGTATTGTCATTACAGGGAGCGACACTCATGGCATAGCACGGATTAAACAACACCTATGCGATCATTTCTAGACCAAAGACCTTGGCAAACTCAGATACTTCCTGGGTATTGAAGTAGCACAGTCCAAAGATGGCGTAGTTCTTTCTTAGAGAAAATATGCTATTAACATTCTAGAAGAAACAAGTTTACTTGCTGCAAAACTTGTTGATACTTCTATGGATCCTAATATCAAGCTTTTGTCAAATCAGGGGGAGCCACTATCTGACCCTGGGAGATATAGAAGATTGGTTGGGAAATTGAACTATCTCATAGTTACTCGTCTAGACATTTTTTCCTCAGTAAATGTGGTTAGTCAATCCCTAAACTCACCATGTGAAGCTCATGGGGATACTGTTATGTGTATTTTGAAGTATGTCAAAGCAGCACCAGGGAAGGGCCTTATTTATGAAGATAAGGGGCATACTGATATAGTTGGGTATTCTAATGCAAATTGGGCGAGATTCCCTTCTAATAGGCGTTCCACTTCCGGGTATTGTATACTTATTGGAGGCAATCTCATATCCTGGAAGAGTAAGAAACAAACTATAGTGGCAGGGTTTAGTGCTGAGACAGAGTATCGTGCCATGGTCTCAACCACATGTGAGCTTATCTAGCTCAAGCAACTCTTCAAAGAACTTCAATTTGGGGAAACCAACCACATGACACTTGTTTGTGACAATCAAGCCGCTTTACACATTTCCTCAAATCCAGTTTTTCATGACAGGACCAAACACGTTGAAGTTGATTGTCACTTCATCGGAGAGAAGATTCTATTTGGAGACATCATCACAAGATTCGTCAATTCAAATGACCAACTGGGAGATGTTCTCACCAAATCATTGAGAGGTCTTAGAATAAGTTACCTATGTAACAAGTTGGGTGCATATGATCTATGTGCTCCAGTTTGAGGGAGAGTGTTAGAATCTATGAATATCTGTAATTAGGGAAAATATATCTTTATAATTATTGTGTATTTATTGCATATTGTCTATATATACTCTCTATTGTGTGGTTGAGACACATGGATTCTTCACGACTTTCTCTCTTTCTTTGTCTCTCAACAAGATATTTATAAATACATAAAATGAAATTTCTGATAATTGTAGGAACTAAATATATATTTTAAACTACTTATAAAGACTTAAATTTAGAGCATAGGCTCAAAAACATAATATTGACACCCCCCCCCCCCCTCCAAAAAAAAAAAAGAGGAAAAGACCAAAATAACATATTAGTATATTTATAGGGAGCAAAAATTTATAAACCCTTATCTATATCATCCATTACTCTTTGTTTCTTCCATGCCCCTCGGCTTCCCTGACTCCTTGTTTTTTCATTCTAGGTTTTTCTGTGCCTTGTACATAATTTTTCAGTAAATGGCGCCTCACGTTTTCGACTTCAACAGTCAAGAATTTTCTGGCACATTGAATTGATTTTTGGATGAGATGAGGAGTTGGTGCAAGTGTGCAGCTATACGTTAGTGTATAAGGTCAAGGACCCACCAATTTGCTTTGACGGATTTTTTTGCTTGAAGTTTCAGAGACGAATGGAATAAAACTGCACACATTTGTACATGTCAAAGTCCTTTTCACGTCATGGCCATAAACAATGGTTATTTATTTTTCTTTTTGTATTGAAACAAAATTTCTGGATGTGGAATGTGGACAGTGAGTGAAATAGACTGCTTATAAAGTTGTATCGTGATCCTTGTAAACGGGAAGCTTGCTTACATGGAATCAAATGGAAATGGCTATGTTGTATTTTAAATACTTGTATCCTATTTTTCAACTGGGAAATGACATTATTGTTCCTGTTAGAATTGGCACGTGTAAATCTATGGTCATATGGACTTGGAAAAATCTAATGTCTCAAATTTTTAGAATTACCCAACATGATTTTTAAATTATATAATATTTATGGATTTAACTATCAACTTGGCCTTTAGGCCATCTTATTGATATTTTTCTGATAAAGAATTTTATTAACAAGAAAAGAAAGTGTTACTGACAGAATGGAGAATAAGACATTCTCATTTGAAAAAAAAAAAAAAACGAGAAGACTGTCGAACCAGCAACATATTGTTAGTAATTCTATTAAGCACAATTGTCCAACATTGATTTGACTGGACAATGAGAGCTTTCCTAGATCTAACTAGGGCTTAACGACGAGAGCTCTCGTCTACTATGTTATGTAGATTCTATAAGCAATAGACGCTAGAGCTAAAGACGATACCACGGGTAGATTCTATAAGCAACAGTTGTATTTGGCCATTATGATTTTATATAATTTTGTTAGTTATGAGATGATTACCATGGGATATGATTGGCCTTAAAAGAAATATGGCAAGATGGCGATATAGGCAAGTATTAAAGATGAAAATACCACCTTTTCAAGGTAAAAATGATCCAGATATGTTACATTGAGTGGGTGCATGAGGTAGAATTGATTTTTGATTGGCACAACTATTCTGAGAAGACAGTAAATTTTCTTCTTGTTGAATTCACCGGTTATGCCATTGCATGGTGTGATCAATTGGTCAAGTAGCAGGAGAAATCGTAAGAGGGCCATTGGGATGGGAAGGGAAGAATGCTGTCATGAGGAGGTGATTTGTTCATAGTCACCACTATTAGGAGCTTCATCATAGATTACAGAGTCTTAAACAAGGTTCTAAAAGGATGGAAGATTGCCATAAGGAAAATGGAGATGGCTATCATTGGGGCTAACATTGAAGACGATCATGAAACTACTTTGCTATAATTTTATGTGGATCGAATTGGGAAATAATATGCCAATATAGCTATTGCATCGACATGTGGATTTAGAAGGCATGATGCACAAGACAATGAAGATAGAAAAGCAGTTCAAACACAAAAGGGCCATCAATGTATGAGAGATCGGTGCATATTCTAGTTCAAGCTCTACTTGGAGATTAAATTAGGGTAAGAAATATAACAAGGTTGTTTAAGAGCTTAATAAAAAACTTGGGGAGGACAAAAAAGCCCTTCAAATGGGTACTTACAGGGACTACCCTTAATTAGGAAAAAGATAAGGATGAGTTTACTCCATACTGAGGCAGGGACAGAGTTCTTGTTTATTAAATGGGACAGAGACAAGCAATAAGACCCTCATCCCATGGAAGCCCACCAATTATTCATCTATATGAATGATTTAAATATCCATTTATATATATATATATATATATATATATATACACCAAGAAAATTTTTTGCATACCTTCGTTTTTAAGTTATCTTTATTGGATTTACGTTATGTGTATATTTTTATTTTTAATTTGTATTATGTTATATTAGTAGTATTTGTTATTATGAATACTTATGTTTTAAATTTTAAAGTATTTTTTAATTTTTCTCCTTTTTGGATTTTTCTTAATTTTATTTTAAAAGTTTTGTGAATAAACATCCAAACACATTGCGTGTGGAAAATACAATGATACATCACTTAGATTTCTCTAACATACATGGAGGATGTTAATTAATATAGCTTTTGGAGAATCTTTAACCTTTATCACCTCATTAAGGAGGATTATTATATATTCAGATGTTTGTTTAGAAGGACAATAGAAGACAATAATGTTTGAACGATAAATTCTTCATAGTGTCTCTCCTTTATTTACTACATTTTGAGTTAAATTTATACACATGATAACGAACTCTCTATTAGACAGTTCGTGATACTAGTCATCATTTTGTCTGTGTTGATCATCAGTTAAGCTTTTGTCTTGTCAGCTAGTTAGGAAGTTAAAATAAGAACCGTTGATCTAGCATGTCCTTTGTAATGCATCAAGGTACTTACAGGCTTCTTGCTAGTTTAGGCAGTTTGAAATATCCAAATTTTAGCTTTCAAAGTGTTCTTCATTAGATGATATTAGAGTGAGAACCCTCCGATGAGATTTTCCCCTTCTGATGATGTTTTCTTTCTAATGAGATTTCTTTTTGAACTTTATTGTTAGAAAGAAAACCTTAATTTCTGAAACTTCTATCACCTTTCTAGGATGGAGTAGTCTTTGGAGTTCTTGGGTTACGTTCCTTTCAGAAATAGTATCTTGTCTTGTCTGAACTATTGTATTCCATTGAGATTTTTCTTTTGTTAGCTTCGAATTATCTTAGAGATTGTGACGTACAAAGCTTTTGGATTTAGATTTCACTCAGTAGGTCAAGTGAGCTATGAAAGTACCTTTTTCTCTCAGAATCATCACCCATCAAAACCGCATGAAGTAGGCATTTAGAGCCATAATAGTTGACTTCTGAACAGTGATGGAGCTAGCATGTTTATGTACTAAAAATATAAGTTGCTAAGCAAAACACTATTTTAAATATAGAGAGACTAAAAAGGATACAGAGACTATTTTACTCAAGTTCTTCAATGGACTTGCAAACTAGCAGGTGTAAGCAATCCTGATACTTTATTGGATCTTGTTTTCTTCATCATAAACAATTGGAACAAGAATCATTCTCTTTGAAATTTCTTTTTGCTTATGATTTTTTTTTTCCCGGCAAATCATGGTTCAAGGTTTTTCCAACGTTCTCAATGATTTCTCTCCTCTTCTAGGATTCGTTTTCAAAATCAAGTTAAAGGTTTCAAGTTACTACTTGGGATTCACATCATGAGTCACTAGCCAAGCTTCCTCCATTTAGTCAACAATGAATTAGAGGGTTCCCCTGCCGTTGATGCAACAATCTATGTGGAGCCTAAGGTAGTGTTGGGAAAAACACACCATTCCCCCCAGGAGAGCTACCCTTGAACATAGAGAAATAAAATAGGAACACAATCACAACACAAGAATTTAATGTAGAAAACTTCAAAATCGAAGAAAAACTATGGCCGCTGTCAAACTACAACCAAATAATATCACTATGCGAAAATTATTATAACACATAGACTTCTCTCTCAAACACCCCTATTAGGCCCCAGTACACTCACACTCCCCAAAATAAGTATCTAAACTACATCTCTCACAATACTCTAAAATAAGAGTACAGAGAAAAGAAGAAAGGCAAATACAAGCTTAAAGTATTTTCGACTGGCGCAAGTTGAAATAAAGAAATTAGGTCCATATATATATCTTTGGCAATCTTCTCCACTTGCAATTATGGACGATGTGGGACTTGTTCCAAGAAGCCTCTCTCTCCCCTTGCATTCCTGGGCGATGTGGGACTTTTTCCAAGATGTTTTATTTCAATCAACCTCAACAGTCTCCATGTTGATTGAAATGAACACATCTTTAGCTTCCATTGTCTACATCGACAATCCCTTGTAATTATTGTCTATTCTAATAATCATAGTTCAAATAACTATCATACTTCACCATAAAAAGTATACTTACTTGGAAGGGGGCATTTTCAAAAATTTCACCTTAACACATGTCGAAACCTTGCTGAAAATTTATGGTGCAACTTCTATATTGGCTCTCTCCAGAAGTTCCTCTGCCATAAACATAATCCCACTACATATCTTGCATCAATGCCAACCAATGCCCGTGTGCAAATGTGGATCCACTAACAACACCTTCATAGTCCCACTACATACCTTGTATAAATACCAATGCCTATGTGCAATTCTAAACCTGCTAGCAACACCTTATTTTTTTTTCAGTAATCCCGATTGCATTACGATATTCTTGACTTGTATTTGTCACAAGCCAAAATCAATCCTTCCATCAATTTCTCTATCCAACTATATACTAGAATAGTATACGTCAACTGTAAAACCGTGCACCACAAAGTTCTCAGGAAAGAGAAGTGGGTCATAATGGACATACTTAAGTACCAAGTCTTTCCTAGCTAGAACTTTTCCAAAATAGCACTCATATAGTATCGCACTTTCTTTCAACAACCAAGGATAATTCTCAATCAAGTATTCTAATGTGGAAGATCAGATTATGTTACAACTACAGAGCATACGAAGAAAATATCCACTGAACCATAGGCTCTAATATCACTTGTTGAGAAAAACATACTATTCCCCCATGAGAGCTACCCTTGAACATAGAGAAATAAAACAGGAACACAATCATAACACAAAAATTTAATATAGAAAACTCCAAAATTGAAGAAAAATCATGGTCACTGTCAAACGATAACCATAGAATATCACTATGAAAAATTATTACAATACATAGACTTCTCTCTCAAACACTTCCATTGGCCCCTAGTACAGCCACACTCTCCAAAAAGCAAGTATCTAAACTACATCTCACAATATTCTAGAGCAAAAGTATAGTGAAAAGAAGAAAATCAAATACAAACTTAAAGTGTTTTTGACTGGTGCAAGTTGAAACAAAGAACTTGGATCTATATATATATATATATATAGAGAGAGAGAGAGAGAGAGAGAGAGAGCCTTGGCAACCCTCTCCACTTGTAATTCTAGGTGATGTGGGACTTGTTCCAAGAAGCTTCCCACTCTATTTGCATTCCGAGGTGATGTGGGACTTCTTTCAAGATGTTTTATTTCAATCAACATCAACAGAGAGTTGGCCTGGTGGTAGTTATACGGCATAGCAAAGGAGATTTCATGGCTAGTAAGAGTAAAGTCATCCATGGCTGCATTGAAGAATAGGGTAGAGTTAATTTCAGCAAGCGAAATTTGCTTGGAATATGGGGTTTAAGGGGATAGTGGAACGAGATGCTAAGCTAGTCTTTGATAGAATTATAAGGATTGAAGATGGCCTCTCTCACAATGACGGGACATTGTTATCCAAAAATATTATTTCTAATACTAAAAATTGGATGTCTCATTGAAACAACCATTTTATTACCATATGGAGAAAGACCCACCAGATACTATTGTGGATTTGCTTTTGGTTAAAAGGCCTATAACATGAAGTAGTATTTCCAATTAAAAAAATTAAATATGAATAAAAATATAAACTTTTTATGTTAATGAAACTTATCCAAAACATATACTTTTGAATTCATGATTTTTTAGCGATATTTTAATTTCATCATTTTCTTTTCTAATTTGATCTCTAACATTTTTGATAAGGTCTCAATAGTATCTTATTTGATAACGCCATCAGTATTAGTATTTTTTACAGAGCTTGATAATCTAGGTCAAACATGATAACTTTCACATCCTGTGGATGTCATATTATCCATGTGAAAGCTCTATTTTCACTTTTGATCTTCTAAGCAAAAGTGTCTATAGTTAGCAGGTGTTTGTAAAAATAAAATTTAATTCATCTCAATAAGTATGATTAGACAAAAACATAGGTTTTGTATGTATAATAAGACATTCACATGAGATCAAAATAGATATTTCAAAGCTAGATCATTAGTAGTCGTTAATAAAATTGATAGTGTTAGTGAATTGGACAATATCAAGACTTTATTAATTAAAACATGGTGAGGAACGAAATTGAAATAAAAGATTGCTAATTAAAAGAACAAGGAGGAAAATTGAGTTTTCGTCTACAATTAAGTATACTTATAGTTGGTAAGTAACATTAACTCCCTAGGATATGTTTGATTGAGGGAAAAAATTGAGGGGGAATTTTCTATGGATGAATTTGAGATATAAAATTATACATGGAGCTCTTCTATAAAAATTTCTTTCAAATTTTTACCCCTCTAATCAAATATAACCTAAAAGAGAACATGAGGCCAAATTTTTTATGTAACTTTTATGGGAAGACTACATAATCATATACTTTCACATTCAAGATTCAAATAGACTGAACCATTATAGATATTTGAGAAATCTTTCAAACAAATGGAATCCATATAAAAATATGGTCATCTCATTCTACAAAACAATATTACATATATTTTCGAATAATTGTTTACTTTTAAAATTTTACTTTTCCATGTATATAACTATTTATTTAAAAAATTTAGAGGATAATGTTATGAAATATATCCAAGTTTTTTTTAATATGAAGACTTTTCCAATTAATTTGTTAATCCACATTTGAAATTGAACAATTATCAATTATTTGAAAAATGACATATAAGATTTCATATTAATCATACAATGATTAAAACGTAAATTGATTTGTGGATCCTATTTTATAACCACGGTGGACAGCAGTATCTCAAAAGAACTTGTAGTGGGTCAAATTTGTAATGAATTTTGCAAATTATACCAAGTGCATCAATATCAAAATTTCGGAATGGTTGAATGATTCATGCATGATGCTTCGCTTTTACGAGAAGTCGCACGACTCATTTGGTGCCTCTCATTTATCAGAACTCGACAGAACATGCATTCATAGCGTCTATCCAAGCGTGGAGAGTTGAGAACCATATATTCTCCAACTTTGTCGCAATTAAACTTTCTATCATGCGAGGCAAGATCAACCGAACGTGGCCATGGCTTGCTGGCCCTTTCTTACTTTGCTTGTTTTGTCAATTAGTGTTTGTTTTGGACAAAGTATTCTTAAATTTAAGGGAATTCAAATTTTTCTTTAATAAAGTAGTTATATGACTCCATCCACAAAATATTTGCTTGTGTAATGGAATTATATCACCTTCCCTATGGGCAAAAGTAGGCCATGGGCACCCAATAACAAGAAAAGACCCATGGCCAGCCAACAATGGACAGTGAACAATAAGGGGCGGGACGTCCGCAACAGGTAGCAAATCACTGGGGTGGGCGGCTAGCTACTAATAGCTAGCGGGTGGCTGGCATTGGGCGATCGGTAATCGATGGTGAGCAAGTAGCTGTTGATGAATTGTGTGAGAGTGGGAGTTACATGACAAAGATGACGGGAAATTTCAGTGCATGGAGAGGGAATTTGAAATCCAATATTTCCAAATTTTAAAAATAATTTATAAAAATATTTGAAATTTCTTTGTGTTATTAGTGTCTTAAGGAATTATTTCATACTATATAATTTGAAATCCTTTAAATACATTACCTTTTAAAATTACTCCATCCAAAATAATTATAAACTAATTTTTATAATTTTTAATAAAAAAATTAATAATAAGTATTTAAAATAATATTTTGTAATGCATAAACAAATATTTACAATAATAAATAAATAATGATAAATTATTAAAAATAAATTATATTTGAAAAATGATATTGAGTAATAAATAATATTTTGCAATGAATGAGGACTATAATTAAAATGTAGAGGAGGAATGTAAACCAAAGTAAAATGTATTAAAAAATATATATTTTATTTTTTATGTTTTATTAAAAATAATTAATTAAAAATATTGAGTTGAATAATAAATAATATTTAATATCAATTTTAATTCTATATAACAAAAGATAATACATATTTAATTTAAAATAATAATTTTACATAACAAAAGTTCGTTAACAGATATTTATAACGATTATAATTTAAAATAATTAGTGCTTATGCTATCAACTAGCTAGCTTTATATCATCATATTTTATACACACTTTTTGTTGCCTTATCTTCATTGGCTGCGTTAGATTTCCACTAGCTTATAGAAGCTATAATTGTTAGCAGAAGTGCTACTTCTTTAAAGTTTTTGAATCATATTAAGTTTAAAGAATTGCACAAATTATATGTATAATGGGTCGGGTAACGGTGGTGCTTTGATTCCACTCATTAGATTAAACTCTTTCCACTAGGTCAAAAACTATAGCTCTCATTAATTATGCAACTCTATATCATTAGTTTCTCAAAATCGTATTCAGAACCCGCTAGGTTTGTTGATGAAAATGACGATGACATTTTATCCCAACTTGAGGTTTTTTGTACTGAAGTTCTGATTTCCCTTTAATTGTTAGAAGATTTATTTTTGACTAATACGAACAATTTCTATCTTGAGTAGTAGAAGGTTAAAGATGTTTTGGGTAACTAATGAAGTAAAATGTGATTTTTTTTATAATGTATTTTGCTCTAGGTAAATTTTAATTGATACACCCCCTTCTATCTCTTCCGTTAACAATTTTCTTTTCATTATCTAATTAACAAGTTGGGAATGTACATTGCATCTTGCTTCGTCTTAGTAATTCCCACTGGCATTCTCCAACAACGACATATGATTATTGTCCTCATACGATGAGAGAAGCCTCACCACTCAAAATCTTTTAAATTTCTTTTTGGTTAAATAGCTATCCCTCCATCCCCACCTCTCCACTCAATCTGTCTATTCAACCGTATTATTTGAATCGCACAACATTCAAGATATTCAACACTCAACGCCCAATATATAAAAACATATGAGACTCATGTAACCTCATTTTCTCTTTTTTCACCCAATTTCCCTCTCCAACTCCTCTTTTTTCTCTTTTGGGTGTCTAGATGTCCCAAAAAATATGAGGTTCAAATATCATTTTTGTCTCCCTGATCTATCTATCTCAAATATAGGAAGAAGTTGTTATCAATTTGGTATTGAGATGGATGCTTGTGTGTAACATATTTCCCTACTCTATTTGTCTATAACCATTATTAAGAGGCTTACAGCCTTTGATGTCTCTTTTTTTTTTTTGTTATTTTCTTTTTTTGAGATTTGTAACTTTTATCAATAAAACTTACAAGGAAAAAGTCATTTGATACATTAAAGTAAGCGCACCAATGCTTGTGCTTGTTATAGCATGACCTTGTCACAAATTGCTCTTTACACGTAGCAAGCTGCAAACACCTCCTTTCAATATTTCTTGGAGAATCTTGTATTATAAATCTTAAGATAAAATAAATCTTGAAACATTTGAACTATTGAACCAAATAGAAGAATCAGAAATCATATTACATTAAAATTCCGATGCTAATGAGATAAGCTATGAATGCATGGCTAAAAGGGAATGGAGTGAAAGATCCAGAAGCTTTCAGGAAGGGCCTGAACTTTTATCATCATAACTAGCTATTGCCCATACACATGGGAAAGAATGAAAGTGCTGCCTGAAAATATATACCCCAAACTGCATATTGTATATAAAAACAAAATCACCTAACTTTGTAACATCCTCCATTGTGTAAGTGCCTAATCTATCTGAAATATTAATGAAGTGTAACATGCATGCACCATATTGTGTAAGCCATTCCACTTCTCACATACTTTTTGGTACCTCTGCTGCTTTTCCTTACATGGAAACATGAGAGTAGTTACCCTCGGACAAAAAACAGATGTCATCTGTGTAATAAATTACTAACTTCTGAGGTGGGGATGCTATAAGATTTGGGAAGTGCACTTGCTAGGCTATCACTTTCAGATTACCTCATTATCAACAACAAAATCCAAAATGAATAAAATGAAATTAGAGGGGAAAAAAATAGACAGTGGTGGCAGCCCATGTGATCAAAATTGGTGAATTCTCAAGAGGAGAAATAGCCACCGATTGCTGTCTAACCTAAGTCGTTAGCCAACTCAACAACGGAACCAAAAAGATACACAAGCTGTGATTTGGACTAGAGATATAAGAAAAATAAAAGTATAACATGCAAATTCTAATTGAGATTTGTTTGGTGAGCTTGGTCTTGATCTAAAAGCTCTATAAATAGAGCACCCTTGAAAACTCTAACTCGCATAGAGTAAACCTGCAATACTTTAGAGTTTAGACAAAGAGCTACACTGAAAGAGTAAGCCTTTTGAGTTTTGAGAGATGGAGAATTTCCCAATAATCAACTTGGAGAAGCTGAATGGTGAGGAGAGAAAAGCTACTATGGAGAAAATCAGGGATGCTTGTGAGAACTGGGGATTCTTTGAGGTAGTTCATGATTAATAAATTGAATACATTGAAAGCCTTTTTTTTTTCCATGAATTCCCACAAAAATTGTGTTATTTGAATTCATCTCAACTCATCTAATATTTAGGATAAAAACCTTATAATTTCAACAGCGGATGACAGATTAGTTGCCACAGTGTTCTGAAATGAGCACACCTAACATCTCTCTCGAGAATGGCTTATAAATCTTTGCTCCTGTAAGTTATTGTTATTGTGTTTTCTTTTGAGTACGCGTGTCTTATTGTTTTTGCTTTAAAAACACTGTAGTTGGTGAACCATGGCATACCGCATGACCTAATGGACACTGTGGAGAGGTTGACCAAAGAGCACTACAGGACGTGCATGGAAGAAAGGTTCAAAGGATTAGTGGCAAGCAAAGGGCTAGAAGAAGTCCAAACTGAGGTCAATGATACGGATTGGGAGACTAGCTTTCACTTGTGTCACCTCCCTGAGTCAAACATTTTTGAGATCCCTGATCTCCGTGATGAGTACAGGTTACACAACTCAAAACATTTCCAATATATCCATTTCATGTCGCATAATGTGTAACATTTACAAGTTAATTAGCATACAAATCACATATAACTGGCAAAATTCTCAGATAGAGATGTTTAACAGCATAGAAACAGAGGTCTCCTCATGGATAGGGGCATAAGGCATGTTTTAAACATATTTCTCCATGCCTATTTTTTTTTAGAGAGATGTTTCATGTCCAACATAATATCACAATAGGCTTGCACCTATAGATGCAAAAGAAGACAAAATAAAGGGAGTGAACCTAGAAAATTAAAATATTGAAGTAGGAAAGTGAAATAATAGTGATATAAGTTTATTATCGTATTTTGTTATATATCAAATATTTTTCTTTTCTGTATTTCCTTTGGGGGTTTGTTCGAGAGCCATGAAATAAACGAATTAAAAGTATTAAGTGGTTGGAGGAAGAATGGAAAATTTAAATTTGTCTTTATTTGAAATTAAATAGAGTTTAAATTTGATATATGAATTTATAAGAGTTTTAGGGTAATCGATAGTTGAATCTAATATCTGACAATATATGACTTGATGTTCATATAATTTTGTTTTTTGCACCGACATTTTATCTGAATCAAATTTGGTATTTAAATGCTTTCAAGAATAAAAATAATTTTATCTGTCAAATTTTATGTGGTTTGATTGCATGTTTTATTTTTTCCAATGCTATCAAATTTTATCGGTTTAATAAGAATTAATTTAGTTTTAAAATTTAAATACAAAACAAATCACAATTCCTATTTTTTAATCATTTCAAGTACTATTTAACATATTCTAAACATAAGATTAAATTTCTAAATTAATTTAAATTCTATGTTATGAGATCACTCTAAACACAGGATATAAATTAAAAAAAACAATTCAATCTAAACAAAATTAAATTAATTCCCAACTTTTATAATTCCAAACACCACCTTATAGCATTCTCTGCACTTTAATAAATGATGACTCCAAAAGTGTTAGGCATTTAGGTGGACCTGAGCATTTCAGAATGAAACCAGCGTCATATCTCTCTTTACCCTTGGCAAAGTTCTGAATTAATTCATACGGCAATGGCGCAGGAAGGTGATGAAGGAATTTGCTTTGAAGTTAGAGAAACTAGCAGAGGAGCTGCTAGACTTGTTATGTGAGAATCTTGGATTAAAGCAGGGGTACCTGAAAAAGGTCTTCTTAGGATCAAAGGGACCAACTTTTGGCACAAAGGTTGCTAACTACCCTCCATGCCCAAAGCCAGACCTGGTGAAGGGTCTTCGTGCCCACACCGATGCAGGTGGGATTGTCCTTCTTTTCCAAGATAACAAGGTCGGGGGCCTACAGTTCCTCAAAGATGATGGCAAGTGGATCGATGTCCCTCCAATGCGTCACTCCATTGTCATCAACCTTGGTGACCAACTTGAGGTATAGTGAATTTGTTAACTAAATATGTCTGAACATTAGGTTTGGATGTTCTACATTTGAGAGGGAGATTAATAAGGAATTGAATAATGTTACGTGTGTAATAAAATTATACAACAAATGTATACCTCAAACCTTATCATCATTAGATATGATAAGCGGTCCATACTCATTCTACTCACTTGTCACATTTAATGGTAATAAGATATATATTATATATTTATTGTGCAATCTTATTATACACATAATATTATTCTAAGGGACTATAACACAAATTTATGATTTGCACGTTATATTATGGCAAAAAATGATTTAAGTTACTAATCATTTTCGTCACTTTTGTAGCACATGACTGATACTCCCATCAGTTTTTTCTGCTCTTCTTCCTTTCTTTTCGCATTGGTCTTTTGTTTGTTTTCCGATAGATTTTCTCCATTGTTTTCGTCACTGTTTCGTAAAACTGAATTCAAGCCATACAGTAATCATGCAATTATGAATGAATGGAATGAAATATTTATAATTATTATTTTTTATTATCAATTTCTTTTGTTTTCCTCGTCCCATCATATCTTATAAAAAGTAACTAATTGAGTTTTAGAGAAAAAGAGAAACATATTTCGTTGAATTTTCTTTCTTTTTCTGCCTATTATTATACAATGAAACCAGAGAATGAGCTGCATTATTTGAACTCATTTTATCTAAGATATCATGTCAATTTAATTATCTATCATATATTATTGAAAATCATTACAAAATATTTTTAAAAAAAAACTTATCTCATTTCAATAGTAAATAATAGATAAATCAAAATGGTATCTAAGATAAAATGAGTATATCTAACATTTTTCTAAGAAAATAATTTGTTATTTAAACTCATTTTATCTAAAGTATCGTGCACTCATTTTATTTAGAATATCATGTTAACTCATCTAAAGTACACCTTTGAAAATTATCATAAAATATCTTAAACAGAAAATCTATCATTTCATTGGTGAATAATAAATGAATCAAAACTATATCCTAGATAAAACGAGTAAAATATATTTTTTTTTCAAAAAAAATACCCTTTCCTTTCTTTCTATATTTATCATCCAAACACAATTTCTTTGACATTCACATGTGCAAACAAAGACCTTATGTTCTTTTCTGAACACTATATGCTTGAACAGGTAATCACGAATGGTAAGTACAAGAGTATAGAGCACCGTGTTATAGCACAACCTGATGGGACCAGAATGTCTGTAGCCTCGTTCTATAACCCTGGCAGCGATGCCATCATCTACCCTGCACCAGCATTGGTAGAGGAGAAGAAGAAAGAGTACCCAAAATTTGTTTTTGAGGACTACATGAAGCTCTATGCTGGGTTGAAGTTTCAGGCCAAGGAGCCAAGGTTTGAGGCATTCAAGGCAACAAATGTCAATCGAGGTCCAATTGCTACAGCTTAAAGCTGTCTGTTTTACTATAGGAAGAAATATGGTTGTTAAATGTATGCTTATGAGCAGATGCAATCAGAAAGGAGCATATAATAATAGTTTTACTATATTGAGTGATGGGTTTCTTACGTACCACTAGAAAATAGCCAAAAATGTCAATGAATAACAGTCATATTTTATTTTTAATAATTAGCGCAAATATTTGTTTCATGTTGTCTCTGATTAGGTCCTTTCCTTTTCTCATTCTGGCTAGAAATGATTCGTATGAATGAATGATCCCGCATATACATATACATACACACACACACACATATATATATATGATTCTAGGTGCCGGTTTCGTTACTCCTGGTAGGTATTGGAGCAAAGTTCCTCCCCTACTGAAAATACAAAAATTAGCCCTGAGACCCTGACATCCTTGTAACAATCCTTGCACTGATATTACACCACTCCCTCCAATAGCAGAGATGGTGGTTCAGGCGATGAACAATATTACTGCTGATAATATATCCTCCTAGAAATAGAAAGAGGTGAATGTAGAGAGAAGCAAAAAAAAGGCCTCCATTTTCTTTTACATGAGAAATCCCACTACTCATGATCAATATAAAAACTGTTTTGATATCTATTGGTTTCTTACGGATCGGTGGTTGAGATACTAAGTGTTGTAAGCTTTGTGTATGTTAAGTTGAAACATCACAAAAAGTAAGCAATAATCAAGCGAGCAATAATCAAAGCGGCGCATTAATCTTTTCCCCTACTAGGTGCACCAAGGAGAGATAAAGTGAAAGTGAGGTGAAGGTGGCTGTGGAGAAAGACTTGTCCCGTAATTAATTACAATATATTTTCAAAATAAAGGACTATTCTGGTAGAGTTTTAATTTGATACAGTTGGTATAGTTTTCTATTTGCCCTTTTTCCTTTTTCAAATTTTCGATATCCCCTGCCACTCACCCCAACTCGGCACCTCCACCTCCACCTTCACCTCCGGCTTTTTTACGTAAATAAACCAAAAAAAAAAAATATTGTGTACCAAAATAAAATGAAAAACCATTTGATAATGAAATGGATGAATTTATATACACGCAAATATGTTGGGGCCCATGTATATTCATGTACAAAGTGAATACACAAAGGCCCTAATATATTCATGTACAAAGTGAGTTGGTATAAAATTGATTACTATTATTGTTAATTAGTTTATTTGTTATGGTATTTTACTTTTAATATTAATGAGTATATTAGTTTAGATTTTTATTAAGTATATTAATTATTCATTACTTAGGTCATTATTTATTGAGGTATTTCTTGGAAATACTAGGTACATCGATCCATTTAGTGACCAAGCCATATTATGTTGGTAATGTTATTGATTATAGATGTTCAATATTTCACCGTGTGTTCTAGTCATTTCCATCATTCATTAAGGTATTCAAATATTGCAAACCATTTATCTCAATTAATGACACTCATCTTTATGGCAAAAATGGAGGTATTTTTTTTATAGCCATTGCGTAAGATGGCACTCATCAATATGAATTTTAAATAGACTATCTAAAACTAATTAAATACATAGATTCTAAAGTTTTATATTTTACCATCATAAATTCTAAACTAATTAATTTTTAATTAAAAATTCACTAGTGGTTTGATATTAAACTGTTAAATTTAATAAGATAAAAAGGAAAAAAAAATATTCTCGTCAACAAATCATCCACCTAAGAGTAACTAAATTATTCATATATATAGTTGAGTATGAATATGCTTAGAGACCCTATATATTCAAAATGGACATGAATACACTATAGGGACCCTTGTATATTCAATTAAAGTATGAATACACAAGGGCCCATAGTATATTCATACCTATTTTGAATACCCATGGTCCCCAAGCATATTTGCATACATCTTAAACGGTTTAAAGGTGTACTAAAAGTTTTTTTCAGTTCATATCTGTAAATAATCTTTTTTTTTATTTGGGTAAAAATTCCTCCACCTCCTCCATTTCTATGTCTTTCATTGTTCAATTCCAACAGCAACAATTGGCCTCAACATCAAAGGTGGTGGCAAGGGAATTCATATCACCTATTTTGCTTCTAAACCTTAGTTTTTTTGCATAAATTTGACTGTGATTGATAAGAATAATTAGGATTTTAACTAGGTTCTCATTGTGCAATTTTAATAGAATCATTAACTATTACACTAATTTTAGAATGATAAATAGATTAGAGCCTGTTACTTTCAACCTGTCTCTTTGAGTATAGTTTTGTATATCGGAGCTTTGGATTGAGTGCAAAATGTGAAGAACAAGGCTTGGAACTCTTTGGAAGGAGCTTGGAGCAAATGGAACAAAAGCGCAAAAGGAAACTCACAGCTATGTGCCATAGTGCTCATGTAGTGCTATAACACTCGACAAAATGGCTTGAAGAATCACTCAAGCACAAGGCTCTGGTAAGCATTGCGGCACTCATTTAGCGCTACAATGCTCGTGCCACTAGGCGGATTATAGATAATTAACTCTGTTTTAGGCCCCACTTTGGCCATATTAGATAGTAGTTTTTAAGGGAATTGTACAGGCTTTTACCCTAATTTTGAAGTCTCAAGTTTTGCAGCTAGGATTCTCTCTCCACCTCTTCCTCTCTCTCTCTCGGGATTCCTTTAGTGACTTTGATTTGTTCTTGGAGATTTTTCAAGGATCATTGCTATTATCTTGAGATACTCTTTTAATTTCATTGCAATAATCCTCCAGAGATAGAGGAATAGATTTCTTTACCAGTGTAAGAGATTCCGGATGGATTGAGATGATGTTTGAGACCTCCTTTTTATATTGAATGCATTAGTTTTCCAATGTTATTAAGTTTCTAGTCTTATGATTATTGTTGCGATTGTTACAATTTTTACCAACACATATGAATATCAACATGCCTTGGCCATCCATCCAAAACAAGGGAGGGAAAATTTTCCACATCAGGGATGGGATAAGGTCAATGCGGATGGTTCGGTAATGGGTGTTAGCGCAAAGGCTACTAGTGGGGGTCTTATTAGAGAGTCAAAAGGAAATTTCAGCCAAGGGTTTACAGAAAACATTGGCACTTAGCTTGTTCCACTACCCTAGCTGTTGTGAGGAATCCTTCAGGAGCTTACCCTTGCTTTCAATTTAGGGTATAGATTGATCATGCTGGAGCCAAATTCAACATACACCAGCGATATCTCTTGTTCAACAGGGGTGTAATGCCAATCATCCAAGTGCTTCCTTGGTACAGATGATTTGCAATCTTCTCGCTAAGGACTGGTTTGAGGTGGTATCCCATATCCACAGAGAGGCCAACATGTGTGCGGACTCCTTAGCCAAGAAGACACCACCTGCCTCTCTCTCCTTGAACTTATTTTATGATTCATGTCGCTCTAAGCTTCATAGGTGTATTATTTGTTTTTGGGCTGTTAAGCCCCGATGATTATAAAAAAAAAAATGTTTCATTTATTATACGTATAATGAAGAAAAGATAATTATAATGAATTATCGTCTTTATGATGATAATCAACTGTAATATCATAACATTATATTTTCATGATTTGCAAAATATCAATATATTTAGATATTAGTTAATTATACATTTGACATTATTCCAACACATGCATATAAGATGTATATAATAGCATATTAATTGAACCAGTTAAAGGTATTGTCTAACTTAACATTCACAAATATTTCACAACCATGGTAACAATTAAACTAAATTTTTTCATCCAAGAAAATTATAGTTGGTGTTTGAATAATATGGCTTGCTTAGAATTGACTTGATAGGGGAATAATTAATCCAAATCATTAATAATCAATTAATTATATTCAATTTTCGATTTTACATCAGGTGAAACCAAAGAGGAGTCACTCGACTTCAATGAGTATGCATATGATTATTTGTATCTCAACGCGTGGTTTAACTTGCTTGCTGACTTGCTAATATGGAATTATTGGAGTAGGATCAAAATTTCTGGGTGTTGATTTTTATTAATTGGATTTGTTCATTTTGTTATGGAATTAGTGTTGATATACATTTATTATTATTAATCTTAATTTCAAATTTAAATATTTAAAGATGGCCAAGTCAAAAAGAATAACATGTTATACTTTTTAAAAAATTATTTAATAAAAAATTATAAATAGTGATTGGTAATAAAATACAATTAATTATTATATTATTACATTTATTAAAATCATTATAAATAATACATTCTCTAAATAAATAACCCTAAGAGAAAACTAGTTTAATTTTTAAAGTCTTATATCAAATATTATTACTTAAAACAACTATCTAAATTAAAATGAAATCATTATATCTAATTTAACCAAAACATAGAGACCATAATTGATACTAAAATTGAAATCAAGAATAATCAATAATCAACTATATTTATTATTCCTTATTATTTAATCTCAATTTCAAATTAAAAAATTTAAAATTTTCAAATCTAAAAAAAATCACATTATATTATCTAAAAAAATTGATTGAATAAAAAATTATGAATCATGATCCTTAATAAAATATAATTGATCATGCACATAATTTTCATCATTAATTACATCTATTACCATATCATAAATAAAACATTCTCTAAACAAATAAGCCAAAAAAAAATATAGTTTAATTTTTTCAAGTCCCACATCAAATATCATTCTTTAAAACAAATATCTAATTTAAAATAGAATATATCTAATTTAGTAAAAAATTATGAATAATGATTGATGATAAAAATTGGAATCAAGTATAATCAATCAACTATATTTATTATTACTAATGATTTACTCTCGATTTCAAATTGAATAATCAAATCTTAAAATATATCACGTTATTATCAGAAAATCATTTAATAAAAAATTATGAATCGTTATTGGTGATAAAATAAAATTAATTATATTTATTAAAATTGTTATAAATGATACATGCTCTAAACGACCGCCAAAAAATCTGATTTAATTTTTTCAAGTCCTATATCATATTATTCCTTAAAAGAAATATTTAAGCTAAAAGGAAATCAGTATATTTGATTTAACTAAAACTTAGGAATCATGATTGCTAATGAAATTTGAATCAAGTACTATCAATCAATTATATTTATCATTGCTGATGATTTAATGTTAATTTCAACTTCAAAAATTTTAAAAAGGTCAAATCCCAAAAAACAAATCATATTATACTGTGTAAAACTATTATTTAATAAAAACTATGAATCATGGTTGGAAATAAAATAAAAATAATTATATTTATTTAAATTATTATGAATAATACACTTACTAATTAAGCAAATAACCCGAAGAGTCTAGTTTAATTTTTTCAAGTACTATATCAAATATTCTTTTTTAAAACAAATATAAAATATAAAAGGAAATTTGTAAATATGATTGACCAAAAATTAGGAATCATGATTGGTAATATAATTGAAATCAAGTACAATAAATCATTATATTTGTTATTACTAATGATTTAATCTCAATTTCAAATTCAAAATTTTTAAAATGTTCAAATAAAAAAATAATATATTCTCTAAAAAATTATTCAATAAAAATTATTGTACATGATTAGTAATAAAAATATAATTAACTATACTTATTACAATAATTATAATTGATATATGTATTCTCTAAACAAATCACTAAAAAAATTGGTTTAATTTTTTCAAGTCTTATATCAAATATTATTCTTTAAAACAAATATATGGTTTAAAAGAAAATTAGTATATCTAATTTCACGAAAAAATAGGAATCAAGTATAATCAATCAATTATTGTACTGGACTAGAAATATGGGCTGGACACCTCAGTCCAAACAACAATAGCTCGGACATGGATCCTAAAGATCAACCATGTTGCACCTAGGTCTCTCACACATTTACCCCAAATTTAGTTGATAATATCTCCTAAATCCCATATAGGATCTCTCTATATATATCCCTTATTATTTCCTGTCATTATTATATCATATCTCATATATTGTGTTATATCTCTTGCAAATATGGAGCATATATAATATATACTAAATCCCAAAAGCATCTCTCTTATATAGGGAAGATTATCCCATAACTTATTATTGGGTCATCCCACACTATATAAGAGGCTCAACGCCTCTAGGTATCACAAGTTTATTATATGCTATTCTTTTACTACTCTATGTCTTCATTTACTGACTTAAACATCCGAGTATCTTTGCAGGTATTCCACCCTCACTTGCACGAACAGTAGGGCTACTTGCACTTTTGTTGCATTTCTAGGTAAGAACAACTATATTTATTATTATATTATTAATGATTTCATCTCAAATTCAATTAAAAAATAACCTAATCTAAAAAAATGTCGAATCATGTTGTATAAAAATTTATTTAATAAAAATTTATAAATGCTAATTATATTTATTATTATTATTTCAAATGATACATTTTCCAAAAAATAAGCCAAAAAATCTAGTTTAATTTTTTCAATTCTCATATCAAATATTATTCATTAAAAATTATTTAATTTAAAAGTAAATTAATATATCTTATTTAACCAAAAATGAAGAATTGTGATTAATAATAAAATTGGAATGAAATCTTATCAATTCATTATATATATGATAACTAATAATGATTTAATCTCAATATTAAATTGAAAATTTGAAAAAATTTTAAATTTTGAAAAAATATTATATGTTCTTGAAAAAATGATTTAATTGACAATTAACTATATTTATTACAATAATTATAATTGATATATTTTCTAAATAAATAAATAATTCGGACAAAAGAATCCATCAATTTTTTTCAAATTACATGTCAAATATTATTATGTAAATATATATATATATATATATATATATATATATATATATATATATATATATATATATATCATTTCATATGTGTAATCAATCTCATAAAATATGAGTCTTGAATATAGGTAACAGTAATCAATCCTATGAAATAGAAATTAAACAATCTATAGCACTGATAAAAGAAAAAAATTTGTTCATCAATATATTTTATTAGAAGTCAGCCATCAAAATATTACATCAAAATTAGAACTTGTCTATCAACAACCAACAATAAGCTAAATTCATCAGTTCAAACAAAAAAGAAAAAGAACATCATATCCTAAACAACAAAATAAACTAGAACTTTCAATCAAAAACAAAAAATTTCAAAATCATTGATGTAGTAATAACAACAAATCAAACCTTGTCCCCATAGGAAGGAAGAAAATGAAGGGAAAGACATAAAATTGAAATTGGATCTAACAACATATGAAAACTTTGATAATGCTTTAACCCAGTAGTTGATCTTGATGAATACATTGTTGTTAATTAAAAATATGTATAAAAATCATTATAAAGAGTTAGAATAATATTTTTGAATGAACAATCAAGAGTAGAGAAAAGTGAAAAAAAAAATACCTGAACCAATGGAAACCTGTGGATGCAACAACAAATCGAAAGTCAACAATAGCAATAATAACATCATATAGACGCAGAGGAAAATAACATACAAAGCACAAAAAACCCTTAATTTGCAATACTTGAGTCTATTAAAGATCACAAATTCATCTACTAGCAATTACCAATGATATATAACACTCAAGGAGTTTTACAATCTTTCCATTCCATCTTCTTCTAATTTCAATCCAGATTCGCTTACTACCATCCAATTATATAAAGGGAAGAATTAAACAAAGATGGCATGCGATATTAAAATGTCTGAATTCTATTTTTATAAAAAGGATCTAATTTATTTGAAAATTAAATTTCTATTAAATTAAATTAAGTAGTTAGTACATGGTTTTTTTTTAAATATGAATCTTATTCCAATAAAAGGATATAATTTATTTGAAATTTAATAAATTATAAAATCAAATTACGTCAATTCACAATATTTGATTGAAATTATTACTGAATAATATAATTGACTTAATCATTGACTTTTTATTGGCAGGAAACAAAAAGCATACAACATCCGTTTCCTTTCTTGCAAAACCCAATTTTAGAATTATATATATGATATTTGATATGATATATGATTTAATATTTATTGAGCATAATACAACTGAGCTAGTTAACAACAACTAGGATTGTAAGAACATTTATATGGTGTTATGTTCAGTCTAATATTAAAATTAAGATAAATAGCTAGTGCGGTCGTCTAGTTAAAATTAATTATCGTCGTTTAGCATTATTGGATTCGGCCAGTCAACAATTAGTGTTCTTTAATATTTAATTTATTTGCATAGTGTGAAACAACCCAACCTTTCTAACATAAAATCATTATTATTATTTCATGACCGGTGAACAATATATCACAAACAATTTCTATGTCTTAAGATTTATTTATTATTTAAATTAAATTATTGTATTATGGACAATGGACAATACAATTAGAACACTTCCCCATGTTTTAGAATTTAATTTTTATTCAATTGAATTATGTACACTTGGAAATAGTCTGAAGCATTAAAACTGTGAGTTAATGATAGCATGATAGTTAACTTTGGTATACCAAATTGATCTAACCAGGGGACTAAGTTACTAGATCAATTATAAGATATCAATTACTATGGACCTTCAGGGGTTACCATTGAGTGTCCAACAAAGGGGCACAGTCTGACCAAGGGACCCAATTATCATGAATTGATTTCTAGATATTAGTTAACGCTTATCAGTGACTCCATTTCTGACTAATTCTCAAGTTTATGTAATTCCAGATATTCTCAAATTAATCATGATTTATTTATTATTGTTATTATTGATAGTTTCATGTATAGCTATGTACATGTAGTCAGTGCATGTGATGCATATTGTCGTGTGAATCTTATTTGCTTGTCCTATGTGATCCATGGGTGATTATCTAGTTATTGAGTTTGATGACTCACAATTCTTCCCTTTTACAAATCCTAAAGCTGACGAGAATACTACTCTTCTTCCCCAGTAGTTGTCCAATATTTTTCTAACTGGTGAGCCTCGCTTTCTAGTGGGATTATATGTCTTTATTTTATTTTACTAGAAATTTAGAGCGCTCTGGATAGTACAGATAGGGTCATCGGACATACATTATGTTTATTTTAAGACTTAATAATTATTTAAGTTTTCACAGATTATGCATCTCCAAATTTCAGATAAGTATTTAGTTTAATTGGCATTTTAGACTAATGAATTTTATAAATACAATTTATCAGTTGATGGATTTATGGAGTTATTATTTATTCCAGAGATATTTTAGCGTTTAAATTGTCCAAGAAAGCATAGTTTTCTAGTTGGCTTGCATAAGGGTCAGAATCCATCATGTGCCAGTCACGAGTTATGACAGTAAGAGTGCTCTTTGGTGCAGAGGCTTGAAATGTGGAGATTAGTGAAAAAATCTTAAGTGTTAGCTTGATGAGGACTAGATGTAATTAGGCCACAAGAGATTGTCGAACCAATATAAATTGAGTTTGTACTTTTCTTCCCTTAACTCTTTACATTATTGCAAGTCTATTTTGTTGTCTTGTTCATCTATAATAATCATTATAATTAAGTTACTTGCATTAAATCACTGACATTCCATTTCAACTAATAAAAAATTTCTATATATTTTTTGAAATAAAATTAAAAAAGGAATTGCAAAAGAAAAGTAGACAAAAATTTAAGAACTCAATTCACCCCCTCTTAAGTTCATTTAGTCCACTTGTTAACAAAAAAAACACCCACCAAAATGATAATGACGACTACTGTCACTTGATGGCCAACAATGGTGGCCTAGCGACCTGTCACTACAAGAAAAGCATGGAAAACCGACGCATTTATTGACGGGTAGCATTTTTACCGACAGATATACCGACGGGTATGGGGGCATCAGTTTTTAGGCCATCGATGAATATTACCAACGGTAACAAAAATTCGTCGGTTGTTTTCAATGCGTGTACCGATGGGTAGTAAAATAAATAGTCGTCGGTACGAATATATAAAAAGTGTCACAATGGTCGTCAGAGACATACTTATACTGATGGATTTATTTATTTGTATTGACAAACATTGAAATAAACAAAATAACTTTTCCAATCCGTTATCGACAGGTTTACTAACGATATTTTGATTTTTGAAAAATTTATTTTAAAAATAGTACTTGTTACCGACGATCAAACTTGTCAGTAAAATATTAATTTTTTTTTATAATTTCTCTATTTAATTATTAAGTGATTGGTAATTTATTATTTATTTATTTATATAATAACCTAATTTTCAATTAAATTGATATTAAATAAGAAAATAATAAAAAAAAAGTTAAACTAATTAAATAAAATAGTAAACTATGATGATAAAACATATACAAATTACAATAAATGTAAAAAATATCCGGAATGGAAAAAAAAAGAAGTTAGATAAAAACTAGCTGAACTCCTGGGCGTTGGCATCGTCGGCAACGTTGCCAGCATCATCATTTGAACCATTGTCATCATCCACGCTATCCAACTGTGACTGGCCCTCAGAGATGGAGGGGAGTCGAATATAGGGGAATAGGATCTGAGGGAACGTCTTATTGGAGCCAGAGGATCCTGAAGCCTGTATGTCCCGGAAGAAGGTCATCACATTTGCAATGATCTTTTGCTACATCTTCCAAATCTGAGCCTTCTCCTACTGCTACCATTCCAAGGAGAGTTTAAGCTCTCGGATTTCTTTCAGCTCCTGCTCCATAGTTGCTCGCCCTTCCTGCTGCTCCTAGAGCTGCTGAAGGAGTTGTGCCTACTGCTCCTGCTCCTACTAGATCAACTGTGCTTGCCAATGCAGCTGAGGGCATGCACACACTCCCTCAGGCCATCATCCCCAATAGCTGACCCAGTGGCGAAGGATGGGGATATACTCTCAGGGAAATATCATATCCCATATATGCGACCTCTGTAAGGGTTGCCAACTACCTGGGCCCAGACATCCTCCTCGTTTGGAGGAGGAGGAATGTCAACATCGGGCCCAGCCTCAGCCATCTGGGTCTAATACTAGGGTCTGTGCCTGCTCCCAAAGGCTTGTAAACTTGCGATGCAAAGCAAAAAAGATAAAAACACATTGTAAGCAATAATTATAAAAAAGATAAATGAAAATAATAATAATAATTAAGTAAAGATATTCTAAATTCAAACTTACATAGGTCGCCTTGTAGCGAGTGTCTACCCAGACCTATCTGGACTCCCCCCTATGCTCACCCTTTCGAATGTAGGTCTCCGGAAATAGCTCACCCTAGATCAGAAAATTTCAAATAATTTCATAATACAACTACTTTTAAGTTTATTCTCTCAAGAAATATTCCGAAAAAAGTTCGACAGTACATCCCTTAAATTAGGAGTTTCCATCGTTAGATATTTCTTTTAATTGGTCTTTAAAATACATTCAATTGATCTTTAAGTTTTATTTAAATTATTATTTTTAAACAAATTCAATTGGATTTTAAGTTTTTTTTACGTAGTTACTTTTATTGAATCTATTATTCCTTAAAAAAGGGTTAACAAAATTTCGACAACATCTCTCCTTAAATTAGGAGCTTCCATCATTATATATTTTAGTCCATAATTATAGATATTATTATAAAGATCAACAACAGAATAAATATAGTGAAACAATTGCATTTTAATAATTACATGCAATTCACATAATTCTAAAAACCGTTTTATTGTGAATCCCCTTATACCTCCACAACATGCATCTTGCAATTTTCACAAACACAAAGAATCCCACAGCAAACAATGCAAATAAGTAGAGGAAGGACCTCTACGCCCTTCCTCCTAGTAATGCAATCCCCATTTCCTATAACTCTATCCTAGAAAACATAAATCTCTATATATCCTACATACCTATTAAATCATTAAACAAATAAATAACAAGGATTTAGTTACTAACCTCTATAGTAGTCAAAAAATACAAAATATGTGAAAGCTCTCGGCATCCAACTAAATCCAATCCTGAAAATCACATATGAAAAATTTAAATTAACATAATTATATACATAGAAAACATAAAATAAGATAAGAAAAAAGAATGCCAAACCGCTCGCAAAATCAACAATTGCTACCACCTTCAAATAAAACTTCTACATTAGCAAAATAACAACCATAATTACTCCCCAATGCAACAATATGGGCACCCATAAACAAATGGAAAAAGTAAACCAAATAAAAAACAATAAACTGATTAAAGGCCCTTAGATCGTAATGGTGGTCTCAGCCTCTCGAACAAAGCTCCGGTGGCAGCGCACGGGGGCAAAATAGGTGGCGGCGGTGGCGTTTAGAGAAAGAGATAGAGAAAGGGGTTGACAGAATGGGGAAGAAGAAGGCTCACGGTTTCAGAAATATGCGGATTACAGGTGGGTATATGTTTAATGAAACAGTGCGTTTCGATCTCCAATAATTACTAATGGGTTTACCAATGGACACACTGAAATACCAAAGGTTGCATGACAACTACTGAAATTTCAAATACCCATCGGTAACACTGTCGGTAATATTTAATAATTAATAATTTTTAAAATAATAGCCTTCAGTTAACCAGTCAGTAATATTTAATAAAACTAATTTATAAATTTTTCTTAAACACCCTCGGTTACATATTAACAAAAAAAAATAATGTTAAATATTCCGTCAGTTACCCAATCGATAATATTTGATAAAAATAATTTATAATTTTTTTAATCATTTGTTGGTACACCCATCGGTTATATATTAACAAAAAAAATGTTAAATATCCTGTCAGTAATATTTGATAAAAATAATATATAAAACACTATTAGATATCTGTTGGTAAACCCATCAGTACACCTGTCAAATACTATGCGCGCCAACTGACGCGAGATGGTGCTAGCATTTATCGACAGTGTAACCGACGGGTGAGTGAAACAAACACAATTATTTCCAAAAATGTGCCAACTCGTTGGAATTTCCGTCGGTAACTACTGACCGATTTGTGACTATTGGTAAAGTCCATCAGTATCCCGTGTTTTCTGGTAGCGTGTAGTGGTGGTCTAATAAGGGAGGTCCATTGACCGGAAGCGATGGTCCATCATTGATAATGGTGGTTCAATGATGGCACCTAGGGCTATCAAAATGGGTCAAATCCATCGAGTCAACTATTTATTTGTACAATAAGGTGAGTTGGCCCTAAAAATTTTAATCTTTTTAATACATATATGTTTTCAGCCCGGCCCATTTAGCCCATGGATTAAATTGGCCAATTAATAACCTGGCAAATAAATGGGTCAGACCATTAACCCATTTATTTATTTATTTATTTTTACTTTTCACTGCCACCCTTCCTTGCCATTTTTTTTGGTTGTCCAATGGCTATTGGCATAGCAAACCAACTCACCTACCTGCCCAATCAATTCCACAATTTCTCATTTGTGTTATTTTCTGAGAAGAATCAAGAGACAGAGAGTCCAAAAGAGTAATTGGGTAAGAGGCCGAGAGTTAGGGTTTCTCTCATAGCCACCCTTACTGCACCTCACCCTACCATGATAGCGTCGCCACCGTTACCACCTTGTCTTCCATTTATTGTCCATTCTACAAGGAAGGAAGGAGAAGGGAATGCCACAGCCAAAGAAGCCAAGAATCTTGTCTTAGCCTCGTAGGCAAGGGCGAAGCTAGGAATTTTGGAGAAAGGGCCAAATTAGTTAACATATATAATATAAATAAAATAAATTAATTGTAATATAGAAAGCATAACATATGAAACTACTAACGAATCATAAGTCATCCACATATATTCAAGATCAACATAAATAATATATCAAGTATACATATAAGGTTAACCACATTCCTGATAACTTTACCTCTTAACTTCCACTCTATTAAATATTTTGTCAAGATTTTAACTTTAAATTGATAAAGAAAAAAAGAGAAGTCAAGATTTTAACTTTAAACTAGAGTTAATTCCCGTGCATTGCACGGTTTTGTTAATGTGCTTTAAAATTATTTTAATATGAACAATCTTTTAAGAAAAATGTAATTAAATTTTATATATAATAATATTGGATTTTTCTTTGATACCTACAGGGTATCTATACCATTCTATATATAATGGTTATGATTTAGTTAATGTTTGTATAGATCTTAATAACTTGGATTTAATAAGACACGTGACTTATTTTTTTCACTAAATAACTGAAATATATTGATACTTTTAAATTTTATAAGGATACTAGAGAAACCTCTCATAATAATCAATTAATTTTTTTATTATTCATAATATTTTTAATATAATGCATATATTTGTAATTTTTTAATTATAAGAGTTCATTATAGATGTGACAAATATTCTTATTGGATGATAGGAGTTGATCAGTTAAGATTAATTGTCATTTGATCATATTTTATTTCTTTAATATATTATATACTATAACTTATAGCCACATTATTGTTACAAATTATTTCCGAATAAAATGTACCATAAAATAATTTTAAAAATATTTTATTTGTCTAATTTGAAAACATTTTTTTTAAATCATAAAAACTATATTATTTTGAGCTAAAATATTAATATAATTATTATAATTTTAACCTTAGAAAATTTAGATACAAATATCAATATTATTATATAGATTTAAATAAAGTGTCATGTGAAACTAACTTTTTTGTTGATTTCTTCAAATTTAACTATAGATTTAATTCTATGCACTATCAGTGTAAAGTTTTTTTACCTTGTCACTCAAACATGTTTTGGCACATCAACTATGATAGTTAACTTTCTTATCCATTATTTAAAAATTCACACAAATGAATTATTTTGATTACATTATCAATATATCAAAATTAAACTCTAACAATTATACAAATTAAAAGCAACAACATTTATTAAGTATTTGAAGAAGCTGGTAACTTAGCTTTCATATTTTTAAATGATTCTAATCTACCTTTTTATTAGTTGTCGAAAGAATTTTTTAACTTTTTGTTTGTCAGTCTCTTAGTACTATTCCAAGGATTTTTGTTATTTGTAACATATACTATGTGTAAAGGTGGTTTACTTTCTTAAGAAAGCCAAAGTATATATATATATAGAGAGAGAGAGAGTATCATATAAGAGGAGTGAATCTTAATTATCGGATCTTATATGAATGATCAAGATTAAAACATAAAATTGTATAAGTTTTTTAAATGAGCATGTGAGCATTAATTGCATTAATTAATTTTCAATTTTGATCGTCCATCCATGAATAGTTATATGACCCAAATTTACTCCTCTCACTTTTGTAATAAACCACTATTCTCATGTGATTTGCCCTATATATATATATATATATATATATATATATATATATATATATATATATATTTGTGTGTGTGTGTGAGAAATTATACAATAAAAGTTAGGGGCGTTTACGGTGCTATTTGAATCAGATCAGTTTTAAAAGAAAAATCAATTTGATCCAAAATTATATAATTTATTGCAGTTTGATGAGTTTAGCTTATAGTTTTTTACTTTAAAATTATAGTTTGGATTGGTTCGGCTTATAGTTTTTCTTTTTAATGTAAAATTATAGACAAAAGAATATTCTGAAAATATTCTGTTAATTCTAGCATTTTTTGTAATGAATAATCGGGTCAGGGAGCCAATTAAATATTTATTTTTAGTATAGAGATCCAATTAAAAAATTTTAAAATATAGGGACCTAATTGAAAATTCAGTGAAACCATAGGGATTAACGGATTAATTAAACCTAAAAATAAAAAGTAAAAAAAACCCATTTAACATTTAAAAAAGGTATAAAATTAATATAATTATGTTCAGGACAAAAAGTACAAAATTATATTGTGTAACAAAAAGATTATGTAATATATTAAAAATTTGTTTAGTAAAAGTATAAACTTAATAAAAAATATTGTATAATATTATGCAATTTTAATTGGATTGGATCGGTTTTAAAAATTAGATTCAAAATCCAATGCAAGCTGTTTGTAAAAATTAATATTCAATCCAATCCAAATTTTTACAGTTTTGATCAATTTTTTGGTTCAATTGGATTGGTTTAGTGGTTTAGATAGAGTTGAATTAGATTTGAACACCTTTAATAAAGGTGCAAAATTTGGGAGACCATGGCAACTCCTCTATGGTTCCCCTCTGCATGATGTAGATGGCTAATTCGAAAAATAATGGGGTCATTTTGGCCCATGATCCATCTTTAAATAGGCCAGGTTGAATTATCTGATATCCTGGGTAAAGGGGTTTGTCCAGTTAAGATAATTTATTTTGCAAGATGAACGAGTTGGGCCTAATATGGGCGGACCTCACTGATGATCCAATGATGGTAGTGGTGATGATGGTGGTTTGGTGGTGGTAGCAAAACTTCAACTATAGTTAAGCTAGTTTAGGGTTAAGGGAGTTTGGTCTTTTCACTTTTGTAGAAACATTCTTTTCCATGAGATTCTTTCATTCTGATGTAAGAGGTGGAAATGAAAATTGGTTAATTTTTATCTTTGGAAATTTAACTTGGCTGGAAATATAATTTTTAAACTTTTTACCATATATAAGAATCTTACATTATCACGATCATATTTCTAAAGATTCAAAAACTAGTTGTCTGACCAGTGGGATGCACAGAGAAATAATAAAAAATAATTGGTTGATTATTATAAAAAATAAATGATAATTTATTTACATATATCTTGTATAAAATTGAGTATATAAATTTATTTTAAAAGTAAGTTAATAATTAAATAAGTGGATAAAATATGAATGTGTTATTCTATTTTATATCTTATATTGAATATCATATTTATAAGGTTAAAAATATCTTGATAAATGACCTATAATTAACAATAAAGAGCCTATTTTATGAAAATTTTGCCCATTTTAAAAGTTAAAAATTATTGAATAAAGAAATAGAATAAATGGATAATTTTATTATATCATGAGTCATTTATAGGGATGACAATGAGTATCAATAAGAAAGGGGACATGTTCCACGCCTCTCGTCACCGTTTAGAATTTTGCTTCTAATCCCCATCCCTATCCTCCTTATAGGTTACCATTTTCCATTTCCCATTTTCTGTGTGGATTTTGAATCACTATGATATTTAAGGGTTTATTAACAAATTTTAAAAAGAGAAAGATTTTAAAAATATTTTACAATTTGAAACATAAATATTCATAATAACAAATACTACTGGTGCAACATAATCCAAGTTAAAATTAAAAAATATATACAAAATGCAAATATAATAAAAATAATTAAAAAATAAAGATGTATTATTCTTGTCCCTATATTATTTAACAAACGGGGGACTTAGCCCCCATAAATCATCCTTATGAAGGCGAAATATGTGTCAATTTCTTTTTCATTGGGTAATTCCCGTGTGTACCCATTTTCAATTTTTTTATCATCCTTAGCCGTTTATATCTTTTTAGTAAATTAAAATATTTAATTTAAAAATATAAAAATATATTTTTTAATTAATAAAAATAATATATAAATTTAATTTATATGATTTCAACTACATGTCATTTTCTTATACATCCTTTTAATAAATTAAAATTAAAATTTTAAAATATATGTTATAATTAATGTGTAATAATTAGTAAAAAAATTATTTATAATTTTAATTTATATAATCTCAATTATTAGAGTAGTATACCAATAACAATTTTTTCAATAAAAAAATATAATTATTTACTTTATAAAAATTAATAAATATTTAATAATATTATCAAAGAAGTATAAATTATAGAATTGATTTTTTTAAATATTTTAGTGTTAAAAAATTGAAGGTATTTTTTTCAAAAAAAATTAGTATGAAAAAAATTATAGGATTGATAGATTAGAATATTTAAGTTACAAAAAATTAAATAAAATATAGTGATAGATAGATAATTTTTTTTATTATAATTTTTAAAAGTTCTACATTTGAAATTAGAAAATTTCTCTTAATCCCATCTTCATTTAGAATTTTACTTCCATTCTCATATACATCTCGATCACGAGTCCCTATTTTTTATTTTATATGGAGATTTGAATCTCTATTGATATTTATGGGTTTATTAAAAAATTTAAAATTTTTTTTAAAAAAAACTTTGAACTTCAAAACATAAATATCTATAGTAAAAAAGACTACTAATGCAATACAATTATGATATGTTTGTATCATTAATATTATAATTATATATATAAAATTTTTATGGTATAATATATTCAATTATAATTTTGTTTGTGCTATTTTTATTTTTTATATTAATTTTGTTAATAGTAGAGAGATATAAAGGTGTGATTGAAAAAATAATAATTGATAATTAGAAGGTAAACTAAATTTAAAAACTTATTTTAAGTGTTAAGATTATGAAAAGGGTGATGTATAATTTTTCTATAAATAACACATGGAAGAATTTTTATGTAATGAGTCTTAAATATTATTATTATATAAATTATTATCATATTTGATTAAGAATAAATTTGGTATAAATTAAATTTTGAATTATTATCATATCAAAATCAATCAATTAGCAATTCATTAACAATTTAACCTACCTGTTTTCTTTAAAAAAAATATGTCGATTTTAAAGCTTATTTATTTTGAAAATATTTTCCTTATAATTTTTTATATTACCTTCATAATGTGAGGCTATTAATGATTTTTAATTTAATTGTAGATCATAATTATATTAACATGAGTTTTCTCTTAGTGCAAATTATAATATTTAATGATTGTAATATTTGATTATTTAATGATTGTAATATCTAATTTTATTTCATATGAAAATAATTAATAAGTAAATTATAACTTAAGTTTAAAAAAGTCTTTAGACATAAAGATTGAGAAAAGTGGGGGCCTAAATCACTATATGAATGAGATGTGTAATAGTTTCATGAAATGAGTTTGAAATATTAGTATAATAGATTTATACAATCAATAAATTTTATACGAAATCTTAATTATTAATAACTTCTAATTATCAATAAGATTCTGATAAATCTCTATTATTATTTTTTAAATCTTCTCCAATTTTTTAATTTTTTTCAACACTAACTTTTTTTTTCAAAATTCATTCGAATCTTTTAAAGTATAAAATTATCAAAATTATCATTAATTGTATGATTATTATTTTTTCAAAATTCATTCAAATCTTATAAAATATAAAATTATCAAAATTATTTGCAAGAGCTTAGAGGTTATTAAAGGTATAATTTTATGGTCATCCCAGGTGATACTAGGATTTTCATTTTCATCTGCATACATATATAAATTTTTTTTTATTGAATTGGCATATTCTTGGTCTTCAAATTATTAAATTAATCTATATATATAATCAAATAATGCCATCACTAATGACATGAAAAAATATTCTGCCTCTAAATACTTAAATTCATTATAATCTTATTGTTAATAAAAAACATAAATAATATAACCTGGCGGATATATTTTGTATATTTCTTATAATTTATATACTTAATTTCATAAATTTAATATAATACTATCCAAAAGAAATCACCACCTGCATCAAATATAAAAATTTTAGATGTGAAATTTATATTAAAATTATAAAATTAATTTATTAATATAATTCATGATTTCAGCATCACAATAACTAAAATATTTGATTAATATAATGCAATCCTATTATTAAATACGGATGATTATCAATGATATGCTAATAATATATAATAATTGTGGTTTTATTTTTTTAAAAAAAATTAATGAATAACTTTTTAAAAGATGTGGATCTTAAAATATTCTCATTGTGGTATATGTAAAATTTTCACTTAAATAACTCTAAAATATTAATATTATAGATTATAGATATTTCGCTGGCCAAATGCGCCAGGAGGATTATTACGGCCAAAATGAAAGTTGTATGCTAGATTTTCCAGTTTTAGATGTTTTTCAGGTCGTTCATTTTGTTATATATCAAATTACATTATTTTTATTATCTAATTACTCAATCAAATTGATTTTTCAATTACGAGTATATTTGTTTAAAATATTTACCACAAGGCTTTAAAACTTAAATTTTCAATGACTTATCTCGATGTATTTTTTTTTTTGGCTTTTGTTTTAAGGAATTTTTAGTGGAGCTAAGAGGATGTAAGGAAAAAGATGAGTAAATAAGAATAGAAGATCTAACCCAATATCAATAAACTTTTAATCATTTGAATTAAAAGTGACGTTATACGAGCTACAGCACTTCACGATGTATTAAACCTAACCAAAACATACATCAAAACAAAACCTACATTATACACAGATTTTGACATAGATCGTGACTGAGGAGGAATGAAACGGCAGTGATTACCACGAATCCTTTGGTTGATGCCTCATTTGGAGACATGAACAAGTGGTTGCAGGGGTTTCTCCCTACAATCTTCTCAACCAAGTTACGCGTTCCTCCTTTTCAAAGGCGATTTTACTGTTCCCCCTCCTCACCTTCTTCCTCTCCTTCTTCCGCCAGCAACAAGCTCTTTGTTGGAGGTCTCTCCCTCCCTCTCTCTCACACAGCCTTTCACCTTCTTCTCCTTCAATGCCCTATTTTTTCATTTTTTATTTTTCTTTTTCAGTTTTTCACCGCTGATGGTGTTTCAGGATTGTCGTGGTCAGTGGACGAGAAGTCCCTTAAAGACGCTTTCTCTTCCTTCGGAGACGTCACTGAAGGTAATAATAATAATAATCTCAACGTGAATACTTTTTTGTTTCTCTGCTCATTTTCATTAGTTTAAATTGTGTGTCTAGGTGTTCGTCATTTTGTCTCACTCGAATTTTGTAATATCCTTGCCTTATTATCATCTGCATTTTTATTTATATTTTTTTGTGTTGTGACACGAAAGTGAGTTCTGTCATGTGATTCACACTGGTGGGGAGTGGGGACTACATTATTTGTTCCGTGCCAAACCCACCCATTGTGAGTTAGGATTTTGAAGGGGAGGGGAAGGAGAGGTTTGTAGTGTAAAATTACACTGCAAATCCTTTATTCTCATTCCCTCTCCTCTAAAATCCTGAACTTTAGCAAATGGCGCTCAAAATTACTTTCGACACTGACAGTAATATTCATTTGTTTGCTTGCTTAATATGTTCCAAGGTCCTCTGGTTTGATGGTAGTATTTGAAAGCTACAAGAAGGTAGACCCAGCACTTTTCGTGAATGACCTGTGTCTTGATGTGGTTTGTAGAAATTTGACCGTATTCATATCTAAAATGCAAAATATGCGATGGAATTAGGAAGCGAAAAATGGTGTAAAACTTATTGTAAAATTTTATTGGTTTAGATGAAGGATTTTCTCATATTTTAAATGGCTAAGTTATGCTACTTTCGTTGAAAAAAATGGTGTAATTAACTTGAAAATATCAGTAGGTCACGATTGCTGGTATAAGAGGATAATAATGATAAATACTTGGGTGGGAAAAATATACAGTTCTCTTGTCTCTTGCTTGATCTTGAGTATTGTTAGCACGAATTTGATCCAGTGTTGTTAAATGGTGGCCATGGCGTAATTCCATGGTGGATTCTTGGCAGACCACCATGAGCCGCCTTCCTGTATTGACAACTATGTTTTGATCACTAAGTGTTAGAAGATGATGATCTAAAGTTGGAGGAAGATGTGTCAATATTGTAATTTGAGCTCTGTTTTATAAAATTTTGATTGTTGGTGTAATGATTTTATCTTAGTAAAATAGAACTAATCTCTGTGAATATGTTAGTTGACATTTAAGGATATAGAAGGCTTGTGCTTAAAAAGGCCAAGAAAACAGAAAAAGAGGGGATATAATGAGCTAAAAGGAAGAAATTTAGTCTCTCTTAGGTATGACCCAATAATAAAAAGGATTGCATTTGTGAATGGTGTCACTAGCTATAAACTAGATTGGGGAGGAACAGTTGTGGTGCATTTGTGCAAGGATGATAGAGACCCACGATTTTGGTGAGGGAATATAACCTGATTTGGGCAGTACTCGGAATCATTCTAGAATTCAGTGAAAGGAAACTTAGAGGCTGAAGGGCTCCTCAGTCCTCAATGCCCAGGAATTTGAGAGGTTGAAGGGCTCATCTATCCCCAGGACATTTTTCTTTCTTTGTTATCATTTTATTGCTTCATTGTTCTTCATATTTTTCAGAAATAAATACAGACCTAGGCTCTCTTTCACTCTGAAACAAGAGTCTTAAGGAATTTCTAGTCACTGTTTTGTCCATCGTTTGCTAAGCTAGACAACAGGGTTCTATCAAAGGACTTTAAGTAATGGTAACAAGTAACAACCCTATTAAGTATTGCTTGACCTATGAAATGATATGCATCTTTCTCACAGTATTGCAATATTACCATTAAATCAGTTCAGTATTATACAAACCATACATATCCCGCAATTGGACCATGGAAGCATATGACTCTTGCGCTAGTTAAGCACTGTGTACAGACTAGCAGTGTTGAGAGCATGTAGCTGCCATTTAATTTCTTTAGGAAACACATTCTCTGCTACTTGGAATTTTCACACCGTCTGATCTGGTCCTTTCAATGATTTCACTTTCATGCAATTTGCAAATAAAATTATGTTTGATTCTGTCATTGTCTCAACCATACTTACAAGTTAACTTGGTCCTTTTTTATGTAGTGAGGATAGTGTATGATAAAGACAGTGGTAGGTCTAGAGGCTTTGGATTTGTCATCTTTTCAAATGAAGACGATGCCAAATGTGCAAAGGATGCAATGGACGGAAAGGTAAGACCTGTGTGGAATACCTTATTGTCATTGTCTATTGAAATTCCTTCCGATGATGTTTTATTTGCAGGCACTATTAGGTAGACCATTGAGGATAAATTTTGCTCTGGAGAAAGCCCGTGGTGTACCTGTTGTAGTTCCTCGACTTACGGATATTGGACATTTAAAAAGGCATTAAAATAAATTTGCCTTATGAAATTCGTATTAACTGACTGCTGTTGTTACGACATTCAATCTGTAGAAATTGAAATTCACTAGTTGCTGAAGATCAACCACTTGTTTTCAAATGATATAAAGGTTGGGACAGTAAACACTTATTTTAGTTCCTGAAATGGTAAACACCTGTCATAGTAGTCTGACTTTAGGAATTTCACTTTTGCGTCCCTAATGTATTTATTCCATAGTGAAATTAATCTCTTGATATTGTAACGATAAGCTCCTTTTTTTTTTTAATCCTTCAAAATACCAATAAGGGTTAAGTAATAAGTGATTTGGACTCCGGGGAAGAGGAATAAGGTTCACATCGTAAGGACGCTATTTGTTTGGTGGATTTCGTAGCTATGACAATGCGCACACCTTATTCTCCGAATAGTAATAATGTTATTTATATTCATACTTTATGGGATATTGTGCTAATGTATTTTTAGCTATTATTAGATGAGATGTGGGTCTCAAAGTGAATATGGTTTATATCCTATCCAATGATAGATAAAAATATGTTGGCACGGTATAAGTACATATAACATTTCTCTTCTCACAATAATGCTTGTAGCGATGTGCCAATTAAAGATCAAATATATCCTTGGCATTGTATTTTCTTAAGTCAAGAAATGAATGGAATAATAAGGTGAGTCAAGAATGAATTTTCTGAAGTTAAGGAATATTATTGTAGGTGTGTGTGTGTCTATATATATATATATATATATCTGTGTGTGTGTGAAAGTTTTAGCAATGTTATTCTTGATTTGTGAGTTTGAGTTTTAGTGAGAAATACAGGAAAAAGGGGTCTATAGAGTAAAATTTTGAAATTTAACATGACAAGTTCTTCCTTCTCTTTCCTTCCTATTTAAAACCTAAACTCATAAATATACCTTTAATATTCCTTCAGCTCATGGTTTATAATTTCTTCAGTATGATTTCCAAGCACAACGATAATAAAAGAATGAGAGCTGTTATTTGAACGCATGGAGTTGAATCATATGTGATGCATACAAATGGATCACATGAGATGCCTTATTATGCACTACTAGTAAAAGAGCATACGTTGGAGTGAAGAGATTAAAAAACCATAAAAGACGTTTGAAAAATAAAAACATCAACTTGCAAACTCACAACCCTTTCCCTCTAAACTCTCACTCATCTTATCCCAAACTCTCAACCTTTTCTCGTCCTCCTTTCTTCCACCTAACACAATGCTTTTCGTGCCACCCTCACGCCACTCGTTCTTCACCGATGGTGGCCTATAAAGTTACCGTGTCACTGCTTGTCTCCGTTCTTTTCGTCTTCTCCTTTTGTTGGTGCTGCTCTGCCCTCCTCCATTGCTCCTTCCTCTCTCTCCATCGCTCCTTCCATCTCAAGTAATATAATCTTTTGGAAGGTTTTTTTTATGTTGGTTCTTTTGGCAATTAGGTACTTGATTCAAACCACACTTTGAATTTGTCACTATTATTTTGTTGGATTGTTATTATGGGCTTGATTATTGTTGCTTGCTCCTTGAACAAGATTAGGATATGTTATGTTGTTCCAAAAAATTTGGAATCTGGCTAGAGTGAGAAGGTTCTATTATTAATGGAAATCAACATCAATTTGCACTCCCACTATCCATATGTTGTGATATTTCCCAATAATCACATCACATAAGAATTTTCATCAATTTCTGAATTATTATGTTGATTAGAGTGTTTTTGCTATTTTGTTCATATTATATTACAGTGATAAAAAGTAATACACCTTTTGGTTTTACTCTGAAATTGAGGAAGCATATTAGATTAGGAGGCTTGAAGATATCAGGCAACTTGATACAATTAAGTAATACACATTAATTTTTAGTTTTAAGTTTTTTTATCATTATTTTCTATAAATTTATAACTTTTTCCCCTTTAAACTATGACTACGTGGAAAATTATTCTATTTCACTTTGGATTGGAAGAGAATGCAAACTATGTTATATTGGAGCTGTACGCCCAAGAGAACATCCTCCTCAAGAATCTAGATTTAATTTCATTGTCTTGACTCTGTAGAGATCTCATAGGTTAGTCATATTTTTGTCTTATACTCTAATATTTCAATTTATTGCTCATATGTATATTATGAACTAAGGTTTAAATACACAAAGGAAGCTATTAGCTACCATTCAGAAAATTAAATTGTTTTGTTCTCCTTTTATAAATCCATTGTCTATTCATGTTATTCAAATTCATGGAAGTGTGCTTTGTTTTATAAGGACAGGTGCATTTAGCAGGTTTCTTGTGGGTTTTTTACTTATAGTTCCTCTAAAGAAGCTTCTTTGATCGACTTTCAAAGGGTAGTAGGATTAGAGATATATTGTGAGATAATGCATTTTATTATCGTTTAAGAGAAAATCCTTGCATTCACCTTGTTTCTTTTGCCCCTTGTCTAGAAAGTTTCCATTTTACTTACGCACTATTACTAACATTGATATTTTGATACGTACGCATCTATTAGACCTAAGATTTTGGAAAACTTGAATAACATAGTAGGTAACAATTAATTGTAAGAGAATTAGGAGCCTCCCTCTTTTGCTCTAGAAGCTCATTAGGTTTAATTCTCTTTGCTTGTTTTTCAACCTTTTCCTTATGTGAAGTTTGGTTGTTCTCTATTATCTAATTCCTTTCATTTATTCTTGCAGGACATGGAAGTAAACTTGATCATAACAAATTATCATAGAAGTGATTTGATACTTATCTTCATTAGACATATGTTTGACTAGTAGGAAAAAATTTGAAGTCATATTTAGTAATTGTAGTGCTAATAACATGTATTTAGGAGCCATTCATCAATTTTTAGTGACAAGAAGTCTTGTTAACTCATTTCCTAATCCAAATTTGCAAGAAATATATTCCATTTTGGTTATTTCTTCAAGCATTTGGATTTTTACATTTGGTAGAGTTCGGGTCTGTAATGTTTGTGATTCTGTACTTTGTTTAAAAGAAGACAATTGATTATGTTGGTTGTATTTTAATTTTGAATGATTAATAGATGTGGTTTGAGCATATTGTTTCTGATAATGGAACATCATAGAATTCTTTGTTTCAATTAAGCTACTTTCAACATTTCATTGATCATTGACATGAAAGATGTTGGTAATTTAGTTCAAAATATTTGTAGGTTTAGTTCAAAATGTTGGTAATGTTTTCAAAAATATTGTATCTTTTCAATTTGTCCATATTCAAAGAAATTGAAAATTTTATAAAAGATTAAGTTGGAGAATAATTTTATAAGACTCTTGAGCTCTATGAATCAATAAATTGAGCCTTAACATGACATCTAATTTGTGCTTTAAAGCCAAAGTAATTTGAAAATTTTTCTGATACAAATTGGTAATTGGCCATAATATGTTAGTAATTAGTTACCAAAATATTGGTAACTCTTTACGAAAGTTAGTATCTTTTTAGTTTTTGTTTATATTCAAAGAAATAAGAATTTTATGAGAAATAGAGTTAAAAAATTAGTTTAAATGACTCACGAGCTCCATAAAACCTTAAATAGTTATTTATCAAAAGACAATAATTTTTTTAAAACTGCATTTAAGATAATTGATAGATTGAGAACAACTTAAGATCACTCCTGCACTGTATAGATCTCGTGTAGAGGATTGATTCATCAATTCATAGAGTCATTAGAGACCATGAATGGTCACCAACATTTTCTGAATGATAGCCAACAAATTAACAAGGAATCACCAATATATTACCAGCACTTACCAACGTGAATCACCAACATATTTGAGAGGACTATTGGTCCCCATAATTGATGGAGTAAGTCTGAATATAAGAGACAATTAGTGTCAAAATCGCCTTGTAACTTCAAATTTTTTCAATTTTTAGTTGGTAAGTGGTTCAAAAAATGTTGGTGATTTTAGTTCAAAAAGCTGATAAGTTCTAAAGAAAATTGGCAAATGGCTATGTCTTTTTATTCTTGAAAATAATACAATATTTATTCAAATTTGAGTAATATAACAACTTAAAAGGATTGCTTAACTTTCTAATCTATTTGTCTTCTAAATTAGTTTTCTAACTCAATTTCTCATAAAATTTTTATGTCCTTTATTCAAAATAGAAATTGATAAGATATTAGTATTTTTGAGTGATCACCAACAAATTGTTAATGAATCACCAACATCTTGGAACAACTTACCAACTGATCAATTTCGAATAAGCTTAGTTTTTCAGAACAAATTGGTTGTGTTGAGTATCTATTTACCAATTCATAGAGTCTATGAGTCTTTTAACTCAATTTCTCATAACACTCCTATCTCCTTTAATAAAAACAAAAAAATGATAAAATCCCAATATTTTTTAGCAATAATCAACAAATTGTTAATGAATCATCAACATCCTATAACAACTTACCAACAGATATCAAAATTTCAAATAAGCTTGGTTTTTTTTTATCACAAATTGGTTGTGTTGAGTATTCATTAATTTGTAGAGTCCATGAGTCCTCTAGACTAGTCCTTTAACTCAATTTCTAATAAAATTCTAATCTCCTTTAATAAAAATAAAACTAATAAGATACAAACATTTTTGAGTGATCATTAACAAATTGCTAATAAATCACCAACATATTGGAACAACTTACCAACAGGTATTAGAAAAAAAAAATTCAAATAAGCTTAGTCTTGGAGCGCAAATTGGTTGAATTGGGTATTAGTTTATCAATTCATATAGTTCATGAGTCATCTAGACTGGTTCTCTAACTCAATTTCTCATAAAATTCCAATCTCCTTGAATATAAACAAAACTTGTAAGATACCTACATTTTTAAAAGATCACGAACAAATTGTTCAGGAATCACCAACATACTGGAACACTCACCAACGTCTATCAGAAAAGTTCTGGTGTTCCATTTGCATAAGCAATTTACTTAACCATATCTATTAATCATAAAAAATAAGAATATAACCAACATAATCAATAGTTTTTTTGTGAACAATATAGCAAATCATAAATATTACAAACTCAAACTCTAGCAAATGTGAAAATCCAAAGGTTTGAAGGATAACAACCAACTATACAATAATGGTCTTTAGAATGAAAAAGAAACAAATACATGGACTTAACACAAAAACAAACAAATTTCAAATATCATTAATGGAATCATTACTCTTCATGTTTCTTCAACTCCATTGGGGTACACATTCATCAAAAAACCACTTGCTAACCATCAGGCGGTTTGAACACCTTGCATGCACCATGATTTATTGTACAAAAGAATACTAAAAATCAAACCATCAACAAGAGTCTGTATCAATTAAAAAAATGAAAGTCAATTGAGTCCCCCATTCTATCCAAGTGTATACAATTCTCTTGTATATATTGAATTGTGAAGAAATATTAAACGGTCACAAAAGAAAGTTCCTAGCAAGCATGTGCTGTTGCTTCTTTGTTGACTACTTGCTCATTTATAGGAAATTGGCAAAGTAGTTAGTAAAAGACAATAGACAAAAAACACAACAAAACCAAGAATTTAAAGGAATTCATAAAATCATTAAACATGAGTATAGAGGGCCAACCATAAATGAGTGGACAGAGGGAAAAGATAATACCAAAAATACCATTTGTTCTTGTTCTGTTTTCTCCCATTAGAGTTATACTAGATTCTTTTATCAAAGAAAAAGCTTTTAGTCTTAACATAGGAAATAGATATGCAGATGGATAAAGTAACTATTTTGAAGGAAGAATCAGAATAGAACACATGTTAATAAAGTAGTTAAGTATAGTCCATAGAATCTATGGATAAATTGTGAAATTGAGACACCATTATACCATTCATACTTTTAAATGAAGAAATATAGTTCCACAACATGAGGAGGCTTTGTTCCTTAAATGGCATAGCATCTATAGCTTAAAAAATGAAGAAGTTGCAATGAGTCAAGTCTCCCTCTTAATACAAAGCACATTAACTTCAACAATCTATATGGAATGTAAAATATTAGGTAGCTCATCATCATTCTCAAGAAAGTTGGTTCTTAAGGTTGCTCACTATTTTTACCCAAAAGGCCAAAATTAAAAAGACTCTTCACATTTCTTCTTTGTTATAATACCCCATCACTGTTTCTAATAAATATTTCAATTTTACTTGGTTAAAACTTTGCTTTCGTGTAGTTTCATTTCATAGCTTATGGTCAAGAGTGTATGTTTTCTTCTACCATTGACTTTCTTATCAAAAACCAAAAGATTTTCATTTACATGAAACATACAAAAGGTGCAACCTCTAAATGGAAGCATATAATGAAAAGGTTTGGAGCAATTATTGAGGTAAGTTTCTCATATGAATCATTAGATCATGTAATCTATTGTGCAGGTTGATTGTTGATTATTGTCATAATATTCTTACTTTTACCTTTTTTTGGGTTTAGTAGTGCATGCTTTCCTTTGCTTATTGCGTGCTAGAGTCAGTAATTTGAGCCATAACAATTGAAATCAAAATCAAGATGGGAGTAATACAAATGTCTTAGGGGATAAGTATGTTTGTCTTTATCATCAAACTATAAGAATAACATGGTTTTTTGTTCTCCAAATTACCCATTTCATTTATCAAAGAGCCTTACCCATTTCATTTAAGCACAAGCTAGTTTCTCTTTTATCTCCTAAACCAACACGTTCAACAATAATTTAGATTAATCAAATTAGTGAAATGATAGAATGGAATTAGAGTAAGAGAGATCAATCACTTTACGGCCAGCATGGTGCGGAATGAGGAGGAAGACAATGACTTGGAATAGGCTACAGCAGCGGACTCGATGGTAGGGATCAGAAGCTCTCAACCTCTATCTTTGGGTGTCATTGCCATACAATACATTACTAGCAACTAAGAACAAGTGGCCTAATGGTGGCAGTGCGGCATGGCGTAAGCATGGTTATACGACTCAACTATGGTGAAAAAAGAAGAAAAATTAGGAGTGAGGTTGACAGAGTTGGGGGAGACAATTCGTAGGGTTTGAAGGAAGAGGGAGAGAGTTTAGGATTCATTTCACCGGTTTATTTTTCCTTTTTCATTATTTTTTTTTTGAATTCTTTTCATTCCTCCGCCCACCATACTCCCTTCAATGAGTCCCATTATTTTGACGCACGACTGAGACACATATACGTGACACATACGGCACTGTTAAAGATCATCTATTATAGACAAGCAACAGGGAGGCCACATGGTGGAGTAAAGGTGTGAAAGAATATTTCTCAAAAAGAAAAGGAGCAATTATTGCAAGCACAAAGGAAAAGAAGGGAAAGAGAAAAAATCACTCTCAGCTCTCAACTCTTACCTCTCACCTCTCACCTAGCTCTCAGCTCTTATTTTCTTTCTCACAGTCACTTGTTCATCCACCACACTCAACACAAGTTGCTTCATCCACCACGTGCAATGGAAGGTACCATAACAGAGGTAGCGGTTATCCTCGACAGAAACCACCATGACGGAAGTAGTGGGTCTCCATGACGGAAGTAGTGGGTGTCTGTGATGGAGCTACCACAAGTTTGCAACGCAGCCACCGCAAGTCCATGATGTCCTCCCCATCAACCACAAGTCCATGGCGTTGTCGGCCTCCACCATGGTGTCAATCAATTTGATCATTGACCATTGGATTATTTTTTTTGTTATGGTTCTAATTTCTACACACCATGAAGGAAATCTTTATGGAAGTTTCTCTTCTAATTGTTCTATCTTTGAGCATAATTGTCATATATCATTGAGCATAATTACCAGATGCTTCACCCTTGTCTTGTATTTGCTCTTTCTATTGTTCTTTAGTGTGATAGTAGAACGTATGTTCCTAATAGGAGTAATTATTGAGTGCAAAATGATTCATTGTTTGATGTTAGAAATTATTTCTTTTCTATCATTTTAGCATGTGGCATTTATTTCTTGTTGACTATATACAACACACGCATCATACTGTTCTTTATCTACTAAAAAATTTAGAAGGTAATTGCAACTCTCTTGTTTATTACTTTCAGGTCATGGTGGTGCTTGTGCTATTGAGTATGTGAAACAACATTAGTTTAGTATAATTTGATTAGACACCCAAAATTCATTTCCTATTATTATATTGACCCTTTTTTTCTATTTATGATTATACAGGATAATTGTTACCCTCTTTATTATATAATACATACTTTGTACATAGGTGAATTGGGTCTAAATGCACATCATATTTTTTTTTTTGGAGATATGTCGGACAATGTATTATTGGAATATAATAGGTGGTTTATTTGACAGCACATGATTGATAGTAATTATGTACGTAGGTGGTAGAATTTTGTCTAAGTCCTTGTATACTCCACATGTACCATCAAATATACTGATGTATTTTGTAATGAGCTAATCTTATGCATAAGAAGGTCAATATTTCCAGTATGAAGAAATCAGAGTTTGAAATTCTAAGTATTGACTCAAAATACATTTATATTTAGAATACTATGTCATTCTATGATAAAATGAATTGATACTGAACACAACATCTAAACTGTGCTCCCCAACCAAAGAGACTTCAAATATTTTATGAGTTCCATTTTTGTTGACAAATAGTTTGGTGCTCATGATAAAAATATGGTATTATATCAGTTTTGTTAATGTTGAAAGGGATTTAAGTTTGCTTGGGAGAAATTGAGTTTGAAGACTTAGGGTCTCTTTGGATTGATGAATTTGTGGTCAACATAACATCCAAGATGCTCTCGAAAGGCAAAAATAAGTCTAACTTTTTGCTAGTGTCTGTTGGTAAGTGCTGCAGAAATGTTGATATTTTTTCCTAAATTTGTTGGTGACCAGTGCTAAAAGCTGGTGTGGTTCAGTTTTGCTAATACTAATGTGAGATTTGAGTTTTGTTGAGACAAATTGAGTTGAGGACTGTGCTAGAGGACTTAGCGGCCATTTGAATTGATGAATTTGTGGTCAACACAACATCCAAGATGCTCTCCACTGGCAAAAATAGGTCTAACCTTTTTCTGGTATCGTTGGTAAGTAGTGCATAGATGTTGGAATTTGTTTCTAGGTTTGTTGTTGACCAATGCTAAAAGCTGGTATGCTACCAATTTTGCTAGCATTAATGTAGGATTTGAGTTTTCTTGGGACATTGACAGTGATGACTATTGTAAAGGACTTAGGGGTCCTTAGGATAGATGAATTGGTGGTCTACACAAATTGAAGATTTGCCCAAGGAAAAAAAACTTGACAAAATTTTTTCTGCTATACGTTGGTAAGTGATGCAAAAATATTAGTGATTCTTGATAAAAGTGTTGGTGAGTGTGTCAAAAGCTGGTATATTTTCAGTTTTAAAAATACTAAGAAGGAGTTGCATTTCCCTTTGAAATTGAGAGTGAGGACTATTTTAGAGGACCTAGAGGCCATTTAAATTGATGAATTTGTGGTTAACACAACATCCAAGATGTCCCCAAGCACAAAAATTAACCCATTTTTCTGCTATATGTTGGTAAGTGATGGACAAATATTGGTGATTGTTGATATAGTTATTGGTGAGTGTACCAAAAGCTAGTATATTTTTAGTTTTGGAAATACTGAGAGGGAGTTGAATTTTCCTTAGAAATTAAGAGTGAGGATATTCTAGAGATTCACTTTGGATTGATGAATTGGTGCTCTATGCAACATTCAAGTTGTGCCCAAGGAATAAAAATGGATAAATTTTTTTGGTATACTTTAGTAAGTCATGCAGAAATGTTGGTGATTTAAGATAAAATTATTGGTGAGTCTATACCAAAAGCTGGTATATTTTCAGTTTTGGAAATACTGAGAGGGAGTTTGCATTTCCTTTGGAAATTGAGAGTGGGGAATATTCTAGAGGACCTAGGGGCCCTTTAGATTGATGAATTTGTGATCAACACAACATCCAAGTTGTCTCTAAGTATAAAAATTAACCCATTTTTTCTGCTATAGTTGGTAAATGATGGAAAAATGTTGGTGATTGTTGACAAAATTGTTGGTGAGTTTACCAAAAGTTGATATATTTTCAATTTTGAAAATACTAAGAGTGAGTTGAATTTCCCTTGGAAGTTGAGAGTGAGGACTATTCTAAAGGACTTAGGTTCACTTTAGATTGATGAATTGGTGCTTTACACAATATTCAAGTTATGCCCAAGGATAAAAAGTGGACAAATTTTTTTTTTCTGGTATATGTTGGCTAGTCATGCAGAAATGTTGGTGATTCACGATAAAATTGTTGGTGAGTATCCCAAAAGCTGATATATTTTCAATTTTAGAAATACCGAGAGGGAGTTGCATTTTCTTTGGAAATTGAGAGTAGGGACTATTCTAGAAGACCTAGGGGCCCCTTAGATTGATGAATTTGTGATCAATATAGCATTTAAGTTGTCCCTAAGCGCAAAAACTGACCCATATTCTGCTATATATTGGAAAGTGGTAGTCAAATGTTGGTGATTCTTGATAATAGCTGGTATATTTTCAATTTTGAAAATATTGAGAAGAAGTTGAATTTCCCTTCAATTATTTTTGTTATACATGTTGGTAAAAGCTTCAAATATACTGTATATTCTTTATTCAATTTATTTGTAATATTTTACAAATATTGGTATCATATAAATTGTTGTTGATATTAATGCAACATATTTTAATTTCCAATTTGGTAAATCTCTGCTATTAAAGTCGTTAACTATAGATATTTTGGTCACAATTCCTCATATAACAGCTTTAATAGCTACTTTATAAGACAACTCATCACCAAACATCATACGTAGAGATTCTGCACAGGTTACTTGATTTTCTTAATCTAACTCTATCAACAAAGCAATAGGATTCTACGTATAAAAAACATGAAATATTGAATATAACCAGTGACTATTCACGTTGGCAAGATTTTGTAATACATAATTCTTTGCACATCTATGAACTATATAATGAAATTACATTTAGGCTTAGCAGTTTGTAGATTCTTATCCCATGAAACCTTTGGTTCTCCACCGGTCGTTATGACTAGAATTCATCTAGCTCTTTTTTTAGGTCTTTTATAGTCCTCAAATGTAGCTTCTCAAAAAGTCTTTGGTTCCCCACCAGTCGTCATGACTAGAATTCTATGCATGTTGATTACTCTCACCATCCTCAACATGTCTTGGAACAAAGTTGGGGTCAGATGTCTCTATCAGTTGAATAGATCTCCAAGGTTAGAATACATGATAAGTAAAATTCAATTGCAAAAACATGCTTAACTTTGGCAACATAAAAAATATAAATAAAAAATTAATCAAACATGACATACCTCGACAATGGCTTCTAGTACTTGCTTTTCTTGCCCTATTTGGTTCACCTATAAATTGATATTATTCACATTCAGGATACCTTTACAAACAATTGTATAGAAATTATTTAGCTCAAATAAAGAGTCCTAGCAAGCACTTTTATGTTCACATTAAAATCATAGACAAATTAGACATGAAGCTCACAATAAAACAGAGTCATAGTGAGCACTTTCATTAGAAACTACCATTTATGATGGATGGAGCATTGGGATTTTTCATATAGGAGAGGTAAAAAATGTTCTTTAAGTAGTACTACAACAAACTTTAGTCTAAAGGCAAATACTCCTTTTATGAATTGAATAGAAATAATAAAGTTCAACGAAACGATCTTGCTTCAAGGTAACCAAATGTGCCTCCCTCTATTCTGGTTGTCTTGGTATCCACCAATTCCAAATCAAACAAATTTTATTTGCAATTTTGGTAAGCCAAGAAAATGCGGTGACTAAAGGGAAAAGACATACAGCCTATCTTTACCACAAATCCACATTCCCTCCCAAATGCTCAATGTTTTTAGCACCTTTTACTTGATTGCATATTTTGAATGTGTTAAACAAGCACCACTAAAATAATGTCACTGCTAAATCTTATTTTTTAGGACCAGAGTTTTCAAACATACCCTTAAATCTTTTCAGACAAGATAGCCAGAAAGCTAATGCTATGCTATCATTCAATGGATTTGTTTTGTCCGAAAAGATTAACAAGACAGAGGAAAAAACTACAATGAGAAGGGAAGCCAAGGAATCCTACTCAGCAAAAGTAGAAAAAAGATAACAGCCAAGAAACAAGACCTTGGTCATATGTTTAACAAATTTTATGTCCCACCTGTATTTGTGCTTTGAGTTTTCTTCCTTATTTTTTGATAAAAATAACTATATTTATTTGAAGAAAGTAAAGTTGGGTGTGCTAAATTAAGTCAAACCCATTTTCTCTAGCAAAAACTTCCAAGACTAAGAATATAAGAGAAATATATAGTATATGTACTAAAATCTAATCTAATTCAAATTTGAATGTAATCCATCGAGTCCAAGAATATGATCAGAATTATCCAATTTGCAGCTACAGATCTGAATTATTCTTAACAATAGATCCTTAAGTGAGAAGAATGACACCAACTACAGTCAAATATCAGAAGTTACATTCGTACCGCTTGGGATGTATATTTAGGGATGGATGCTCTACAAGGCCCACCAAGAACTAAGCAACCTGAAATGAACAACAAATTCATCTGAAGAGCAAATAATAATTTTTCACAAAGTCAAATGGTAGGAAAAAATTACCAAACCTCTCCAGTAATAAAATGTTTAAAATCTCAAACCCTTACATTCCAAACACTTAAACCTTAGCCACTGAAGCAAAATAAGGGAAAATATAACAAACCTTTAACTGGTAGGGAGCTGTCACGGGAAGAGGAGGACACGCCGCTATGGAGGTGGAGGATGTCACGGCCTCACAGTAGCTCCCTTGCTGTCTCAGGAATGTTATTGTTATTTCTGAGGATAGTGGATGTCGTTACTGGTGCGAATAGTGGATGCTGTCTCATATAGGATGAAAGAAGAAGGATGATGACTGGGGACTCGCCGGGTTCCAGGGAAGATAGTATGATGGTGAGGCGTGGTCGGCTATGCTACAGTGAAGAAGACGACCGATGCGTGAGATTTATAGAGTTGGGAGAGAGATTTCATAGGGCCCAATGGTAAGAGGGAATGGTGGCGTGGGTAAACTTAGTAGCTAGGATGAAAAAAGAAGGCCGCTTAAGGGGAGAGAGTTCACCTTATTCGCGGGAAGAGGGAGAGAGTGACAAGGAAAGGTTTGTGTTGGGGGTGGTTTGGGGGGAAGCTGAGCATGAGACCTATGCGGGTTTCTTTTTTTCAATTTTTTCCCTGCTGTAGCCTACTATATTCCTTTAGTATGTGGATACACTACAAATCACCATTTCTGTACTGTATGCGTCGCATATGTGCTTCGCAACGGTGCGTTTCTGTGGTCACTTAGCCTTAGAATTACTCATGTAGTCATGTGGCTTTGTAAATAAATAATGCTTACAAGCCATGTTAAGAGGATCTTACAACCATTGCAAGTTTTACTTCCAAATCATGTACCTTTCTGGTGTCCCGGACTACATTATGGGACGAGCAATTTGTTGGCCTAAAACGTATGGCGATGCTTTTTTTAATTTTTTTAATTTTTAAATGTGCCAAGGCAGTTTTCATTCGCTACGATGAGATACTCACAAGGATTTTTAGAAGCAATCGAAAGGGTATATGATAAAATTTGACTAATATTTAAAATGATTCCTCACACATATATTGACGCATAAATTAGTTACTTGGCATTGAAAGTCCCATATTGGTTTCTGATCTATAATCTACTATTATAATATTTGAGAATCATTTGATAGAAACTATTACAAGTGTCTTTCATACATAGCTTTAGGATACACGTATCATTTATATGGTGATTTAGTGCCCACTTTTCTCAACATTTATGTCTATAGTTTTTTAACTTAATTTACAGTTTAATTATTCATTATTAATAAAATCAAATATTACAATCATTAAAGATTATATTAACCAATAAAATTAGAATCATTAAGATATATTCATAGGATTAAGAACCATTAAAATTACAATTTATAATTAAAATTGAGAATCATTAAGAATGGAAAAAAAGAGAACTAAGAATTATTGAAAAATGGATTAGCTATAAATGTATTAGGGTGATTAAAATATTAATGTAGCCATTATAACAAAAAATCGTGTGATATGAAAAACATAAAAAAGGGTAATGCTTTAATCAAGTAATGGCTATCACAATCAGATAACCTGTGATGATCATAAACTTTGAGTTCTTGCAAATTCCCCTAGAAGAATTTTACTTTTTCTTAAAATTTTTTTTTGGAGCCAGACATTCATTTATATCTATAATACTAATATTTCAAACTCTTATGAGAGAAACTTTTACTGGTGTCACTCCTAGAGCGATTTAGGGCCCACAATTTTTATTTAGAATTTAAATCCTCAATCTATATTTATTACACTTAATTGATAAATATCAATCACATCAATTATAATTAATTATTAATTATGAGATATCAATTATAAATTATAATCTCACTTTCACTTCACAACCCAATTTCAAAATCTATTATCAGATACTGTAATATCACTAATTTGCAAATGTTTTTTTTGTTGGTTGACTTTATAAATTTTTATTCTATATTTTAAATTTATGAAATAGAAATTTTTACTATATGAATATATTTCAAATTATTTTTTTATGACTATATTATTTGGCTTAATTATTAAAAAATTATTTGGTTTAATATATAGTCATAGTATCTTTGAAATATATTATAGTGCTATACGGAACATGTAATTTATATATTATTAATAAATATATAATTTGAAATTAACTTATATGAAGGTTTTCAATCAATATATAATTATCAATTTGTAATTAAAGTAATCTATCAGAATGATGTCAATCATTAATAATAATAGATGTATATTTTAAAATTATATATTTTATTTGGAAACATACCTATCAAGATAAATAAATTAAAATCTTTTGGAATTAATTCAATACTTATTTAAATAATTTAGTTTACCTTTTGAAATATATTTTTAATTTTAAAAATAGACTTAAATTGAAAGAATTTTCTTTATTTAATCCTTGAGTATTTTTTTTATAAACTCACATATACTCTATTATCATTTAATTTTAATATGAAATTTTCAAGTATGGAAGTTATTCACTTATTTTATATGGGATTCATGAGGTTTTTTAGGGTTTTTAATATGATTTAAATATGATATTCTTTTTGTTTTGTTATATTCAAATTATATTTGAATATGATAATTAGCAGCTGAATACTTTAATTTTATATAATTGAATATCTATGTAAAATATCTTTGTACATTAATAATATATTAAAATTAAATCCTTGAAACAATATATTATAAAAATTAATGAGATATATATCTTTTAATCACAGTCTAAGTTAGCTTTGGACAGGTCCATCAATTTAGAGAAGAGATATCAAATTGATATTATTGAATTAATCTTAAATTTATGCTATCATTGACATAGTAATTATATTAATTTAAAATTATTTTATTAATTAAAATCACAATAAATATTATCATGGTCCACAAATTATAACTAAAAATTTAATACCATAAATTAACACATAAATATGATCAAACAATCACTTTCTAATTAATCAATCACTCTCAAATTTAAATTAAAATTTTAAGGAATAACCTTAATTACATATCATTTTATTTTAAGCATGTTAGATTTAATTACTATAGTATATAATTTATTAAATTATTATAATATATAAAATTTTTCATAATATACTCTAATGATATTGATAATAAAAATACAATAATACATGTTATACTATATTAGTTTTGATATTTTAATAAAACTTAATATCATAGTTAACATATTTTCAAAGGATTTAATATAATCTATAATCTATCTATAATACTAATAATTAAGATTTATTACATGGATAATTTTTCATGTATCATTCATAAAAAAAATTATACTTTACTATTTTCATAATCTTAATATTCAAAGTAAGCTTTTAAATTTTATTTACCTTCTAATTATTAATTATTTTTTCCAATCATACTTTTATATCTCCCTTCATTAAAATTATTTAACAAATAACAAATGATAGAAACAAAATGATAATTGAATGTATTGTACCATTAAAATTTTATATATATATATATATATAATTATAATATTAAAGATAACAAAGCTATTATAATTGTGTTACCAAAAAAAATTATAATTATAGTATTAATGACAACAAGAAAATCTTAGCATACATTTATTTTTTAATTATCTTTATTGAATTTAATTTGCATCAAGTATATATATTTTTAATCTAAATTATATTACATTAGTGGTATTTGTTATTATGGATATTTATGTTTCAAATTTCAAAGTATTTTGAAATTTTTTCACTTTTTGAATTTTTTTTAATAAACCTGTGAATACCAATAAGGATTCAAATCTCGACAAGGAATGAGAAATAGAGACCAGTGATGAAAATGATAATTGGGATAATAAGCAAAATTCTAAATGAGGACGATCAGCAGAGGAGAAGTTTATAACTTTAAATGTAGAACTTTTAAAAATCATAAAAAATATATATTTGCCAGTCTTACTATACCATATTTAATTTTTTACAATTTAAATATTTCAACTTATCAATTTCACAATTGTTTCATAATAATATTTTGAAAAATGAGACTTCAATTTTTCAACATTAAAATATTTTTAAAAAATCCACAATTTAGACTTCTTTGATAATGATTGTAATTATTTATTAATATTTTTAAAAAACTAAATAATTACATCTTTTTTTTATGAAAATAATTGTGTAATTGATATACTACTCCAATAATTGAGATGACATAAATTAGAATTATATGTGACTTTTTACTTATTATAACACATTAATTATTAATTATAATATATATTTTAAAATTAATATTTTAATTTCCTAAAAGTATATACAAGGAAAGAGGGTGTAATTGAAATCACATAAATTAAGTTTAATAATTATTTTATTAATTAGGAAATAAATTTTTATAAATAAAATATTTTAACAAATGGGGATTCCACCCCTATGAAGTGGGATAGGTGAAACAAGATTATCCACAATACGAATGAAAATAGGAACAAATTTTTTTTATAGGAGTGGAGTCCCCGTTTGTTAAATGGAATGGAGACGAGGATATTATATTTTTATTTTTTCAATTATCTATATTAGATTTGCATTATGTATGTATTTTTTATTTTTCAATTTAGATTATGTTGCATTTACTAATATTTGTTATTATAGATATTTATGTTTCAAATTTCAAAATATTTTAAAAAATAGGAATTCTTTTAATAAATCTGTGAATATGCGTCGGGATTCAAATCCCCACTGGAAATGAGGAATGAGGACTTGTGATGGTAATAAGGATGCGGGATAAGAGGTAAAATTCTAAACGATGACAGGAGCATGGGATATATCACCTCTATTATGGATACTCATTGTAATCCTTACAAACGGATCATGATATAACAAAAATATCAACTTATTTTTTTCATTATTCAACAATTTCAACTTTCAAAATGTATAAAATTTTTATAAAATATGCTCTTCATTGTTATAGTCATCTATCAGGATTTTTTTTACTCTTATAAACATGATATTTAAAATAAGATATAAAATATAATGACATATTTATATTTTATCAATTTATTTAATTATTTAATTATTAACTTATTTTTAAAATAAATTTATATATTCAATTTTCTATAAAAATTATTTTTATTGTCACTCCGTGTATTGCACGGGTCAAACGACTAGTAATAATATATATGAATTATAAAATATGCATAATATTATATATTATATGCAAATTATATTATTCTTATAATTATAGATTATAAATTATAATATATATCAAAGTATAATCAGATATGCTATCGAATAAAGTGATTGCACAAATGATTGTTATTATGAAAAGGATTTTCTAAAAAAATAAAAAAGAAGAGATAATTCTAATTGCATGACTCATACATGATATCTTTTTAATAATTCTAATTGAACAAATGATATATTTTATTAAAAAAAAAAGATATGTTGCAAATGTTAATGTGAAGAAGATATTTTTTTTTTTGAAAAAAAACTTCAATCAATTTTTTTAAGAATCCTAATTATAGGGATATAGATAGAAATATATATAGATATTATAGATTATAGGTGTAATATAATATGATATGATATAGTAGTAGTAGGAGTAATATAGTAATAATAATTCTAATTGCATGACTTATATATTATATTTTTTAATAATCCTAATTGAATAAATGATATTTCATAACAAAAAGGATATTTTGGAACTGTTATTGTGCAAAAGATATTTTTTTTAGAAAACAAGATAATTCCAGTTATGATATATATAGATAGAATATATATATATATATATATATATATATATATATTGTATAATATAACATAATATAATTTTTGCCTTTAATTGTCATGATAATTATTTCTTGTTTTAGACTACGAAGTATATTTCTTTAGTCAATAATAATAAAAAGTATATGTTCAGCACAGTCAAATTAGAAAACATTATCAATTAAGAAAGACTATCTATGAGACAATATTTTATTATGTATTATATGTTATAAATTATAGATTCTGGATATCAATATAGATCCTAATTATTTGATAGACACATACTAGCCGGTAATTATTTTACCTATTTATATTTGATTAATAAATATAGTACATGGTGTGGTCAATTGTGTCTCATGAGAATTTTCTTCTACTCTCTTAAGTATTCTACAAATATGCGCTCATTGTGAACATCCTGTATAATATTCATTTTGTGATACGCTTTCTAGAAAACATGGACAATGGTAGTTATTTCGAAAACATCTAACGAAACATGCAAGAACTTATCACAAGAATATTCTAAGGAGCAAAAGACGTTCACATTGCTCAGGAGAAACAGGTACACAGAAACTTTCAATTTTTTTTATACCTTTGTCAAAGGTGTTCTTCTTTATGTCCTACATAATAAATTCATAAAAATACTTTATTAACAAGCTAAAAGTGTTGGTTTTTTTTATATAAAAAAATTAAGTAGGGAACATTTATCCCCAACACAATGAGAATACTCCACCTTCACATTTGCTCTTTACTGCAGGTACATTACTCTTTCCACCCCTCTTTGTATTTGTTTATAACGTGAAAAAGATATCTTACATTGTACTCACAAGTAATAATATAAAAAAGATATTGCAACAATTTAATTTGTTTACATTACTGCTTCCAATATCTTGCAAGTAATAACATGAAAAATATATATATTTTTTTAAAAAAGGTAACCTCAATTACAACTCATGCATAATTGTTTTTTTATAATCCTAATTATAGGGATATAGATAGATATGGAAAACAATATATATATATATATATATATATATATATATATATATATTACAGATAATAATAATTATAATAATAAAATCTTTGAATAATAATTTCTTTATTTTTGATGATAATATCTACTATACTAATATTTTGGACTCCTTTCATGAAAACTATTATACGTGTCATTCATATAGTAATTTAAGCTTCACTTGTCATTCATATAGTAGTTTAAGCCCCACCTTTATTAATCTTTATGTCTAAAGATTTTTTTGAACTTAATTTATAATTTACTTATTAATTATTTTTATATAAAATAAAATTAAATATTAAAATCATTAAAGAATTAAATATTACAACTATTGAAGAATGAAATATTATGATCATTAAAGATTACAATTTGCACTAAGAGAGGATCATGTCAATATGATTATGTTCTACAATTAAAATTAAGAATTATTAATAGCCTCATATTATGAGGGTAATATAAAAAATTAAAAAGAAAATATTTATCTGCTATACTAATATTTCGGACTTCTTTCATGAAAATTATTACACATGTCATTCATATAATGATTTAGGTTTCACTTGTCATTTATATAGTGATTTAGACCCTACTTTTCTAATCTTTGTCTAAAAATTTTTTTTAACTTAATTTATAATTTACTTATTAATTATTTTCATATGAAATAAAATCAAATATTACAATTTACACTAAGAGATGACCTATGTCAATATAATTAAGATCCAAAATTAAAATTAAGAATTATTAATAACCTCACATTTAAAAAGGAAATAGTTCTAAAATAAATAACCTTTAAGATCAGCATATTTTTAACTCTAAAAAAAAGGGCAGGTCAAATTATTAACAAATTGCTAATTGATTAATTCTGATATGATAATAATTCAAAATTCAATTTCTATCAAATTTATTCTTAATCAAATATTTAAGACTCATTATAATACTAATATTTAAGACTCATTTACATGGAAAGTCTTCTATGTGTTATTCATACAAAAAATTATGCCCTATATTTTCATAATCTTAATATTTAAAGTAAGTTTTTGAATTTAATATATTTACCTTCTAATTATTAATTATTTTTTCAATCATACCTTCATATCTCTCTACCATTAACAAAAGTAATATAAAAAAATAAAAAATAGAATAAACAAAATTAAAATTGAATATATTATACCATAAAATTATATATATATATATATAATTATAATTATAGTATTAATGATAACAAAGCTATTATAATTATGTTACAAAAAAGATTACAATTAACTATAAATATATTGATTATATTTATTATAATTAAGGATTATAATTATATGATTAATTATGATAATAAAACTATTAGTTGTTTTTATGAATATTCATGTTTTTTATTTCAAAGTATTTTTAAAATTTTTTCTTTTTGAATTTTCTTTTAATAAACATGTAAATATCAGTAAGGATTCAAATCTCTTCATAGAATGATAAATAAGAACCCATGATGGGGATGAGGATGGGGATGGGGGGGGGAAATTCTAAATGAGGATGGGATTAGTAAAAAAGTTTCTAGCTTTAAATCTAGAATTTTTAAAAATTATAATAAAAAAAATATTTATCTACTTGTCTCACTATACCCTATTTAATTTTTTACAACTTAAACATTCTAACCTATCAATTTCATAATTTTTTTCATACTAATTTTTCAAAAAAACTTCAATTTTTTAAGATTAAAATATTTCAAAAAATCAATTCCATGATTTACACTTCTTTAATAATGATACTAAATATTTATTAAGTTTTAAAAAATTTAATAATTACATTACTTTTTATTGAAAAATATTATAATTGATATACTACTCTAATAATCGAGATGATGTAAATTAGGATTATATATATATTTTTTTACTAATTATTACACATTAATTATAACATATATTTTAAAATTGATATTTTAATTTCTTAAAAGGATATACAAGGAAAGGACATAAAATTGAAATCATGTAACTTAAATTTATTTATTATTTTTATAAATTATAAAATATATTTTATATTTTATAAATTAAATATTTTCATTTACTAAAAGATTTAAACGGCTAGGGATGATATATTAAAAAAAATTGAAAATGGGAACACACAGAAATTACCCACGATGAGCACGGGAATGAGGACATATTTTATCTTCATAGGAACGATCGATGGGCGAAGTCCCTATTTCTTAAGCAGAGTAGGGATAAGAATAGCATACCTTCATTTTTTTTTTAATTATCTTTGTTGGATTTGCATTGTGTAAGCATTTTTAATTTTAATTTGGATTATACTGTATTAATAGTATTTATTATTATGGGTATTTATGTTTTAAATTATAAAATATTTTTAAAATTTTTCTCTTTTGGAATTTATTAATAAACCCCTGAGTACTGTAAGGATTCAAAATCCCCATGGGAAAATGGAAAATAGGGATCTATTAGAGATATGGGGATGGAGTTGAGAGGTAAAATTCTAAATGACGACGGGAAGCGTGAGACATGTCTCATTTATTATGGATACTCATTTTCATTCCTATAAATGACTTATGATATAGTAAAATTATCCACTTATTTTCTTTATTCAACAATTTTAACTTTTGAAATATGCAGAATTTTCATAAAATTGGCTCATTATTGTTAGTTATAGGTCATGTACTGAGATTTTTTTAACCTTATAAATATTATATTCAAATAAGATATAAAATAGAATGACACATTTATATTTTATCCATTTATTTAATTATTTGACTATTAAGTTATTTTTAAAATAAATTTATATACTCAATTTTCCATAAGATATATTAAAATAAATTATCATTTATTTTCAATAGTGATAAAAAAAATATTTTTTATTTTTTCGCGCATCGTACGGGTCAAACGACTAGTAATACTACTATTCAAGACTTCTATAAGTAAAAGTTTTTCAGGTGTCATACCGAGAATAATTTAGGGTTCACGATTTTTAATAAATTAATTATTAATTATTTTTTTAAAAATAAAACTGTAATTATTGTAACGCCCGGTGATGAGGGCAAGAGTGATTGCCGGTGCGAAAAGGCACAGACAAGGAGTGACTCCTGGCAAGGCCTCTAAGCGAAGAGGTACATGAATAAACCGATTACACACTAGAATTAGAGGGATCCTGCAACTGTGTAGGTATGGGACTATACAATTAATGATGGCTTATGTAAATTGATTCGTACTACCTATACCAATAAAATACATCTTCTTTTCGGTAGTCCATCACTAAAGAACTCCATAGTTAAGCATGCTTGACTTGGAGCAATTTTAGGATGAGTGATCTTTTGGGAAGTTTTCCCAGGAAGTATGTGAGTGAGGACAAAGCACGCTAAAAAGATCCATATTGATTTGTGGGATAGTTATCAATGCATAAAGCAGCATGAGAAGTTACAATTATTACATATTATTTGAATATCCTTGACAAGCATTAGTATTTAATAGTAGGATCACACTATAAAAATTAAATATATTAAAACTTGCCAACATTTAATTAAATTTATAATCTATAATATATCTATAATACTACTTTGGAGTAAAGTTTTCCAAGTATCACTTCCAAAGTAATTTAGGACCCACAATTTTTATAACTCTAATAATTAATTTTTTTTTTAAAATATAACCGTAATTATTATATATCATTAGAATATCATTGAAGGTTATCGACATTTAATAGTAAAATTGCATTGCAATAACCAAATAATTATTTTTTATATATTTCCTTGCAATTTAAATTTTAACATTCTATTTTTATTTAAATTCATGATTATAATCAGCCTCACAAGTGCTTTAGTGGTGGATATCCTAGGTTCACCTGAAAAATAATATCAAAAGCTAGCATCTCAATTTCATGTTAGTTGTTAATGTATTATTTTGGCATGTGTGTTAATTTGATTTATATTTTCTTTTTTTCTTTTTAAATGAAAGGACCACCTCAATTTCATCTCAATTTGTACAAGGATTTGAATGATATTTATGTAACAAATTGACAAAGCTATGAAATAAGAAAGATTTGATATAACAATTGTGTGAATAAAAGACAAATAGGAAACATATCAAGAGATCAGGAGAGTTTAAAATTGATATTATGACTCACAATCCCTTATTACAATGGCATAATCTTCGATTATTGCAAACCTTGAATATTCAAAGTTTAACAAATAACCTTGGTATTTGATTTGTACGAGGTAACCAAATATGTAAATTAAAAGTATTTTAGCAAGTAATATATTTTTGTTCACTAAAGTTGGAAATTCAAAATTTAGTAATTAATGGTATTCTTGGGTCTATTAATATTGGAAAATTGAAGCAATGAAACATTTGAACTTTTATATACTACAATCAACATTAGAAATCGAGATTTGAATTGATTTGAAAATCAATTATGATGTTCAAAATTGACCAGTTGGTACTTATAATTAAAAATATAAATTAATTTTATCTTCTTCCCATTTAAGCTATAAATCTGATAATATTATACTAAATCGTACAAAGTTTTAAATATTTAAGAATAGGTGTTCAATAGTTACAAACATTGGAAATTTTGCTTTAGTTCTTGTAGATATTAATTTGAAGAATATTTTTTCATCCTGAAAAATATTACCACTTAACAATGGGAGTAACCCGACATAGATTAAAGTCAAATATTTTTTAGAACAAGTTGGATTGAAACCAAAATAAAAATTTTATAGAGATTAAAATTGAAAGTCACCATATTTTCATGAAATAAAAAATACACTTGGGGTTTTGTTAAGAGATAAACCAAGCTTATCCACATCATCATCAGGATTGAATAATTTAAATTAAACTTTACCTCTAGAAGATTATAGGATAAAGTAGAATTCAAATTGAATTTATATTCATCCAGTCGTCATATTTGACTAGTCAGTAGAAGAGTTTTAGTTGAACTTTACTACTGCTTTACTTAAAGATTAAGAGTAGTTTTGCCTATATAAAGCCACTCAATGCATCATTTGTAATATAAGAGAATAAGAAGAATAAACAGAGAGAGTGACAAGTATAAGAACTCTAACGAGTTCCATATGTGAGTGTTTTGTGTTTTGTAAAATTGGCTACTAACAAAAGCCAAGTCTCTGAGTGTATCATTGTTGTTCTTTCAATATAAACATTTTGTGAGATTCAATTTGTTCACTGAGTATTTATATTTTCTTCCCATAGAGTATAAATTTCAACAAGGCAATTTTATTTTAGTTGCCAACATCTGGTATCAGAGCTTGTTGTATCAAAATGGTAGCAAGTTCAAGCATAGGAGCAAGTCAAGTTCAACAATTACAAACAACTATCTTCAAGTTTGATGGCAGATCAAATTTTGCCTTATCGAAATGCTTGATGGAGCTATGTTTAAAAACTAGCGGATATGGTGAAATCATCAAAGATGGTTTTGCTGAACTAATTAAAGAAAATAGAGCAACAACTGATATGCAACAAGTAGAGAAAAATCATCTACTTAATGAAAAAGCTCTATTTTTGATATGTCAATCTGTGGAGCTGTCTATTCTTGAGAAAATTTTCCATGCTAAAACAGCAAAAGAGGCTTAGGAAATTTTGCTTAAAACATATGAAGGTGCTAACCCAGTCAAATGAATGAGGTTGCAAGGCTTAAAACACCAGTTCGAGTTGATGGAACAAGAAAGAGATGAAAGCATTCGTGATTATTTCTTATGAGTGGACAAGCTAGTCAACGATATGAAAAATAATAGTGATGAAATAAAGGAAAAAGAAATCATAAAAAAAATTATACGTACACTTTCAACTCGTTTTAATCACATGATAGCAACTATATTGAAAAAGCTAAAGATCTCAACACCATGACTCTAAATAATTTGCAAGCATCTTTAGAGTCACGCGAGATGCGGATGAATGAGAGGTCAAGTGGGACAGTTGAGCAAGCATTAAAAGCTCAAACAAATGTAAGAAATGAGGGACCTATGCAAAGAAGGGTGAACCACTATCAAAGAGGTCAGAATTTCAAAGGAAGAGGAAGGAATCGTCATTCTGACTTAAGCCAAGGCACATGAGGTAACGCTTCTTTTCAAAACAAATCTAGTATTCAATGTCACAAATGCTAAAAGTACGGACATTTTCAATTTGAATCTCATATTCAGTGCCATAACTGTAATAAGTATGGTCACTATAGTCGAGAATGTTGTGCTAAAGCATTAAATAAAAGAGAAAGTCATGCTTGAGTTGCAGAAAGTGAAGAAATTATGAAGATGGTGCTTACAACAAGTCATCCAATAACTAATAAAGATGACAACTAGTGGTTGTTAGATATAGGGTGGATTAATCATCTAAGTAGGAAAAAAGAACTATTTTTTAACTTGGATGAGAGTTACCACACTTCAGTTAAGCTCGGTGACCATTCAAAACTTGAAGTCTTAGGGAAAGGAAAGATTGCCATCAGATTGAAAGATGGATCTTTGAATTACATTTCTGATGTATTCTACACACCTGGTATATGTCAGAATCTCTTAAGTGTAGGACAACTTGCTGAAAAGGCTATGATTTGAATTTCAATAAGAAAGGTTGTACCATAAGTGATGTTGAGATGGGCTTGATAGCAAAGACAAGCATGTCAATGAATCATCTATTTTCAATGAACATCATGTATGATGCTGGTTTATGTTGCAAAGCTACAGTTGTTGATGATAATTGGCTTTGGCACATGTGATTTGGACATTTCAATTTTGAAAATATCAGATTTCTTGCAACAAAAAAAATAGGTTACGGGCTTGCTTGTTATCCAAGCTCCTAATCAACTATGTGAATGTTGTGTGGTAGGTAAAAAGCATTGAGATCCTTTTCCTAAAGGATGTGCCTAGAGAGCTACAAAACCACCTGAGCTAGTGCACTCTAATTTATGCTATGTGGAAGTTCTTCCAATGGGGGTAATAAATATTTTATTACTTTCATTGATGACTTCAGTAGAAAGATGCGGGTGTATTTTTTGAAAAATAAATTTGATACTTGTGATACGCTCATTTTTTACAATGTATATTGAAAGGCGGAGTGGTTATACTCTAAAAACCTTAAGCACTGATAGGGGGACAGTGTATATTGTTCGTGATGATTTCTTGAGAAAACATGGTGTTAAGCATTAGATGTCTGCCAGATACACTCCTAAACAAAATAGAGTGGCAGAAAAAAAAGAACAGAACAATCATGAATATGGTGAGAAGCATGCTACATTGCAAAAAATTACTCGAGTTTTTAGGCTGAAGTAGTGACTTGTGCTATTTACATCTTGAATAGATGTCCTATCAAAAGTGTTCATGATAAAACTCCACAAGAAGTTTGGAGTAGGCAAAAGCCAAATCTTAGTCACTTGAAAGTCTTTGGCTGTATTGCTTATGCACATGTTCCTGATCAACTAAGGAAGAAGCTCGATGACAAGGTAGAAAAATACATCTTTGTAGGATACAATGAAGAAACAAAAGCCTACAAGTTGTACAACCCAGAAACTCAAAAGGTAATTATCAGCCAAGATATTACCTCTAATGAAGATGGAGTATGGGACTAGTCAGAAAAAGAAAATGAGTTATTGCCTATACCAGCAATTATAAATAAAGAGGAAGCTGATGAACCATTAGATAAATCAACATCATATTCACCACCTCCTAGATATCGGTAAAGGGAGTGGTATCCACCTCCTTACTTGTAAGATTATGAAGTTGGTAGAGATGATGATCTAAAGGATAGGGAGGAAGAAAATACCTACTATGCCTCATTTGTAAACTGTGATCCAGTGACATATGAAGAAGCAGCCAATGATGATTGTTGGATTAAAGCAATGGATGAAGATATTTATGCAATTGAGAAGAATAACACATGGGAGTTAACAGCACTTCTAGAAGGAAAGAAGCCAATAGTTGTAAAGTGGGTTTACAAAACAAAGTACAATCCAAATGGAGAGATAGATCGTTTCAAAGCACATTTAGTGGCAAAAGGGTACAAATAGAAAGCCATATTTCATGAACAATGGATTTCATAGAAGTCCATATGAGTATGCTTTATATGTCAAAACAAACAAGGCTGGAGATATCATTGTTGTTTGTCTATACATGGATGATTTGATCTTCACTGTCGATAATTCAAAATTGTTGGCTGAATTTACAGAAAATATGTCCACTCAATTTGAATGACAGATATAAGCCTAATGTCTTATTTTCTAGGCGTTGAAGTGAAACAGACAAATGAAGGGATTTTTATCTCTCAGAAGAAATATGCAACAGATGTTTTGAAGAAATTCAAAATGGAGGCTTGCAAACCAATGCTAACACTAGTCGAAGTAAGATTGAAGCTTGGAAAAGAAAGTGGTGGTGATCTTGTCAATTCAATTAATTTTAGAATGTTAGTGGGAAGTCTCACGTACTTGACAGCAATAAGACCAGACATAGTTTATGGAGTTAGGCTCATAAGCAGATTCATGGAATCACCAAGACAATCCCATTGGCAAGCTACAAAGCAAATGTTGAGATATGTCAAAGGTACAATTGATGAAGGCATATTTTATTCAAGTTCTAACAACTCAGAGTTGATTGGATACGCAGACAGTGATTGGGCTGGTGAAACTGAAACTCAAAAAAGCACTTCAGGTTATGCTTTTTATCTTGGGACAAGTGTATTTTCTTGGTCCTCCAAGAAACAACAAGTAGTTGCTCTGTCAACAGTAGAGGCGGAGTACATTGCAGCAACAAATTGTGCTACTCAAGCAGTTTTGGTTGCAGAGAATACTGAGTGAGTTGCTACACCAACAAGATGGTCCAATGAAAATATTCTCTGATAATAAATCAACAATTGCTTTAACAAAAAATCCAGTCTTTCATGGTCGCAACAAACATATTGATATCAAGCATCACTACATTCGTGACTTGATCAGAGACAGAAATTGTGGTGGAGTATTGCACTTCATAAAATCAAGTAGCAGGTATTTTTACAAAGCAGCTCAAAACCAATTTGTTCTTGAATTTGAAGAAAATACTTGGAATGTTAAATTCTACAAGCTTGGTTTAAGGGAGGCAAATGTTAAGAGATAAACCAAACTTATCTACATCATCATCAATGTTGAAGAATTCAAATTAAACTTTACCTCTAGAAGATTATAGGATAAAGTAGAATTCAAATTGAATTTGTATTCATCCAGCCGTCATATTTGACTAATCAACAGAAGAGTTTCAGTTGCATTTTACTACTGCTTTACTTAAGGATTAAGAGTAGTTTTGCCTATATAAAGGCGAGTCCATGCATCAATTGTATCAAATAAAGGCCACTCCCAATTACTTTATAATGTCAAATTCACTCTAACTGTAACAAATATCAAAATCATTCTAAATAATAAGTCAAATTATATATGATAAAGTCAATTCAATTTTATTTTTAAATATCAGATTAGATGAGCCATATACATGAACTTCAATTCTCAAAAGCACATTCATTTGATGTTTCCCCGGTACTCAAAACTTGATCAATGTTTTCTAGAGCACTTTTTGCTGCTCTATTGAATGCAATTTCTTTCTTGGTACCACAAATGCCTCTCCCAATTAATTTGTCATCTATGAGGACGTTAATGGTCATGGATTGCTGCCACACGTCCTGGAACTCTATCTTCAAGTGGTTCTTCTGACAAACTTCATAAAGCTCAGTTACTGGATGTTTCTGAATAGTGTCTTCATCAATGATAGGTTCCAGCAAACTCATCAAAATCTGCAGATAGAATTCTTTAAAAATTCACTCTATTAAGTAACACCACGATAATTTATACTACAACAGTAATAATGATTAAAGAGGCATTACGAGGATGTATAAAAGGCATATATATCAAGATAAAATCATTTATACATTATTAAGGCATAACAATGTAGTAATAAATTTATTTTTTATTATATTATAATAATAACTAATATTTTATCAACATATCCAGTTTAGTAATATACATATATGTTTAATAAAAAATATTTTTTTTTATGCGTATTTGCTACATTTCTAAGATATAAGAAATTTCTGTGTACCTTCCGCACAACGTCAATTGAGCAATCACAATCAATAAAGATTGCACCAATGGTTGACTCAACAATATCGGCTAGATTCTTGGGTGTGTCAATCAACCCATTGGAATGTAGAGGATATTGTTTTATCTCTTCTATAAATTCATGGATCTGTCTCAAACCAAAATAGATAATAAAAAATTAGATATCAATTTCGTTCATGAAAAATTAATGCGGAGAAAATTGAGTTGAAGAGTGTTTGTCTAAATATTAAATAAGCCAGGGCAAGGTAGATTAATCCAGGAATACTACAACTATTCATATTGACTGTGGAGCTAGTCTGGCAACTCATCATTTACCACGAAACTTCGTTCATATTTTCTTTCTTTTATGCCCCTTCATATATTCATAGTTCATCCATTGGCTATTTTTTGCTGTTTTATTATGTACACTAAAGTCAAAATGCATAGGAAATGATACTGAAAGTGTTTTATCTATATATAAACAATTATTAAGTCTTATCTAACTAGATGTAGTCGGTTATACATGGATTACACAATATCATATTGTCATGTCTTACATACCTTTTTCAAACAAAAAAAAATTGATCAAATTCAAAATAAATCAACACCTAGTACCTTCCCAAAAAGAGCCTAATCGTATTTTGCTCTGCCCCTTCACCCAGTGCGCGACAATTTTAAATTAGCATGAAATTAACCGCATTCATATTCTTTCTGTTTCATTCATCTTTACGTTCTAATTATTTAACTGAAACTCATTAATAAATGCAAAAATAGAAATAAAAACAAGTAAGACTTATTCCACTAAGTTGGGACGATTCATGAATCAAACGACTCAATAAAACTCTATCATATATCTTATATATGTTAAGTCCATTAACATTTAAATTTATCCCTTCTGATTATTTTCCCCTATGGTTTTTCTTGCTCTCCCTCTACCTTTATTTATGTAACCATTCTTTATTTGATCCACTCTCTTCAGTTGGAATCATCTATGGTTAGATTCTACCATCTTCTACATGATAGATACCACCATAATTACTTATCTCTAATGCATTTGTTCTAGGAATTATCCACATTTATACCCATAATATTTTTAGATTTTCTTTACCGATAGACTATAGCGTAAAACCTGAAGTATTTAACTCCTTTACTTTCTCTGCCACCCATTTAGTTTCTTGTAAGCACATAAAACTTATCCTCCAATGAGTCATGGTATCAACTATTTTCATCGATCTAGCTACAAGTGTGGCTATGTTCCAAATCTCAAAACATAACTGACCATTATGAACCAACTCATTTATCAACATACATTCATGAAAAGGCAAGAACCCTTACTTATTTTAAAACATTTTAATTTGTGTCAACATTACCGAATTTTATTAGTTAAACAAATTACTGACCCATTCAAAACTTTTTTCAATATTTGAGATATCTATATTAGATATGACCTTTCATGATTTTGAAAACAAAATCATAAGAAAAGATGAAAATAAATCATTACAGTGTTCGTAATATTATAAAACTATAGATAATTAAAAGGTGATCGATAGTCAACTATTTTCATCGATCTACCAACGAGTTTGGCTACGTTCCAAGTCTCAGAATATAACTTACAATTATTAACTAACTCATTTATCTGCATACATTCATGAAAAGACAAGAACCCTTACTTATTTTAAAACATTTTAATTTGTGTCAACATATCGAATTCTATTAGTTAAAGAAAAATTATTGACCCATTCAAAACTTTTCTCAATATTTGAGATATCTATATTTCATATGACCTTTCATAATTTTGAAAACAAAGTCATAAGAAAAGATGAAAATAAATCATTATAGTATTCATAATATTATAAAACTATAGATAGTTAAAAAGTGATTGAGAGCAGTAAAATTGCATTTATACCAGACTCATACACATTTCATGATCAATGTTCATGAATTTATATTTTTGCAAAAAATTATACTCATCATCGTCTTAGTCTGAAATTTTATAAGCAACTTTTGTTAATATTTTATTAAAATGAAATGGACTTCTGAATTATAAAATAACATGACTTTTTCATGTATATTTTCTCCAATTAATTTTTAACATTTTACTCTTTTAAAGCAACTTCGTTAATGGTGAAGACACGCTCGTGACAAAGATCATATAAAATCTCCAGAGAGGAACCTCTCCTAGTTAATGATTGCTAAGGATTAAGAAACTTACTTGTTCTTCAAGAAGCGGCTTCTTGTGTCGGAGATAACGATGAAGCCCATGTTTGATACCCACACGTGCCAGCTTCTCTGTGTCCACGTTCGCGGCGCGTAATCGAGTCAATTGACCCGGTGCCAAATTTGGGTACGAGAAGTACTGCTCTATTGTCACCAATAGGTTCAAAATAGCATCGCCTATGTACTCCAACCGCTCATAGGAGAAGCACTTATCAACATGGTAGGAGGAGTGCGTAAACGCCTCTTCCAACAAGAGCTTATTCTTAAACTTGTAGCTCAAAATTGATTCTACCTCGTCCAAGCATGGTAGTGATTCTTTTTGTTCTTGCCTTGGAGACTCCTCATTTGGGCAATCATAAAGGACTGCTGCTGTCTTGAGATCTTCTGATTGGAGAAGGAGTGCTTCTTGCTCCTCTTGGGCTTCCATGGTGGTTTAGGGAAACAATGAAAGAAAAAATGTAAAAAGTAAAAAAAAAAAAAGTGAGAGAGAAGAAGAAGAAGAAAAGGAATTTTGGAGAGGTGTTATTAAGCGTGTTCAGGTTACAAAAGGTCGATGATGAGCGAATAGTAGGTAGAAAGGAAACAACAACTAAACGAACAAGCAATTTGATTTAATTGTTTGTATTTGTACCGGCATTGTAGGTATGAGGATTTTGATATTGTATAGGTGACTTTAAATATGTTTGTAATATTATACCATATATGGAAGATATAGCCTATGGATTACGAGGGTATTTGGAAAGAAACAAAACTATTAGTTATTTATTCTTAGACGGCCTGAAGAAAAATTATTGCAACAGGATCCGATTTCATTAATAAATTTCTTTAAACTAAAAATTTAGGATTTTTTATATAAATGAATTTAGAAAGAGACCTAATTGCATTGATGCGCCAAATCCCATTTCATTACATATATGTCCTTTTTTATTTGAATAGAAATCTATTTAAATTGACTTTTGTGCAAATTTCATATTACTCTCTGGAAATGCACAGAAATTGATTTAAATCAACTTTAGTAAAACATTGCTACAATGGTCACTTTTGCAGCATCAAACTATATTAAAAGTTTATTTAAATTGATTTGTGTATTTCTAAAGAGCAATATGAAATTTGCATTAAAGTTAATTTGAATCAACTTCTATTAAAATAAAAAAGGACATATATGTAATAAAATAGAATTTGGCACATCTATGTAATTAGATCTCTCTTTTGCTATTTATGTAAAAAATCCAAAGCTTAATTTGTTTAATTAATTTATATCATTATCAATATATCAACGAGCACACATTAAAACTTTAGAAGAAAAGCATTGTTGCCTTAGAAGTTCTACCCTCCTCGAGCAAGATCACCTCCAATATGAGGATACATATAGTTTTAAAAAAAGGTATTATCAATATTGAAAAAAAGAAGATAAAGCACATCATAGAAAATACGTAAAAATATGAAGAAGACTTATTTAAGAAATAAATATGAAGGAAGTGATAATGAATAATTAATTAATGCAAAATTATAGTTGTTTGTGAAGGTGATTTTCATAAATTATAAATACTTATATTAAATAAGAGTTTAATTTGAATACATTATCAATATAAAATAACTTTATATAGATATCCAATCATATATTATTATATCAATGGAGCCATTTGATTCAACCACCTCCTACCTTGAGAATCTTATAAATATAATTATATGATTGATTGATAGTATAAAATAATTTCATACTATCAAGGTATCAAGATTAGTTAAATCATTAAATAATTGATTGTGATATGATGAGAACACATAAAAAGAAAGAAAAAAAATAAAGCAATGTAGTTGATGAAGATTTTTCTTTTAAAAAAGTGAGTAATATTTTTCTGGAAAAAAAAAGAAAGTTTCATTTTATAAAGAGCACTTACAAATCGAAGAAACTATACATTAGATCTAAATTGAATAAGGAATAAATGTATTTCACATGCTAAACTAATCAATAATTTGTGGCTCTACTCTTAACTCTAAAACTATCAATGTTGAAGCATCTTTCACATCAAAAATAATATGAAAAATGTTGCAGCTCAAAGAATGCTTCTCTAACCATAGATCCTTAATATTTATTTGTAAGTGTTGGGAGTCGAATAAATTTGATGGCAGTGGCCATTTTTAGAAAAAAAATGCTAAGTCCACGGAGAATGCTGCTTATGTCGAAATAAGGTTTGGATATTTATTGAAAGAGCATTGATAATCAAGTAAGCTAAGGGAGGTTAGAAAGTCGGCAGCAAGATGAATGAAACAAAATGAAAATATCCCTTAAACATAGGGGCATGTAGCTGAATAGAATGTGGGTTCGTGGAATGCACGTAAGCAAGGGAGCCAATTAAGCACGTCAAGCAAATCAGATCGAGGGATTTGTAGTCTGTTAGCGAAATTTTAGCATAGGATTTGTGTATATATAAGAGCCTTGGGGTCAGTTGTTTGACATTCAATCCCACACTCTCACACACTAAGTTTCAGTCTCCAAACTCACTTACCACACATGGAGCAACAAATACTTGTTTATGACTGAGGATTGTTTCTTTCGTTTAAGTTAGTTATTTGCTTTGTTGGAGTTTTACTTTTGCTTGCTTTCTTTCTTATTGATTTTTCATTTTCTTCTAGGAATTAAGTTTTTTCAGAAATCCCCTTTTTATCAAAATTCTTTGAACACTTCATATAAACTTGGTCCTCATAGATTGCCAGGAAGTGATTCCCTTCCCTGAATTAGGATTTGGAATCTAAAGTGTTGCAACTGTCACATTTTGACATTAGTCACTAAGAACATCACAAACAAATTAGCACGCCAGTAGGACCCGAGTTGAGTGTTTAGGCAACTAAGAAGTGGTACACAACTATCAGTACCATGTCGAATTCATCTCCTTCTAGAGATCCAAGTACACCTTCATAATAATATATTATGAATTCTATTATGAATTTTAGTAGTTCCTACTTACACTTTTGTGTTATGAATACTAAAAATACATCAAATTAATTATTTTTATTAATCATTTATAGATGAATATAAAAAATATGATAATGAAAACAATGATTTTAACAATTATTCAATTTTTTAGTTATATATAATAATGATTTTAACAATTATTCAATTTTTTAGTTATATATAATAATATATTATATTAAAGATTATTTATTACTTCATGATTTATCTGATGTTATAAAATTTGCTAATTAATTATATTATTTATTTATACATTTTAAAATTTTTCTAAATATTTATTTAGCTATCAATTGTTATTTGTTAAAATATTTATTATGGAATTTTCAATTACAGCAATATATTTAATTCCTTTTATAATTTTTAATTGTATATTTAAAAATTTTATATAAAAATAAAATTAGGAAAGAGATCTTAAATATTAAAATCTAATTAGTACCATTCGACCTCTCTAGGTTTGATTAAATTGTCCATTATTTGAATATCAAAAAGTGGTTATGCTTGATATATAAATTTATGTAATACGTTGCAGGTACCAAAAATTAAATAAGAGCTTAACATCTATAATACTAATACTTAATATTCTTTGGGAGAAAAATTGTACGGGTGTCACTTTCAGAGTTATTTCGGGCCAATAATTTTTATAACCTTAATTATTAATTATATATTTTTAAAAATTAAGACTAATTATTAATTTAGGTGATTACATTATGATCACATTCTGATCACATAATGATTATAAATATAGATTAATTTTGGTGATTATTGCATGTTAATTTATTACAATGCTGATTTTAAATGGAAAGTTGATTGATAACCAATTTGCATATTGATACTAAGTTTGTAATCCAGTTTAATTTGATATAATAAGACATAATTATATATTGATACTAATATTAATATTAATTTTGTAATCTGATCTAATTTGATATAATATGATCAAATATTTTTTTAAAAAAAATTTCAATTGAAACTAAATTTGAAATTGATACACTATTCAAATACACTACCCAAATCTATATTCCCATGCGTCAATTTCTCACAATTTCTATTTTTAAATTTTATTTTTTGTTTCTAAAATGGAAAATGCATTTTACAATTCAAAATCATATTTTAATCTTCACATTTTTCACATTTATAATAATAATGCCAATTATTAGATTCAATTTCATATTTGAAAATGCATGCACATTCTTTTGTTAGAAAGTCTTTAAAATTCAAATATAAAATTTGGAAAGAAAAAAACTCACATTGAATTTTAAAAAAGAGATACGTGTATCAACATCCTATGTATCAATGATGATATATATCAACGTTATAATATAGATTAGTAATTATTAATAATATCATCATTATATTCCAATCTTTATTGTTCTAGAGTTTACTTCAAATTTGTGTTTTATTTTTTGAGAATGCTTCTTATCCATCCTGTGGTGCTATATTTTTCTTATTTTTGGTTTAACAATTTCTTCTCTAATTCCATGCTTTTTCTGATGATTTGTATTTCAATTTTTTTCATTCATTGCTTTATATTTGGTATGCTGGTGGACAGTGAGCAAAAGAGGTTTCTTCTTAGTATCAGCAGCAGCAATTGAGGATTCACGATAGAAGATCTGTGGGAATCATATTGAAGGGGAGTAGTAGTCAATCACGATGAAAAAACAAAGGTGATGGATAATTTTTTTCTTTTATTTTTAAATCTATTATCCTAAAACTACCATTTTATCTTATACTTCTTATTTTTTTAGTTTCTTTATTTTCCTCTCTTTTCCCTGACCATATTTTTTTTTTTCACTTCCTTTATTGATTTTGATTTTCTTTTACCATTGGTATAGTTTACAAAGAATATATGGCATTGCAGAGGAAGAAATTGTTGAAGGTGCTATCAGTCATGTTCCCTTTAATTTTGTTTGTAGTTCTTACTAATAATCAAGAAGGATTAAAAAAAAAAAAAAGCAAGGTGTGTGGGTGGGTACTTGATACAAGTGGATCTACCACTAGAGATATTATTGCATCCTTAATGCAAACTGAAAAAGAGGAAAGTTAGTTCATGAGAGTTGGCTATATTTCTAAAAAAACAAAATTTTCATTGAGTAATTGCATTTCACCTATTTGCTAGCATTGTCGAAAATAAGTTTACTCAAAATATAAAAGAAATATTTTTATTTAATGCTTTATTTGATGAGAGTGCCTCAAAGAAACCAATAGAGATAAAAGAGTATATTACACCAATAATAAAACTTAGTTGTTTTTAAAATAATGTTAAACTTTCATTTGTGATCTTTCATTTTAAATAGATTATTTTTAGATGCTTATTTATCTATGTACGGTTGTCATGAATTGTCTTTCTCAATTAATAAAGAATATAAATAAGATTGATTGGCGTGATTTTTGTCATTTCAAATGACATATTCTCATAGGTGGTAACTCCTTTGCTATAATCAAGAGTTTAACAATTTATATTACTTAGAAATGATATATATTCTTTTCTTTTTCATGGGAATATATATTCTTATTCAGTAGAAAAATAGAAATATAAGAGTTTTGATTATAACTTTACATAACTTTTTATTCATTGTTTCAAAGAATATAATTTTTATGAATAATATATATACAACTTTGTATATAGCTAAAAATTGGAAGAAAGGAATAAAGGAAAGTCACCTATGATTGTAGCTTCTCAACATTGCACATGTTTAAGGGTCCTATATTTATATAACATGTAGGAACCTCGAACATTAATTAAATTCTATGTCATGTGTTATTTTATGATAATTTTCATTTTTTAAATTTAACTTTGCTAATGATCAATTATGAAATTTAGATTTCAAAATATTTTTTAAATCAATCAATATTCATTTCACATTGTAATACCTTGGGTCCATAAGTCCCAAGACAAACCTATTACAACCTTAAGATCCCCTGGGGCCTACCCGTATTGACTGGGAAGGCCCTGAATGGTTGAAGAACCCTTAGAATATAGAACAGGTATTTTTTGATATCGCTATAGCAGTCCAGGACCATTATAGCGGTGGTGGAGGGCAAGGACAACACTCTTGCCTTGTGGATGGACTGCTATAGCAATCATGGATCGCTACAGTTGTCAAGTACATGTTTTTCTAGGTGTCAGGGTCACTGTCGACCGTTATAGCAGTTATGCATTCTTCAAGGTGGGAGTCTCAAGCCTCTCAGCTGATAGTGGTAACCCTCGACATCAGAACAATCTAAAATGACATAGTTTTGTTTAAGTGACCCACACCCCTATAGATACCCTTCCACTTGTGAAACACTCCCATTTCTGAAATCCCTAAGTTTCTAACCCTTTTTTTACCTCCCCACTCTCAATCCCACTCAATCTTACCTCCTCCATACTTTATGGTAAGAGATTCATGTTAGTTTGGGCTCTTTTTCTCCCTATTCTTCTATGTTCTTGAGTGGGTGTTGTAGTTTTTTATTATTGTCAAGTGGGGGTGCTCCTCCAATATTATTAGAGTTGATTTAGAGTTATTCTAGAGTTGCTAGAGTGGAAATGTTTGTTTTTTCGTGTGCTTTTTTTTAATTATAGATAATAAATTGATAGATAGACAGATTTTACTGAAAATAATTTTTTAATTTTATATATATAGTTCATTTAATTGTAAATGATAATAGGTTTTACTATTTTAGCAAGAATAATTTTTCTTGAATAAATCTATACTTAAGTGCATGAAAGGTTTTCATTTTAACACTTTAGTCTTTAAAAATTTGAATGCATAAAAAAATTTACATTAAACATATTAATCTCTTAGTGACAAAATTATATAATACACAGTAGTCTTAAATGATTAATATATTAATAACAAATTTGTGAAGGCACTTAATATCAATATATTAAAAGTCAATATTGTCTGGAAGCTAATAGGTCAAAAATTGATCCTTAAAGGACTAATATGTATGCGTTTAATGTTTCAAGGACTAATGTATATGCATTTGATCTTTTAAGAATTAAAATGTTAAAACAAAAATTTTTCAAGAACTAAAGTATAGACTTACTTATTTTTCTTTGATTTTAATCAGCAGTTGTCACATGGCATTTAGATGTAATTGTTTAGTTATAGGAAACTGATATATGGAATTTCATAGTAATAATTTTTTATTAGTTGTAATTAAAAATTGTCATATGACACAAAGATTTTTAATTTTTGTGTATCTAAAGATAGTCTGTTTAACATGTCAAGAAAAGATAGTCTATTTATTTATAGATATTAGATAAATATAATTTTAAAGAAAATGATTTTTTCTTAAATTTTAATTAATAGTTGTCATGTAGCATATGAAAGTAGTCCATTTAGTTGTGGATAATAAATAATAAACAATGTATATCAAATAGATCTATTTTAGTACAAATAATTTTTGTTTTATTATCATTAGACACTTAAATGTAATATTTTCAATGATAGATAATTAACAAAATTTTAATAAGAATAATTTTTTTACTGTAGTTATTAATTTCATGAAGCAATTAGATATAATTTATTTAAGTGTAGATAATAGATTATAAAGTTTTTATCTAACTCAAATGTTTTTAAAGCTAATTTCGATGTTAACAAAAAAAAAATAAATCTAATTATGATTGCACAATTAATGATCATTATCCAAAATTTATGTGTTGGCAATGAGAAACACCAGGAATAGTAGTGTTAGAATGACGATCCAAACTTGCATAGACAAGAACAAGTAGATCAGTGACTCACACTGGTAGAACCGGGGTTGTCAAAATAGGTCAAACCCATCAGGTCAACTCGTTTATCTGCAAAAAAAAGGGTTGGGTCTAAAAATTTTAATCCGTTTAACATCAATCCATTTTCAGTCTAGCTCGTTTAACCTGTCTTTTTTTTTCCACAACAAGTTTCTCTTTTTTTCTTTTTCTTTTTTTACTTGAACAATTGTCCCTATTTTTTAAGGCCATATAGGCCCAACTCGCAAACCCACACCACACTCCATGAGGTGCAACCTGACAACAGTACAAATCCAAACCCCTTTCTCATTCTTCTATGAATTAAAATTTAGAACAAGATTACACTCCAAAACAAAAAATTTTGAATAAGATTTGTACCATGACCAGAAAAAAAAAAGATTTGTACCCAAAAAAAATAGAGAAAAAGAGTGAGACAATACTCCAAGAGCAAAAAAGTAAGAGATTGTAACAATTAGGGTAGCCTTCGCCTCTCCCATCACAAAAACCAAAAACAAACAAAACTAGTAGAAAACATAAATAAAAGCAGAAGTAGCAGAAGACAGAAGAAAAAAATAGCAAAACAATGCTAATTTAATCATTATGAATCTGTTGTGATTTGTACCAATTTTGGCTTTTGAATATTATTTTCATCATAAATTAAAACAATGCAAAAGTTATGCAAGCATATAAGTAACAAATAAGTTGTGAATCACATCACATTCACCAATATTACAAAATATGAAGTTTGGTGGGATAGAAGGAGTAAAAGTTTCATGATTAGCAACAAAGATTAAACTAAATGTTAATTAAGCAATGAAAATGAACTCCATTAAGTGCATGAATATAAATTTCCCACTAACAAATTTTTTTAGAGTATATGAACTCCATAGAAACTTGAACTGATTGGTACAATTTGACTAATATATATTATTTCTGGTATGAATTCCATATCAAAAGTCAAACCAACTACCTATAACCATTTTGCAATATAAACGTGTGTAGTTTTTGAATGACCAAAAGTCAGGAAATAATTACTCTTAACCACCTTCATATAAAACTCCTAATAATATATTAGAACAGGATATTACCTTAGTATGAGATACATAAACCAGTACATGAACCTTTATCATGGTTGAACTATAGACCCAACACAAACATTACACAAAGTTTCATTTTCCTACCACACATAAAGTAAGCTTGAAATTAACACTATATATATATATATATCCTAAGGACCATATCTGCAAAATTAATCAACAGCTCGTAATTTGGAAAGTCTTCAAGCAAATTAAATCTATTCAATCCTCGTGTTCTTTAACCATCTTTCTCATCTTGGTAGAGGCCTGATCATCACCACCTGGTGAGGATTCAAAAGGCTTTGCAAACTATTCTTCTTCAATTATGTTCTTGGAAGGTGTGACATTGATCCCTATTTCAACTTCACCATCATTCTTACAAGACTGTGAGAAGCCATCCTGAGAAAAAAAAACAATGTCTTAAAAAATTGTATATACTTATCTTTTAATAAATAGTATAATAGCTACTTTAAATATAATAAAATCCAAAGTTACCTGGTTTAAATAAAAGACATCACCAAAATTGCTCATCAGTTCAGAATTATCAAGCAAGAAATCAACCTGATAAAGATATCCAAAAAAAAAATAAAGACCCAAAAAATTGGTTGTAATAAAAGAAAATTAAAAGCCTTAACAAATAACATAGAATCTAACATCATGGATCTTGTATTTTTCTATGAAGCTAGAGAAACTAGCCTCATCCGAACAAAGCTTTAAGATAGTTATCACATAAGGCTAGAAGGAATTAATCTTCACAGCCACTTTGAAAAGAAACTTCTTATCCATAAAAGCACTTATTTGTTGAGGATATTCTTTCTCATCTCCACCCTCAAAGTTGCTCATTTCTTAGGTATTATTACATAAAAAAGAAGAAACTGGGTTAACCACTAACAACTTTTAAGTAACATGCCCTTGACAGATGAGTAGCCTTCAAATCATCAGCTGAAATATCCAATTACCTAGCTGCCTCTTTATTACATAACATGAAAGAAGTTGTGCCTATCTCATCCATAACCCTTAGCCTAATGTTATACTTGATGTTAATAAAATGATTTCAGATTACAAAGCCTTCTATTTTGGCTAACCACTTCAACAAAACATTACCTATTACCTTATTAAACCTACCTTGGAATGAATGTAAATGGATAAATGTTACACTTTCTATAGTAAAAGCTTTCAGCGTCTTCTTTTAATCCTTAGAAACATTGTTTACATGTCTTATACCACCAATCATACTCACAATCAATGTCTTTCACAGTCTCAATAGTGATAAAAATAGCCTTTTGACCTTAACATAAAATAGATGAATATTGAGGACAACTATTACTATAAATAAACACAAATTGATGAATATTTAAAACATATGTCAACCTCCATGGAGTATGAAGAATTAGCTTCAAGCTGGGAAACTTGTGTTCTTACTACATAGCCAGTATGACAGAGCCTACAAAAAAAATAATTAGGTTTATTGTGAAACAAGCCATCAAATCTGTAGATGTTATGAAGATAAGATTTGGTACCTCTGTCGAAATTGTTTGACCTCAATAAAGTCTTCATTGATGAACAACTTCAAAGTGAAATTAGTGTTGCTCCCTCCCATTTTACCTAGACATAGGATAGTAAATGTTTTGTTTAGAAATCCAATTTACTCAATTTTCTAAAATAAAAATAAAGCAAGAACAACTATTCACCTACCTTCGTATTTTTTCATTGTAGGATGATATACTTAGTAGTAGTATATTCCTTTAAATGTGTATCAAACCGCTTTGCAAAGTCCTCCCATAATGTACATTTGATAATTTCCTTACTCCTTTATATTAAAGCAATCATATAAAACAAATGAAGGCAATAAACTAGAAAATCATAAGTGACTTTTTAGCATGCAATTAGGACTAAGATCTAGGAATGTAGAAGGAAATCCTTACTCCTAATCATCAAGTTGGACCTCAATCTTCTTTATTACCTTCCCATCCCTCTCCAACTCACTCATCCTTACTTTTCCAGTAAAGAGCCCTATGATGTCTAAAAGGAACAACAAAATGTTAGTAGTATAACATCATAGCTTAATTATAAAAGTAAAGACTGAGATGTGAATTACATACCAACTAAATAGGCAGCTGCTTTCATCTCATTTAACATCAAACTATTAGGGACAAAATCAAACCCATGTAGAGGTATAAGGGAATCCTCAGTTTCCCTAACTATTGTTTCTTTCTTAAACAATACTCTAAAGTCATGTCGAGTTGGCTTGAACCTAATGTCATTCTCATACATCTCAAAATTTGATATGGTGTACACCTTTCTTTCAATTAAAGCATTCTTAGAAAGCCTGACGTGATGGCTCCTAACTGTACATTGAATTTGTGCACATTGATGCAGTAAAAGCAACAAACAGAATATGGTTCCAATATAGGCTTCTGATGTTTGTCATTAGCAAAAGCAAGCCTCCATACTCTAAGCACTCTCACTTTAAACCAACACAATCTATTTTCAGATTCTCCATGCACCTCTCTTACTAAATCATGCTTAACAAAGGAAAGCACATATAACACTTTTATAACTCTGAAGTGTTTGTAGTCATGTGCAAGAATGAAGGATACAACTTGCATATATATATATATATATATATATATATATATATATTTGATTATACTTAGTTTTTATTGCTTAATAGTCCATGCACACAATTAACTTTAGTAAATGCTATATGGTGGAACTATGGACTCTTGTTAGATATAGATATTATTGTAATAGTTATTAGTTATTATATAGTTATGATATTATAATATTATATAGTAGTTAGATAGTTATATGGTTCCATAGTTATAGTTATATATAGTTATATTATTTATTTTAAAACAATAAACACTGACACGATAAAAATTTTAGATTTTTTTACTGAAACAAATCTAGAATGCAATGCCTCATATCAAACTTTCTAATTTAAGATTCCATGACAATTAAAACATTGTACTTCATTGACCTATATTCAATCACAGATGAAATCTACACTACACAGGCTTGATATGGTTATGTAACGAGGTAAAATGAACTTATGTTTGCTATCGCTCGAAACAACTTCTAAATTTTCAAATCCTAATACAATTAAAAAATTGCACTTCATTCATATAGACCAAATCAATGTGCAATCTAAAACATTATGCCTTCATTTTTTTGTGGAGATTCAATTCAGGTCACATGGTTAAAAACCATAAATTGAACCAAGCCTTGGGAGTTATTTTACTTCATGGTACAAATCCAAATCAATATACCTACAACACGATCGAAACTTTGTTATTTTTTGACCAAATCAAATTTAGAATGCTGGACTTCATTGACATATACCTAATCGACAATGAAATGTAGACTATTATGGCTTGGATATAGTTGGTTAAGGAGCTGCAATGCACTCCAATGAACTCATCTATCAAATTTCTGAATAGAGATTCTACATTCTAAACTCCCAACACAATTAAAGGACTTTAAATGTCAAAGAATGTGTCTTTGTTTATTCTAAAAGTTTAATACAGCATATTACTCAAAAACTAAAAACTAGTACAAGCATTGAGAATTATTTCACTTCATGGTATAGATACAAATCAAATTTAATGTGCTGGGAATTGTGGATATGGTTATGTAATAAGGTGCAATGAACTCATGTCTGATATTTCTCAACATAGGTTCTAAATTTTCTAATCTCATTACAATTAAAAAATTGCACTTTATTCAAATAAACCAAATCAATGTGTAATCTAAAACACTATGCCTTCATTTGTTTTGGAGATTCATTTCAGGTCACATGATCAAAAGCCATAAATTCGACCAAGACTTGGGAATTATTTCAACTTCATGGTATAGATCCAAATCAATATACCTATAGCACGATTGAAACTTTGTTATTCTTTGACTAGATCAAATTTAGAATGCTAGACTTCATTGACATATTCCAAATCAACAATGAAATGTAGACTATTATGGCTTAGATGTAGTTAGTTAATAAGCTACAATGTACTCCAATGAAGTTATCTGTCAGATTTCTGAATAGAGGTTATGCATTCTGAACTTCTATCACAATTAAAGGACTTTAAATGTCAAAGAATGTGCCTTTATATATTCTAAAAACTTAATCCAGCTTATATAGTCAAAACCTAAAAACTGATACAAGTGTTGGCAATTATTTCACTTCATGGTACAGATACAAATCAAATTTAATGTATTAGGAATTGTGGATATGGTTATGTAATGAGGTGCAATGAACTCATGTTTGATATCTCTTGACACAAGTTCTAAACTTTCTAAATGCATCACAATTAAAAAAATTGCACTTTATTCATATAGATCAAATCAATGTGCAATCTAAAACACTATGCCTTCATTTGTTTTGGAGATTCATTTAAGGTTACATGGTCAAAAGCCATAAATTGGACCAAGCCTTAGGAATTATTTCACTTTATGGGACAGATCCAAATCAATATACCAATAGCACGATTGAAATTTTGTTATTCTTTGACCAATTCAAATTTAGAATGTTAGAAACTTCATTAAGATATACCAAATCAAGAATGAAATGTGGACTATTATGGCTTAGATACGGTTACTTAATGAGATGTAATGTACTCCAATGAAGTCATCTGTCAATTTTTTGAATAAGGCTCTGCATTTTGAACTTCCATCACAATTAAAGGACTTTAAATGTCAAAGAGTGTGCCTTCATCTATTTTGAAAATTTAATCCGGCTTATATAGTCAAAAACTAAAAATTGGTGCAAGCATTAATAATTATTTCACTTCATGTATAAATACAAACCAAATTTAATGTGCTGGGAATCATGGTATCTAATTCAAAAGACCAATCAAAAGTGAGGATGTTTGCATTGTTTGTAAACCCATATCTAAACTTCCACCATAATTAAAGGACTTTAAATGTCAAAGAGTATGCCTTCATCTATTCTTAAAATTTAATCCAGTTTATATTTGTCAAAAGCTAAAAATTGGTGCAAGCAATGAGAATTATTTCACTTCATGGTATGGATACAAATCAAATTTAATGTAATGGGAATTGTGCTATCTAATTCAAAAGACCAATCACAAGTAAGGATGCTTGTATTGTGGATAAACTCAATTCTGAAATTTCAAGGATGTTTGTATTGTGGATAAACTCAATTCTAAAATTTCAACTCTACAAGCTATGGCAATTTGATAACACTACAATTAATAATTTACTTCTAATATTAATGATCCCAAAACTAAGAAAAGTTTCAAAAAAGCAACTAAAAATATAAAAAGAATGATCAAACATCAATACTTTCATCTCATTTCCAGATCCATGTCAAGTACATGGAAGTCTATTTGTGATTAGAAAAGAGAAAGAAATTAAGAATTAAGAGTGGTGAGGACTCGACAAAATTGTGTACAAATTAAAAGTTGTAATGGTTATTTTCATGAGGTACTTTGACCGAATAATATCCCTGTTATTGATATTTATTGAGATGGATTTTGAACCCATACTTTGAAAGGACAACTAAGGAGTATACATGGTTACAAAATTAATTTTATTACATTTTTTACTTGCTTCTCAATAGGCATTTTAACATTAGGTAGCATGGCCATTAATAAGGTGGATTAACACAGAAAGGTTGAACACTAACACAAAAAGGTTGAACATTGTTGCAAATTTAGTTTTTTCTCTAATAATTATTTATGCAATTTTGTATTGCAACAATTATTTATTAGTCTTTAACTAGTAGACATCTATCCCTGCATAAATTTTCTTTTTTTTTTCCTTTTTTCTGAATTTGTATTTGCACAAAACAGGATTTATACCACTTCAGCAAGCATTGTAACATGGGATAGTATATTTATGTGGTATTTTAGAAAATCTAATCAAATGAGAGTTCTCCTTTTCCCCTTTACACAATTAATAACATCAGTTTCCAAATTGCTTGTTCTCTCATCCTCCATCATCCATTTGTAGACACATATACACAGCACACTTTTTCAAGCCCCTATTCCCTTGCATAAAAAACCAAAAGCCACAAAACAACAACAATGTTGTACGACTCTAACAAAACCAGGAATTGCAAAACACTTGGCTTTTGTCACATATATTCAGTATATAGGGAGGCACCAATCAAATGTAGCCATATATAGCCAAGTGAGCAACCCTCAAATATTTATAGCATATATTTGCTAAAAGAAGCTAAAACAACCAGAACAGGGAGGCACTCTCAAACTGAATATTTATAGACAACTATACATAAGAGATTAATTAGGGTTCAGTTAAGTATAGTAGAATCAAGAATAAATTAATTTGAGACTTGGAGCTATATACTTTTTATCAGAAATATACTCTTGACAGCATGTAAACATTGTTGCAATAACAACTAATATGAATTGAAGCTAAACAAAAACACCACAAAGAATTCTTAAATTCATATGGATTTAGCAACTAAATACAAGCGAACTGAAGGATTAATGAAGGACTTTAATCAGGTATTATTTAACTGATTTTTTTTCATGAAAAATAGGTGGCTTAGAGTGCTGCATTTTTTGTTGAAATAATGCCAATATAGTTCAGTCAAAAAGTATCATAATAGGATTGAAAGAATCCATGTCATTAGACAATCTAGTTGACATTAAATAGAGATACTTGCTTTACACATAATGTAGTTTCCTACTCAATAACAAAATCAGGAATTGCATAAACACTGCAAATCTATCAAATAGAGATAATGTAGTTGACACATAATAGAGATGCTTGCTTTATTAATTATTTGTTTTGATTATCTTTACCTAGTTAGCTATGTAAGCACTTAAAAATTGAAATTAGTTGAACAATTCCTGAACAATGGTAGTAGGATAGTGCCAAATATAGAAACTTACAATACAGTTGCAAGATAAACAACCATGCTACATTGATGACTCAAACTTCTATTACATTTCATTACAAACTTAAGTAGTTAATTCATTCATGATTAGTATTCACATATAGCTAATGTAGGGAAGGCAACCATCTAGTACAAAATGGATGTCAAACAAAGATCCTTCTCCAACAAAACATGCCTTCACCATCTAGATAGAAAAAGTAAGATAATACCTAAACAAATACTACTTAGAGAGCTTCAAATATTAATCACTTTAGCTACAATAAGGGTTTCATCATCCATAAGAACCCTAAGCCTAAGGACAATCCTACTCTTCACATTATGTTCAATGACAAATCTTTGCCAACCCTTTCCAAGATACACCTCTCTAGGTCTCCTCTAGCTCACAACAACATGGGATAAAAGTATCCATCAAAACCCCTAAATCACAAGTTGCTCACCCTATTTGGAAATGCTTGTAAGGAAAAAGCAGCAAGGAGAATCTACAACAAAGCATGATAAATAAATGAAAGACAACTTAAAACACAATGGCAATATATTAGACAAAAAAGGAAAAGGCTTGGACTAGTTCAAATTGAAATGTATTGCCAAGGAACTACTCTTTGCTTGATGTTGACTAATCTGTTTCTCACACATGAAAAAACCACCTGCCAATTGATGTATCTTAGCCATTTCAACATATCATCCTCTGCATTATCACCACCATTATCCTTAAACACAAGATCAACATCATTAATAGAATCAATATCACTTTCTGCAACATCATCCTCATTGACATGCATTATTAACAGTAATTTCCTTAGAAGCAAGGTTCTTACTGACAATTGGTTGAAGCTGAGCATTTTCCTTAGAAATAGGTTCAGCATTAAGATCTCTAACAAGAGCAACATTATTATCATATAACACTAAAACAAGTTCATTTTGAGGGATATTATTCTCAACAGGTTCAACACTAACATTACAATCAACAGTCTCAATATCATCTTTCACAATTGGAATTTGTAAAGGATTGGGAAGACCATAAAAGTGATTTGCATCCTCATCAAAACCATGATGAGGATGAAGAACATGGTTCAATAAAGGATTAAAATCGTGGTTGACATGTTGTTCAACAAAGGGTGCAAGGGGAAGATGAAACAAAGGATCATAATTGAAATCCATTTCCCAGAGGTCATCAAGGGTCAGCTTTTTAGGTGGATGAGGGTAAGAAACCCTTTGCATGTCAATATCCCTCAAATGAAAATAAAACACACCATTACCATTATAGAACATCTTGAGCCATCCACCATCATGCAGCTTGTAGTAGTTAATAAGCTACATGTACCCATCAATAATATATCCATTTAGGAGACCCTTACCCAATATGAGCTCAATCTCATTTCCATATGACCATCCATGAAAGGAACCTTTGATGGAAGATCCTCGTGAAATCTCCTATAGAAAATAATAGGAAGCTCAACAATCAACTGCAAGCATGAAAAAAAATAGAAGAAATGAGAAGAAGCTGATGATGCATGGAAATAAATGAACATAAAACATGAGGTGTATTATAAGAGGGAAAGAAGACTAATAGCCTTAGGATCCATCTCTAGATAGAAAGTTCAGAAAATCCTCACATTATACAAATCTTTTCCAATACATAAAAAGGAAGCCATGATTGTTGCAGCATTACAATGAAACAAATATGTTCAAACAGAACCAGCAACAAAAACAGGGAAAGACTAATGGATGAATAAACTACATATCTAATAAGATAGATGATTAAGTGAGTAAAATGGATAGTGAAGATATTACAAGAGGTAGAATCAAGCACACTGAAAACACTACCAACACTTCTCTATTTAAAGAGGTCGTGATATGAGAACAATGAACAAACAATCTATCAGTTTTAGAAGGCTTTTAATGAGATTAGATAGCTTGTTATAATGTTTGCGTGAAGAGATTCTAAAACCATGCTTCCCAATCTAAAATTTTGAGATATGAAATAAATGTAGAGCAATTCACACAATCAAGCATTAAATAATATCATTGAACATGTGTCATAAGAGTTTTGAAGCTTCATTTCCATTCATAGTGCTTCAATAAAAGCCTCTAGTTGTATTACACATTGCATCCTAATAGCACTAAATGAAAATGGATTGGAAGCTTGTGTAAGTATCACTTCGATTCAAAAAACAATGGCAATGAATGATAATGCATTTATGTCCTGTATCCATTGCTAAAATTGAGTCCGGCAATTTGGAAGGAGTATGAAATTGACATCATCTTGACATGTGCGCAAGTCACTTGATCAATCTTATACCTACATTGCCAGTTTTTATAATAAGATAATATATCTACGCGTATCATTTTTAAATTGAAAAGATATTATGATATTTTTTGCTAAAATAAATTATTACAACCAATTGATGTACACTCTCAACTGTCTCTTTAGGAAATAGTTAAGATTTGGTACATCGAAAAATCAATATATCTGGACACAAAGATTTGATATATTAAAAAATCAATATATCCAGACACAATTTTTTCCCAAAGAAACATTTAAAATTAGACGGATGAAATATTCGGCTATCTAAAATAGATTGTGCAGTGTCGACTATGTCTTTCTATGCTACTTACACATTAATGTGAGGTAGGATAACCACATGGATTCCGTTGTCTAGATGTTTTTTTTTTTTAATGTATCAAACCTTAAGTGTTTCCAACGAGACAATATTCTCTTGCAGGAGGAGTGAGCTACTTGCATATTAAGTCGGGGTAGGATAGCCACATGGATTTCATTTCCAAGTACTTTAAACACTTGCTCACCAAGCAATATAATTATCATTTTATGACCTTGTCAAGCAAGCCACATGGTTGTGGTCTACAAACGACCTTATCATTTGTCCCTTTCAATCACTCTTGTTCGGAGCAAAGTTAGCCAATTGAGTGTTTTTTTCACACCAAAATGAAAAAGGTAAACAATTGAAAAAAAAAATCATCTAGTTAGGATGTTGACTGAAAGTGAGCTGCCCCAAAATTGCTTGATCAACAAGATAGAGTCCCACTTTTCTGTGTTTATGAACTTTGCAGGACCACAGTTGTTGCAATCTCACCGAGACCATTTTTTCAAAGCCACAGCCATAAATTTCCTCAAACCGAGATGATTGCAACTAACTTTCCCAGTCATTTTTTCCCATCTACCTGTCTCTCTTACAAATTTTTTTTACTTTTGGGTGTAATCCTCTTTCTTGATTGTACAACACTAAACCATGGGAAATCTCGTTTACAAAACTGCTGTGTTCTCTTTCCTTTTTCTTATTCTGTACTTCACTTGTAAATTGGTCTCTAAATTCTGGTGGAGACCCAAGGGCATGGAGAAAATGTTACGGCAACAAGGGATAAGAGGAACTTCGTACAAGCTCTTTATTGGAGACGTGGAAGTGATGAAGAGGTACACTATTGATGCATTATCTAAGCCCATCAGCTTGAACCACCACATTGTGCCTCGGGTCATGCCTTTCTTTACTGAGATGGTGGAGAAACACGGTAAGCAATAACCAATAACAGTGATACATCTTGAGCATTGGTCAACAGCTCAAAAAAACTAATGTTATGCTAACATCTAAAAAGCAGATATTCGATCGTGATAACCATTTTATTATTTTTGGATGTGATTAATGAGTGGATAAAGTTAAAGTCATTATTATATCTAATGGTGATATAGTAGGTGTTCTAATGATGTTGCAAAAGTTTCAACTAAATTCCAATATGATTATTGAAAAGGAAAAAAGAACAAGTATGGTGCTGGAAAATATTTCTCATTTTCTTTTTCTATTTTCAATTTTTTTTTCACCCTATTGTAAAAGAAATTAATAAAAATTGGAAAATCTTGTTTTGAATTTTTACTTATTCTTTTTACTATTTTCCTTACAAAATCACGAAAAATAAAAACATACTAAAAATAAAAAATGAAAACAACAACTAAATAGAACCATTCTTTTGAATATAGGAAGTTTTCATTACTCTTGATTTTTTACATGCATATAATTGTAGTATATACCAATTCTCTAATGCCATGACACTATGCTTTACTCAGGAAAAGTGTCACTGAGTTGGTTTGGGAGGGTACCTAGGCTGATAGTAGCAGATGCACAGCTGATAAGGACGATATTAACATATCAGAATGGTCATTTTATAAAGCCACCGACACTAAATCCTTTAGTTGATCTTCTGCAATTAGGTGTCTCAACCTTGGAGGGTGAAACCTGGGCCAAACGTAGAAAACTAATAACACCTGCCTTCCACTTCGAGAAGTTGAAGGTACAACAATTGTCACAAACACTAAGCCATTTTCCTCCAGTTTTGCCATTGTCTTCTTCTAATTTTGCTTGGTTCTTTGTATTCAAATCAGGCAATGGTGCCGTAATTCTCAGCCAGCTGTCATGGCCTGATCGAACGTTGGGAGAAACTAGTTGAACCCAATGGATCATGTGAAGTGGATGTTGCTCCAGAGTTCAACATTCTAGCTGGAGATGTCATTGCCCGAACCGCATTTGGGAGCTGTTATGAAGAGGTGAAGATGATCTTTGAATTGCAGACAGAGCAGGTTGAACTTGTGCTTGAAGCTTATCTCGGCATCTATTTTCCAGGTTTAAGGTACAATTCGATGTTTAATTATGTATATCATCCAAAAGTTAAGCACCATGAAATTTATGGTTAAGGAAGTCAATGTTGGAGACAAATTTCTTGAAGGACTAAAAGTATGTTAGAGAAAAAGAGCTAAGTGCAATTTGGAGAAAGAATTTTTGGCTGACTCAGCAATTGTAGCTGCTCGTGTTGGGTCAGGGCCTTAACGGTTTTGGGGTAGAGGAAGAGTGACTATTGCTGAGGCATAGGAGTTATATTATTTGTATTCATGGTGCATGGAACATCATGTTGATTTACATCTCATTCACTATTGGATGGGATGTAGATCCTACTTGAATAAGATCCACACCCTAGCCAATGGTGGATGAGATGTGAGTGGACACGGTGTCCCATATATCATAAGTACAAATAACATTTTTCAAGGCCTAGACTGAGTTAAGTCATGTGAGTTTTGTTTGAGGAAAGGAATTAATTGGCTACTAGTGTGAGAAATACATTAATTGGCTGCTATTTTGTTGTTTTAGGCAAGCAGAGGTTGAGCTGCTTAATTTGTGCTCAGAACTTTTCTCTGCTACTGCTGCTATTTGTCTGTTCCTCCTTCAATTCAATACATACTTGTATATTCCTTTGTTTGTTTTACTTGTTTCTATTAGTCAACTAACAAAAGTTTTGTATATTCCAAGATTCATACCTACTAGGAAAAACAAGAGGAGATACCAAATATATAGTCAAGTCAAAGCAATATTGCAAGACATGATCCAGAAGAAAGAGAAGGAAATGATGAAAGGAGAGTTCATGGGGAATGATTTATTGAGCATTCTATTGCAGTGCAAAGGACTGAGCAACAATTCTCTCACAAGTGAGGATTTGATAGAGGAATGCAAGCTGTTCTTCTTTGCTGGCCAAGAGACCACAGCCAATCTTCTTACTTGGACTATGATTGTTTTATCCATACATCAAGATTGGCAAGAAAAGGCAAGAGCAGAGGTGTTACATATTTATGGCAAGAAGGGACCTGACTGTGAAGCCATAAATCAGCTCAAGATCGTAAGTTAGCAAAAACAATTACATAGAAATCATGCAGAAGGGTGCCTCTGAGAGGTTCTTTTTAACTAAAAAGATCACTTTTATATGAGATACTCTGATCAGTTTCTACTCAAAAAATAAAATGAACTTTTTAAGAAAAAGTCTCATAGTTTTTAATGAAAATTGATTTTTTCTATTTTTATTTGGTTAAAAATTTACCATTTTGTTAAAAATAAAATTGAAACAAATGCGCCTATAATGTTCTGAATTCAAAACTAACATAAAATTAATTTCCTCAACTGTCTAGGTATCGATGGTACTACATGAAATCCTAAGGTTGTATCCTCCTGTGACAGCAACACATCGATACACCAAGTGTGCAACAAAGATAGGGAGCATATCCGTCCCAGCTGGGGTTGAGGTTTATTTACCACTGATGCTTCTACACCATGATAGTAACTATTGGGACAACCCAGAAGAATTCAATCCGGAGAGGTCTGCTGAGCAGGTTTCTAAAGCTTTAAAGGATCAAATTGCTTTCTACCCATTTGGATGGGGCCCAAGAATCTGCCTAGGCCAAAAGTTTGCCTTGATAGAGGCAAAGATTGCTCTGGCCATGATTCTCCAGCATTTCTCATTCCATCTCTCACCCTCTTACACCCATGCTCCTTACACTAGGATTACTCTTAAGCCACAACATGGTGCACCTATAATTCTACAACGTATCAATGAGTAGAATTTCTTTGACGCCTATAAAAAAGTCAATAACAAGCATTGGTTTTAACTTGGTCAACAACATCCTTTTAAGTTCTATGTACTTAGTTGACCTCTCTGATACAGTTCTTGAAACCAATAACAAAATGGAGCAATCACACAAGGAAAATATCAAAACATTCAAACGTTGATACGTTATCGCAAATGCTTCTGACAAATGTGTTAATTAGTTAAGTTTTATCACAATTCTGTTGCAAGTGGAGCTCTACAGATTAAGTTAAGCCGGACCTAGCATGTATTTGCCTATTTGGATCAATCGATAGAAAAAAATATTATTTATCTTTTCTTTTCCCTCTTCGGATAAAGCTCTGCATTAGAATAAACTAACATGTAAAATGATAATATATCGTCTTCTAATATTTACTTTTTTAATTCAGAATTTCATTATAGTAGCATGAAGAGCTATGCTAAATAGCTTCAAAGAATTTGTTATGAAAGAGTAGAACATGTAGAAAAAGAGTGGTCAAGGAAAGCATGATGAAACTAATTGGGGAGAGAGAAAAAAAATTAAATTAATTCGTATGATATTCATAAAATTAGTTTCACTCAAAAAATCATGTCTCTTGCATGAATGATAATTGCAATTCATTATTACTTACCATATAGATAAATTAAGCTTATTCATGCCAACTCATTATTAGTTATCATTTCTTTATCATGATAATTGCAAGATGTTAAAGGGTTGAAGAATTCAAGTTGAATTTTGCTACTAAAAGATTTTTGTAGCACCTTGCATAAAGTAGAATTCAAGTTAAATTTGTATTATTATATATTTTATGTGACCAATCAAAAGAAGATTGACAATTGAAATTTACTATCATCTTTGTATGCATGGAGAAGTGCAAATTGTACAAGTTGAGAGTTTAGTTGTTATTTTCTTATAGATTAAGCAAGGTTTTATTATTATTATTATTATATTGTGGCAATTTACCCGTATAAAGACCACCTTTATCATATTGTATAATAAGTGTGAAATGAATTGTAATGAGTTTGTGAAATATTGATCTCCTCTTTCTTACTTCTATAATGTGTCATTATGCTTATAAAATGAGAAAAAAATATTAGTATTGTGTGAGAGAGGTACTGAGATGAGTAAATTTTTTATATCAAATATTCACATACTATCTAATACATATGAGTGAGATTTTAAATTTAAAAACTTACAAACACAAAGACTAAACATTTTTCGAGGGAGAGTCGGCACTTTAGATCCTAAGCGATTAAATCACTGATAAAATAGTCTCTAAAAGATATTATATTAGCCTATAGCTCTTCAAAGATCATCTTATTTAACAAATTCACCCAAATATCAACTGAATTTCATTTACGTTAACAAAAACAACCATTTCGGAGATAATTTTGTTAAAAAAACAAATCTTATAAGGGGTTAAGGTGGCATTCTATAATATTAACATGACATAAAAGATATTATTTGTCAAAGATATGCTTTTGGAACTAAAGGGGTGGTTGTATAGTATAAAAATATAAAACGTAATTGCTTTTGTTAATATAAATAAAGATTAATTGATTGGTCATTGCGTTGGAGTGAAATATAATGCATATGGTTTTACTCTAGGCAATACATATACAAAATGCATCATTACAGCTATACTTGTAGTTATCTCTTGTAAAAAGGAAAAAGGAAAGATGACTCATTGTGGAAAAATAATTTTCATATTGCCTTTTGGTTGGTGATATACTAATATATGTGATTATGGGGTGATTTATTTAAGTATGGTTAAAACAACTTTGCTAATGGCGAATTTAATAGGGAAACAACATGCACACACTAGCGGGGCATCGTGTCGAGTGGGCAGGACCAAAAGGTGCCATTGGCGAACTCAGAACGTGCCTTAGGCGAATTCAGGCCGCGCCAATGCCAGGTTCACAATGTGCAGCGTTAGGAATCTCTGCAACCTCTTATGGCACCATTGGCGGATTCGAGCTCTGCCAGATGACCAAGCAAAAGGGACGCATAGGCTCGTGACACGCGGAGCTACCAAGACAGGCTGGAAGGACGGGCGCTGCAGCGGGAAGCCACACCTGGACAGAGGGGGAGCTGGTTGGAGGCAGTAAAAGTTCACATTCTTCTTCTATTCATTTGCATGATTCTGATAAATACTTGACTGAAGTGAATAAATGCAAGCTGAAATGATTCAACTGAAGAATGGAAAAAAATAATGGAGGGAATAAAAGCTCACGGGTTTTTTGTTCATTTGCATGCTTCTGATGAAAAACTTGGCTAAAGTGAATGGATGCTATATGAAATTATTCAAACAAAGAGTGGAAAAAATAATGGAGGTGTGAGGGAGGAACCATGAGGGGTTATTGAGAGGCAGGGCGGTTATAAAAGGAGTAAAAGGATATGGTTATGATACAAAGTGAGGAGAAGCAAAGCGAAAAGGAAAAAAAAAAAGGATAGATAGAGATTGGAAAAAAAATTGAAAGATACTTAATTGAGAAAAAACAGTAAAAATTGATAACACAATGGATTCAGATGGTCACATTGTTGTTGAAGTTCTAGAGCAAAATGTAATGTATTTTTGCTTATTCATTTTATTACTGAAATTTATATTTTATATATCTTCTGCATATTTGGTAGGGAAATAGTTATTTAATAAATTTATGCAATTTAAAAAAATAATGCTAAATTTATGTGTTGTACAAAATCGATATGTCTTCTTCTTTTTTGACGAGATTGATATATTTTTTGTTTCCAATAAATTTGTTGTGTAAATAATATAGTTTCTTTTTTCCCTTCTTTTTTTTTTAAAAAATCAAATTAGTTAAAAGATTGATTATTGGATTTATTAATATTAAATTTATAAGATGATATATTTTGTTAGTTTAGAGAATATATTAATTTAATTTTTTGTTAAATCGGTTTATTTGAGGGAAAATAATTTAATCTTTAATTTTACAGACAGCGAGACGTATGCGAGCTCGACATTTGAAATTACCTACAATGAGAAATGAGATACATGGCTATGTGCGGCGTGCCGGTCTACTCCGCTTTGTGGAAATCGGTGACGTAGCGGTAAATCAGAATCTAATCTCAACACTAGTTGAAAGGTGGAAACCAGAGACTCATACTTTCATTTTCCGTGTAGGGAGTACACCATCACGCTGGAGGATGTTGCTGTTCTATTGGGGCTCCCAATAAATGGTCGGCCTGTCATTGGATCTACTGTTAATAGCTATGAAGGTCTTCCCGATTTGTGCCAATATTTAGTAGGTGGTCATCCCAGGCCACAAGATTTTAGTAGGGGTGCAATAAATTTACTTTGGTTGAACTATGTAAATGGAAACCTAGAAGCCAATTCTGATTTAGAAATACAATAGATTGCCCGTGGTTTCTTAATGGCCTTGTTTGGCCAATGCATTCTACCTGACAAGAGCACTACTGAAGTACATGTGAAGTACTTACAATTGCTCGAAGATTTAGAGCAAGTTGGATCATATAGTTAGGGCTCAACATGCCTTGCTGTACTTTTTCGGGGGCTATGTCGTTCTACTCGCAAGGAAACTAGAGAAATTAACGGGTGTGTTGTTCTACTACAAACATAGGCCTGGCAGCGGATGTCTTTTTTGGCTCCTATACTGTCCTCCCCATTTGTTTTTCCCCTTATCCGGAGGAAATAACCTTTTACTTTAATTTCTTTACAGTTGTTCTTAAAATTATAATTCATATCTAATTAAAATAATGTCTTATAGATGGAAGCGACCACGTTACCCATGCGACATTAATTTAAAGAACCATCACACTATAAGGTTGCTAATAGATAACTTAGGGCATCATGTAAATGTTTGAAATATTGTACAATCTTTTGTGGTCACCATAGTTTCATTATTTGCATATCTGATGTATTTTTGCTAATGTAGTTTCTGTGGCAACTATATCTAGATCCTGTGATTAATGCTCTTATTCTAGATGATGCTAAGGTCGAGTGGCAATTATTCTCAGCTGTTACTTCACTTTTATGTTTTGAAGTGATGGAGTTGCACCCAACTGACCGAGTTATGTGACAATTTGGGTTGAACAAAGAAGTTCCTCTCGATCAACCTAATCTACAGGGATTCCATAACAGGGACTTAAGGGGAGCACCGCCCACCAATTGGGAAAGAAAACATCAACAATGGGTGGTAATGTGGCACCAAAGTGCAAACCGTGTATTATCCGAAACTCTTATCGTTGATTATCAGCCTTTTGAGTTGTATAGGTCTTGGTATTTATCTCATGCTCGAGCTATACGGTTGTCCCTTGAGGTAGTAGATCATCCACCTGCCCATGAAGAAAATGAGCTACCCCAAGATGAAGAAGGTCAAGTAACCCCCCAAGGAGAAGATGAAGCACCTTTTATCCAACCAGAAGCTCCTCATGGCCATCAACCTTTGTTTCACCATTCCAATAACATTTTCTATTGCGATGTAAATATATTACAATTTCCTCATAGCCAATACCAATGGTATCCGGAGATACAACAAATTGCAAATATGCAAGATCCACCACGGCATTCGGTTAGTACTTCAAATCAACCCTATATTCTTGCCTACTGATTTGTTCTTCAACATGGATAGAATCATTTTGCCTATCAAAGTTGGTCACTATCATGTTTTTGGCTGCTAGCTCTATTTTCTGCAGTCTTGTCGTGATAGCTTCTGAGAACTCATGACCCGCATTTTTCCGTGCATATACCTCCTCATCTTTCTTAGCAAACAACTCAGCCAATTGGAAATATGTTACTCTTATTAGTGTTGTTATTGGAAGATTACGAGCCCCCTTGAACACAAAATTCATACACTCCACAAGATTTGTGGTCATGTGTCCCCATCGATATCCAGCGTCAAATGCTTGCACTCACTTCTCTTGTGGAATTTCATCAAGCCAATCTGTATATTGGGAGCTACGTTCATGAATCCGCTCATAGTGATTATTGAATTCACTCTTACTCCTTGAATAACCTGCAGAGAACAATATCTTTAAAATTTTAATTTATGAAAATCACATCCACAGGCAATGAAATTAACAAACAAAAGTGCAGGTTAAGTGTAAATTACCCATGCTCACGACAATTTTGTTCAAGTAGGGTGCCTTGAATCTCCTTAAGAAATTAGCAGCGATGTGCCTAATGCAATACCTATGAAATGCTCTCAGAGGTTCCTACTGACCATTGCTCCGGGCTATTGCTGCTTTAATTGACTCATGGCAATCAGAAATAACACCAACCCCGTCTTGGGTTATTACATATCTACAGAGATGGTCTAGAAAAAATTGCCATCCATCTGCAGTCTCTCCCTCCACAATAGCAAAACCACAGGGTAAAATGTTCTTATTGTCATCTTGTGCAACTGCAATCAATAAAGTCCCCTTATATTTCCCGTACAAATGCGTCCCATCTATCTAAATTAGTGGCTTGCAGTGTCTAAATGCCCTAATGCATGGACCAAAGCTCCCAAACACCCGGTGAAATAGTCGATAATTTGGCATCAGTTCATCACCATGATATGCCTCTACAGCATCAAATCGAACAACTGAACCTGGAACAGCAACACACATGGCTCCACACTAATGCAGTAACTCCTCATACGAGCGTTCCCCATTGCCAAAAATTTTTTCGATAGCTTTTTGCTTTGCCACCCATGCTTTTCAGTAGGTTGTTGTGTACCCATACTAAGAGAAAACCTCTGTAATCATAGTTTTAACTTTAAGAGAGGAGTCAGACTGTACCATGGGCTCTATAAATTGTGCAATAGTGTCAGAATCCAACTTCGAGTAGTCCTGCGAAATCCTGGTAGTAGTATAAGTGTGTGGCCCATTGTATTTCCTGATTTCCGAAAAGCCCTTATTTTTCCTCAAACTAGCTCTAAGAAGTCATCCACAACCTCTATCATGCTGTGTGCATTTACAATAAAATGTCTTTGGTTCTGATTCCAACACTTTATAATCAACTCCTCTGAGTATGTTGTATGCTTTAATTGCTTCTATAGTTGCCTCCCTATTACTGAATATCATCCCAACAAACAGTTCACCATTCACAACGGAATCACCTACGAAAAAATAATTAAATAGTCTACTAAAGTTACATTAAAGTGCGCTTCTAATCAATCAATAAAAATAAACAACTAAAAAATGTTACAAAAATCAACTAAATAATAATGAACTAAAATTACATAAAATTGTGCTTCCAATCAACTAAAAATTAAAAAAATCAATTACAAGAATCAACTGAAAAAATAATGAACTAAAATAATCAACAAAATAAAATAATGAACTGAAAAATCAACTAAAAATGATCAACCAAAAAATTAATCAATTAAACATAATCAACCAAAAAAAATAATAAATCGTCTAAATAATAATGAACTAAAATTACGTAAATTGTGCTTCTAATCACCTAAAAATAATCAACTAAAAAATAAAAAAAATCAATTACAAGAATCAACTAAAAAAATAATGAACTAAAATAATCTACAAAATAAAATAATGAACTAAAAGAATCACTAAAAATGATCGACCAAAAAATTAATCAACTAAAATAATCAACCACAAAAAATTATAAATCATCCAAATAAAAATAAACTAACATTACATAAAATTGTGCTTCTAATCAAATAAAAATGGTCAACTAAAAAAATCAACTAAACATAATCAACCACAAAAAATAATAAATCATTTAAATAATAATGAACTAAAATTAAATAAAATTGTGCTTCTAATCAACCAAAAAAAAAACCAATTACCAGAGTCAACTGAAAAATAATAAACTAAAATAATTGAAAAAATTAAATAATGAACTAAAAGAATTAATTAAATATAATCAACCAAAAAAATAATAAATTATCTAAATAATAATGAACTACAATTACATAAAATTGTGCTTCTAATCAACTAAAAGTAATCAATTAAAAACTAAAATAATCAATTACAGGAATCAACTAAAAAAAATAAAGAACTATAAGAATAAACTAAAAATGACCAACTAAAAAAAATCAACTGAAAAGGATAAAAAAAATTAAATCGACTAAATAATAATGAACTAAAATTATATAAAATTGTACTTCTAATCAACTAAAAATGATTAATTAAAAAAATCAACTAAATATAATAAACTAAAAGATGTTAAATCAATAATACTCAATTAAAATTATATGATGATCAATTAAAAATAATAAACTAAAAATGATCGACTAAAAATAATCAACTTTAAAAATTAAAAGGCACATACCTAAGTTTGTATACTCTGAAAACTCTGATACTTGCATAGCTTCCAAATCTAAATCACACATGAAAGATGGCTTATTATTCAAATGTTGTCTACCTACTCTGTTTGACATCCCATTATTATCTACATCTTTATCAGCATATTCATCGCCACTCCCATAGTCATCTTCATTATCTTCTTCCCCTATTGCTTCCAATTCTATGTCTTCATCTACAAATGTAATTGGCCTATATTCTTTATTTCCAGCAACAACTTCAAAATTAACATACAACTCAATGGCAAGAATGTCTCATTGATATTGTTGATGCATCCTAAACATTTGTTGAATATCATTGTCATCCCCTATTGCAACTATTTGGTATTGCCTAAAATCACCAAAAATTGAAATAGGATACCTATATCTTATTGTCACGACTGTTTTTGAAGTGTCACTATTTATCGATTAACATAGCCCATTTTCTAGCTCTGCATATGACAAAATATAAGGAATAAAAAAACTAAATGGTCTCTCACATATAAATGTGACACCCTCATTAGTATTTGTAACAACTTCACTATTAAAATAAACTATTATATTTACTACACTATTTATTCTCGCTCTTTCTTTTATACTATGAGACACTTTTTTTCACTCTTACTCTAAGAAACTCACATTCACCAGACCCTCTCTAACCCTCTCAACTGAATACTAAGATTAGTACGCATGAAATGAGCAGATTTGAGGAGTTTATATAGAGAATGAAAATTAATTTAATAAGAGAAGGTCTTTTGTGGATTTGAAAAATTAATTTTTTAAAGAAAATTTCCGCCTGAGGCGGATTCAAAACTTTGGAACTTTGAAAATTTCCACACATTCAGGCTTTGGAACTTTAAAGTGCAGGGCTTGTTAGGATGAGCCACGTTCCCGTTTTTGAATTTTTGAAATTGTTTGTTTTCATCTTAATCCTCCAATGGCGGATGCATTTTCTTTTTTTTTTTAAATTTTCTGATTAATCAATCCGCCTTAGGCGGATTCTTTTAAATTCTACCCCATATTTATATCCTATCCTTCAAAACCTCGTATTATTGTAAATACCTCACTTAAATATCATATTAAAAAAAAAGTCCCGACTCATTGTACTCTGAAGGATGTTTACCAAGCCTTTTTGGTAGAAGAGACAATGATGACAAAAATAAGAAAAATACATGTCTCTTCCCCCTCTTCTTTCTCCTCAGCTCTTCCTCTCAACTCTCAACTCTTTCATATCTCATAGGGAAATGAACCTACTCTGAGACAAGCACAAAACATCTCTGATTACGATACATAAAATCAAGAGAAGCAAAGCTATCCTGACGCACCTGATACCAAGTCCAAAGACAAGGCAATGGTGCCATTCAAAAGTTACTTGGAATATGTATGAAAAACACACAGGGCATTTGGAAACTTTTAATGAGATGGAATTAAATTGAATTCCATTAGGAATTGAATTCCATCAAAACTTGAATTGAATTTTTATGTTTGGAATGAGTCGGTAAATTAAGGAAGTGAATTCAATTCCTTTGTTTGGAATAATTCTAAAATTGAATGAATTTAATTGCTTTTACTATTTTACCCTTCGTTGATAGGTTAGGAACAAAACATTATATTCATGTAAGGTTATTTTAGTATTTTCATTTGTTGGAATTCAATTCTCACACCAAATCACGTCCATTTAGATCTGATTTCAATTCCTTAGTTTTATTGGATTTCAATTCTCATGAGAATTCAATTCATTTACTTAAGTTGCTTCCAAACCATGGAATTCAATTCAATTCCTTGATAAAATTGAATTTCATGGGTTTCCAAATGCCCTGACAAGGTCCTATATCAGAATCCAAAGATTTGGATGCATGCCTAAGAATATTAATAGCCAGATAACTTATATTTATACAGAAAATAAGGAATAATGAGTTATTACTTGTAGTTCCTAATTTCATGTGATAATAAGTAAACAATTATTGGTGGTATTTACACATCCAAATTATCCATATTACGGCAATCCTGTGATTCATGTTCATATGCATAACACCTGCATAAGAAAGGAACAAAATATACTCATTTCCATTGTTAGAAATTTTATGTTCTCTTGCAATTAGAAAATTAAATCTCTATGGTTATGGTTACACTTAAAGATGGATTCAACCACGAGACCTATCATTATTGATAGCTAGCTGAGCTCCTTAAACATCTAGTTCAGATTCGATTTCTAGCAGTGTCTATAAAAACAATCTCATGGCTAGATGCAAAACTCATGTTTGTGAGCTATATGTCTCAAAATAGTCATTGCTTTTAATAGTGAATATCCTAACTTCACCTAAAACAAATACTCAAAGATAGTTTTGTTTTGCTTTTCGAAATCATAGCGCATAAACGCCCAATGTGTCAAATAATTTTGTTTTGCCAATATATTCGTAGCCCCTCGGTAAAACCTAAATGCCCCGTGGGAAGTTTTCTTCGATGTTTCTTTTGTGAGCTCTACGCCGTTCTCTCCTTCCTGTCTTCCTGATAGAATTGTTCTCCAAGGCATGTTGATTTCGACACTTGTGGCTAGGGTACAAGTACCTAATTATTAATATACTGGGACAGGTTTCATTTCAACAAGGAAATTAGCAAATTGACACACTCATCATCGTCAAACACATGGATTGAATAACAACACCATTTTGATTACCACAATGGCCGCTTCACATCAACTTGTAAATTCGACAAGGAAAGAGTCAAATCAGTTAGCCCCAATAATTATACCATCATTCTTTTACTCCTTATAACACAATGTACATGTTGTCACTGAAGCTCATTATCATTATTAAATCTTACTAGTTCAGGAGGCCATACAAGAGAGCATCTTGCTTATGTGATTTCAAAGCCAGAGGTCATTTAGTTGTAGGATTGACAAAAATTCACTGCCCAAAAGACACAAATCATGGGTAACTTCAGAATGCTACTTATTTTGTTGTTTCTATTGTCCAGCTTGAGAACCTCCACTTCAAAAGACAGTTTGGGAATGAGTCAACCGATTAGAGATGGTGAGACTTTAGTTTCAGCTAGTGGAAGTTTTGAGCTGGGTTTCTTCAGCCCTGGAACTTCAACAAGGAGATACTTGGGTGTGTGGTACAGAGATGCATCAGGATATCAAACAATTGCGTGGATGGCCAATAGAGAAAGCCCCCTTCAGAATAAGTTAGGCGTATTGAAATTCAACGAGACGGGGTTTCTTCAGCTTCTTAACGACACAAACACCACTGTTTGGTCGTCCAACATATCAGCAGGCAAAGGCTTGAATAACTCAATTGCACAACTCTTGGATTCAGGAAATCTTATAGTGAAAGATGGACAGGATACTACGCAGGGAAACATTCTGTGGGAAAGTTTTGATTATCCTTGTGATACACTGATGCCAGGAATGAAGCTTGGATTGAACTTAGTTACAGGTCTGGAGAGACATCTGTCATGCTGGAAAAGTGCAGATGATCCTGCTGTGGGAGAATATTCTATAAAAATTGATTCCGCAGGATATCCACAAGTAATCCAAATGAAGGGATCAGTTATAATTACTAGGGGAGGGCCATGGAATGGCCTTTATTTTACTGGATATCCAACTCAAGACCAGAATAGGTTCAGACATGATTTTGTACTCAATGATAAAGAGATGTATTATGAGTTTGAAATACTTGATAAATCTGTTTTCTCCATATTTAGATCGACCCCTTTAGGTACTGCGAAAACTTTGGTCTAGACAAGTCAGGTGAAAGTTACAACTGGGACCGAGGATGGGTGTGAGAGTTATGCCTTTTGTGGTTCAAATTCTGTATGTAATATGGGAGATCAAGTTGCAACATGTGAATGCCTCAAAGGATATGTTCCCAAGTTTCCTGAACAATGGAACATATCATATTGGTCTAACGGTTGTGTTAGAAAGACTGTATTGGATTGTAACAACACAGATGGCTTCTTAAACTACATGAACATGAAATTGCCAGACACATCTTCTTCATGGGTTAATAAGATAATCAACCTCGACGAATGTCAGAAGTCATGCTTAAAAAATTGTTCTTGCACAGCATATGCAAATTTGGATATCCGTAATGGAGGAAGTGGCTGTTTACTTTGGTTTGATCATCTTATTGACTTGAGGAAATTCAATGATGCAGGTCAAGACCTTCACATTAGAGTCTTTGCATCAGAATTAGGTACCTATTTTAATTTTGCTCCATTTTCTTGATTTCTTGTGGATTATTAGATTTGCTTGTGAATGATAATTTATACAATATTTATGCACTATCTAATACACATGAGTGAGATTTTAAATTTAGAAACTTATAAACACAAGGACTAAACATTTTTTAGGGGAGAATCACCACTTTAGATCCTAAAAAATCAAATCATTAATAAAATAGTCTCTAATAGAAATTATATTTGTCTATGGTCCTTTAAGGATGTGAACACATATAAAGCCACTTTTGTGGCTAAAGTCAAATGAAGGGGGAGGAAATGGTGCAATAAGCTAAAGTAAAAGATAGCTGCACCGAAGCACAACTGTTCATCACCGAAATGCATATGGAGTTATTGTGCATTGATTGCATTGTGACTCCTAATAAGCCTCCATAAATAGAGAGCTCATCCATCAATTTATTGTTTCACAACAACAACATAGAGCATCCCACTCCAGAGAGAAAATATATATAATGGCTTCTGAGAGTTTATCATATTTATACAGAGAGAGATGTATTCTCCTACTATAAGAGATGATATTATTGTTTTCTTTTTATACTTAGAGAAAGTGTGTAATTTTATTTTTCATATATAATGAAAATATTGCTTGGCCTTGCTCGTGATTTTTCCCTCATTATTAAAGGGTTTTTCAGGTAAATATTTTGTGTCAGTTCCAAGTCTCTTAACTTTATTTTAATTGTGTTAGTCTGTTTCTATAACTCTAGTACTTAACGAAAGATCCATCTCATTTGATAAATTTATCTAAATATCAATTGAATTTCATTTACGTTAATAAAAACAACTATTTCAGTGATAATTTTGTTAAAAATATAATTTTATAATGGGTTAAAGTGATTATTCTATAATATCAATATGACATAAAAGATATTATTTGTCAAAAATATTATGTTTTGGAAATTGTTCTAAAATATGAACTTGAAATAAAATATAAAATACAATAATTTCTATAAGTAAAAAAAAATGTCGATTGATTGGACAAATCTTTAGAGGATTGTGGATAAATAATTTTTTTTTGAAAAAATATTTTATTAACAGTATAATCTTTAGGGACTACTATAGTAGTTGAGGAAAAATAATTTGTATATAGTGTTTTGGCATGTGATTTACACTCATATGAGATAATAGGTATATTTACTTGTATATGGTATTTATAAAATTCACCATAAGCGGATTCTATGTTATTTTTATTTTACAGATAAATTCTGAATCTGCCTTTGACAAATTTTATATTAAGTTTCATTTTATACTGAATTTGATTTTAACATATTACATTTGATACTGAAAAAAACATATTATGTGAATTTTTTCTAAAACACCATATTAATATAAATAAATCACTTACACCTTATGTGTGAAAAAAGAAAAAAAGAGATCCGGTAGTTAACTCTATTTGCCTTTACCTTGAAGTACTGGTATAATTCAAAAAGAAAAAGCCATCGCAATGATTTGAATGGAACACTAAAAATATTCTCATTCCACATCAGAAACTTCATTCAGCAGGTCAACTCAGCTGCACAACCCAAAAGACACACGCAGATCAATCAATTTCTCGAACTCGTCTTTCCACTCCTGATCTCCCTCTTGCACTTTCATTCAAACACACCCACCAGCTTTTCATTAATTTCCCATTGAATTGTTCCCTCTCTCTCTCTCTCTCTCTGAATTGGGTTCTTCCAAAACGTCCAATGGAACCCAGATTCGGGTTTCTCGATCTGCTGCTCCTGTTGCTTGGCTTGGTTCCATTCAGCGCAGAATCCAAGTGCAGCCAGGGTTGTCCACTAGCTTTAGCCTCCTACGACTTCTGGGCAGATGCCAACCTCACATACGTCTCACAGGTCATGCAATCCAGCCTTGTCAAAGCCGCTGAAGACATAGTCAGCTACAACAAAGGCACCATCGCAAACAAAGACAGTATCATAAGCGGCACAAGGGTCAACGTTCCGTTCCCATGTGACTGCATCGGCGGCGAGTTTCTCGGCCACACGTTTCAGTACGATGTTCACAAAGGGGACACCTACGAGATTGTTGCGGGGACCTTCTACGCCAACTTGACCACCGTCGATTGGTTGAGGAAGTTCAATAGCTATCCGGCCAACAACATTCCAGACACTGTAACGCTTAATGTTACCATAAATTGCTCTTGTGGGAACAGTGATGTGGGAAATTATGGTTTGTTCGTGACGTACCCTCTTATGCCTGGGGAGACTTTGGGGACCGTGGCGAATAGCACAGGTCTTGACTCGGGCTTGCTGCAGAGGTACAATCCCTCTGTGAATTTCGGCCAAGGGAGTGGCCTGGTTTTTCTTCCGGGCAAAGGTAAACTTCTTTCCATGTGACGGCCGTGGTTTTTCTTTTTTTTTTTTTTCACTTGGTTTAAAGGTTCATTATTTATTTATTTATTTCAGGCATTTTAGATTTTTAATATGGAACCTGTTTGTGCGCTAAGTTCGATGCTTTAGTTAATCATGCCCTGAGTGTATAATTATAAATTCTCCTTGCATTGTGAAAGGAAATTCTAAAAAGTAATGCATGAATAAGTTATTTTAGGTTTGGATATATAATAGCAAAAATGTTTGTTTTAAAAGTCATAAAAAGTTTATTTGAGATCGATATTTAACATTGCAGTAAGTACAAAGTCATGGTTTTAAAACTCGACTCGATGATTGAATTGGTCGAGACATTGGGTCACTGGTTCAACTGGTGGGTCAGTGATCGAACCGGATTTATATTTTAAAAAATAATAAAAGTATATAAAAATTGAAGAAAAATATAAAAAATGACAACTAAATATAATTAAATAACACAATAATGAGATCCACAACTCCAAATACAAAGCATAAATAAATAAATAACATAATTAAACAAACAAAGTCACAAAATCCAAAACAAAGAAAGTAGTCACAAAGTCAAGGGGTGAAACAAAACAAAGTCATAAAATTTCACATCACAAAAAACACAAACTCACAAGCCATAATAGTACAAAATTATCATCAGCTCATCAATTTATCAATCAAACATAAATTATCAAAAGCAAAAAAAGATGATATCAAGAACAGTGAAACTCAGTAACTTCACTTTCAATTTCGGCTTCAAGCTTCTGGCTTCCGGCAAGAGAGCTATGGCGACAAAGAACAAAGTGCGGCGAGGGCGTACAGCAGTGAGCAAAACAGCGTAGGCGGTGAGCAGAGCAGGCGCGATAAGCACCAGCAGGCGCAGGCATGGGCGCGGGAGCTGGAGCGAGCGAGGGTGAGCAGAGCTGCCCTGGCGCACAGTGGTCCTCTTCCATCCTGCGAGGTCTGGCAGTGGTGGTTGGGCCTGCTTCTCAAGTTCTCAGTCACAGCTCAAGGGAAAATGGGAGATTAGGTTTGTGAAGTTGAGTGTTGTTGTTTGTCAAGGACTCAAGGGGATCAGATGTTAATTTTTCTTCTTTTTTTTTGCGCTACAAAACGATGTGTTTTAGGCTTTTAGGGGGAAAAAAAAAAGCAGACCCAGTCCGGTTCTTGAAAACCGGCCAGGTCACCAGTTTTGCTTAAAATCGGCCGAGTCGGACCGGTTCTCACCAATTCTTATGCAAAGTTGGTCCAAATAGCGACTCAGCTCGGTTTGGTGACCGGTTCGCCGGTTTTCCGATCGGACTAGCTGGGCCGAATCGATTTTTAAAACACTGCTTAAAGTGTCTTTTTGGGAAGTAAATCAAGTAATAAGTTACATAAACCAAACTGGACACAAAGAAAAAACTTACTTTTCTCTTTTAAAAGGCACAAGTTAAGAAATGTAGGTTTGGATAGCACTATTTGTGGTTTTTTCTAATTTTAGTAGTCGAAATTCACTTTGTACATGATTTGGAGACCAAATTGGCTATACAACTTTTCACTTTTTGAAAAGTTATTTTTAATATTGTAGACTAGGCTTCATTTTTCAAAAGCCTATAAAAGTCCAAATACTTTTAGCTAGCCTCGGGTTGTATGTTGGTGAGATGCATTTAATGCAATGTGGAGCCGCTATCAAGATTAGTCAAAAAGGTAGATAGTGGCAAATACTTTTAGCTAGCCTCGAGTTGTATTTTTGTGAGATGCATTTAATACTATGTGGAGCCGCTATCAAAATTAGTAAAAAAGGTAGATAGGGGCACTAAGAGCATTAATTGCACAAGAAGAAAATGCAGGCAGAAGTGTGAAAACATTAAATGCTTTCATTTAATAGCTTTGTAGGGAGACTGCTATAAAATGAATACATAAAGTTCATTCGGCAGAACAAGAAAATGGAAAAAACAAACAATCCAAGTATCTCCTCACTTTAGTGTAATAGAGTAGAATTATTTGTTCTTATGAGTTTTTCTCTTTTGTGAGTTGAGAGTACATACCCGTGAGAAAAATACTGTGAGGTATTCTGAGTGTATTTGGGACTTGGGTTGAGTGGAATGTGTCCAATTTTTGTATCTTTATTATATTTCCATAGTGAAATATTCGGTTGTTGTCTTTCCCTGTAGATGTAGGCTTTAAGGCAAACAACGTAAATTCCTGATGTCATTTATTTTACTCTTCCATATATTTATTTTGCGCTACTCTGTTTGTATTTTTTGGCCCTACTATTTCATAACAAATCGGTATCAAAGTTCTTATAGAGTTCTCAACTAATTTGTTTAAAATGTCTACTATAAAATTTGATATTCAGCAGTTTAATTGGCGCATTAATTTCAGAATATAGAAGGCTCCGTATGATGGCTACTGTTCTTGTATAGCAAGGTATAAAAGTTGCACTTTCTGGCAAGAGGCCTGAGACAATGAAGGAACCCGAATCGGAAAATGTCGATCAAAAGGCTCTTTTTATTACTTAGTTATACATTACAGACGATGTGCTGTAGGAGGTCCTTTAGGAGAAAACAACAAAGTCATTGTGGACCAAGTTGGAGTCATTATACACAACTAAGACGGTGGCTAACCGTCTTGGTGTTTTACAACGTTTGTACATGCTTCGTATGGCAGAAGGGACATCAATCCGCTCTCACATAGTTGAGTTCAGATTACTCATCACATATTTCAAAAATATGGATAGGACATTTTCAAATGAGCAACAGGCAATGATGTTGCTTTGTTCCTTATCTCCTTCTTACAAGCACTTTCGTGAAACACCCATGTATGGTCATGAAAGCCTCAAAATTAATGAGGTTAAATCTACACTTTTAAGTCGTGACAAAATGGAGCATGATACTGGTAGTCATGATGATACTGCACGTTTCAAAACTTGATTTAGGTTGTTTATACCACATGTGTCGGAATCGAGATTGGTTTACAACTTACCAGCCAATTGATGGTGGCGTTGTCCTTATAAGAAATGATATGCCCTATAAGGTCATTGGCATTGGAATAGTCCAAATCAAGATGCATGATGGAATTGGAAAACATTGATTGATGTTTGGTACACAGGAGACTTAAAGAAAAATCTTATATCCTTGGGCGTCTTTGATTTTCAAGGTTATAAGTATTCTACTTAAGGTAGAGTTTTAAAAATCTTCAAATATGCTCTTATTGTGATAAAAGGAAAGTTGGTCAATGGTCTTTACTTACATCAAGGAAGTACAATTATTTGCGCTACCTTAGTATCATTTTCTTCTGATTATGATTTAGAAACTGCTCATTTGTGGCATATGCGTCTACAGAAAGCACACCAGAGTCAAGTTTAGTACAGCCATCCACAGGACTAAGGGCACAGTGGATTACATCTACTCTGACTTACAAGGCCCTACACTTGTTTCATCAAAAAGTGAAGCTAGATACCTATTGACATTCATTGATGATTTTTCAAGGAAGGTATGGGTCTATTTTCTGAAACACAAGAATGATATATTTCATACTTTCAAGAAATGGAAAGCGCTTGTTGAAAATTAGACCGATAAGAAAATCAAGCACCTCCGAACACTTAATGGTTTGGAGTTCTATGGAGGTTAGTTCAACGAGTTTTGTGATAATAAAGGCATAGTAAGACATCGTACTATGTGAAAGACTCTGCAACAAAATGGAGTAGCAAAATGTATGAACAAAACTCTTTTGGAGATGGCTCATTGTATGCTTTCTAATGCTGGTTTGCCTAAAGAATTTTGGACCGAAGCTGTCATTATGGCTTGCTACTAGGTAAATCGGTCTCTGTCAACTGCGATCGATTTGAAGACTCCTAATAAGGTAGTTTGGTGCTCTTGCTGATTATTCAAATCTGAGAATTTTCGATTGTCTTGCATATGCTCACATTGGTGATGAAAAGCTTGAGTAAAGGGCACTAAAATATATATTTCTCGGATATCAATCTAGGGTCAAAGGTTCTAGATTGTGGTACATTGAACCTAAATCATCAAATTCATAATTAGTAGAAATGTCAAGTTCATTGAATCATCCATGCTTCATCCGAAAAAGGAGGTTGGCGATACAGAAAAAGACCAAGATGTTAGCAAGCAGATGGAGTTTAAAGCTAAACCACCAAAGTATATGGAAGAAGATGTCTCTGATCAGCCCATTCAAGAAGAAGAACAAGACATTATTGATGCCGTAGATGCATGACAACAATTGCAGCATTGTAGCCTTACTAGAATAAAGAAAAAAGACAAATAAAACAACTACAAAGGTATGGTCATATAAACATAGTCTCTTTCAGAAGATATGGAATCATAAGATCCTACCACATACCAGGAGGCTATCTTGAGTGAAGAATATGCACAATGGATTACTGTAATAAGTGAAGAGATGGAGTCTCTTCATAAGAACCGTACTTGGGAGTTGGTGAAACCACCTAAAGAATATAAAGTCATTGGATGCAAATGAATCTTTAAGAAAAATGAAGGATCCCCTAGAGTTGAACCGGCTCAGTATAAAGCACGTTTAGTTGCAAAAGGTTTTAGCTAAAAGGAAGGAATAGACTTCAATGAAGTATTCTCTCCTGTTGTGAGACGAAGCTTCATTCGTTTGTTGCTCGCTATGGTTACACTGTTTGACTTAGAGCTTGAACAGTTCGATGTCAAGACAGCTTGTCTTCACAGTGAGCTTGAAGAACAGATTTACATGCAGCAACTAGAAGGTTTCACTATTCAAGGCAAGGAGGACCACATTTGTTTCTTAAAGAAGTCATTATATGGCTTAAAGCAATCTCCTCGCTAATGGTATAAGAGATATGATACTTTCATTTTAGGTCATGGTTACTGAAAGAGTGATTATGATTGTCGTGATTACCATAGAAAACTCTAAAATGGTTCGTTTGTCTATTTGTTGCTCTATGTTGATGACATACTCATTAGTGCTAAGAGTATGTTTGAGATTAAGAAGCTGAAGGAGCAACTCAGTGGTGAATTTGAAATGAAAGATTTGGGTGTAGCTAAGAAGATTTTGGGCATGAAAATTCACAAGAATCGGTGTGCTGGTGAATTATATTTGTCTCAGAAGAAGTATATTGAAAAAGTACTTGAGCGCTTTGGAATGCAAAATGCAAAGCCTGTGAGCACTTTTTTGGCAGCCCATTTTAGATTATCAGCCACACATTTACCACAGTCCGTCGAGGAGGACAACAGATGTCACAAGTTTCCTATGCTAGTGCGGTTGGAAGCATCATGTATGCTATAGTATGCACTCGACCAGATATTTCACATGTCATTAGTGTTGTTAGCATATATATGGGGTATCCTGACAAGATGCATTGGTAGGCAGTAAAATGGATACTTCGATATATTCGAAGTACTGCAGATGTTGGCTTAGTATATGATAGAAGTTCTAACACTATGGTAGTGTTATTGGTTATGTTGACTCAAATTATGTTAGAGATGTTGATAAAAAGATATCTCTAACAGGATATGTCTTCACGATCTCAGATAGTGTAATAAGTTGGAAAGCAACTTTACAGTCTACTATTGCATTATCCACTACAAAAGCCGAATACATGGTAGTAGCTGAAGCAGTAAAGGAAGCCATTTAGCTCAGGAGTTTGGTAGGCAATTTGGTCTTAGAACAAAATGTTACAACTATTTATTGTAATAGCCAAAGTGCCATATATTTGGCCAAAAATCAAATGTATCATAAGAGAACCAAACATATTGACGTCAGATATTATTTTATTCGAGAAATTATTTCTCAAGGTAATGTTGTAATGAAGAAGATTAGTATCTCAAACAATCCAGCTGATATGTTGACAAAATCAATCACTATTGCTAAGTTCAAGCATTGCTTGGACTTAGTTGCCATTCACAATATATGTAGTTTGCCTTTATGGGCACATTAGAAAAGGCAACTTCAGTAACTTGATGAAAAATCAAGCCAATATGGAGATTTGTAGACTAGGCTTCATTTTTCAAAAGCCTATAAAAGTCCAAATGCTTTTGGCTAGCCACAGGTTGCATTTTGGTGAGATGCATTTAATGCAAAGTGGAGCCACTATCAAAGATTAGTCAAAAAGGTAGATAGTGGCACTAGGAGCATTAATTGCAGAAGAAGAAAATGTAGGCAAAAGTGTAAAAGCATTAAATGCTTTCATTTAATAGCTTTGCAGGGAGACTGCTATAAAAGGAACGCATAAAGTTCATTCAGCAGAACAGGAAAATGGAGAAAAACCAACAATCCAAGTATCTCCTCATTTCAGTGTAATATAGTAGAATTATTTGTTCTTTATGAGTTTTTCTCTTTTGTCAGTTGAGAGTATGCATCCGTGAGAAAAATACTATGAGATATTCTGGGTGTATTTGAGACTTAGGTTAAATGGAATGTGTCTAACTTTTGTATCTTCATTATATTTCCACAGTAAAATATTTGGTTGTCGTCTTTGTCTATGGATGTAGGCTTCAAAACTGAACCATGTAAATTCCTGGTTTCATTTATTTTATCCTTCCACATATTTATTTTATGCTATGCTATTTGCGCCTCTTGACCTTGCCATTTCACAACAAATACTGTTTAGAGAGTTAAAATTTCTAACTTCTCAGGAAAGTTTCTTGGAAAGCTTTTCATGAACAACCATTACAAATTAATTTAAACACTTTTATTCTTGCCTATCGAAGCACAGAGTAAGTTATTCATAGGTTACTTTTCACAAAAGACTTTAATTAAGGTTTTTATCCTGGATAAGCGATAGTGATGTGCTACTAGTTTATTGTTTATCGATTCAATAGAAATTATATTTGCCAATGACCCTTTAAAAATCCATCTTATTTGACAAATTCACCCAAATATCAAATAGATTTCGCTTACGTTAACAAAAATAATTATTTTAAGGTGTTAAAAATATGATCTTACGAGGAGTTAATGTCACGACCCGACCTGGGCACATGACCGGCACGTAAGGAATCCTCATTCCCACGTAAGTCTCGTGATCTCTGAGTCCCTCTATATGCATAATTTAATATAAAATCTTTTTCCAAAATATAAATACGTTTCTGATACAAATCACTTGAGTTGCTCTTAAAACAAAATAAACCATAGAACTCGTAACCATGAAAATACAAAATATTCATGATAAAAATATGTCAGTCTATCTCTATGGTCCGGGACCCTGCCCATCATGCACACTGGAGCACTCTATCTCTAAACAGAATATCAAAAGTACTTCACTCACAAAGTGAAGCTCACCAACTGGGAAATCTCTACTGCAAGTCTACTGCACCTGTAATGGAGGAAGGGAGACGGGTGAGTTTCATCTAAAACTCAGTGAGTAAGTCCTTACCCATAACCCTCTCATAGGACAGTCAAGGGAAATAAATAATAATGTATATATATTCATCAAACCAGTTAATGAAATAACTTTGAAGTTCATATTCGTAGGAATAACAAATAGTTCTGAAATCATTACTTTGTAGAAATCATAAACCACAGTATGCTAATAAAGAAACAGGAATCTCTGGTTATGCCCAATTCATGTGACATAACAAATCTCTGGTTATGCATAGCATAACAAAGTCTCTAATCTCTGGGGCACCTAAATAGGTCTCGTTTGTTATTTCTCTGGCCCTAAGGTGACTTGGTATACCAAGGTTAACAGAATAACTGCCGTTAACTCACAGTCTATTTCTCTATAGCTACTGTCCAGTTCAATCAGAAATCTAAATCTTTTCTCTATATCTCATAAGTCTTCTACCCTATAGTTCACAAGCTCTAGCATATAAATCAACAGTTCTGAAATTCATAAAATTATTTAAATATGAAAACTCTTGAAACTCGAAAAGTTCTGGTCTCATATAACTCTAACAATCTGAGTTTAGCATAACTGTGACCGTGAAATCATACCCAAGGGATCACTCATTTGTAGGCATTCTGATTTCAAGCCTACAAAATATGTATCTGGCAGTTGTTACAAATCATATTGAGTTCCATACTTCTGAGAATCATAAAAACACTTATTTTCTCTAAAACTCTATCATATACATATTCTCTATTATGGAAATCATCATAATGTTCCATAAATCTTTAAATATATACTCTAGCTCTTTGATAAAAATCACTTTAACAATAATGGTCCCATGAGTTTTCAGAAAAACATATACATCTCATGCTATAATTTACTGAAATTAACTCTAATGATCAACATAAGGATCATAGGATTTGAACCCACTCACCGTTTAAAGCCGGGAGTATGTGGGCTCCACCAACTTGACCTGAAGAGCTTGGAATGGTACCAACAACTACCATGGAGTAACCATAACTCTAGATTAACATCTAAAAATCTTTAGAGAGCTCTATTCTAACTCTACTAAAATTGGGGAAACACCCTCACTTGACAAAAATGAGAAAAATAATCGGTCCAAATACAAGATCATGGAGAAATAAAGATATAATCTAATAATATGAACTTACCTTGAAGCTTGGAATGATGGATTGGAGTGAATTTGAGAGAAAGAGAGAAAAAATGGAGGAGAAGGGAGAGAATTGCGTCTCTGCTTCTCTTCTGCCCGATTTGGGGATTTTAAGCTCTCACTGACACCGCTATAGCGGTCTAACAGTGTCTGACGATCACTTATGACCGCTATAGCGGTCTTGGACCGCTATAACGGTACCTCAGTCCGCTGCACCACTTGACCAAGTGCTGGTGACCGCTATAGCGGTTCTGGACAGAAACTTTTAACTTCTGTGTTTTTCAGTCATTCCAGCATCTGGGTTGTTCCAACACTCACTTATTTACATTTACTACATTTTTTACTACATTTACAAGTTAATATCCCCATTTATTTTACTTTCCATTAACTTTAAAATATAATACATTTTTTACTACATTTACAAGTTAATGACCTCATTTATTTTAATCTCCATTAACTTTAAAATATAAATGTAAATAAGGAAATACCCCCATTTGGATTCAAATAAAATATCACAAAAATCAAAACTCTATCAAATCAGAATCCAAATTTTGGGTTTTAGTTCAAATCCGGGAATTTTCGAGATTTTCTAAACTTGTGGGTTAACAATGAAACATTTGCAGGTTTCATAAAATTCCTTAAAAATCACTCTTCAACTTGTTTTCCCTTAAGGAACAATTACCGAGACTTTTGATTCCAAGAATATGGTTATATCATATAGCCCTCCAAGGAGGTGTAGGATCCAGACTTAGTAAAATTCAGGACTCGACGGTGGTTCCCAGGGAATCCTTGAGGCTATACAGAACCTTACTGCTGACCTGTGTACCTCGGGTATCACATTACATCGGCTGGGGAGGGGAACAAAACATGCCTTATAAGGGTGTGGATACCTCCTCCTTGTAGACGTGTTTTGGGTGGCACAAGGCCACGCCAAGAACAAAACCGTGAGGGGGCACGAGGTCCCCAAAGCGGACAATATCTCAGATGCCGGGTGTCTTTGGGTTTACAGATGTAGCCTCCCGGAGTTGTTGTGCCAGCGAGAACACTGGCCCCCAAGGGGGGTGGATTCCCGCAAGGGGTATGGAGTAGTCCACATCGACTGGGGAGGGGAACGAAACATGCCTTATAAGGGTATGGATACCTCCCCTCTGTAGACGCGTTTTGGGTGGCACGAGGCCACGCCAAGAACAAAACCGTGAAGGGGCGCGAGGTCCCCAAAGCGGACAATATCTGCATGCCGGGGGTGCTGGGCTGTTAGAGTTAAAGTGATTGTTCTATAATA